>JAJMIC010000006.1:148557-748557 GCA_030583385.1 Spencermartinsiella ligniputridi | reverse complement strand
CTGAAAAGCACCTTGATGAGCTTGATGGCAGAGACAGCAGAGTCTAAGACTGTAGAACTTCCTTCCGAACTGTTGGATATGACGTGGACTTTTTGGACCAGTCAGGAAGTTCCAGACGTTCAAGAGCTACGAGGAAGTGACCTCAAGGCATTGCAGGAATCGCTTACCACTTTGGTCGAGCTTCATCTTCCCTTGTACCGAATTACTCCAAAAATAACGGTTGAAAACACTCGGAAAAGTATCTTATTACTTCAAGAATGTGCAAGTTTCAAATTGCTACCTCCATATTTTACCGATAGAGACCACATGACCCCGTTACAAAGCGCAGCGCTTGCGCGAATTGTAGAACTGGAGCCAACAAATGCAGTCGAGGAATCTTTGCTGGCAAATGTGTACAAAGACTTGGTAGTTCTTCCTTTTACAACAGAGGAGTTGAAACTTTCGACTGATGCCAATGTTAAACGTCCAACGTACGTGAGTCTGTGCCTCCACGCCTTGCGGAGACTCAGACCTGTTCTCGACAAAATACAGTATTTTGACGAACTGGTGTCGGATGGAACAATCGAGAATCTGTTGGAGGGACTGTTGGTGCCTATGAAGAAAAAGTTTGATTGTCCACTTATCCCAAAGAGTGAAGGGAAAGAGAGCCAACTGTGGCAGCAAGCCACGAATATAGTTTTGGGTGTGTGCCAAGTATTGGTACCTAAACTGGCCGAGCGTGACCAAGGTGAACTTGAAAAGACAAATTTGCGTAAAGTAATCGCGGAAGTTGGGGTATCAATTCTGACGGATAGCTCTGATTCTGAACTGAGGCTTGACCAGGACTATGAGCAATTTGACATTAAATCATATGAGCAATTTATTGGACTCATTAGCAGCGACGTTGTATATATTTACGCGTCCAAGGAGTTTTGGACGCCATTATTGCACAGCCTGTTCACCGTTTCGTTGGTTTGCAAAGACGATGCGGATCTGGTGGGTCATTCTGTGGACAATGATCCTCTTAAATTTGTACGAGATCTATCGAACTCGTCATTCTACGGCACCACGAAGACTTCAGACGTTTTATCCCGAACAAGCCTTGCGTATAAGTGCATGGATGAGTTGTTCCGCCTTAGCAGTCTTCCGAAGACCGAGGCGAACAAAATCGTCATTGAAAAGGCAGTTAAATATGCTTTATGTCGAAGCAGTTTGATTTTCTACCGATATGTCGCGAACCATCCATTGCGAGGCAGACGACCGCTTCCCAGGGCAGAGAAACAAGAGCTTGTTTATGCATTAGACTGTCTGACGGCTTTTAGCAGCAAATCTAATGGTAATCGTTTGGGCGAGCTTTTTGGCTTATTGTCGCGATCTATCTCTACAACGGTCTATGATCCAATGGTGTCCGGGATGCTGACGACCCTGATGCTGAACCTTGGTCACGGTTAATGTATATATTAATGCATACTTTTTATTATTAATTTTATTATTATTGTTAATAGATGTTTCGTTCAAAGTCATGTTCATCGTGATACGATATGGTATAGTGAGACTTGAGCTCATTGATGGCCTGGTTAGCAAAAGTGCAAGGCACAAATCCCATGTGTACTTTACTCGGAATGCTGCAAAATAGTCCCCATATTTGACAAAGACGTCGGTATTGTTCACCACGATTCGCAGAATTTTACCAAACTCGTTAGTGAGGAAACTAGTAGGAGAATGAATACATACCATCTCAAACTTTGGACTCAGTGTTGAGGGTGTATCTGGATCTTTTGACTCCTCCGCAGTCACCATGCTGGAGATTTTTATAATTCGGGAGGCAGAGCCAAATTTCCCTGGTTTCTTCTCATTTTTGTCAATTATACGACCCTGTCCCGGTCGCTTCTTGTTCATTGAGAAATATAATGCCTTGGTGATTCCTGAAGATTGCGATCCCAGTCCCGAGCCAGGTTTCCAGCCGTACTTGCTCATCAGTCGTCGAGCAACACAGCTGGATTTAGTGGATGTCGTTTCATTGTCTTTGTTGTCCAAAAAACTGTCGTTTTCTGGTTCGATTTCAGTGTTGTCCCCCTCTTCTTTGTCTTCCTCTCCAGATCTATAATCATCTCCTTCCACTTCTTCGGCTTCTACAAACTGAACAGCCGGCTGTTCGTCAAAATGTAATAAATAGTCCTTCCAGTCATCCAGCTCCATCAAGTATTCGTTACTGCTAGCATACTCGTTGAACCTACTAGGAACCGTGGGATCATAAGTTTCGGCCCAGTACTTCGAATTGGGATCTGAAGGCAGCAGGCCCTGCAGAACATTCTTATGTTTAGAGTCCTTCGGTTCAAACTCATCAAAGTCAAACCTTTTCCCACCACTCGGTTCTTCTCGAGCTTTGTGTAGTTTCGCTTCATCATTCTTCTCTCCCTCACCGGTCTTCGAGGGTGCCGCAACCAGCCGAGCTTTTTGGTTGTCCTTGAGCTTTTTCCTCTTTGTTGGCTGAAATCGTAATGCTAATTAGCTCTAATTCATACCTGCAAATTAATACAATTCGTCAATGTAGACTAACAACTTGATGTTTGGCTCGAAGCTTCGTATTTCACCGGCTGCTGTTCGATGACAGCCGCTGAAGGCAGTAGGTCTCCATACAGTGAAGACGGACGTTTATCAACAACATCTTCTATATTTTGATCATTGGCATCTTTGTCCTTGATGATTATACCATCATACAGCGACATAAGCGAGATTGGGCCCAGCGATAATATAGTGGAAGTCCTCCAGGATGCGCGTGTGGTGGTGAGATCACATATGTGGGGAATCAATCCGATGAGATATAGGCATCGGCTGCTTAAATTATCTTTCATAATGATCAAAGCTCTCATATTTTATACTCTACATTACCATAAATACATTTTAGATCTACAACATCGAAGTGCTTCTCTCAGGAACTCCATTTAAATCAATAGAGTTGCTGGCACTGCCATACCCATGCACCAGAGTAGGGGGAACAACCTCTTGAGTCATTGAATTGGACCCGGAAGCCATAGAGTTACTTCCGGCCCACGCAGCAGTGGGTGGAATGAATGCTCTCTTCTTTTCCCGTTGGAAGTCTCTCCATCGTTTCATGACAATCTGTGACGAGTCAAACTCTCCCACCACATCATCATGACCACTCTTGTCACCTCCGTGGATAGTTCGAGTGTCTCCCCAAGTGAAATCATCAAACTTCCAGTAAGCATTCATTGGCAGAAGGAAATTCCAAACGGGCAAAGCCATCAGGTAAATCAACATCCACAGAACATAAGAGGCTCGACTTGCGGTAATGACAATCAAAACACCCGGCAGACCCAAAATAAGGGCAAGCAAGATCAAGGACAAGACAGGAGTCGGTTTCCTCACAATAGAGATGACAATAACATAGACAGTGAAACTGATAGCAGCTGGCAATACCAACGTAGAGACCAAATCGATGAAGACCACAAACTGCATGGAAATACAGAACACCCCACAAAGATCTCTAACAAGAACCAATTCCATCAGGTTGTGCACGGTAGAATTAATCCATCGTCGTCTCTGAGAAAGCAACACCTTGAACTCATGAGGAGCAATAGTCTTGCATGCAGCTTTAGGTACGAAAACTTGCTTTCTCTTCGGGAACGTTCGCAGCATGAGAGTCGACAAATATCGATCTTCTCCCAACAACAGCAAATTCTTCTTATGCAGAGTGTCAACCACGTTATCAGCATATCGCTCCACAATGTCCGGGTTGGCCAAAATAGGAACCCAGTACCCATCATTTCCCTTGGGAGTTTTGATTCGGTACATAGAGAAACAACCGGGCAAACAGGTCACACCACCAAATACTGACTCAAATGCCTTTGCCTGATGATGAGAGATAAAGTACTCAAACACTTGAATCATGGTGACCCAAGACTGTGTTTTGTTGGCAATCTTGGTCTCGCCACAAAGACCCATGATTTCAGGATCCTTGACCATTTCAGCCACCATATGGGTAAGCGAATCGGGGAAAACCTTTGTATCAGCGTCTACCATGAGCACCATCTCATAAAAATCGGGAGCTATGCCGGTGATCTTCCATACACCGTTGAAAATCTCATATTCAAGTTCGGTCATTCGCTCATCAAACATGACTTTCTGCAAGAAACTCATGAGAATGATCTGAGAGTCTCGCTTACCTCGATTACCAGGTTTGGACTGATTAGCTTCAGCAGGAGTGCCGCACTTGACAATGGTCATGATTGGTACTCGCTGTTGTTTACTAGGGTCAATAGTACTGTCGTCGTAACTGTAAAAGCCAGAGTAAACCTTGGCCATGTTGTGACGTTTAGAACCACTGACCACGGAAACATAAGAGTAAGCTTGGACTTCCTCGGGAGGCTCGGCAAAGTCTTTCATCATAGAGAGAGCAATTTCAGGAGTGGTCAAATCGTTTCCGGAACCTCGAATCAAACCATCACAAACAATAAGGATCAGTTTGTGGGAGTTTGGATAGTCGGTAGTGGCAATTGAATCAAGAGTGGTTCGGAGACCCTCGACAGATTCAGAATAAGCCGTGACGAGACAGATAGTGTGCGCCAGTGGATAACCAAAAGGCTGATAACCTACTGGTGGTTGAGGGACGACGTAATCAACGGCAGTGCTCATTTGTCCTGGGGTAGAATCGAAATATTCCTCGTATTCTGGCTGGTGTACTTCCATACCAGAACTATCATAGGGTTCCTCGTCATTTCCATACATTCCAGCTCCTCGATAGGTAGTATCGGCCTCCATATAGCCGTTATTACCAGATTTGTAGGGGTCAGAATTGCTTGTCATAGAGTTGAGCATCATGAAAGAACTTCGCGATCCAGGATGTCCGACACCGTAGATCGATCCTTCAGGTGCAAGTTTGGAGGTAGACATGGACGGGAATTGAGAAGACATGGTGATACTTTGTCTCTTTTTGACGTCTCGAGTGGAATTGTTGGTACCGTTGAGAAACTTAGATCGACGTTTGTTATTGTTGACGGTCTTGACCGGTGCCTGAGAGTAGATATCATTTGACCAATCTTCGATTTGTCGATCATGTTGATTAAGAGTCTTTCGGTCCATGTAAAAGGCACCTTGTTTGCCAGCGATGAACCATTTAAAGTAACAGGCAAATATGAACTTGACACCAACTAGACCGATGATGAAGACCAAAGAAACATACAAGACGACCTTGGAAGCAATGCAGCCAATTTCCTCACTGTCAACATAACCGACTTTCACAATTTCGGATAGACACTTGATAACACGAGCCTCATCTCCTTGAGCCATAAACTGCGACACGTCTACTCCTTTAATGGAATCGTCGTGTCTGAGGTTTTCAAATTCAGAAGGATAGTTCAGGTCATCAGTTCTCAGCCAGTCGAGCAGGGCCAGGTCAAGAACGTCACCGTTGTAAACAATGAGCTGTCGGGTTGAATTTCGAACATCATCCCAGGTGAAGTAAACCTCACCCGAGACTTTCAGACTGTAATAAGCGTCTCGAGCAGACTGCGCGGTATGACATGCATAACCCTCGTAGTGGTTGATGGTGAAATTTGGCTGGGTAGTTCCGTTCTGAGCGAAAAGCTCACAGGGAAAATAGTAAGCGAGGTCGTTTCCATTTCTAGGAATCGAGCAGTTTTCCTTAGGAGTGATGACATCTTTACAGTGGCCATTGACGTTTTGAAACAAGAAAGACGCGTCCATGCCAGCACCGTTGAGAGGGGGATATAGTACTGGTGAGCCAGCCTGGATGCCTTGAGCAGCAGGATGAGTGGCATGGGTCATATCGTACGCTCGACCATTGACAATAAGGAAACCAGGACCGACCTCATTATTTCTGATACGGATCACGTCGTTTTTGCAAACTGTGGCAGTGAAACCAAAAGTCAAGTAGGCAACGAATGCAGCCACGTAGATAATTATAGTAATCAGACCGATTTTCTCTCTCCAGGCCATTTGTCGTTCTTTGGTCCTCAGGCCAAACAGCTTGAGAAGAGCTCCGGGAATGAAAAAGGTAATCACTCTACAGTAGGTTCTCCACAGCGAAGGGCCTTCATCTGACAATCCCTTTGGTTGTTTTCTAGGATTCCTGCCACGGCTAGCAGTTCTAGTCAGAGGCACGCTCTGCTGCTTTGTCTCATCGATCATAGGAGTTGGGGCGCCATACACAATTTTTTCCTCTTCACCGTCCGGGAGAGACAATTGCGAGCCGTACGCATTGGCAGGGTGGACGTATCCGGGGCCAGCTTGGCTCTGTTTTAAGTCGGATTCGCTAATAGGCGAGCCGCTTTCTTCGGATATGACATCTTCTCTGCGTAAGTCTGTCATGGGCACATCTTGCAGGATAGGATCCAGACCCGTAGCCGACGGCTGGACATGGAGATGATTCGATTGTTGCGCGGTGACCTGCGCGTAATGATATTGAGGATGCGAAGGATCTATACGTCCTCGCTCCGGACGAATCAGCGATCTTTTACGTGAAAACTCAGCTCCGCCGGCGTTGACCCGAGGGGAGTTGGCTGGGTCCTCTTCGTTCTGTGGGCGATATTGGCTCATCTTGTTAGCTTAAGTAATATTAATTTGCACTCAATCCACGCACCTTTTTTTTTGTTTGTGTTTTTTGTTTTTCGTCTAAAATAAATATTCCACACTTGTCGACAGAAACTAGCTAACGATATGTATTTGCACTTTTCTAAAATTTCAACACCAGAATCAACTTGGTTATCATTATCCAAATTACCCTAAATATCAAATAAATGTCAGAGATCCAAATGGAAGGGGGGGAAAAATGTTTAAATCCAACAAGAGACGGTCAGAAAAACAACGAACGAGTGCAAGGACTTTTGAAAGCGAAAAGAATGATCCAAGCTCTAGAGAAATCTAGAAAGAAAAACTGAACAAACAGAATGCACGAGTCTAATTCTAAATGCGAATAAATGAAGTTTGGGATTTTTATTATTTTGGGTGGGTGGGTTATTTTTAGGTGAAGAGAGGGTAATTGAAAGGGGTGTGGTTGGTATTCGCGATCGTCGATGCTGGCTGCGCGCTGATCTACGGGAGGGGTGATATACGAAACATGTCAACTTGTCGGAGATAAAAGGTTCTGTATTAGCAAATTTAGAACTGTTGGAAAGTTGGAGGAGAAAACTATTAGTTGAACAGTGTGGAAGTATGCGGCTCAAGTCTGTGAGTAAGTGGATTGGTAACTGGAGCTTGGGTGACCACTGTGGGCAACCAGGTGACGTCTATTATTTTATTGATTTTATTGATTGTTGTAACAGTGAATTGCAACAACATCTTCACGTGAATTCATTCTACCGTAGACGTGTTCAGAGTTGTAAACATTGTTGCACTGTCAGTTACTAGTACTCTTCAAAGGTCTGATTATGCACGGCTCATGCATTGATTATGCACACTGTATAGTTTAACATAAGCGACAAATAAATCCAATAGTTAAATAGTTAGATAGTTACAGTTCCAAAGTACAAAACAACATAAAATCAGTAATCGATTTACTTCACGGTCACCAGCTATATCCATCATAATAGCCCAGGCGGCTCACGGCATTGTACGACTCTTTATAGCAGATACCCTCAAAGGTTCCACTGGGTCCGACTTGACCTGTTCGGCCCATCGCAAGCAGAGTTCGAAACAGTGGATTTGGCTTAGGAATGGCATTGGTAGACGGGGATGAGGATTTGCCAGGTTTATCTGTCGTAGTCGTCTTGGTACTGTTCTTACTGAAGAAATTCATTTTTAGAGAAGTAGGGTCGGAATGTGAGAGAAACTCTAAGAAAGAATGAGCTTTTGGTTCTTGTGGATTTTTCCAGAAAGGTCGACCCACTTTATACTTTGAATAACAGGCAGTGTTGGATCACAATTGAACAACGGCCCTGCAGCTCCTAGTCGAAGATTTAAATTTAACTATGGTTTTCGAGGTTGAACTGGACATAATACGAGGCGAAGTGGGGTCTAGAAGTCACTGCCCCCGACAAGTGGTGTAACCATACTGAGCACGTAATTGAAGCGGCAAACACCAAACGATATTTTTGCGTTATTTCTTTTATATTGCAATTAATAATCAACGCCGATTTTTCTGTAGTCCGGTACAATATAGTCTTTTTACTGTTAGGTCTGGTTCTTGACAAAGTTCGCTGAGTATGGATCGGCAACCTTATTCCGAAGCTTAATTTTAGTGGCTGAGAGATAAAAGTTCGTCAGTTCAGAGCATAGTTCTGTCCGGCTGCAAAGTTGCAGATAGATTTGAGCTTATGAGACATTTATTAAATTTTTGTGAGGTATTGAATCTCGAACTCAGATTGAGACTTTCCGGTAAATCCAAACCTTCATAGATGATCGACCATGGCGCAGGGGGACATGTGTCAGTCCACATATATTAAAACGTTGTCATGCTGAAGTGTCCACACAGTTGTTGCCCAGTATGAAAGTTCGCTTGCTTAAATAGAAGAACACGTAGATGCGGAGTTACTGAAACTAATCACAATTATATTCAATGTGAGATAGGTGACAAGTCTCTTTAAAACACCGTATGAGAGTCGCGAAAGTGCTTTGTCGCATGAAAAAATTGACTCGACAAAGTGATTTGTCAAGTCAAAAGGCGGATTATCACATTTCGCAGATTCATATCCATATAAAAAGACTACTGTCAACTCTCGAAACTTTTGTCATCACTTGGGTTGAACCAAATTAGCAAAATGAGCAGATTATTAAGGACTAGCCATCGAAAGTGGAACAATCCAAGCGGTGACCTAGTTGATGTCAGCTTGCGCCAGGATAGAAGATGCGATTGCAGAAACTCACCAATTCGCTGTAGAAAAGTGTATGAAAGAGCTACAGAGATTGGAAAAACTCCCAGAGGAAGATCTAACCTTTCTAGGATGGGCAAAATCCTCGGCCACGATAAGAAGACATGCAAACGTACATTGCAATGGCCTAACTACATCTCAGCAAACTGAAATTCAGATTTATCATTCGATTCACTCTGATCTCTAACAGATCTTACATATAAAGATGATGTCTCTAGAACCAAGAATCTAAAACTTAAACAATTTGAACTAAGCCTTCTCAGACCAGCAGGCCCTAACCCTTATCACGATAAGAGATACTTCGTTCAGAGTATTGTATCAGTATCTGGTCTTACAGCGGTGACTCCAGAAGAAAAAAAGAATTATAGAGAGGGAGTTTGCAATAGATGACCTCTGGCAAATGACAAAATAAGAATTGTCAATCGTTACCGAGATCCATCCGGTTGCACGAACAACCACAGCTACCTCCAAGCCCAATACTACACACCTCTACACTGTAAACCACTACACTACAACCTCTACATAAACAAAAGCGTCCCTTCTATTGTACTTGACAATTTTTGCTTCCTGACACTAGTCAATAACTTCTCATCTCACATATTTATTCTAGAGCTCCCATATCAGACTTACTTACCCTACTCAAATCAGGGGCAGATCGGACCGCTTGGGCTTAACATTCTACATCATCGGAACATTTGATATTTAAATATCACTCGAAACTAAGAAACGCTTGTTCAGGCGGCCATTGACTTGCTCTTGCCCTGATTAAAACAGACATTGGACAACGTATAATACGCTCCATGGTGTGCTAGTCGTTCTCCTTCCTTTTCCACAATGACTCTAGGGAAAACGGGCCCCAATGGCCAAATGGCCCACAAAGGAGGAGCAGATAAATCGTTGAGAATGCCAGCAGCTTTCAAGGCGTTGTCGAGAAAGGCGGAAGAGTCCACAGTCGACGAGAGAGAGGTGCACACTGAACCGGTGACAGGGCCAAGGGCTCAAGCGAGAAATGACTTGTACAATGATCCTCCTGCTCACCCCCGAGAGGCCGCTGCTCATCCTGATTTGCACAGCAGCGGACAGCTGCAAATGCCCAAAATGACTTGGGACGCCGGAAGCACATACGAGCGATCGATTGCTGAGAGTTCGCTCGACGGTGATGCCGACGACGACGAGCATAGAGACGGGTCGTTTGAAGTTGTGCCGTCGCCCGTAGATGGGTTTGCCAATCCAGGAAATACTCCTGATCTTTCGTTGGATCAGACTGCTGCAACGATTGAGCTTGAGGAGAGCAGGCAGTCATGTTCGGCTGTGCGTTCTTCTATCGAGCTCGGGATCAACCAGAATACATCGAGAGACAGATATGGGTTCAAGAAAAAGAGCAACTTTGTCAGCGAACAGGAGTACGATTCGTGGTGGTCAAAGTACGAAAAGTACGTCAAACGACGGAAGCGCAAGTGGGTCAAGTTCATGAAAGAGAACGGGCTATATACCAAGGACGACCAACCGGTCAGATTCCCTCCTAATTCGGAAAAATTAAAACGATATATTCGAAAGGGCATACCCGCAGAATGGAGAGGCAATGCATGGTTCTGGTATGCCAAAGGATATGAGAAGTTGAATGCACACCCGGGTCTGTACGATAAACTGTACAAGCAAACTGCGAATCTAAAGAACAATGATACGGAGTTAATTGAACGAGACTTGCATCGAACGTTTCCTGATAATATATACTTTCGGCATGAAGGAACAATGCAGAACAATGTCCTGCCGTCTGAGGAGACGGCTTTGGTTCAGGCTCTACGCAGAGTTTTAGTATCGTTTTCAGTCTACCAACCAAAGATTGGTTACTGTCAGAGTCTGAACTTTATTGCCGGAATATTACTACTTTTCATGGACGAAGAAAAATCATTCTGGATGTTAGTTATTATCAGTCAAAGATACCTCCCGGGTATCCACGAAGTGAACCTGGAAGGAGTAAATGTCGACCAAGGGGTATTGATGCTGTGTGTTAAACAGCGCCTACCCGACATGTGGAACAGACTGGGTGTCAACTTTGAAGGAAATCATTATGACAATATTCTCTCCAAGCTGCCGCCTATCACACTCTGCACGGCTTCATGGTTTATGAGCGCCTACATCAGTATACTACCTACAGAGACCATGCTACGAGTTTGGGACAGTGTATTCTTTGAGGAATCAAAGATCTATTTCCGAGTTGCACTGACAATTCTCAAACTGTCAGAACCAGAACTCAGATCTCTTAATGACCAAATGGAAGTCTTCCAGGCAATCCAGAACTTCCCGAAAAAGCTAATAGATCCCTCTGTTCTCATGGAACACTGTTTTAAACGACGAAATGGATTTGGACACATATCACAAGAGGAAATATCGAAACTACGACAATTTGTGGCCGAGCGACGAAGGCTAGCCACTGTGTTGAACATACATGGCTCTGTGGACGATCTACAAGGATCCACTGACATTGCCGAATTCAACAAACTGCAACCGGTGTCTAAAAGTATCTCTATCAAACTGTCCAAACGGATGAGAAGTTTACGAGTAGGAGGAAAAGACGGGGAAAGCAATGACACATCCAAAGAACAAGCGGTAAAAGATGTCAGAGCTGTGAAAAGTCAAAATGGAATAATGGACAAGACAGCTCGACGAGTGGCGTCTTTCACTCATTTGAGGTAGCTTCACCACAGTCTACCCCATGATAAACGTAATAATCCATATGCATATCTAGTACTTCATACACGTATTACCAACTAGACTTTAACTTATCAAACACCTTTTCTCCCTGTGCTTCTCCTAATCGCTTGACAACAACCCCTCTGATATCAGCCCACAGACTCTCATTTATTTCGAGAGTGTCTGAAACTTGCTTTTCCTCTGCTCTTGGCGACGGCTCTGCTGGTTGTGTCAGCATGACTGTAAATGAGACTTCCGAATCTTCGCCTACAACGTCTTCTAAACTACTGGCATCACTAATAACTTTGCCTTTTACGAGAAATCTAATATTTGGAACCTGATAATTCATATCTGCCAGTGGTCCATCAGGATCTCCTAGTAATCGTTCCTTGACCATTAGAATGTTGTCTGATGTCGAGATATCGTCGAGAGAAACATTAAACTTTGGGTTTCGAATTGATTTGAGATTTACTTTTACTAGTCGTTCAGCTCCTACAACTTTAGCCTCCCTCTTCTTCTTAGGATTGGGCATAGGAGGAAGAGTCTCGTTAGCTTACGGCAAAATCTACAAATGGACATATATCTATATACATACGTAGAGAGGATTCTGGCCCAAAGTTTTAGGATCTTCTATGTAATCATTGGAGAGAGCTGCATTATACTCGGTGTGCAGCAATTTAAAGAATGCCGAGACAAATTGGGGTTCTTCGGTGGTCATGATTGAGTGTAATGTGAGGTGAAGTGTTAATGTTTGAAAGCGTGGTCAATATGTGGGGTTCGCCGGTGTTAGCAGTGATTTGCAGATAAAAAACTGCCACCATATTATATCTCATCGGACAAAGCTAATTGTAGTTTATTCATTTATTCATAACTCGTAATACATCATAACTCATTTAATAAATACTAATCCAAAAGATCGAATAATGATAAATAAGATTCGCTCAACTGTTGTATTGCTTCAGTCTTGGTCCCTACCCCGGGATTGGCACCTTCAAAAATCCTCCTCATGGCAGACTCTACTTGATCCGTTAGCTGTTCATAGTCGGCAACGGGCTTCTTGTTTCCAAAAATCTTCTTTTGCTGCAGTTCTTGTTGGCAGCCTTGGCTTGTACAGGTCCGCACCAACGTCCATTCGTAAAGCTCCTTCCGCTTCACGTTGACAATAAGAGTCTTTGAAAGCTCCTCGACCGTCTGGCCGGAGTCTCCAGGTTTGAAACTTCGCTGCACCCATCCTGACGGAACAATGTCCGCGTCCGAGTTCATGCTGTTGCTGATTTTGCCTTCAAGATCTCGAGTAATGGGACAAGCCTGAAGGACAAAGTCAGGGTGGTATTCAGCAACAAATCCAACCACAGGTGGGAGGACGATTGGAACCGTGTTTAGCAATTCGTCCTCGTCGTCGGAAAGCAGATCGACCTCAAGAGCTGCACCGTCCAGTTTGTAATTTGGAGTCGAACTGAAGCGTAGAGGAGAGCGTGAATCGTCATCTGAAATATCCTGGCCGCTCAAGTTTAACGAGCTGAAGTTTCTTATGACAGGACTGACCGTAGTCGCCGTACGTTCCTGAGAATGCCATCTGGTTACTCCTGGCCGGTCACTGAAAGAGGACGGTTCGAAGACATCATCAGTAAACGATGAATCGCTAGGGGACAACAAATTCGAGATATAAGATGCCCCAGAAGAAGCAGAATCGGCAAAGCTTCTGCGCAGACCCTCAAAACTAGGGAAACGACTTCTTGATGTAGAGGTAGATCTGGCCAATGAGTTGGATAAGGATGCAGACGAAAATGACGGTCGAATGACATGTGGCATAGCGATTGACTGGCTTTGTCCAGTCTGTGAATTGGCAAACGGGATCTCCCATCCTCCACCTTCACGGAATGAAAACTTCGCATTAGTCGTTGCGGCCGTGGGGCTGTCAGGAGCGAAAGAAGTAGTTTTGGGCAAGCCAAATACATGCTCGTCAGCGATTCTCAATAGTCGTTGAGAGGTGGAGTCTCGCAAAAGCGATGACAAAATAAAAACGAGTTTCCTGGCCACTACCGGGTTGCTTGTCATAACAACCGTCCTTGCTGATTTGGATCTGTGAGGCAACGAGTTCAGATCCTGTATAATGTCGCTGTTTAATCTGACAAACGCAGCTATCATGGTAGATATAAAAGCAAGGTTGTCTGCAGAACCTTCGAGATAATATAATCCCCAGTGGAGATGTTTGTACAAGTCAGCCCATCTGTCTTGACCACAAATGACCCGAGGTACACGTATCATGTTGAAAAATCGGCTCCTGAAGGAGTAGCAGGCTCTCACTATAGCTTCATCGTCCTGTAATGAATACCTGCGAACAAACCGAGACTCTGACGGCATCGTGGACCTGAATCGGTAGTCTTGTAGAGCCTGAGGCAGCGTTTCAGAAAGTCGCGCATAAATAACTTTCTGAAACTCCGCCAGGGCATGAGAAAGCTCGTCCCAATGGTTGGTCAGCAAATCCTGTGACTCGGTGGAAAAGTTAAAGACTAAGCAGATTCCACATCTGATGTCTTTCCCCGTGGAGATTGTGTGGGCTACAGTTTTCGCTGCGGGGCGGGGCGACCATCCCGGTTCGTCGGGAGGGTCTTCAAAAGTTGATTCTCGGGTTGCAGGACCACTCGGTAGTGGGCTGCCAGGCGGGGTACTACTCCCATGCGAATGAGTATGGAGGAGAGGGGGAGTGGCTGACTGCTGCATAAAACGGCCAGTGGTTGGACTCTGTAAATCCGGAGTCACCGTCCCAGTGCCTACACTTCTTGAGAGATGTGGAGTGAGGCCAGATGCGCTATCTGCGGGACTGCCTACCACACTGCCCAATCCTCCGCCGACCTTGAACAGTCTGGAAACCAACCACATTCGTTGATTCGACGTCTTACTGGGAGGCAGAGGATGCAGTTTGGTGATGCTCTGATTGAAACGCATTGGCGTATATCCAAATGCGATTTCTTTCAACAGGCCCAGTGAAATCGGATCCGACTGCTGCATATTAGGTGCAACTATATAACTCAGCGGTGATGGGATCGTTGACGCTGAGCGGCGATGGTGGAATGATTTCGACTGTCCGTGAGGAGCAACGGGCGCACTAGCAGCAGCGGCACCGGCCAAATTGTCCATACTATTGGACTTGACCGTCAGTCTATGCGAGTCAAATAGAAAGTAATCCAGCATATTATTATCACAAATAATCACCATTCGTATGTCCTTTGTGATGTCAAAAGACAAATGATTAGATCCAAACTGCGGGCCGTACAGCAATGCCTTTGTGTCATTGTCGTCGGCCAAGTCATCGCTTTGGCCCGTGAAGGCGTGACCAAACAGTTTGTCTAGCATGTCATATGGATTTTGTGGGGGAAGTGAAATTTGTGGTTAAGTCAAGATTATGCCCTGAACAGAACGAGCCAGACAAACAAATCTCTAGGGGGGATAATCACACCAAGTCTCTTAGTTGTATTGTAAGTTTTAGGCTCACTTCTTCTTATAATTGGAGTGGGGTATGCCGCGAGATGTCATATGAAAGACGAGTCACGATTGGTTATCACGAAGGGAGGGTAAGAGCGGAAAAGTGGAGCTACACGTGCAAATAAGCGACAACTATGCAGGGATTACGCACGTCACAATTAATAAGGACAGCGGGGTACCCAAAGTTACGAGTAATTGAGCAATTGGAGAGGTGACTGACAGTACGTAAACTTCTAGCTACTCAAAGTACACTCCGTCATGATAAACATCATATACAATCAAAGACAGTGAAATCGTCATAATCTGTGCGCTGACGTCAGTTGATCAACAGTCAGCGCTGTAATGCCACATAATGTTCATTTAGAGACTACTGGAAGCAGTGTGAGTACAGGTAGTACTTCAATCTTGTACCTTATTATTACTGTCAGTCTTATAAGATGCATAGTTGTGTTGTTATACCTTTCAGTTGAGTAATGTTTTTAAACTGCAGTCGAGTGAAGTTGTGGCCGAGTGAAAACTGTAGTCGAGTTGAAAACCGTAGTCGTCGTTGACTATTTCACAATAGAGTTTGAATCCTTGATTAGTATTCCCATTCTCTTATTTCGCACGCCCGGTATATGAACTGACAGTTGACTGGTTAACCAAAAGTTCACGCAATATGTGGTCTCATGTATCTACCCGAAAGATCGCCGTTAATATGCACACCGACTATGCATCTTACCGTTCAATCTCTCCTACGGTGAATTTTTCTTGACTGTTTTCAAACCGACTACAGCTCTGCACAGGCAGGTGTGAAAAAAAGGGTCTGAGCCTCCACCAGTCACCACGTCTGCTACCGGCTCCACTGAGAGTGAAATCGTGGAAGTAAGAATCTCCTCTAACCACTCTCATGTTCATTTACGCTAGAAGTCCATGAGCTATTCCACAGTTGTGTAGTGCTTCAAGACTGCTGATTTCAAATCTTCGTAGCTATACTTGTCTGGGTCCTCGTCTCCGAGGTCTCCCAAGACTAGAATTGAGCCACTGGCCCTTCCATTCTTCGAGCAGTCCCTAATGTAAGCAATATCAACAAGCTTTGGAATGTACTTCCCTTGCAAACTCTATTTGAACATAGGAATCTCAAACAGTGCAAGTACATCTAATCTTTCATCAAGGAATAGCGCAGTGAACTGAAAACTGACACTCGTAGCTGCCTTCATCGCCTCTGGTTCCAACGGGAGGTGATTCTCATCTAAGGGAATTGGCCCAAAAGCACCATTTCACTATAGACAGATTAGATAGTAGTACTCGCTTCCTCCTCCTTTTATCCTCTCTCTTTTTCGCAGGCATAGCGACCGAAAGATGACTTTGTAGTCTTCAATTGATGACCAATTCCCCTCGGCTTTCTTGTCAGGTAGAGTTGCCATTTCTGACTGTCAACGCCGGCCACTAAGAGCCCTACCATATGGCTTGAAGTGAATATTCGCCCGCCGGGAGAATCATCATTCATTTCTCACACATGAAATCATCACCGCCGATCAGCAGTACCGCCGATCGGCCGATCTTGACGCTTGCGCAGGGGGAAAGCAATGTTCCTTTAACAGACATAAAAGGTCCGACTTTGTCAGAATTCCGAAAACTCCCAATTTTGACACTTTCGTTACTTTCCAAACAATGTTGAGATTATCAGTACGACTTCAAACCAAAAGACTCCCCCTTTATAGCTCGGCAATTCGTAGCAATGTTGCCGTAACGTCGGGGCTGTTAAACAAACCACCGACTGCTTTGTTAAACAAACCATCCACGGCCCGAACAGCTTTGTATTCTACAGAGTCCAAAAAGTCGCCAGTGACATCGGATTCTACACCTCCACTGTCAAAGTCGGGCCCGGCTGTAGTGAAAGTCGACCCCAGTCCTGCCCAATTCACGGTTGGCCAAATCGTCGAAATCGATTACCACCCTGATGCCGGTGGCCTCTATGTCTCCAAGATTCATCTTGGGAACGACGACTATCGTACCGTCATAAGTGGCCTGACTATGCATGTCAGAAAAGAACAGCTCCAGGACCGCCATGTCGTGTTTGTCAGCAATCTCAAACCGCAAAAGATCCGAGGAATCGTGTCTGAAGCAATGCTTTTGGCTGGAGAACACACCGATCGACTGGAGGGCAGCGAGAGCCGAACTGTAGATTCTCAAATGGGGCCTAGTATCGTAGAGGAGCGATTGAATACTGTAGAACTGGTGGATCCTCCCAAGGGATCCCACATTGGAGACAGGCTGCATTTCGAGGGATTTGAAAATGAACCGGAACAGGAGGTCAAGCCCAAGACTTGGTATCATATCCAGCAGTACATGTTTATCAATGATTCTAAGCAGGTTGCTTTCAAGGTCAAGGATGACAAGGGTAAAGTATCTGGGTATGCTCGATTGGTTAACGCCAAGGGAGAGCCTGCAACTCTGCGAACGTTGACCGAGGGTAGTGTGCGATAAACCAAATGGGAGACCATTGAAACCCCCGCAACAAGTATATAATTCATATAAAGGGCTGACAAAAAGAGCCATTGAAATTCTTTCATAATCAAACTAGCAGGTACAATATAATTGTAAGTCTGGTGTGAAATTATCAGTAGAGTGTACAACCCCCATTGGCATATCACGATTGAACGGCAATAAACCCCGCAATGGTGATTTTGTCATCTTCATGCTCTGATCCCCGAACCATTTCTTCTTTCGATCATCAACAACACATCCTCTCACACCATGGAATGGACAAGTACATTTGACAAATGCCTCAAGGCTTCGTCTATGCCCACATTCTCGTTGGCAACAGCACTGCGGAACGTGCCCTACGCGAGAACCTGCGTTGCTCGAGGCTGGCTGTTCAATGACCGGTCCAAAAACGTAGTGCTGTTCACCACAGACCGGCGAATGTGTAAGCTGGATCAATTGAAAGACAACAACGGCAAGTTCGAAGCATGTTTCTACTTCAAGGAAGAAAAGTCTCAGTTCAGATTAGCAGGGAATGCGTTCACGATAGATGGCAAGAACCAGCATCCCACATCAGAAGACCTCGGATTGCAGGACTCCGTTTCGCCCATCCAGTGGAAAGAAGAGTACAACCGAGTATGGAATGAAATGTCAAAGAGCATGCAACTGTCCTTTTCAAAACCTCCTCCTGGTTCTCCGCTGACTCCCGAGGCCAAAAAGTTGCTGGATGATGTCCTAAACGTACGGCTTGAGCCCAAGACAGACAACTTTCTCGTGGTGGCTCTACGGCCCACCAAAGTAGATTATTTCAAGGATGAGGGGCCAGGCAAACGAGTGCAATACGAACTGAGCGGGGCTGAATGGCACAGCGAAGAGGTTTGCCCCTAATTGTGCTCCCAATAGGAACCGAAAGTATCTGTAGTGTTGATATGATAACCTTCTGATCTCCGTAACCGACCATCACGTCCACCCCACCTCACTCTCAACCTAACCACCAGACCTAGTAAACCTTCAATTCCGCCCACATTCTACTTCACGACTTGGGCCGCAGATCGTGATTTATGGTTCTGGTATTTTCTTTTCCACATTTTCACTTCACCAAAGTCAACGAACCTACCGTCCCATCAAAACGAGAGACCAACAATAAAGTAGGGATCGGGCAGAATAGCCTCGCCGGAGATTTAAATAGGATTATATCTGGAGAGAAAGAAAAATATAAAATTCATCCAAGTGTGCGGTGAACAGTTGACCGGGTGAAAGTCCGAAAAGTTTCATAAGTCCCGCGAAGGTGACAAAAAGTTCGCGTTTGGATCCTGTTACAGAACTTCTGACATACGATGTCGCATACTGCAAGTCCTGCGTACCTATCATCTGACTCGTCTCGGGGTTCAACTCCCCAGGCAGTTGCAGGAAATGGGGAGAAAGTTGAGCGAGAGTCGGCTCCTGCACAAAACGGTGCTGGCAGCAGAAATCCCATTAAGGAGGAACAGCCCGTGAAATCCGAAGTGCAGAACAGCGTAAAGGACGAACAGAGCACCATCAAAGGTGAACAGAACAAGCCCCAGCTGTTTCTGGATCTCCCGTCCAAGACCGCGGAAGCGCTGCTGACATTCACTCCAATTGAAGAATGCACGTTTTCCAATAAGAATATTGGTAATTCTGGCCAGGATGAACTCATGGCATGCGACTGTAAACCCGTAATAGATCCGCGCGATGGCTCAAATCACGCGTGCGGAGAAGATTCCGACTGTATCAACCGTCTCACGTCGATAGAATGCGTCAACGGTACGTGCAACTGTGGTGACGACTGTCAAAACCAGCGGTTTCAGAGTAGACAGTATGCAGATGTCGACGTTATACAGACTGAGAAAAAGGGATACGGTATGCGGGCACAACGAGATATCCCAGCTTATACATTTATTTATGAGTACATTGGAGAGGTCATCGACGAGGGCAAGTTTAGAAAGCGAATGAAGCAATACGAAGATCAAAAGATAAAGCATTTCTATTTCATGATGCTGCAAAAGGGAGAGTTTATTGACGCCACACAGAAGGGATGCCTGGCGAGATTTTGCAACCATTCCTGCCGACCAAACTCTTTTGTGGACAAGTGGGTGGTGGGCCAGAAGCTTCGAATGGGTATTTTCAGTAAACGAAAGATCCTGAAAGGCGAAGAGATTACATTCGACTACAACGTGGATAGATATGGATCTCAAGCCCAGCCCTGTTACTGCGGCGAATCAAATTGCATTGGTTATCTAGGAGGAAAGACCCAGACAGAAGCTGCCAGTAAGCTGCCACAACTTCTGATTGACGCTTTAGGACTTGACTATCAGGATGAGTCACAGTGGATCACAACCACTGCCAAGAAGAAGCGGTCAAAGAAGAAGCTGTCGCAGGAAGATCTGGAGGAGGAATACGATGCGAACTTACCTACCAAACCTATAGATACTGGCTCGGTGTCCAAGGTGATGACGAGTTTGTTGCAAAGTAGAGAGGAGTGGCTGATAAAGAAGTTGATTTCGCGAATCCATGTGACGGACGACAACCAGGTGCAGCTGCAAGTCATGAGAATGCACGGATATCAGATTTTCAGCGTGTTGCTGAGAGACTGGAACAAGGTGGAAGTCGTTCCCGTGATGATCTTGGAGATCCTCACTCGATGGCCGAAAATGACAAAGAACAAGATCAGTAGTTCCAAGATCGAGACCACTGTCACTGAACTGCAGAATGAGGAATTATCACCGAAAGTGCAAGAGCTGGCCAAGTCACTAATACAAGAATGGAGTAAACTACAGATGGCGTATAGAATCCCTCGCCGAGAACGTCCCACACAGAGTCTTTCTGGCTCGCCGACCGATAATAAGGTGGAACCGGTAGAGGAGCCAAAGGATGACATTGCTGATAATAATCAAGATGATGCCCAAGATACTCAAGATGCCCAAGCAGCTGCTCGAAGGGAACGGGAAGCAGAACGTAGAAAACGGAAGAAGGAACGCAAAAAGCAGCAGAATAACGGGCCGAAACCCAAATTACCTGTGGACTGGGATTTCGCTTATTCTCCAGAGGGAAAGATATACTATTTCAACCGAGTGAAGAATATAACCACGTGGGAAAAGCCGAAATTTGACAGTCCAGACCCTAAGGAGACTCAAGCAGCCGTGTTGAATCAAGAACTGCAGATCAAAGCTGAACAGAAAGCTACTCTGGAGAAGATCATTGAGCAGGCACAAGAACAGCAACGGCTTGTAGCCAAGCAGCAGGCCGAACTCGAAGCGAAAGAGGCCAAGAAGGGCAGCAAAACGCATCATCATCACCATAATCCTCGTGCGTCTTTATCCGATAAAGAGAAACGAAGCCTGGAGCGAACACTGACTACGACGTTTGCCGGATTTGTCCCAAATATGGTAGCCAAGGCTGGTCGTGGACTGGATCACGATGAACATAAGAAATGCTCAAAGGATATTGTACACATTCTGGTCAGCAAAGAAACCCGAGAAGGGCATGTTGTCAAAGATCCTAGCAAGGTCTCGGACGAGAAGAAGAAAAAGGTGTATGCATTTGTGAAACAGTATATGGAGAAGTTTGTTGCGAAGAAAAAGTCCAAGCACGGAGCTACAGCGAGCCAGCAGCAAGGCACAAAGCGATCTAATGAGGACGGGAATGTGTCACCAGCGAAGAAGATAAAGGAGTAGTAATACTGATTGGGCTCTTTATGGGTGCGGTGATTTATTCCATGTATTGTACTGTAGATTAATGTATATGATTTATGAGATGTTTGTTGTCGTTTGTTGTGGTTGTCGTTTATTTGTAGTCATTTATGTGAAGTCGTTTATTTGTAGTCGTTTATTTGTAGTCATTTATTCTTATCGCAAAGTCTTATCGCCTAAAGTCTTATCTCAACCCCTACAGCCGCCAAAGTCATCCGTTCAGATCTCGCCAGTGTACACCTTCCCTATTTATATAGTCGCTCTCCCCACACTGGCTGTCAGCTCCACATTGGCTGTCAGCTTACCCCACAGCGGCTATCTTTCAGGCGCGGCTAATGAGATCATCGGCTCCACCACCCATAGCGGATCCTTAGCCGGTTCGTTTTAAGCGCTGCTAAAGTTTATAAGAAGCTGAAAGATTTATCAGACGCTTTTCTTCTCTTTAACTTTCTTCACACACCCTTTGCATCGCATAAATTTATAGAAACTTCCGCAAGAAAGATGATCAAATCTACTGTCAACAAGACCGTGATCAAGCAAGGAGCACGAGGAATCGCTTCCGTTGCTAGCAAGTACTACCCCAATGAGCCCACTGCTCCGTCTATGGCCAGCGTGGTGCCGGGCCCCGAGAGTAAGAAACAGATTGCTCGATTGGACAAGCTGATGGATGCCAGCGCTGCCAACTACATGGTTGATTACTATGGGTCCATTGGAAACTACGTCAAGGATGTCGATGGAAACGTCATGCTCGACGTGTACGCGCAGATCGCTTCCATCGGCCTGGGTTACAACAACCCGGCCCTGATTGAGGCCGCCAAGAGCAAGGAAATGGTCAACGCTCTGGTAAACCGACCTGCCACTGGCAACTTCCCCTCCAATGACTTTGCTGACATCCTCGAGAAGGGTCTGTTGGCCCATCACCCCAAGGGCTTGAACCGAATCTGGACCGCTTTGGCTGGATCCGACGCCAATGAGTGTGCCTACAAGGCCGCTTTCATCTACCAGGCTTCCAAGCGACGAGGCCGGTCTGCTCCCTTCACCGAGGAGGAACTGAGCTCGACCATGGTCAACCAGTCCCCTGGTTCCCCCAGTATGTCTATCCTGTCCTTTGAGAGTGCTTTCCACGGACGACTGTTGGGATCTCTTTCTACCACTCGATCCAAGCCCATTCACAAGTTGGACATCCCTGCCTTTGACTGGCCCAAGGCTCCGTTCCCCCGACTCCAGTACCCTTTGGACAAGCATGCTCACGAGAACCAGCTCGAGGAACAGCGATGCCTCGAGGAGTTTGAGCGAATCTTGACCACTTGGAAGAACCCTGTGGCTGCCATTGTCGTCGAGCCTATTCAGTCCGAGGGTGGTGACTACCACGCTTCCCCTGCTTACTTCCAGGGTCTGCGAGACATCACCAAGAAACACGACGTTCTCATGATTGTCGATGAAGTCCAGACCGGTGTTGGTTCTACTGGTAAGATGTGGGCTCATGAGCACTGGAATTTGTCCAGCCCACCCGACATGATGACCTTCTCCAAGAAGGCCCAAGCTGCCGGGTACTATTTCGGCAACGACGAGCTCCGACCCCCTCAGCCCTACCGACAGTTCAACACCTGGTGTGGTGACACTGCCCGAGCTATCATTGCCGGTACTCTGTTCCGAGAGATTGCTGCCCACAACCTTGTTGAGCGAACTGCCCAGGTCGGAGAGTACACCTTCAAGGGTCTCCAGAATTTGGCCAACTCTACCAATGCTATTCAGAACTTGCGAGGATTGGGTACTTTCATTGCATGGGATGCTCCTTCTGCTTCTGAGCGAGACTCTGCTCTGGTGAAACTACGAAATGCTGGTCTTAATATTGGAGGATGTGGCGTTCAGTCTGTTCGACTGCGACCCACTTTGACCTTTGAGGAGAAGCATGCCGATGTTTTGCTCGATATCTTGAAAAAGAACTTGTAAGGGTTCACATTGAATTAGGTGCGCAGAGATGTAGCTAGCTAAAATGATATAGTATGAATATGATAATGGATTTGTAACGCATAAATAGGCTTCTAGAAAGTAGTTAAAAACGTTCGATTTGCAGACGTAGTTAGACACATGCGTTACTGTGTAGGAGAGTGGTTAAGTGGTGGACGGGTTACGTCTATCGGAATGAGTGTTTACCGAAGTAGTTAAGTCATTTAGCATTATCATAAACTGGAGCATGGTTAACGTTTAGCTACTATTTGTAAAAGCAGTGAGAGCTTTGAGAATGGGAACCAGAATGCAACAGCAGGACTGTCAAATTTTGAGTCTAAACGGCCGGATCAATCTTTGGTCAACTAATTCGAGTAGATGGTGAAAATTCAATCACTCATATCGTGAGTAAAACGGCAGAGTCTAGGTTAGCTTTCAGATAAATTTCAAGCAAAATGTGCTGTACAACTGTTCAGAGTGAACATTCTTCAAGCAATGCAAAAATTGATCTATTTATGAGGTTCATGAAGTATATAGTTTCCAGCTGGTTCATGTCAGGCAGATAGAGGTGAATTCATAGCCAAGTACGACCTAACTGAAGGTTGCATCAAATGTAAAAATGCTGGTACTTGAAAAGATATCGGTAGAAAATATTGACAGTTTCAACGGCCATATTTCTGTCTGAACTTTTCGCAGAATATAGTACGTGGACAGTCCTCAATAATACTTCTAGAACTAGAAAATAGTTCAACGACGACAGCCTTGACTGCTACTTTTTATTATAAACAATAGCCAATTTCATGAGCCCAAATGATGGTATCAATTTACAACTGCTCAATAATTATTGCTTTATTTCATTGATTGTTTCCAATTGTTATGCTGCTCGATTCTTAAGAGTCGTTCAATCCATAAACACAATAATAAGGAGTACATGTGGATGAAGGAAGCAGTATGACATGGTATTCGTGCCGCTTCTGATTCAGTTTCTGATCGAGGTCTTAAGTGGTATAACTAATTCGTTTGAAACTTTGAATAGTCCTCAAACTCAGAAATATAAACTGGATACTACTCAGCAAGACGTCAGTCGGATCACAGAATTCGTTTTTTTTTACCAGCAGGACACCTTTGCAATCTGTTCAAGTTATGCAAAAATAAAAAAGCATTCAGACATATATACGGTACCTCTCGGAATGCACCTTGAGAAGCATAGAAATGCCTCCTTCTGGTGCACAGCGATAATCATCAAATGTAATGCAGTCAAATATAAAATCGATTTTGATCGAGGTTGATTGATAGAATAAGGGAGGTCAGGAGTAGTCCAGAAAGTAACGCAGGTGTATCTAAGACCCGGGAAACATCTACAGTAAGAATATTCAAATGGGTTCTCTTTTTATCATAATTCTTAAACATATCCAAATTTCAAGTTTCAAGGTATCAAACTTTTTGACCCTATGAGCGTATAGAATGGCTAATATTATATACAATTGGATACTCTTGTTCTCAGTAGCTGCAATAAATGTACAGCCTCTTCACATTGTATTTCTTCCAGCTGCATTCTGGTCCCGAAATTTGAACCTCTTCAATTCCATACAAACTGCGATCCGTGAACCGGTTAGAGGTAAAACCAGGCCCAAACCAGACGTCTTTATTTTTTATATATAATTTTTATAAAATACATTAAATAGCAACAAAAATTTCCGGCAGTAAATTGTTGTCAAAAATTGCCTACAGCTCATTAATATATTAATTATTATGAGCTTTGCCAATATCTGTTGCTACCTCTTCCTATTAAGATCCCGGCTGCCGATCAACGCTCACAGCAGCACGTCGCTCTCACCAAATATTCTCCGCATAGCACTGTATATACTATGCATAGCACTATGGAATGTACTAGTTTAAAGTGTATAGTGTAGGTCCCTTAGGGCTGGTAGTATTTTGTTTTGTTGGTCTCCAAGCTTACGCTAGCGATCCCACTACCAATTAGTATGGCACAGCAGGATCGACCCGAGCCGCCGATCACCGTCGAGCATCTCCACATTGGATCAAAATCAGGCCACTTTTTTTCCATCTTATGAAACCCAAACATAATCCCACACTCTTTATCCAGGAAAAAGAATATAGAGGTTGCAAGGATCTGTGTTAATTAATGGGAGTGTAAAGAATTCTGGTGGCAAATGTGGCGTTTTAATAGTAGTTGAGAATTATTTACTATGATATACGAAAAATAGCTAGTAAAAGCTGACTGTAGCAATAATTTTGTCAAGTATCAAGTAACGAGATATATAATTTAATGTCAAGTAAACCGTTTAAAGTTCTGTCAGCTGTACTACCCTTAGTGGTTCGATTGACATTCGATGGACATTCGATAGACATCAAAGAGATCCGCTTTATCTCTCGTCGACAATCTTTCCTTAAACTACCATTTATCTTCTTCCATCTTGAGATAGGGGGGAAGCTGTTGTGAAAACGGCACTGACGCGGGATAGACGCGGATCCCAGTAGTAAATATGAAACGCGAGCCGGCTATGAGGACAGAACGGGCGGGGTGTAATACGCAAGTTGTAATAATTAGGTCCGTAATATGCTAGCAATCTGTTAAAGATCTGTGGCAGCAATATAAACGCTACGGCTGTCGGGGCTTGCGTAACTCACAGAGTGTATGTTTTTTGCCAGTTTGTATGTTACTGCTACATGGTGGTCAACCTACTTGTCTAAGTAGGGGAGATCATTGATAAAGCTTAGTATATCTTTCCGCTTAATATATTCGGGTGATAAGTAAACGACTTTGTATAACTACTTTGCATAGTTCATAAAAGAGATAGACAAGAGAGCTATTGGCACTGATCATTTAATAGCGGAATTACTGTTTCTATTTGAGTAGAGCTGATTTATTGAATAAGCTCCCGTGGGATCTGGCGAATAGGCTGGGACGAGTTTGAATAGGAATAACAAGCGAGTGCCAACTGGTCGCAATTCCAAAAATTGAGTAGAATTGCTAAAACGTAGTTGTAGTACTATTCAAGAGGTGTTTCAAGGAACATTTTGGATGGAGATACCGTTCTTTTTCTCATAATTTGCTGTCAAAGTATGAATTACCTGTGAAACGGGAAATGTCAGAGCGAGAAAATATCAGAGACAAATATAGCACAATTGAAGAGATATTGAGAATGTATTAAATACATTCCTTTGGTATACTCATTCACATCTGTAAAAGCTTTTGAAAAAACAGAAATATGAAACTATATTAAACCGAATTGAATACTAGGAAACTGTTGAGGAGTCTTCCTCATGCATATCTCAACAGAGATCCAAGAACCACTAAAGAGTGACTCAAGAGACGCCTAAGAATTATCCGACAACGTAGGAAACATTTAAGTAACATTGAGGAAATATCAACAGAGATTCAAGAAACGTTCAAGAGGATCCAAGAGGACATCCAGAAGACAGCTGAGAAACTCCACAATTACCCAAAAACCCATCCAAAAAACGTCCAAGAGCCCAGTATAACTGATACCCCTTTTTCATAACTACTCCGTTTCATACTGCTCTGCGTTAAATTACGACTTTCCAATCAATTCCACCATTTGAAAATCCCCTAAACACACAATCATCAAACTCACTCATTATTGGTAAACTGACTTAATCAACTATTTTTTGACGTACACGCGCTCATATCTCATCACTACATCACTATAATCAGTCATATCGTTATGTACTTCAGTCTAAAATCATCATTGAACCTCCATCTAACTTCCCTCCTTCTTTTTTTCATTATTTATGTGATAAAAATCACACATCGAATAAATCACAGACGTAATAAATATTTCAATCAATCAATCCTCCCCCTTCGCTCTTCGGAGTATAACCTTCCAGCGATAGCGGACAGTTTGAGCGTCTCGTTTGTTCAATATTCGAGCATACTCAGAAAAGTCCTGGGTCGGTAAAGTACTAATAACTAGTTCTATCAGTTTTCTATCTTCTTCTAATGTCCAAGTCGAGTTTTTGGCTTTCACCCGTTTCAGCTTACTGATTTTGGATGGGCCCGGAGTGCTGCTGCTGGTATTGCTGCTGCTGCTAGGGTTGTTGCTGCTAAAAAACTCTTCGGTAAGGTCTTCACTGGCCGTCGTTGACGCACCAGTTGAGGCAGCCCTTTTCCGATTGTTTGTCGATTCAAGAACTGGAGGCGCTGAGCTACTAGTAGATGGGAAAGACCACTTTCTAGATGATGATGATGGCAGGTGGTGGCGGAATTGTTCTTGTTGGTAGGGCTGTTCTTGAGAATCAACTTTGGCAACATTACTGTTGATTTCATGCTTGATAGGTGAGTCCGATGACGCAGAGTCCATGTCCCGGCTAGGATCCTTCTTGACAGAATCCTGATTGATTTCACCTCTTTGTCGCTGCGGGCCCGACGGACCCTGTTCATTGAACTCATTCTCCGAATTTAAAATTTTATGTATATTCATAAGTTCATAGAGTGAAACTGGGAACGACTAAAGAGCAAACAAAAAAAAGTAAGACTTCTCTTGGAAAGAGATAGAGTCTAGAGAGAGGAAGTGTGAGGAGGGGCCGAAGCGCGAGTGGTCGTAAGAGAAAGAGAGAGAGGAGTGGGAAGGAAGGGACAAAAAAGCGTAGTCGAAAAGTCCGTTGCCTGGATTGCTGGGTTTCGCGGTCTGTTGACGGGTTTCGGTTCTTTACCTGCCTTGTTTCGCAATGTCAAGTCAGTGGTATGTGTGGATCCAAGAAGAAAAAACACGTAAATCGGCTGAGCAAACGGTGAAATTCGCGTTGCCTTTCAAAACAGCTCTCAAGCGTAAACAGGCTCAGGAAACACAGAAGCACCTATTGACTGCTTTTCTAAATAAGTCCAGGAATCCTCGCGATTCTGCAGGATCCAAAACGTACAGTACACAGGGGAATATCGGTTAGAGACGATTAACCGGCCGGTGTCGTTTAAGTTTATTTCTTCGTGTTCGCGGTGAGCTGTCCTTCTCGCCGATGTTATCGTTCTACAAATCGATTCTTTATAATTTGATATTACGTTTCAGAATCTGAACTTGTTTTGAATTTCCCACTCTGATATCGAGCGCTATATATGTCGGGCTGCTGTGGTTCGTAATAACGGGGGCCAAGAACTCCAAGTAGACACGCTCGTATTTTCTTAATCCTATAAATGTTTTTAAACCGTTAAAGACCCAACTACCACACAGGGTATTTAAAACTTTTGCCACGGTGCTGGAAGTTTTTTGACAGCACTCGAAAGGGAAGACAGTAAGTGTAAGAAATCAGAAAACGGGATTTTTGCAGTGAAGCCAACGAATATAGTTACAGCAAATAGGAAAAACAAACGAAAGAACCCAATAGAAATGGCAGAGGACTAGGAAAAAATAAAATATAAGCTGGAAAAAGCAAATCTTGGAATCAGAAACCCACCACCACTATTAGTCGTAGTGACCTATCGTCAGATATTCCTAATTTTTCATTTTATGTTCGTTTGGGAAAAAACCCCTGGTACACAAACATCCCTTTCAACGAACTCGGTAATACTAGTAATTATACTAACAATAATCCACTGTACACAAATAACAATAGAAAGAACAGAAAGGCTGAAATTAATTTGTTTTTCGTTTAAGCAACCATAAAAAAGCAACCTCGCATGTATAACTAAACCCAACCGAAAAAGAAAGCACATTTGACTTAGACTATGTGCTAAGAGGGGCCTGCGCAGATTAAAGGACGACCTAATATGTTTATACTGCCGATATTTATTACTGTAAGTTATAATGAGATCTGTAGTGTGGCTAGTAACAATAAGAATGCATGGGGGTATACAACGACTTGCTGCTACAGTGTGAACTGGAGAGCTACGACCACAGTATATGTTACAGCAGGGTATAGTAGTAATTCTGACTGACGGACAGAGCTAATGACCTCGTCATCTGTAATAATTCTAAATTAGTCTTTTCCATTCTTATATCGTCACTGGTGATGTCAGCTATGTCAGTAGTTCAACTTAGTATTGCTACCGCAAGCTGAGCATTCTATTAAATCTTCGCATCCATCCAACAGTATATATATATGGATTTCATTCTTCTATTGCTCTCTAACCAGAGCTCTGGGTTGCGCTCAGCGTAACTTTCAACACACCAGCGTATTTTTCAGTCCCCAAGCATTAGCTGTAAACTTACTGTGTACGGTGCTTCCCGCCGCCCACTTTTATGTCAGCTTTCCCGTGCCACGGATAACTTTAGGTTTCTCACACTATATTCCAAGATCAACCCGGCCAATAGCTTTATTATGTTAGTACGACTCTTTTTTTGCTTTTAAATCAGTCCACTTTGTCGGTCGACACCCCTTTTTGTCCACTCATTTCCTTTGAACCTCGTATCACCCTTTAGCCTTTTCCCCCCTTTTTTCTGGAAGGGAGAAATTTTTTTGTCAGCTCTTTCAACTTGATTGCTATTGTTGCTTTTTCGTGATCGGTAACACTAAGCTCCATGCATCGACGGGTACTTGCGTACATACCGTGAGCCGTGCTGTATTAGTGGGAGGAGTAGCTGCTGAAGCGGGCATAGTGCGGAGTGGTGAGCGTATAGTATGGTCCGGTAAACCGGAATTTGGGTTGTAAACGCGAACGCGTTGAGAGACTGCAAAGCAATACGAGGGACTCTAGTCGTGTGACCCGAGAGGCCGGCGGCGGCCCGACATAATAACTACGTATAGTATACCCATCAACAATCCCAGCTTGACTATTTTTATCAATCAAACACCTATGTAGTTTGTTTGATCCGTTCCTCGTTGAACATCTGTATATTACACCAACTAAACTTCTATCTCTCTCTCATACTCGCGTACATAGTTATCTAACCATTTCAAGTAATGGACTATGCAAAGCCCTCAATTTCCACAAGTCTAAACAGAAAAAGCAAAATACAAAAGCTTGGTGGTACCAGCGCTTAATTCGAGCGTCTAGTACCACTGCTAAAGGCGTTTGAAATTTTGGATTGCTGCTGCATCGTGCAGATACAGCCACACCAACGAGTTTTTGAAAAGGTCTCGGCTAGTCCAGCCTACGAAAAAACACAACAACTTCTTTAACCATTCGTAACCAAGCAAAAAAAAAAAATTCATCGGCCAACCCTGCGTATGATTCGATCCTCTTATGGAGATCGAACTGTCGATCTCAGTATGGCCGACGCATAGAATCTAAATGGGTCCTGATTACGGACGGCGAGGACGTTAGGGTTGGAAGTGGGAAGTTAAACTGTCAGGAATACACCAGACGTACGGCAAGGCCGATGAACTTCCTGATAATCCGTGTGTCGTACGAGTTTCCCGGAGGAATATGGCACGAACTGCCTATATTAGGTCCCGTCGGGTTGCTCTTTGCCACCCGGCTCACTGCCTTGCTGCTTTGCTGCTTTGCCGGTCGGTGAAAGTCCGGTGAACCTCTCTTAGATTAGCATTACTATCGGACATAGGTGTGGAGTTTATGTGGCCACGGAAACTCTACAAAAATACGATGCGGAATGCAAAACGTTATACGAAGCAAAAGTTTAACCGGTTTTCATGTGAAAACTCGGTCAGCTTTGAGGAGTGGAAATGGAACGATATACGAGCCTCTGTATATATTACTAACGTGTCTTTACTAATATGATATTCGATACTGTCGGTTAGCTCTTACCAGAGCCCTACGACTAAAGTTCTGTCAGAATTTTTCTATTTTCGTAACTGCTCTCATAAGCCACTATGCAGGTAACCGTCCGCTAATGCAGGTACGGTCGATCAACACAATGCTCTATTTAACCTTAAAATGATCTTCGCAGAGATGTGGTAAGGGTCGGGTTAGACTTGAGGAGATGTAAGTTGGTTAACTTTCGCCTCAGTTGTCGATGAGATTTATACCGGAGAAACTCTGAATTGAACTTTGAAGTAGTATACATGCAACATGGAATGTACAAATGTATAGTAGTTTGGATCACTAGGTGCCGGCGAAAAAACGAGACTAGACTTTAAGCCGACTAACTTCCTTGACTCTTGTGAGATAAATCAAGCTTTCAACTGATCGAAATCTTAATCCAATATATATCGTGAACCCACGAACAGCAGCTCTCCATTTAGCAATGTTCCTATCTCAATGAGGAGCTCTACCTTCATTCCTGTAACAGAGCGCTAAATCGGTCACGACCAGTTCAAGCTCCAATAAATACGCAGAATATTGATAAATATACAAAAGTACCTTTATTAGCCTTTAAACTTCCTTTTTGTTTGTTTTTATCTTTCAAAACTTGCCATACTCAGTCAATACATAACTCTGGTGATTCGGTTGATCTCCCAAACTCCCAACTGCCGCCAACGTATGTAAATACACCAGTAAATACAAGACCACATCAAACGCCACTATATCACCAGTGATAAAATAAACAATCATAATCTCCCAGTATTTTAACGATAATTTATCATGGATCCAATCTCCACTACCGACATCGCGTTTTATATCTCCTGCTGTACCTTGCTGTTTCTCTTCAAAACGGGCCCCTTCCAGGCTACCATCTTCCTGTTAGGCTCAATTCCATTTTTATGTAAATACACTGACACTAATACCCTGTTTGTTTTGTGAGCTCTAACAAGTTGTAAAGCTACCTTTCAACCTTCTCACTCAACGGGTCTTTCGCGCTTCAGACCAAGCGAGCTCCTTTGGACGAAATTCGTCGTTGTTTGAGTTCATTTCCGTAAACATAGCGTCTTGGTGTATTCTAAAGCTGAATCCTTCTGTACTTGGCGATATCGTCTTTTCCAAACGAGTCTCCATTCTTTTTTTTTTATTTCGTAAGTACCGCTACGGCGGAGCCAACCTGGGAGATTCCACCTATGAGCCGTATTACTCCAAAGACGTGGAAGGAGTATGGATCAGATCTCCTCACAGAAAAAATGGCTACGACTTGGTAATATACTTTGTCCATGGGACAGGATTTGCTCGAGCTTCAGTCTACTTTTACCTTGAATACCTCACCACTCTTCTGGTAGCATTGCAGATGCAAGGATTCCGAAATCCAGCTATATTCGCAGTAGACTATTCACGGGATCCCAAATTTAGTTCTCAATTGACACAAGTAACTCAGGGCTGGAATTATCTGTGCTCGCACTTTGAATACTCGAACCTAGTTCTCATGGGAGACTCAAATGGAGCGACGTTAGCCCTCAGTTTTATGCTACACATGGTACAACCTTATCCTCGCTCTGCTTTATCTGTTTCTAAAAAGCCTATAGCAGTGGTATTGGTATCTCCTGCAACGCAGCTGTTTATGCCAAAAGCAGCCAGCCCCGTGGATTTTATAACACCACGGGCTGTCATGAGATATGCCAATCTTTACAAAGATCCTGAAGTTGATACCACAGATGTGTATCATAGCCCTGGACTATGTCGTTCGACCGAATGGTGGACTCGAGCCTTTCCAACTGAAGGAATCCTTCTGATTTATGGCCAAGAGGAAATATTTGCATCTGAGATTGAAGAACTATACTTGATACTTAGGCAGTGCGGCAAAGTCAGACTCGAAGGAGAAACGGGTCAGATCCACTCTTGGCCAGTTGTCATGACTTATCTAGGAAGAAGTCGTCAAGTGAGAGAAGCCGGGCCAGAAAGGATTGCTAGCAGTTTGTCCAAGATGATTTTATGGTAGATTGAGTTAGGTAGAGTACCAGAGAAGTCTAAGTTGACGAATCATAATTCCAATGGCTATCTACTCTAATTAATTTCAGATCCTCTTTACGCTTAAGCTCGCTTTACTTATCCATCAAAGCCCGGCTCCACCTCTTCCGACAAAGTTCTTGATGATCTCGTCAGTGTCACTGATCCCAGTATCTCTACTCCTCCTATTCATGAGGAGTAGTGAGAATGACTGAAATGGCTACAAAATGGCTTAGATCTAGTCACCCCACATGTTCGGTTAATTGCATCGATGATTATGCACGATAATGCATCCTTGTTTCTAATCAGGCCCAAATAGGAAATTTTGAGAATTGAACTAATAGCCAACCATGTATTCACTCAAACTTGTCGACTAAAGTCTCATTCTTCTTCTGTAGAGACCAATGCTCCCAAGTGTGGCTACCGTGTTGGCCCTTTCTCTTATCGGGGCACTGGTTCAGATCCCAGTAATAATCTTTTACGCAAAGATCAAGAACATCCCAGTAGTGTTTATCGCAGGATGGTTCTTCATCATTTGCAGCATATCTTTCATATCTATTATCGTATGGGGCAGCGATAATCCCGAGACCTGGTGGGATGGATATGTGTTTTGTGACATTGTTGTTCGCTTGCAAATTGGATACAACACTGGAGTCATATGTGCTACCTGTGCCGTGGCCCGCAACTTGGCCAGACTGTTGTCAAATGAAGGTCCTCAGCTCAACCACAACTCTTTTGCGGCACGGATGGCTGATTTGGCAATCTGTGCCGCCATGCCCGTGGTGCTCATGGGGCTGGTGTACATTGTTCAAGTCCGACGATACATAATATACCAGTATCAAGGCTGCTCTATGCCTATAACTTCCTGGGTGCGAATCCCATTAGTGTTAATCTGGCCCACAGTGTGGTCTCTGATTGCCAGTGGCTATGTTATCCTGACTTTGCATAGATATCGGTTGAAGAACAAGGACATGGGAGACTTACTTTACTGCGCGGGGTCTAACATGACGAGAGTTCAAATGATTCGGTTTGTGTCTTGCTGCATTATAATCATTCTAACCATTTTGCCTCTCAGTATCTATGGCCTGGTCATCAATATTCAGATAGTGGCTGTCGAAAAGTTTTCTTGGATTGGGATTCACGACCCTACTCTGTGGGGAGTGATTTTCAAGGACAGAGTTGATGGGCCGTCTCTTGCACAATACACTGACATCCCGTTGTCATTGGTGACGTTTCTATGTTTTGGAACAAGCAAAGAGGTCAATGCTTGGTACGGAGAGTTGGCTGACAGTGTGCGTCGAAAGAGCACGTATGTCAAGGACAAGACTATCAGACTCTGGTGGAGAGTTACGCGGAGTGGGAGAGCCAGTGTCAAGACCAGTATGAAAAGTAGGCTGGTTGGCACGAGCACTGCCAGTGTAAAATTTGGAGGACCAGCTCAATCTTTCAAAGGATGGTCTCCGTCGCCGTCTGGTTTCGAGCCAAAGAGCTTGAAGAGTCCATTTATCAATGAGGATATGACTGAGATGGACTGGGCGGAGATGATGGAATTGGGTAATGTGAAACCCCGTCTGCCTCGGTCCCCTGACTCGGAGGAGATTGCAGGTTTACATTGTTATGGAGCAGTGGGGAGTGTGAAAGAGTAAGCCAAGAGCGAAGTGGCCATTGTTGTGCCAAATTTAACGGAATTGAGACAATGGACATTTAAGGGATGATGAGATAAACATTAGAAACATTTCAAAGACGATTGTCAAACAGTGAGTTTGTAGTACGAAATCTATAAAGCTATGTGTGTATCATAGAGGTCATAAAGTTATTATAAAATGTGAAGTAACCGATGGTTTGGAATTGTATGCAATGTGGGGATCGCCACAAGATCATTGTGGGCCAATTAATGAGGAATTGTATGGAAGTGAGCAGTGAGGTTTAGTCAATTGACGGTGAGGTTCATATGACTTTAGGGTGTGGTTATATATCAATTGACATTTTACCAAGTCGGTTGTAGAGTTTTCGCCGTTTACTTGTAATCCTCGACGTTTGAACAGAAATCGGTGTTTCACTCTCCTCGATATCTGACCCACCATCCTCATCCGCCACACCGTGTATAGAGCAAGATATCAGCTTTGGAGCTCAAACTATCAATCAGATTCAATAAAGTGCCAAAACACAGCTTAGTCAACAAGTTCTAATCGATTCTTGTACTAGCTTCTACTCAATTCTTGCACTAGCTTCTACTAATCAAAGCAATTTTACTACATCAAAGCTACAAATACATTAGCACCATATATATATACTCTTGACCACCACCATCAGGTTTCGTCATACTTTACTCGGCTGCTTCAGTTCCCTCATGTCGCTTAGCACTATTGATAGGATTCACGAGGTTCTGAACCAACTGCAACGAAGACCGTCGCTCGCCTGCATCATTTTCATAAGTGTGCATAGCAGCATCGGCCTCAACGTACACCTTGTCACCCTTCTTCAAATAGGTCGACATAAAGTCAACGGTCTTGGCGTCAAACACCACGACTCGGAACCACGAAGTCTCGCCCTTGAAGTTCTCAGAAGCAAGAGAATAGGACAAGTAAGGATGGCCATTGGATGAGGTTTGTTTCTCGAGGTCGTGTCCGATTCGACCAATCAAGGTCATTCGGGCAACGTCACTGGCGGCAGACCGCGTGGACGAGAAAGATCGCGCCAATTGTTTGGAGAAGTTGGAAGAAAATTGTTGTCTAAGCATTTTTAACAATAATAATAGAGGTAGTGTGATATATCAATTAGTGAATAGGACAGATAACTGGGAAAGAGGAACGCTATCGTTCTTTGAGGTTGTATGAAGTGTGAGAGGGAGGGTAAGTTACCCGGGCGACGAGGATGGTTAGCTCCGCGAGGAAAATAGGGGGAATAAAAGATGGAGTGTATATAGAAATTGGTCGAATTGATCTTAGTTAAAGTCATTACCTTGTGGTACATGTGTTGGTGTTATTGTTGTTGTTGCGTGATTTTGAATTGCCATTATAGTAGTGGGCCACGCGTGGGCCGCATATACCCCTGACGTGTTAATTGAAATATTAGATAAGCGATAGGCGATGAGGTGGTGGAACGCGGAGATGTTTTTTGTGGAGAAAGAGCCCAGGCATGGTAGAACATATACGGGACTCAGTCAAATGTATTACGAGGTGTATTTAAAACAAAATTTAACTTGACAGCGTATTCAATAATGTACTGTATAATTCTACATACAGTACAATTCTAACGTTATTCTTCCCTCCATAATCATTCACCCATATCAACTATCAAGCAAACTCTCCCATTCACCAGCACGAGAATTACCATTCCACACATAGACTTGTACGGAGATACTATGGTCTGCAATGCTATCAGTATTGTTATCCTCGAGTGTCTCGTCAATTCTGTTAGCATAGCCTACAATACGAGACAATGTTCTTCCTTCATCCAAGAGACAATCTAGGAGAGCCAAGCTTTTCACTTCAGAAGGCATCAGGCGGCCATACACACTCTCTCTTCTCCCACTAGGAATAAGCACTGGGTGGGGATGATACATAGGACGGTTTGTTTTGAAACCTCTTACAGCATATTTATCTACGAGCAGATTTGATTGGAGACCAACCAGTTTAAGCAGAGGAATATCATAGTCGGGTATAAACAACGGTAGTTTGTCGTTTGTAGATCTAATTGATTCGAGGGAGACTATAGAAGAAAGCAACGATGAGCCACTTGAATCACTGAGACTGGTATTTAGGCTGTGAAGGTCGCTCATGGATGGTTTGGGTCCAAGGTCCAGATTAGTCCTAAGCTTAAACTAGTTTTTAAGTTGGTAAGGCTAAAATAGAAATCTGCAGGGGAACCGCTTTAGGTTTGCAGGTTGATTACCCGGTTTGTCTATTGGTGACGTACTATGAGACATGAGAGCATGTAATGGCAACGCAATGAACGACAAAGACGAGATAATCACCGGCATAATTATATTCTATCTTTGATTACATTTTACAAATGTATTTTCGACAAAATTGGAACTGAACTGGTTATAGCTCATCTCGTATATGCATCCTGCAAGATTATTGATAAGCCGTACATATTCTGGGCAGTTAGCTTTGGAAACTGACTTTGACCAGCTCTAGTTTAGCTAGATAGCCAAAATAGCTTATCAGTATATTCTTTAAAGTAATACGCTTTCACTCTGCTGGTAAAGTCCTCCACCCCAAGCAGAGCACGCCAACCATCCTTCCATCTCGCTCCTCCTATACCCTTACTGCTCCCGGGTAACTTCACAGCCTTCCACGTATTCCGTATCTCACGCTGAGCGTTTCAACATCAGCTTTGACGTATCAGTTATTTCGATAGTTTCATTTCACTCGTCATGGTCGAAGTTTCACTCACAGTTGGCAAGCTGGATCCGTCGCTAGCGCTCCTGCTAACTAAGGACCATCACATGATAGAATTCCCTACGCTTTTGCTCCCGAAAGACGTCCAGGCCGGGAGCATCGTCAAGATCTCATGTGAACGGGACGAAAAACAAGAAGTTCAGGACAAAAAGGCGTTTGCCAGTATTCAGAATGAAATCCTCAATACGTTTGGTCTACAGAAACCCAAAGCACCGGTGTTGAGTATAAGAAACGTGACACAGACATCGGTTGTCCTGGAGTGGGAGCCAATAGATGTTGCTACTGCGGACATAATTTCATTGGCATTGTATAAAAATGACAGTCGGTTTGGTCTGATTCCGACTCCCTTACGACGGACCTCTACGAAGCTGTCCGGCTTGGCAATTGACACTGCTTACACGTTTCATTTGGTTCTGCGCACCACGGCCGGAGTTTTCACATCTGAAAAGTTGACTGTGAAGACTCATAAAATGACTGATCTGTCTGGTATCACCATGTGCGTGGGCTCGCTCAAGAACTGTGACATTGACATGGCCGATTTAGAACAGACTGCTCGAAATATTGGAGCTAAGCCACTGCAGACTACGGTCAAATTGGATACTACACATTTCATATGCACTGAAGCTGAGGGTGCTCAATGCAGACGTGCACAAGATTTGAACATCCCGGTAGTACGGCCAGAGTGGGTAAAGGCTTGTGAAGCAGAAAGGAGATTGGTCGGTGTACGTGCGTACTACTTGAACGCGGATCCCAAATCACGACCACCGGTCCAGAGGTCTCGAGCCGCTAGCCAAGCGACCAGCAACACCACGGTGAGAGATGAAGACAGTTCTAGCTCGCGAATGGGCGGAGTAGAGAAGGTGGAAGAAGAAGAGGTTCCAAGGGTTGTTATTACTCCGCCGGAACAAAGGAGTGAGGACCAAAGTCCGGATGTGAATGGAGTTCACAGTGCGGATGAGGATTCGCAGCGAACAGCAAAGCCAATTGGCGAAGTTCAAGCAGAATTGGATAGCGAAGCACGCGGACATGAAGAAACAATTGCCGAAGTGCAAGCAGAACTGGATCGCGAAACAGATGGACAGGAAGAGTCAATTGGGCAAAGGGAGTTAGATGCTGAAACACACGGACAGGAGAAACCAGTTGGTGAACTCCAGCCCGGGTTGGAAGCAGAAGTGCACTCCGAAGTACAACCTGAAGGATTTGTGAGGGAGGAGGTGGTTGAGCCTGAGGTTCAGCCCGAAGCAGAGCCAGAAGTTCAACCTGAAGAACAACCCGAGCCACAAGCTGGACCACAGCCTGATGTATTGCCTAAACCGCAATCTGAAGTTCTCCCTGAGGCGGAACCTGAAGTTTTACCTGAAGCACAACCTGAAGCACAACCTGAAGCACAACCTGAAGCACAACCTGAAGCACAACCTGAAGCACAACCTGAAGTACTACCTGAAGCACAATCTGAAGTTCTCCCTGAGGCGGAACCTGAAGTATTACCTGAAGTACACCCAGAAGTACCTGAAGCACAACCAGAAGTCACACCTGAAGAACCCGAAATACAATCGGGACTTCAAGAACCCAAGCCAACTCCCTCTGACTCGGTTGATGATGTTGACACCACCAAAGCCACCACCGCTCCTACCGCTCTTACGAAATCCAAAAAGAAGAGAAACAAAAAGTCCAAAGCAAATCAGCCCAAACTTGACGAAATGGACGATGTAGAATTATAAGCATGTAAAGTAGAGAGGCTTACACAATTCATTTCCATTTTCATTCAAGGAAAAAGTCTATGCATTCAAATTATATACCAATCCATTACGTACGACCCTACTCCCCAAACAGTCGTCGAACTCTTCTCAATACAGAGTCCTTTTCGGGGTCTTGTTAGTAAATACAAGTGCACTAGTAAAACTATACTACTTCTCGTTTACTCACCATAAGGATGATCCTTTGAAGGGATCTCTAACAATGCAGGAAATGGCTGAGTATAATTATCCACCCGGTACCTTATTTTATCCGCAATCTAATTAGTACTAAACTACGACCCCAACAATTACGCATCTAGTGTCCTACGTACATGTTGATTAATTAGCAAAATAGCGATATCCTTTCGGTTTGTATACTGATCAAAAGCAGCTTCTATCTTTTCCAAGTCGGTTTTGGCATCTACTACGGTGAAATTCTTATTACGGGTTTCATCTTCCGACACATGACCAATTCCAGCAAGGAGCAATCCAGTGACGGAGTCCTCGTCTCCAATCACCGCCAAGAGCGTTCGTTCTTGAGCGCTCATGTTGTGGTTGGATGTTCACGGTAATTGAATCGCCTGTCGTAATGGGGGAGGTTAAAGCCGTGTGGGGTTACCCGTCACCGCTGTCGCACAGACTGAAAGATGAGGAGGACCAAATAACAGTGTGTTAATTAATTAACTGTATACTCAAATCACAGCTAAAATGGTCAAACTAAGGTTAAATCTTATGTAGTCAAAATATGATGAATTGTCGTTGATATAAGCTACTGTCAATGTAATTCTCAATTCTTGAAGTTTGGATCGTACCTAGTGCAAGTCAGCACCTATACGGTGGACGGTGGACTAGTCTCTAGGACTTTTTTCTGTAGGATAATCTAATTGTATAGTTCATTTCTGTGTAAAATATAGTTATGAGATGTACATCTCTCCTGTAGAAACCTCACTCTTCAAAGAAGGAAAGGAGCCTTGAGCTTGTCAACGGTCAGAAAGAGTTCAACAAAATAAATCGACATGGCTATCAGCATCCTTCGGTTCTATAGGCTCCTTTGTAGCAATATGTTCGAAGAAAGCGTAGATGCGTTCATTCTTAATGCCAACTTTTTCTCCCTCTTCATTGATTAATTTTGATGGCCTAGTGCCGTCTATTCTGAAGGAAACAGATCGAGAATAAACATCCATCTTGCTTGCGAGCATTTCCCAAGTCTCAAATTCGACTAATTTGTTCGGGGGTTGTCAAGATTTGTATGGTGTTTGAAATCTCGATTCAAAATGAAGTTGCCCTCCCCGGTAAAACCCTCAAAGTGCAAATAGTCTCCGGGCTTAGATGATTTGGGAGGTGATACTGGTGCAACGAAATGATCTATATCAACGGTTCTCTTCAACTGATAACGAAACGCTCCATTTGCTCTTTCAAGGCAATCACCGTCAATCTCGTATGCCCCCGAATCCATTTCGTCGAAACTAAATGCTGACAAAATCAGTGCTTCGGATGTGTAACCCTCCAATTCAAAATTCGGAATGTTGTCTACAAGAACGACCATTAGATTTACCATAAACGACTCTAGATACCATCTTGCCAAACACGTGGCTACGGTCCTATACTCCTCATTGCCTATGTGCACCTTACAAACGAAAACTCGGCGGTCTGAATAAGGCGAATCGCTGTTAAAGTAGAAGAAGTCACCATTGGATACAACCTGAAATTCCTTGACTTGACCAACAATAAATTTCATCACCGAAGGATCGATTTCTGTGTTTCCACTAGACAGCTCAGAAGGCGACGGTGATGACCCTAAACTGGCAGAGCTCTCAACTTCGTCCGTTTCGTCAAGTGTTGAGGATCGAGCTTCTGGGGTATTTTTCAGCGCTGGTCGAAAAAAATGGGGTACTTATGATATGAAATAAGCTGAGTGGAATGTCTTACGGTGAAAAAACGTACAATTTGTGCTAAGAAAATTCGTACATCTTATGCTTGTTCCGGTTTGGGAATGTGGAAAAAACGGTCTTGGAACCAGTTGCTTTGATAATCAAAGACAAGCCGATAGTTATATCGATTACATTATTTCTTTATGTATATAATCCTAAGCCATGGCAACGTCAGCCCGATTTCAAAGACTCCTTACTGCAATGTATCCCTCTGGAAGCGTTTTACAGGGAACGTTAGCTGCTTCTCCCTTTTCATTTATTAACTGCGCTTTTCGCCCCTCATCTGTTTTAAAGCAGACAGTTCCTCGCACGGAGACATAAAGCATTTTTTGTATCAATTTCCAAGACTCCAAGTCAATCAAGCTCCTTGGTCGGCTGGGAATGCCATCAAAGCTCAAGTGGTCTCCTGGCTCGCAAGATTCGGGCGGTGATATTGGTTCAACATAGAGACTATGATCGACGTACTTCAGCAACCCATACTCAAACCTTCCATGATCCTTGTCTACACAAGTGGTATATTCGGTTTCATATTCTCCTTTAGATTCTTCCTTGAGCTGATATGCAGATAAAATCAAAGGTGAAGAGTCGCTGGCTCCCCATCCTTTATATTTGGGGGTATTATCTACAAGAACAACCAATCGGTCTATCATAAGCGAAGGTGGATACCATCTTGCCAAAGTTGTGTACACAGTTTCACGCTTTCCATTACCTATGTCAACTGTGCAAACGTAAGTTTTGCCATTCAGATACAGGGGACAATTAGGTGCTATCTCAGTAGTAAACTCTATAGTGGATGCAGAGGCATCCTTCACCTTGCCGACAATGAATTTCGCCGCTGAAGGATCGATTACATCTTTAGTAAATGGCTCACACGACCATAATGGCGACTCATCAATCAAACTACTGGATCTCTCAGAAAGCGATTCCTCGGGAGTTGGGGAGCGAGCCAGTCGGGTCTGCTGAGAGCTCATAATATGGAATAAGTAGAGTTGAGAATCTTCGGAGAAGATGATTAGTTGATATACACTTTAGAATGCTTGTAATTTCTGATTTGGGTTTGTGGAATCATGCGGCCGAGAATAATAATCGTGGAATCGGTTTACCTTGGGGAAATCTGTGAAAACAGAGAATGCCGTTAGCTTTTCAAGATAGAGTGACTTTTGCCCGGCCATCTCGATGAAAGCGTTAGAGCCTGTCCGGTTTCAAGAAAAGATCCAATTAGAGATAACTAACCATACATAAAAATTACGCAACCTGCATAGATCGTCGGCGTCACAGGTAAAATACGGAATAGCACTATGCAGAGTAGAAGATCTGTCTGCAGGGGACTGAGATAAAGAGCCCGGACAGACAAGAGGATACACGCTACCACAAAAACCTAGAGGTGACTGCTTGTCTTACAGGGTTGTGAAATAACTACTTGTGTGGGCCGGATAATCACAAATATTGCGATCAACTTTATCTCACTTTGTTGAGTCTCAACTTCGAGGCACGAGCAGATTACGAGCATATTATTACTCAAATTACCACCAAGGTGAGCATAATTTCGATTATAAAAAGGCATTTGATTCCATTGTTTTTGTTTTTCGATCAGTTTTAGATTGGCAAATCAGGTCAATGGCCATAGAGAAGCGACATTGGCATTTTTCACTTTTCTGCAAATGAACTGAATTACGTTTGCAGTGATGATAGTCAGTAGAAGTTAGAGGTTCTATTGCAATATGATTGCGAAACTTAGACGGGACAATGACAAACTACTTAACCATCATTGTCAGCTCATACATATAACATGAAAGCCGGTCGCTACCAGAAGCTGTGCTTGACAACGGAATACCGTTTTACACTGCGCACCACCTAGTTTTCAACAAATTGGCAAAGTCGTGTCAAATCAACAATTAAATGCATGTCCATCACACTAATTTCGTCTCTACCTTTGATTTGCTCATCATTCACAAATTCTAGAATTCCTACACTGTGCTATTGCTGTTACGTCATAATCCTCCAACTAGGATAACGATATTCATCTAGGTGTATCAGGCAAACCGTTATAATATACTGTTCAATCTACACATTCAATTGTGGTTTTATTGACACCTCTCCAGCACTTTAAATTTACAGCCCTACATAATGCAATTGTGCATGACTATGACTACATGGTTTATAAATGTTACGTGGTTCACTGTTCCGTCGGACTCATTGGTCGGCTTGATCGGATTTCCTAATGCCCCGCCAGAGACCCCTAACCCCCACGGTTGCTCTCTGCATTCATTTATAAGCGTCGAAATCCCCCATTGTTGGATGTAACACTATAACAAGTGAAGAAAATTTATTAAAATATAATAACAATGGTCAAGGCTGGTAGGTGAAAACAGAAAAATCAATTGAACAACTAATTGTGCTGTCAATTGACAGATCAATTGATGGGTAGACAATTTTTCAGTGTTTGTCCGCTGCTGCCGCTCCTTTTACTGACTAGTCGCACTTCTTCGAGGAGACTCAAACATCAAGGGAACTGTTCAGTTTGAACAATCGTCTGAAAACGAATTCACTACTGTGACATGGGAGATTTCTGGAAATGACCCCAATTCCTTGCGAGGATTCCATATCCACACTTTTGGTGACAACACCAATGGCTGCACCTCTGCTGGCCCCCATTTCAATCCTTTCAAGAAGACCCACGGAGCCCCCGAGGACGAGATCCGACACGTTGGAGACTTGGGAAACATCACCACTGACTCGAATGGAGTTGCCAAGGGATCCAAGAAGGATATGATGATTAAGTTATTTGGCGAGAACTCGATTGTTGGCCGAACCGTTGTGGTTCATGCTGGCACCGATGACTTGGGCAAGGGCGGTCATGCTGATAGTTTGACTACCGGTAACGCTGGAGCTCGACCTGCTTGTGGAGTCATTGGATTTTCTTCTCAGGAATGACTAGCTAGTAGTAGAATTTGATCACAGCTTGTGTTTAGATTCGAAGTAAGTAGTAGGTAAAATATGAATATAAATATGTAAAGTGATTTATTCGTACTGTGGTAACCTTGCGAACAGTACGAACAGCGTGAGACCCGATTCTTCCTACACGCTTCCCCGCCCTTTCCGACAGGGTAACTTCCCGCCTAACACGGGTCCGTCTAAACAATCCGTTAACTATAAACACGCCAGGACCAATCAGCTATAAACCATTGAAGCTTGTCTGTTCCAGCCTCCATTTGCATAGTGCGAGACCGCTACCTGCTTTCTCACTGGTCACCATGCTGGTTCTGCAAAAAGTGGTCCCTCTGTTCCACTCTGGAAAACAAAAACTCAAGAAACTCAAGAAAAAGGCGAGTTTTCAGCCGAAAAAGACGCCGAAAAAGACCCAATCTCAATCAATTCACGTTTATAATGGGACTATCATAATAACAAACACGTCGTATGAGCGCGACAATGGTTTGGTGTCGCCCAAAGGGTTTTACAAAGGAAAAATATCGAGCCGAGGTCCAGCCGACTGGCAGAGGTTACCAGACACTGAAGGGCCTAATCCTTGGTTTGACCTCAATCCGCTCTACAGCAAAGAATGTCTTTGCGACTCTTCCAGCTCGTCTGGTGAAAGTGACACTACGCGTGTTGAAGACGGCCTGAATGAATGGGGTCTGCCCAAATGTCTGGTCGGAAGTGAAGAGGATGACGAAGAATGTTACCATTTACTTGCCGAAGAACGAACAGCAGTGGGTGATGATGCCGATAACAAAACTGTAAAGACCAGACGAATCACAGTTGGGCTCTATAAACAGCAGAAACTGTTGATTGTGGTGGTCTACCTCATTTTGATCATTTCTAAACACGTAAAAGCCCGACATGCGGTAAAGACGAAACGAGCGTTCAGCAGGGCAAAAGTGAACTCTAAAGCCCGTACAGCTAACAGACTTCCAGCTCTCGACGAGCTCGTGAAAATCAGCCCCAAGTCGGTTGTAACTTCACGATCGTATTTGTCAGGTCTAACATTAGTTGGCCAGATCTAGAATCCTATTATCGGTGGTAATCGATATATTGCTGGGACTGTGCTCATTTTTTTGACATCCCTCAAACTACAAACAGTGATGCTAAATGGTAATTTGGTATTAGTGCACTTAATTGGGTTGACTGTTTTGGTTTGATATGTTCAACACCTTTTTTTGGTTTACTTTTCTTACGTACAGGGTAGTTAGGGTATTTATTTTGGTTTACGAATATATTGAATGTTAAGATTCAAATGCTTAGATGTTACGTTTTACATTAAACAATATCATGACAATAATATGTACAATAAATAGTCTTACACCCTCCTCTTTTTTCCATGATAAAATCCATTCACATCCTTGACCCTCTTTCGCTTGTCCTTCTTCATCATGTTCTTATGCATCTTTCGCTTGTTGAATCGTTCGGGCTCAACCACCGCCTGAATAGCTCGTTTGGATCGCCTCTCGATTCGTCGCTCTTCGACTTTGGTTTTGACCTGCGTGTACGCATGAAGATAATCCGTAGTACCCATCTTTGCCTCTACCATGCTCAATGTTTCAATGCACATATCCCGATACTGTCTGTGCTGCTCCTCATAAGAAACAGAGTACAGATATACGGCAAGAATAATATCCTGCCCAAGCTTCTCCATTGCTTCGTCGGAAACAATCTGAACAATGGAGGCAAGAATCTGGATGCCGCTCCGTTTAGAAACAACCATCAAATGTGCATTTTTGTCGGATCGTAGAATAACGGAAACACGTCTGATGAGCCAGTTGAAAGGAGTCTTTACGACTTCTTCATCGCCAGCAACGTCGTTCTGCTCGTCTCCATTCTCCACCGGTACGTCGTCTACCTCTTCTTCATCCTCTTCCTCGGCTTCTTCTTCGTCTTCTTCCTCTTGACCATTCTCAATTACGTTCTCTTCCTGCCACCTTCGACAGATAAACACCAAGTTCTTGACAATCTGGATACCGAGTTCCTCAGTAATCGACGGTGCACCTAACTGCCTTGCATATTTTGAAGCAGTACCTCGCAGATTCTCCGTCTTGAATGCATCAACCTTTCCTCTCTCACTATAAAGCAAACCCATCAGCCGGCACGAAGCAAGTCGAATCCAAGCATGCGGATACAGCAGCGAACTTTCAACAAGACTCCACATTTCATTGTCCTCGAAAACACTCGAATCCACTGCACTCAGTTTCTCAACCAGCTTCAGAGCGAAGTAAAGCGTCTCCCAAGGAACTTCATCATCTGACTCTGGCCGTCCGCTTTGCAGAACTTTCGCAACTCGCTGTTCAGCAGTTTCCAGCAGCTTGGGTGACCTCTTGATCCCAAACTGTGTAAAGTACATGCCGGAAACTTGGAAACCACCTCGCACTAAAGCAGGCTGTTCTGCTGTGAGCCACCTCAAACAGTAGCTCTCAACCAGCTCAATCTGTTTTTCCTGCAACCTCTCAAACAGCTCCTTAATGAGAACTGCAGCGTTTTCTCGGCATTGACTGTTGTCATCGTTGATCATTACCAAGACCAGTGCTACGAAAAATGACGTAGTAGTGTCTTCAATCTGTTCATCACTCACCTTAGTAATTATCAAGTGCATCAGTTCCATCACAGATAAACGGCCATGATAACTAGGATACTCCAAATTGGAAACCAAAAATTGAAACTGTTTTTTTAGACGTGCGTCACCTTGCGGGTACTCCATTAGAAATTGGTAATAAGTGCTTCGACAAGTATCTCGAATCACTCTACTCTGGTTGGTCACCATGATCTGGGCAACCTGGTCCATAACGTCGTAAACTTCGGGAATGATAATTTGCCTGGAAAGAACAGCCTTCAAAAATGTAAATGTGATCCCCTGTCTGTCAGGCTCCTCAAGATCAGGCTTTATACGATTGAGGACATAGGATAATGCATTATTGTTGAAAGTAAAATCAGACTTTTGTCGGATCATAACTGACAAGAATCTCAGACTCGCCTGACACAGCTCCGTGTTTGTAGACGAACAAGATTTTATTAGAGACAATGTCCTTCTTCCATAGACCGCCATACGAGGACCCATATCTGGAATTGGCAGTTTGATAATAAATGCTAGCAATCGCAAAGATGCTACTTGAACATCTTCGAATGTTTCCTTTATACCTCGGTCAAGCATAGGAAGGAAACCAGCTACATTTTCGGGTGTCATCAAATCTTCGTTTTTCCCTAGCACAGTTCGGAGGGTATCCATCACAAACCGTACAATAATGTGCAGATTCTGGATGTTCTTTGTCTTCTTCTTTCCATTCCAATGACGAGAATCCAATCGAATAGTAAAATGTTCTTCAGACAGCTTCTGTTGGATATCTTTATGAGTGAGATTCGCCCCGCTCTCTTGCAACTGCTTCTCTTCTTCTTCAACCTCAACCTGTCTAAACATTTCGTAGGACATAATTAAGACGTCCTGCGAACCAGCTTGAACGTTGTGGTATAAGCCTTGAGCAAATCTGCGAAGAAGTTCCTCCACATTTCGTTCCATTTTCAGCGATACTTTGCTGAACAGAAGCAAAGTCCGAACGGGGTCCATCAAATTACCAAATAACGATAAGCTTATGTTTCTGGCCAGGATTTGACCGCTATCATAACTCTTCCGCTGCTTAATCTCCTTCATCTTGCTGGTAAAACCTTCTTCCTCCTTTTCAGATCCAGTGACCCCAAAGATGTCCTCCATTACAATTTCACCAAGCAGTGCAGATGACTCGTCGAGATCGCCGGGGACCAATACATTCTCCATTTCAACCAACAATGAATGAATAGTGTATCCCAGAACATGAAGTTGAGTACCTCGTCGGAGTGCTCCCTTTAGCTCTCGAACAAGAAAAACAAGATACTTTGCTCCGAGTACCCGAGCAATCTTTCCCAAGGTAATTCGGACCAGATCTCTTAGTTCTTGAACTTTTGCCCGTAACATCTGACACAGTGCAGTTAAAATCCCTGGCAACTTGAGAATAAGCAAATCCTCTGGCAAACACTTTACAAATTTGACTATTGGAACACCTAAAGGGATTCTCTCATTCAAGTTCTCATCTGTGTTTCTTCTGTCCGTTAAAACTTTGTGCATAGGTGCAACTGCCTCGTCCGTAATAAAAACACTGAGTTTTTCCGCCTTGGGTATATTTGTTGATAATCGCGCATTATTATCTTTCTCGTTATCACTCTGCAATGCCCAAGCTAATGCTTCTGCCGTGCAATCTATCAAGCGAATGTTCACTTTCATCGATTCGGGACGACTATGGACATATGAAACATATCGCTTTGTGATTGCTCGATATTGGTTCCACGATACATGACGAATCAATACTGCAATGGCCCTCAAAGACTCTTCAGATACTGTATGCGCTTCGTCACCAGTCTTTCCGACGAAATGCTCAATTATTGGCAAAATGTAATGAGCAATGCAACTGTCCGACAATTTGCCATCGCTAATAACACCAGTTAGTCGTCTAACAGCACGGCCCCTTCGATGAATCTGAATATGACCCACATTATTGAAAAAATTGGCTTCCTCATCCCCATCGAAAAGTAAAGCTTTCATGTCACCAAGTCCAGATGCAGAATCCCAAGATATTTTCTTGATGAGATAACCCAGAAAGTCGATAATCTCCTTTCGGAAAATCTCATTTTGCTCTCTTACGCCGATTTTAACAGCTGGTAAAACTATCTCATCCAAGAGCTTTACATAAGACTCTTTTTCTCCTTGAAGAGACAGGCTGTCTGCAAACCGCTTAAGCGAATACGTGGCGTTGGTTCGCAGAGCTAATTCCTCTGGATCTCTGATAAAGTACAACATGTTATAAAGAAGAGGGGCCCATTGCAGTTCAGAAAACTCTTGGTATCCAGTTTCATTGACATCGGCAAAAGCGGCTAGGCGGCGGTCGAAATCTGGTAGGTCGATTCGTTTAGTAGAATAGGAGTTCAGATCAACCACAAGGAATCCCACTCTGCCAAACACCTCCGGATATCGCTCGCTGAACACTTGAAACAACTTGCTCAAGTTCTCCCTAGCCGTCCTGTCACTAAACTGTTTAAATAGTCGTGATAGCGAGCTGTATGCATTCAGAGCTTCCTCGAGAGAAGATCTCTCGTCAACGAGAAGCACGGCTAATGCCTCCAAAATGGTTGCCTTGATGGGTACTCGAAGTTTCCTTTCCAAAGCAGTCAATGATACTTTGACCAAATTCTGTCTGACGCTGTCGTCTGCCTCATAGCTTTGTAACAGCTTCACCAGGATAGTTGCCTCTATCTCAAGCAGCTGAGCAGAAGATTGTCTTTCAAAAAGTATCGGTAGTCGCGATAAAACAATGGGAACAGCGCTACCCAATGCTTTACTAGCCGCACCCGGTACCATCTCATTGCTCTGTACCTGCAGCAAATTATTCAAGACAGAAAAAACCAATTCAACGACTTGATCCTTGACCTCATCCAACGTCAAAGTCTCAAAAAACGCACTCACAATGCTATGGCCATGTGCAACCAATAAGGTGCAGAGCGAAGGCGTTGTAGAAAGAGTTGCAAACACTCGCATCAACGAAGACGGCTGTTCCAAGTTCGATTTAGCAAACCCCTCTAGCTGCTTAGCAATAAGGTTGGTATAGATAACTTCAAAGTACGCTGAGAAATCAAAGTCGTCTGTAACATTCAGCAGTCCAGACAAACACTTCCAACCAAGCTGCCTTGATGTCCGGGCCGCCTTCAAGTCGATTGGTAGAAGTTCTGTCGCGGACGATCTATTGTCGGCTTGAATAAGACAAAATATCAGCTTGTCCATAATTGGCCCAATACTATTCTTCAAATTGCCCTGCAACTGTTCTATCGTGTCATGAAGCATTGTCAAGAAACCCAGTACTTGCCGGTCTTTAGCCCACACCGGCTCTGGAACCAGAAGGGAATTGTAATCACCCAGTCCCTCCGCTGAAAGAGAAACAAAGAGGCTAACATGTTCAGGTTCCAAGTAATTAAGGGCATTCAACACAGCAAACCGCCTATTTTGCTTTACTCCACCGGTCTTGGCCACTTGAGCTCGTCCGTACAAGATTCGAACAATCAATGGGAAGACGGTAGATCGGTCATCTTTGTGAATAGTGCCTTCATCACCTGAACCTCGAACTATGGTTGTGAGTTCATCCTTGAACTGCGTGTCGTCCAGCAGAGCCGTTAGATTGTCTCGATACTTTTTAACAGTGGAGTCTTTGAATGTGAAGACACATTTCAAGGCTGATTGCTGAATAGAGACGTTCCTGCTGCCAAGGAGAAATAGAACCTCATCATAGACCTCATTACATTTGTAGAGTCCTCTGGCGTTGTTGAACAAAGCAAAGAGATTGAGCATCTCAATTCGCTCCGGGGCGTTCAACTTTGCTTTCTCTTCATCTTCATTGAAGTCTTCAACTTCCCGCAGTAAGAGAGGCACTAGTTCTCGCCCGTGCTTCTCAGCCAATCGCGGCATCCTCTGCAATACTTTGATGCACTGGAGACGAATGTTTTGAGGCATTTGCGGAGCTTTAGTGGCTGCTTCAACATTGTCATGCAGGGCCTCGCGAGGATGTCCCAAATCCGAAGCTATTTTTGCAGAGCTATTTAATAGCATGCTCAAATTCGTACAACTCACAGTATACACTGGTTGATTTTCGGGCGCAGAAGGCTCGAGCTCCCCAACATCAATCAATAGCCATTGATAAATGATCTCCCATAAGTAGTCAGGATTCTTGTCCTTCACCTTATCTAGAGCTTCAAAGGACGCTTCCCATGCTGGCTGGAAACCAACAGTCAAAAGCCCTAAAAGATAGGTTGGGACTATTTTATCAAGAAAGGGTTCTGTACCGGCGATGCTGAAATTGATCCCCAAGTTCCGAATATGCATTTGCAGATTTCTAGCATTAGAAATGTTCAACGGAAGAGACTCGATCATTTCAAGGGACGCCAGCAATGACGGTACTTCGTTGTCTGATAACTGATATAGCCTCTTGAATAGAGCGATGGCTGACTCTCGTGTAAGATGCGATGGTTGACGAAGTGCATCCACTGTACAGGAGAAAAGAGAAGATAATTGCGATTCATCAATGGAGCTAGTTAGTAAATGTTTTGTCTTATTTTTGACCGGTATACATACCTCATTTGTTTCAAAATGTCGTTAATACCATCCAATGTTTGGTAATTGTGGTTTTCATTGAGTTCTTCAATACCCAAGGTCAGTAACTCGAGCAATTCCGTCTGATCTACAGATTTAGCCAAGACTGAAAAAAGCTTTCCGATGCAGTCACTCTTGACAGTTGATCCTGGTGCCAATTTCACTTTGTTCAGCAGGTTTGTTAACTTATCAACGGCCTCAAATGGCAGTTTGGGAATGAAGTGTATGATTTGAAGAACAACATCAAGGTATTCCAAGGCTGTTGCTTGACTGCCGTCCAATGAATCAATATCTTTGAATATTTGGGAAATTGTTGGCGAGTCTTTACTCAAGTGGAGCATTCCCGGTGTCACAACTTGTGCGGTACCAACCAGCCCAGCATTTCGTAACTGAATCAGAAACAATATCAGAGATATTTTCACAGTATCATCTGTGATTTCTCTCGATGTGAGCTTTGTCACATATCGCAAGACGTGGTCTTTGAAGATTTGAGGGCTGACTTTTAGAACCACACTGCAAAGAGAGATAAATCCGACGGTAGAATCGTAAACTGCATCCAAAACTTTTGACGAGTATTTGACCAAAACTTGGAACTCAGAGCACCGTAGGAGTGAAACCACCAGGGACAATTCTGGATCAATGGAGATCAGCTCGCCGATGTTCGAAGAGAGCACGCTAAGAGAACACTCAAACAAAGTGTTCCAATCAGTAACACGTGAGCCTTTTCGTAGACCAGCCAACGCTAGAAGCATTGACACTTCAAAATACCGTTCTTCGGGAGTAGTTGGGGTGTGAAGTTGTATAAAACTGTAACACTCTTGGTAAAGCGGCTCCGAAGTGTCTTCTCGTGCATGCTGCAGAATGTTAACCAGTATCTGGAAGACTAGATCACCAAGGTATACTTTTTCAATGCTATTGTATGCAGTTTCCAGAACCACTAAAATAATGGATCCCGTACGTGAATGCAGATTGTTTCCTGAACTCTTGACACAGTCGGACAGTAGCAGAGCCATGGCACTGAAAAACTGTGGGTTCTTTTCAGCGATGACGTCTTCCATAATCGCCTCTACGATATCCTTCAAGCTGTCTCCTGTGCATTTTCGAATCAAAAACGACAATGACTCTGCGGCAAACCTCGTTACAAAGTCTCGCTGGTGCGATTTGCCTAATACAGGACTGATCAGTCTATAAGTGGGTCTTAGATCCGTCGTGAGCAGTCGAGACAGATATTTAAATAAATATGCTAAACAGTTGAAAGTCCACTGAACAATGTTAATGTCCTTACTTGCGGAAACTGACATTAGCAGTTCCAACATCGGGCCAAAGTATGGCTCGAAGTCGGCACCCAAATCGTGAGCAAAATGGGTCACGAGACTAGTTAGCGTCCGTAAAACAAATGCAAAAAAAAACAAATGCAAAAGAAAATAATACTACACATACTCTAACAAACTCTCGAGCGAATGCTCATCCTTTAGTGAAATGAATTTTACCAGCAGATCATTGATCTCTTTCTGGTGATGCAGGACCAGCGGCAAAGACTGGCACAGCGGCGCACATTGGGCAGCAAACTCTACGAAATTCGCAGAGATGTTCAGTTCTTCCCAGTGGTTGAAAGCAGCGATGAAATAACTGTCTGTCTCATAGTCTGTGGCATTTCGCTTGGCTCTTCGCACAGGGTCGATTTTGATAGATTCAACTTGTTCTCGGAAGGAAATGAACTGGTTAGTCACAATCACAATACTCGACAGAGTTTATTGGTTGCACTTACTCTGTGTTTCCGAGTCTCAGACTCGGTACCGCCTTTCTTTTTACCCATGGACCAAAGTATGTGAAGTTGATAAGATTTTAAAGCGTTTTTCTGCATACACATGTCGATTATCTAATTTTTTCGGGCCGCACAGGAGAGCCGTACATGAGCCGCAAGTGCCTTTGGGATCTAGTCTGTAGATGATTAAAGTTATTTGAGTCTGTGTTCAGCACACCGCCGGTGTGTTACCTATCTATCATGCAATTACCCGATCTCAACTTTTCAACGTGTCATCAATCAATCATTTGTCATGACACTGTTAAACCTAGATCAACAATTAGCCAGTGTTTTATTCAATTGTTTCCTTTTGCCGTTTAGAAATTCTCTGATAAGTCTTCAGATCTTGGAAACAATAGCAGCCCATTTGAACTGAGCTAAAGAAAGATCAGCGCTCGGTGTGCCCACTTTTATGCATGGTATCCGTTTTAATATAGCTACATCCCCGCATTATCGAATGGAACCTGTAATATCAGGTTGGCAGCACAACGAAGTCCTCTGGAAGCATATATGCTCTCGGGGTATAATACAATTTCTAAGCTAGTCTGTAAAGAGTTTCTTGCGTTGGATCTTTCACATTAAGTCTGTTCTATGTTTCCACCAGCTTTGCGAGGTGAAGTAATCCGCAAATTATATACCACATATATAGAGTCGCATTTGTGGTTTCTCGATCTTTTGCAACTATGATAGGGTTTATTGAGGCAGCTATGCGGAAACTACGCCTCTTCTCTACCACACAAGAGATTATGGACAGCGAGAATAACAGTCCGGATCAAGCGGATCCAAATCTTTCAGAGAGAGATATAGTCACAGCCCATAATACAGCAGAAGGATCTAGTCATCAATCTGTTTTGGGGCAGACAGCTTATCCACTGTGTTGCCTCATTGGATACCAGGCTGGTTACCTTTCGAGCGAAATGACACTGGTGTGGTAAGAAGTGACTGGTTACCAGTTTCCATTCCTAAGGCGCCCGATCAATTTCGTTATGCTATCCCATTTCACCGGATGATGCTTCCAGCTGGTCATGTACTTTGCCCCAACGGAGCGACTGTACCTTTTCCAGAAGGCGGTTTTCCGCCTTGTCGCCCACCTGGGCTGGTCCCTTTTCTCTTGGTAGGCACTGTAGTGCCGACTCCTGCTAATGTTGCATCTCCTACAGTAGCGACTGCTGTGTCCACCAATTCAGCCGACTCTAACGAGACTGTCTTTTCATAGCCAGACTGTGTTTTCACCTATTCCGGGCCCTGGAATCCCGAAGGATTTCTATAATATTATTGGACCAGATTTGTTTGCAAATTGTATGGGGGATAGTGCAGAAGATGATGCACACTTTAGAAGACTGTTTTTTAATACTCCAAAGCCTCTGTACTTTGACCTTCTTCTGAAAGAGGATAATACGCGTTTGCTTAATCCGAGAGGTTGTTACTGGCTAATTCGCCAGAACTTTGGAATGGTCCTCATTGTATACTTTATCTATTTACCATCGAGTAAGTACGACGGAGAAGGACAACCTCTTCGAAAATCCGAATATGACTCCAGAAAGTCAAAAATCGTCGATATTCTGAGCAGAGTAAAACTGGGTTGTGAACGAATGGGAAATGATGAACTGCTAGAACGAGGAGCAGCATGTATAAAGTTCCTTATGAGGACTACAAAATGCGATCCTAAGATTACGAAAGCTGTAGCAGACCGCATCGCACCTGCACTTTATGCAACAACGGATGAAGATGGTGCGATGGAAAATGATATTGAGTCGTTTCTTAGAGAACGTCATTATAGGCCTACTGCATTCCTGCTAGGAGTGTTCTGCGGTATTAGGTCTGACGAAGATTTCTGGAACAAATTGGAGGGGATGCAGAAAGTTTCAGTCGATATGATCCAATCGTGGAACACTGCCGCTGTGACTCTTTCGCAATGGCAAAAGCATCGTGCCATGCGTACATCACGAGTGTATGCACTGACGTACCTTGTCGAATATGGGTCCCTTCTGGGAGAGCCCCGTTGGACGACTGCAGTGCATGCAGGGCTGCTGCCGGAAAGGACTGAAAGCGGCCAAGCTCGTCATTTTTTTCATGGATTACAATTGTCCGAAACCAAGGCTGCAAATAAACTGTCTGATTTAGGGCTGTATCTACGTGAAGGAGAGTTCAACGTAGTTGAGCGGTTGCTCGGTACGCTTGACGGCGAGAGTCGTGCCAAACTCTTAAGCAACGAGTATTTTGTCGTCTTTGAAGGCGAGAATCAGGTGTTCCATGATACACTCCCTCGCAATATTTGCCGTTTCTGCTTGACGAATGGAAACGCGCTCATTTTTACTTCGGGGAAAATATGCATGTTGAGGAATCAAATCTGACACGCGGCCAGCTGTTCAACCTTGATTCGGGTGGTATAGCAACAATAGATGAGGTACTAGGGCCAGAGGAGTCTGATGAAGGAGTCGATCAAGACGGGTATCGCTATAAACTGGTCAAAGGATTCAAGTTGTTCGCGGTTGATGTCAATGACTGGAAATTCCGATTGGCAGATTTTACGTCGAAATTTGAACCTCTAATTAAGTCTGAGGAAGAATTTCAGAGAAGCACGATAAACGTTATCAATACTTTTCAAGCTATAGTGCGATCGACAGATGAGGTTCGAAGGGAAATCGGTAAAAATTCTCGGGAAGGCATCTAACAGAAAGTTGAGACAGCTCAAGGTCTTGCTCAACAAGCTTACAACCACGTTCTTCAGAACTCTGTTCCTAAGGAAATTAACTTTTTTGAGTCATTACAGGATACATTGCAGAAAGGAGAGGAGTTTTATTGTCACATCTACAGACTCAACGGAGCAAAGCTCGCTATTTCTAACAAGCCGAAAAGTACTTGTGTTATAAAAGTTCTCAGTCTGTTATATCACGACAGATTTCGCCGTGACAATGTAGATTTGCTGGACGAAGCATGTACTGAAATGGCTATCTACTACTTGTTGGAGGACTTGCAAGGGGAATATATTCCACGTGCTATGATATTGGCGTCATGACAGAGTGGGATAGTCATAATATGGAATACGGTGATAGGGGTCTATACTTGGTTTTGGAAGATCTTGGAAGTCTGTCCCCGGACTGGAATAGTTCTGTTCATTTTTGTCTGGCGCTGGAAGCGTTGCAAAAAATCCATAGCAGGAACGTCGCGCATGGCGATATCAGGCGGGAGAACATCAGGTGGTACAATGGGAGCGTGTATTTCTTGGATTTTGGTCTAAGTTGCGAGTTAAGTGAGGGTATGCGAAGAAGAGATATCAAAACTTTGCTACGTTTGTTTGGCAAAACTCAAAATGATCTAGAGAATCTCGATTCGTAACCGATAGGGGTTGACAACTAATGTGGTATGGGTAATTTCTGCCCCACCACAGTATCTTCCCGGCGATGATGAGAATAAAGTTATTGGTGGTGGTATCGGGAATGTGGCAGGGAAGGAAGCAGGCGTGGTTGAAAGGTGGTCTGGGGGTCCTGTGGAACCCAGAGTACAAGAGGAGGGTCGTGCTGAAATTATAAACGTTATCTGATTATCGTTTTTTCAATTCGACTAACAACCCAGGTAATTCGTCTACGCATAGACGAGGGAGGATTATAACAAAGATACTTAGAGTTTCTATTTTACTGACCTGTACTATTTGAGGCTCGTTATCTTTGCATGAAAAGCTGCACGGCCGCCGAGGGAATTAGGAATCACCGTGACATTTCGTTGGATCATAAAGTATTTGGACCCTCCATTGAGCAGGATTCCTATTTTCAGATGCTTTTAATGATCCTTCCTATATCCTAATATGTTGTTCAGTCTACTTCAACCGTGAATACTCGCCAGAGCAGGAAAAGAGATTACAATATCTCTGAGTGGGTTAGGTTCGCCAAAGAGCCACCTTGAGAAAACATGGACTTTGTGCATGACTTCTGCAGCTTGATGCAGTAATCATGCACGGTCTTCCGACTCCTATTTCTCCTAACTTGGATCCTGCTTCAATTGAAGTTCTGAAATTTCCTGCCACGCCATTTGAAGACTTTGATCAGTTACAAGAGCTATTAGAGGAAGCTGAGGATGATCCAAAAATTTCATATTTCTATGTGAATGGCGTAGACGCTGCTCTATTTGCAGAGATTGAAGATTGGAGGGATAGGATCAGACGTCATTTTAGACTTACCTTTCTTGGAGACATTGAAACTGCTGTTTTCAAGGTCCCGAAGGCTAGTCAGGAAGCTTCGCATCGGGGTTTGGATCATGAAATCTGGTCGAAGGTTCCTTGGCTCTTACTAGAGAGTAAACAGCTTTTTGACGTCGGATCTACGACTTATCTCTCTCAGGATATTGTAGAAGGAAAAGACTCGAAGGAGGCTGACACCGGCCTTATGAATAGATGGCTGAGAGCCCGTGAAGATTGTCCGTGCCTGGTAATCGAGTTCGGACTATCGGAATCGTTGACGCAACTTCGTATTGATGCAGATTTATGGTTAAGGCGCTCCAATGGAAGGGTCAATATATTGTGATTTTGATCCACAGTTTGGAAGACGAGGGATTAGTTGCTTTAGAGAAATGGATACCATTACGCAACGAGAGAGACCGAATTCAGGCACACAGACTGGCTCGAACAATAATCAATACAAAGGAGAAAGACCTTGACAAGGCTGTCACTGGAGATATACCCTTTGTCATCGAGTTTCTACCTCTGTTTGACCGTCCTGCCAACATTGCTGATGGAGAGGGGGATTTAGAATTTTCTGCTCTTGAACTTCTTGAATATGCCGTGGATGGCGTTTTGCCAACATTGCCGCCGTCTGAAAGAGTGTGGGTATTTTCTCAATTGATTTGAAAGTGGTTTAGTTATGAGATATATGTATATATATTTAGGATTAATAGAATGTGTTTTGGGAAGACAGACTATTAAAATGCAAGGTATTACACATCACTACCCCATGGAGCCTTGTACGCAAGCAGTAGTCATATAGAGCTATTTGGTAATAGGTAATCCTCTTCAAATTGATTCTAGCTTCTGTAATAAATGGATTGATGGCGCATGGTATCGTCAATCATAGAATTTTGGCAAGTCCTCTTGGCCCATTTAACAAATTACCTCGGTCCTGATTTTCTTTGAACAATGGCCGGCTGATTCACGATTGAACTGAATATTTTCAAATAATCCAACTGCCAACGGTGGTGGTCACAGTAACATTGTCCATTTATATCCCTCTTTGCAAATAATCCAACTGCCAACGGTGGTGGTCACAGTAACATTGTCCATTTATATCCCTCTTTGCAGCAATTAATCGGCTATCCACGCTTCCAGCTTGCAACCAGTGCAGTTGGGCATTTCCTTCGATACCATTTAGGTCTTTGGATGAATCAAGAACCTTTAGAGAAAACGAGGACTGATCGCTATATCTATATTTCTATGTCGGGGGCATACAGGGTCATCTATTTACAGGGGTGGTCCAAGATTCATTCATGCATAGTATCTTTGAAGAAAGTTAACGGACCATCTCGAAAGTTCTTACTCAAGCTACTTCTAAAATGTCGGTCTACTCCATAATAATCAGAATCATACTAAATAACAGTTGTCATTTGGGAATTGTTGATTATTATCAAATTGCAGTAGCTAGAGAGTTACTATCTGAACTCAACAGTACCACTACCAGACATGTTCGGCAGCACATTTATAACATGTAACGGTTACCTGATATAACATATCAATTGGTTGGTGTGTGGTAAATCTCAAACTGTGGGAGTCAGGCATTGAAGATGTTGAGTTGTAGTACATCCAGGAGGAATATCGGCCTATAGTCCAGTAGACGAGAAAGTAGTGATTTGTTACAGTGATCACCGAGCTTTGGATAACTATAGACACTGTCCTACAACTGTTCACCATCGAACCTCCCGGCCACCCGAGAATCACGTGTCTCGTATTTCATGGTGAGTCAGTACTTTGAACCATGGATCTGCAATATTGTTTCAACTGCTTCAACTCACTGCAAAAATACCATTTTCCCTATCACATTTCCACATTGTCTTCAATTGCCCTCTTACTTGATTTTTTGACAATATTTGTTCATCATATGGCATATACTATCAAAACTTCGGAGATATATCGTAAAGGTTCCACCCCTGCTCCTTAGATCGACAAATTATCTCCATTGATCTACAATATTAGATTTCGGTACTAACCAAATCAAGCAAAGATGTGATACGCCATAAAATATACCGTACTAAATTCACCGGAAGGCATGGGAAAGGTTGTGAGTGGCCCTGTAGTTTTTGGTCGTGATTGTTTAGGGATAACAATTCGATAGCTCTCAATCGAACGAGCCAGTTTTCCCAATTTTCCGTGGCTACTGAACATATGAAATATTTAGCATTCTCAATTTTAGTCTGCAACATTGCAGGCCTGGCTTTGGCTGACTGGGGATCTCCTCAATTGGCCAAAAGGGATATTATACAATCCTGTGAAACCCAGCCGGTCTGCCAGTCATATTCATCGATTTTGAAACAATGCTCTTCAATTGGCGTAGGCGACAGTGGTAAATACTATTCGTGTTTGTGCGACCAGTCTGCCCAAAGTGCCATTATCGGATGTGGAGATTGTATATGCTCGGCGTGTCCAGTTGAGAATTTTTATTCACAGGTTTGTTCGATGGAGGGCCCATTCCTTAGCGAGCTTTCCAGTCTGGTAAACTCTGACTATTCATTAATATTTGGATCTCCACCTTCTACTACCAGTGCCAGTGTCAGTAGCACATCCAGTGATGCTGGTGCTGCTGTTGTTCAGGCCAGTGCAACGCCAGCCAGTGTGACTCAGACAACAAGTTCTAGCGTACAACAGGCTTCTGGTACGGGAGTTACTGCTACTATCGATTCTAGCTCCAGTGGAGAACAGTCTTCGTTGCAGTCGTCATCTTCAGCAACAGCAGCAGCAAGTTCTTCTAGCTCTAGTTCCAAGAACGGTGCAGCAGTTCAACCTATCATGGCCACTGGACTGTTTGGTTTACTTTCAGTGTTTGGTCTCGCTTTGCTCTGAGACGTGAGGGGCATGAAGTTTACTTGACTATTGGAACTATACCATTAGATAGGAGATGCCAAGGCTGAAATAGGTGTTAGTTTATAACTAATGTATCCATCTATGTATTGGATATAACAGCAGAACGACTAAGGTTGACAGGAGTTATAGTCGAGTGACCTTAAGATTCTCGATATATATATGTATTGTAGACTAAACTTTAGTAAGCTTGATTGATTGATTGATTGATTGAAGATCATTATCTCTAATAAGCTTCCCGCTGCAGCCGAACACACGTGGCCATCTTTGTACACACTCAAACTCACACGCTGTCAGTGCCCCCGCGGTTCTACATTACAACAGGAGGTGGTACTAGGAACTAGAAAGTTACTGGAAGTAGTGGCAGACTTTATGGAAGTCGCTTCAGGAAAGGAATAGAATGAAGGAAGTGCGCAGTCTGGCGATGGATTTTGTACCTTATTGGGCCAGGGATTCTAAGTTCGGAAAGATCTTCGTCAGATAAGAAAAGAAATGATGATTGTGAATGCCATAGTTCACTTTCAAAACCGCATAAACCAAAGATAGAATTAAATAAATCTCAGTTTAGAATTCGTAAGGTCAGTCGAAAAGACTGCCCATTCGACGGGCTAGTCGACAAAAGCGTCGACTTCAATAAATGATGGTGCGATGTAGTAGCTGTGAGTTTGATCAGTCATTAGTAAAAGATAGAAATTATTCATGAATCTAATATACACACAGCGACCTTATGCCAATACAGTTATCCCCCGAGGTTACCCTCCAACAGCACGGCACCTCTGATTTACAGCAACGATCCTTATCTTTTCCACAGTTTAGAATTAATTAAAGCTCAACGCTGCATGTCGGACTCACTGTAGATCCAAAAAGGACAGAGAAGTGAATACAAATCCTCCATATTCTCGACAAGAGTCAATTTATCTTCGAGTGTTGCTATCGTAGGACTTCTCATATAGCCTTGTGTTCAGATAAAACAGTCCCGTAGTTTTCCTTAACCATGAGCATTGCCATTTGCAAAAGCTTAGTTGGCTGTTCGAAACTTGGTACCTGCATGATGGGTCGCGAGATTGAAAATAAAACTGCGCGCTCCGGGGACAAGTCGGATCTGTCAACACCATACGATGACAATGAAGGTATGACCATAGACTTGAACTTGACCAAGACAAACGTTATAAAATTGTCGTATAAGCAGGGAAATGAAGAGAAATTGGAGGAAAACATTGCGTTTTTTTTATACCAGGCCGATTTCGGTACAGATGTTAAATAGAAATCTCAAGGGTCTTCTCCAAGTCCAAACTAGATACAATTTTCAAACTCTTTGAGAGGTTGGGGAAATGCATTCGAAATTATTGCGTCGATTTTTTCACTGGAATATTATTGATCACAATGCCGAGCAAAACACATGTGAAGTGTGTAATACTGTTAAATAGAATAGCAAGCTTTATATCTATACCCAACCAAACTCGTTATGTGCAAGCTTACGGAGGTAGAGAGAAGTTTTACTCGTATCCCGCTCGCTTTGCCAACTTAGATCACCGCGATCGCGCTGTTCATGTGGAAGATGGAAGACCAGAACCAAATGTGGAGAAGACTTTAGATGGTGCTATTCGACCATCCTACTTGGAATTATTGCGGGCTTTCCAATCTCGATTTGAGTATCCTTCGTTAGCTGCTGCATTTGTAGTTTCAGAATCTGATCATAATCTCGACGAGGATAGTAGAGTTCTTCTTGCGGACTGCTTGTTCGAAATCAGCACGGCTGTAGTCGTCAAGGTTTACAAACGTAGCAGAACCATTAGGTTGCGGCTTTGGGACCTGAGTGTCTGCAGCCTGAACAGCAGGTTTCGAGATCTCGTAAAGTTATATCAAGAAGCATTTAATGGTCCCGAGGGGCCGCAGCCAGGGAAGCGTCGCGACTTTGCAGCTGCGTTGCAAGGTAATAAAGGAAAAGGTTCTGCACATCTGATTTTCGAGATGGAAGTGCTACTATGGGTCCTGCTTTTCAGAATCCTGATGGCCATCCGTGATCGGTATGACCTGATCGATATTCTGGACTGTAAACGGGATGAGGATTCACTTGAATTATTGACCAGAAGGCTACGAAGCCGAAGGTCGCCCAAATGGTTAAAGAATCACAGACCCGTCGAAATGGAACTTGGACCTTGAAATTGCCCAGGAGATATATGTAGCAGCAAGAGGCGATTCGAATGGATATCAAAAGCATTGTTGATGAGTTAAAACTTTGCGCGAACGGTTGACATTACTACGTACACACACGCTTAGATTTAGCGCAGAACTGCAATCAGTTCTAAATAAACTCAGCAGAACAAGGAGCCATAAGCCTGATCGTTTTCGAGCTTTGCTCGAGGAATTAGCTCCTACAATTTGTGAAGCTCTGGAAAATATGCCGGAACAGAGTGTGGAACAACTACTGGTTTTGATGGAGCCTGATAATATAGTTTATCCGTTTCCAGATGATGCTGGTGACCCGTCGGTGACTCTGGCCAGCATAAATGTTAGTGGCTTCGGTCATTGGAGGTCAGAGAATGATGAGGTCAAAAAGCTCGAAGATGTGGTGCTCAGCGCTGGAATACTGCGTTTTTATTTCTGCGATATTTGTCCTTCGTTGAAACTTATTCCATAGGACTGGCTACTGGGAATAATGTTCCGTTATCTGATGTGCTGACATCGCGGATAGTGTGCGCGGACTACAGGTATGTGGCCCAACCTCTCGCGTTGATGCTGCTTTACTCTTGCAGCTAATTCCGATAGGAACTTACTGACATTTACCTGGGTATTGAGACCGTTGAAGGTAATTTGGAAATTAAGCATATATATTCTGCCGATCTCTGCATGTCCGTGCGTCGGATTTTAATATTTATTGAGCGAGCAGGTCTCTCTATCAATGCAATTTTTTATTCGTAACTATCATACAGTCCATGCTATCAAAACACAGTAAAATTAAAATAACACAATCTAAGGGCGACAAAAAAAGAATTTCTGTCTTCAAGCAGCCCCTCACTCTTTAAAACTCACTGGCTGCCAAGTTCAACCCTTCCTTCAACAGCGACTCCAATCTACCAGAAGCTGAAGCCACCAGACCCAATACGGGTTGAGACGGTGCCAACACTCGAGACAAGTACTCAGGATGATACTGGGTTCCCACAAAGTAAGGATGGTCACTGAGTTCCAAAACCTCCATTCGTTCACCAGCTTCATCTTTGGCCACAAAGTTCAAACCAGCAGCTTCGAGCTTCTCAATATGGTCGGGATTGATCTCATATCTATGTCTATGTCGTTCATGAACAATCTCCTTCCCGCCGTAGATTTGTCGAAGTTTACTCCACTCGCTGCCAGGCTGGAAAACAGAAGGTCGCAGGCCCAATCGCATGGTGCCTCCAAGGTGGGTCTTGGAGATTTCGGGCATGTATACAACCACGGGATCCTCAATTGTCTCGTCCAATTCAATCGAGTTTGTCTTCATTCCCATGACAGTTCGAGCAAAATCAATAACAGCTACCTGGAAACCGAGACAGATCCCAAGATAAGGAACCTTGTTCTCCCTGGCCCATCGAGCGGCAGCCATCATTCCCTCGGTACCTCGAGTACCAAACCCTCCGGGCACCAAAATACCATCAGCCGAACAAAGATTGGCCCAAGCTTTGTGATATTCGATCTTGTTGGTGGTGGAACTCTCAACTTCCAAGTCGCTGGCTTCGACCCAGAGAATTTTCAGTTTCTTTTGGCACCACAGAGCAGAGTGTTCTAGCGACTTGACTACTGAAATGTACGAGTCTTGCAAGTTGGTGTACTTTCCGACCACTGCAATGGTGACCTTTTCAAAGCTTCGGTCGTGGCTCTGGGTCAGTCGAGTCCAGTTCCTCCACAGCTCTTTACCCTTGGTGATACGGTCGTCAGGAAGCTTGAACTCATCAACTTTGAATTTTTTCACAAAGAACTCCAGAAGCTGCTGTTCGTACAACAACACTGGAACATGATAAGTCGAGTTCACGTCGTGCACACCAAAGACTTGGTTTGGTCCCACATGACAAAACATGGAAATCTTGTCAATGGCGGCCTGGTCAAGTGGTTCAGAGCATCGACAAGCGATAATATCCGGAGTCAAGCCCAGACTTCGCAAGTCTTTAATAGCAGCCTGCGTGGGCTTGGTCTTCTTCTCGCCATGGATCACAGGCACCAAAGACACGTGAATCAAGGCGAAATTCTCGACCCCGACTCGGAACTGAAACTGTCGCAGTGCCTCCACAAACGGCGCACTCTCGATGTCCCCCACAGTGCCTCCCAGCTCAATAATACACACATCGGGAGTCTGGCTATCACCATCTACGGGAATCTGAGCCACACGCTCGATCCAGTCCTGAATAGCATTGGTCAAATGCGGCACAACCTGCACGGTTTTCCCCAGATAGTCACCTCTACGTTCACGCTCAATCACGTGCCGGTACACTTTGCCGGTAGTGATGTTATGATCATGAGTCAGCGTCACGTTCAAATATCGCTCGTAATTGCCCAGATCGAGGTCGACCTCGCCACCGTCGTCCAAAACAAACACCTCTCCGTGTTCAAGAGGAGACATAGTTCCGGCGTCAATATTCATATAAGGGTCGATTTTAATCGACGTGACTTTCAGGCCGCGTGTTTTCAGCAAAAGACCGGTTGAAGAGGCGATAACACCTTTTCCGATGCCACTGATGACACCTCCAGAGACGACTACGTATTTCATGTTGACTGTGTTTGTTGCGTGAAAGGAAAGTTGAATTTTTTTGTTTGTTCTGTGCTTTTGCCCTTATCCCACAAAAGTCGTTAAAGGGACCGGGAAAGAGGAAAGAGAAAAAAAAATATCCAAAAACTGAAAAATAAAAAAATTGTCAAGGGCCGCGTCGAGATCGGCGGACTGTGCAGGAAAGTCACGTGAATTAAAACGGTCGGTTGGTGAAGTAAGAGACTTAGTGTAATTGAGAGTTGTGGATTAGCAGAGTGTCTCATTTGATCTTTGTTGACTATACTGTTGTTTGTCCATTCACTGCACTGTTGAACCTCTACTACTTTCTCTCTGTCTCCAGTCTCCTCTGTCTTCTCTACCACTTCTTCATACCCCGCCCTACCCTTAACCCCCTACCCTATAAAATACACTTCATCTCAAAGCATAAACATCGAGAAACCCATTGGCTTGCTTGGCTTTGCGGAAATAATTGGAGATAAACGATTGGTAACTACCACATAGTAAACAGTCAGCAGAGTTACACTGCTGATAAACCCAATCATCCTGAAATTTATAAGTTTTCGAACCGCCATAAAAAAAACACCACAACCATTCATTCATTTTCCGCTTAGTCCTAAAGTTCCAGTAACTTTTTACTACCATGTCCGAGCGAACTCCGTTGCTTGGCGAAGAACATGCCTATGCGGCCAATAGTATGCCGTTTGGAGTTGCTCAAACATCAACCCAGGTGCTGAGTCACCCTACTCACAAACGAACCGAAACTAGACCAAGTTATACGTCCCAGAATGTTCGGCCGGCTAATCGGCTGGGTCCCCAAAGAACATCGTATACGGCCCAGAAGCTGAAGCTTCTCCCGGACCAACCTCTGCTCGACCAGGAATCTGGAAGAGATGTGTATTCGCAAGTTACTCGTATCACAGACCCCCCGGCTCGGAGAGATGCCGAACGGTTAGGCAAAGCGCATCGAGCGGTCCTGCCCAGAGTAACGGCATACTGCACGGCAGCGTCGTATAGAATGCCTGAGTTGTCGCGTTACTTGTCGGGACGGAAAAGCCATCATGCTGCTCCCAAACTGTTCGATGAATGTCTCTATACTCCGTACTCATACAAGGCGAGAGAGGAGGACGATTCAGCCAGACGAGGTTTGACTCGTCTTGATGAAGAAGGCGGAGAACTTGACGTGAGCTACAAGGGCAGCAGTGAACTGTTTGTGTTTGAGTATGGAGTGGTGGTCATGTGGGGATTCACCGAAACAGAAGAAAAACGGTTCCTGAGAGAACTTCCTCGGTTTGAGAATGAAAAACTGGCCGACGAGGATATCCAGATTGAGGAGTTTAATTATTATATCACCAAGAGCTACCAGCCTCGAATATACAACGACTTTATTACTCTCAAGGACAACTCGAATTATATGATGAAACTGTCGATTAGCCATGCCATTGCTCAGTCTGCCAAGATCTCTCTATTTGAAGAGTTAGTCGACAACACAATTGACGACACACAAGATTTCCCACAGGAGATTGCATTAACCGGCAAAATCAACATGAACAGAAAGAATATAATGAAAAGTATAGGAGAGTTATTTATTTTGCGAATCAACATCAATCTTCATGGCTCGATATTGGATTCGCCAGAACTCATGTGGGCAGAACCACAATTGGAGCCAATTTACCAGGCGACAAGAGGTTATTTGGAGATAAACCAGCGGGTTTCGCTGTTAAACACCAGACTAGAGGTTATTAGTGATTTACTCCAAATGCTCAAGGAACAGTTGGGCCACTCGCATGGAGAATATCTGGAGTTTATTGTTATCGTTTTGATTGCAGTAGAGATTTTGGTCGCCATGGTCAATGTTGCCGTGGATTATATAGCCTCTGATAAGTTTTAAATGAAGAGGAAGGGGAATGACATATTAGCATAATAGTGGACCGGTTGAGGGTCCCGTTGAATAGCATATTGAAATTTGAATTGACATAATAAATTGGCATGTTGACAAAGCAGACGACGCAGCAGAAGAACTACTTCAAGGCCACTTTGGATACTATGCTGTAATAAAGATGCACTAAACTATCTACCCTAGCTCTATGTTCTTTCCGCGCCAATGCTAAGAAGATACTTATTGGCAGTGAGCACCTGTCTATTGGGCATCACTGACGTCATTCGTAAAATCCAGTTCCATTTGATATTTCTGATGTCGCAAACACCGATTTTTTGAAACAGCTGCTCCAGTTCTTCATCAGTCAACATTTCATCAGGGTCGTGGTGGGCAAGAAGTCTGATATTTCGCTCCTTTGAAAACAGTAATAAGCCCGGCGGTAGAGCACAGCAGTCTACTGCGTTGATTTGATCTATGCTGGGGTATGGAATGCTTGGGTCGTTAAAGGAGTCTATGTTTTGGAAAAGTGCTTTGAGGCGGAGCGTAGATAGCTCGGCCACGCCGTATTCCCGGATGGAGTCGTGCTTCTGGGCGGCAGCAGTCATCTCACGCCAAATCTCTGCTAGCTGGTCGTTTTCTAGCAAATAGTCTTTGGCAGCACAGTCCGAAAAGCTGAGTCCCTCGAATGAAAGAACTAATGACTTGAACTTTTGAGGAATCAGATGACCGCTATGACCAGCCAGCGCTTCGTTCAGCGCCGCAACCGCTTTGGGTGCAGTGGTTCCCTTTGGCAGGAAAAGTTTCAATGTCACATCCGTGCACTGGGAATCACTCTTGACGTTTCCGTCATACCCTGACTTTGTGCATGCTGGGAAGAACTTTTCCGGTGGATAGAATAGACTTGTGTCTGACTTCAACGCTTGGGCGATTTCCAGCCCGTCCTTGGATTGATGTGCGTTATCCTCTGCGGTCAGCCAGTGATCCAGGGTGTGCTCCAAGACCGCTTCTAGGCGGGAGTTTGGCACCAAGTCATGAGGTAGAATATCTCCAGAGAACAGCAGGAGTGGCATGTTCGTAGATCCTGTGGGTTGTCGTAGCAGAGAAAGTTGGTGAAGTTAATTTTATTCTTTCACGTGTGGTTGATAATGTACGATTAGTAAGCGATGGAGGTCAAGAGTGAGGGCCGGTTACGCGAGTGCGAGAGAATACGGGTAATAAATAAGAATACGATTACTGTCATTATAGCCAGTGGTATTTGTATATAATTCTGGTTAATCGATTGACATTGTCAATATTGACGACTGCGGTTTACGATGTTTCAAGTCTATTAACAGTATACTACAGGAAATTCATCTATCACGTATATAAGTTAGCGAGTATAAGTAATGCCGCCAAGAGAACGTCACCTACTACTCAAACAATAGTGATAATTCCTCTGAACCGACTCTGTGAACTGACCGAATCCTTCCTCGGAAACTGCTCCCCGGTAGCTCTCGGGTGTGTACATATTCCATGCATAGATCTCCAGCAAAAGATACCATTATAAGCAATTAATGCAACCATGGCAATGTGTACGGAATAACTAATTAGTCAAGATGTGATAGAAGAACGATGTCTCATCTGAATTCTCTCCGTATATTCTGAGTTTCGTGTCCTCTATAGGCGACAATGTGCTACATTTCTAATTTGTTTACATTTCTAATTTTAGACGTCTCCACTATATTATTCATGTACTTCTTTTACCTTGTCTCACCGTAGGCAGTGTGCCCGCACAAGTCATTGTCCACGCAAGTCATTGAATATTTGTATTTTGACTGCAATATTATTCGCCCATAGCAACTCCCGTGCACTATTATTCACATGCATGCATCTTGTGACAATATCCTCCAGTGGCAACCTAATTTGATTGCTTCTGCTGCTCAACTTCATTAAACAATTATAATTGGTTGCATACCGTCTTTGCCACAGAAAAGTTTAAACTCATATAGAACTGCCCAGTTGGATATCTGATTCCTATTGTTCATGCAAAGATTATACGTTCTGGGTATTGATCTTCAGTCGATCACTGCAATGACTACCGAGTGTGGTGATGATTTCGGGGTTCTCGATAGCCGAGAGTTGTGTCCGTTGGAACGCTGTTACCTCGGTGTCTACCCCTTTTTACTAAAAGAGAACTAGGACAATCGCATTTGATGCGTTGCGTATATGATACAGTGTCGTATGTTACCGATGCCGTATATGCTGTGGTAATTGCTCTGCCTCCATTATTTAGGGGTACTTGGTCTCTGTCTCCGATGGTCTCGATGGTTACGGCGGTGTTTCTACCGTTTTCAGTGGTTGTGATTGCCCTTTTTGTGATCGAACAGTACGTCCACTCGGTTTTACCAATTTAGTGAACGACAATCGATTTCTTTAGTGGTGCGATGCCTTTGGCGGTTGGATTTTCCTGTTTGAAAATCTCTGAACCCGCCACACTAATGCAAGGTTATGCATGATAGCACATGTTCATACAGTTAAGGTCCTACTACTAATGGAGACATATTTACATGTTTGAGGATAATCGTTATGTTTGCCATATATTATTTTTACTTTGCAATAGCTTACGTCGGGGATTATATTTTAGCAATCACAACTTCACAACCTCAAAAGCCATCATACATATGTAGTTTCCATAGAGTCACAATGCAAGTGAGGGACAAGGACACACGCATTGAACCAAATCATATTCTATTAGAATATTCTGCCATTGTTCAATCCCAAATCGTCCACTCCGATCGCATCATCTCGGGGTCTTACGTAGGCCGCCTCGAAGCATTTACAAATCGGATAATGCGGTATGCGGTTTCCCCCTTAGCTAACTAACTACCGCTAAATAATAATAAGAATAAAATATATACTTTTTTCTTCAACGTGATACACTACCAAACCCATCTAGTTCAAACATAATAAAATAATAACCGATGCGTAACCTAAAACCCCCAACCCTCGTCTTGGCCTCCACTCTTCCCCCGTTGGCGGCGGTGCTTATTACATTATAAAAGTAAAACAAATCTTTTGTTCGCGTGCGATCTGAGAATAAAGTCCAAAGTTTTTAACTTGTAAATATTAACATCACACTGCTTATACGATAAAAGTCCCGTGTTAGTAATAGGAGGTGAATTTCATATCAATCTTATAAGACAAACGACTTTAAACAATAAAAAGGTCTGCTGCCATTGTCCTCATCATTAACCCCAGACTTTTTTTTTTAATTGCAGCCTACGACGACCCGGCCTGTGCGCATTGTTTGCGGGCCCACCACCACCACCAGAGAGGTTAATTAAATTGCAAAAGTCTCGAATAGAAAAAAAGTCTCTTTGAGTTAATAATAATACGAGACGGAAAGAAGCGTAATTCGGCGTATTTTCCGATTCAGTAATATATTTACATTCAGTTGTCAAATATCCCGAGGAGCCGCGATCTCAAAACGAAGGACTGCTCGGACCACCAGACTATTAGTTGCAACACAACTGGTAGGCTACTGCTAGACGACGCATTTTTCCCCATTGCCTGCTACCATGTTACCGAGACTCCGGAAATCGTCTCCCGAACCGCTCGGAGACAGCAGCCAGCAGGACCTGGACCTAATCAGCTCGGAACCGCTGCCAACGCCTGCTCCGTCTCCCACTCCAACGTTTTACGGCAGAATTCATTCAAGTCATCATCATAGCCACAACAATAACCGGCACAGGAACGTGTCGATGTTCCCCATGGCCCAGCTGTCGTCAAAGCTGAAAGATTCGATCGATTACCACGGACTCTATGACGATGAAGATGACGACTTGTCAGACGCAACCGACGATCAGGAACACGGCGACATGCTGACCAAGAAAAATGCCACTCCGGGCTCTCATTTGGCATATCAGGTCCAGGACCAGTTCATGGACTTGAGCGAGAGCGAAAAGGCAGAGTTTATACGCCGATTGTTGAATCATACCGGACGAGACGTCCTGGTCCCGGTTTTCGAGTTCGTTACTCCCAAACTGAAACGAGATCCATTCACAGTCTTCCCCAGTGAAATATCCTTACGCATCCTATCATACATTGACGACCCGGTGACGTTGGCACGGGCATCCCAAGTGTCCAAACTGTGGTACTTGGTGCTCAGCGACGATTTGACATGGAAAGAACTATGTCGAAAACATCACTTCCGTCGACTCTCAGCCGCTGTCAATGTCAGCCATGCCGGTATATCAGCCAGAGTCCCCAGCATCTCCAACATTTCCCTTGCGAGTATACCTAAACTGGATACATCCGAGCTCACCGAAGCAATCTACGACCCCAATGCCACCAAACGACCAGTCCCTACTTCATATAGATCTCACTTCAAACAACAGTATTTATTGAACTCCTCCTGGGCTAGCGGTGGCCGTTTGGCAGCAAAATACGTCATGGCCAACCCGGGAGTCGTCACCGCCTTGATTATGGAGGAAAAATACATTGTCATTGCCCTTGACTGCTCCAAAATATTTGTGTTCCGAGAAGACGGCAAAATGCTGCGCTCACTATTTGGCCACGTCATGGGAGTGTGGGCTCTGACTCTTCGTGGAGATACCCTTGTGAGTGGAGGGTGCGACCGCGATGTACGGGTCTGGGACCTGAAAACTGGCAACTGCACTCAAATTCTCAAGGGCCATTCATCCACTGTACGTTGTCTGCAAATGGTAGATGATAATACCGCTGTGTCTGGTTCCAGAGATTCGACTATTCGCGTTTGGGACGTCAAAAAGGGAGAGTGCAAGATGCTTCTTGAAGGACATGGTTCTTCGGTTCGATGTATCAAAGTTGTAGGCGACATTTGTGTTAGTGGAAGTTATGACTTTACCGCCAGGGTGTGGCGTATTTCCACAGGTGAGCTGTTGCATACATTGGCAGGACACTATTCGCAAATATATTCGCTCGCATTTGACGGAGAGCGAGTAGCTACTGGATCACTGGATGCTGCCATTCGGATCTGGAATCCCTATACCGGTGAATGTTTAGCGACTCTTCAAGGACACACTTCGTTGGTGGGTCACCTCCAGATGAAGGATGATGTTCTTGTGAGCGGTGGGTCCGATGGAGTGATCCGAATTTGGGACTTGAAAACATATACATGTGTTGAACGGTACGCTGCGCATGACAACTCTGTCTCGTCTCTGTGTTTCGAAGACGGCCGAATTGTCAGTGGAGGAACTGATGGCAAGGTGCGAATATGGGAGAGTAATAATGGACACATTCGAGACCTGGCGGGCCAGTTTGAGGCGGTGTGGTGTGTGGCTGCCAAGGACGAGAAGTTGGTGATTTTGGCGTCCAAGAACCAACAGATTTATATGGAGTTGATGAGTTTTACTCCCCCCGCGGAAAAGTATGAACGGTCATCTCCAACCGAATTTAAACCTGGTGAAGCATTGATGTTGTCTCCTAGTGGCAGCAGCTCTGAGGTGAAGCTAGATCACCACGTTGATCCCAAAGATACGCTTGAGCCTAAGGATTCTTCTGGACTGTTACACGGTCCTGGAAACTCGCCGGGATCAATGCAGGGTGATGATGTTGCAATGGACTTGTCTAATTGACGAACGGCTATATTTATCTGTATTTATGACATTAATCAAACGTAATTTTTCAAATCAACTTACACACAAGCAAGGCTTTATACATGCTAACGCTACAAGAATGTCTACTTTGACTTGAAAAGTTTAATCTATATTTTCGTTTTCATAATACATAATACACAGTTTAACTTATACTTTACTCTCATAAATAATAACCAGAACAAATCCAGCCAAATCAGTCATTTCCAATCTTTCGCCGCCCCCTTTTCAATTCTCCTCCGGCTCTATGCCCATTGATGATGGAGGTTCAGTATCTGGTCCCTGATCATGATCGTAGTTATAGGTGTCATGATCGTCTTCACGCTCCGATTCGTCTAAGGGGAAGTTCTCACTTCCCAGATCCATCTCGTCATCACTATGTTTCATAGTCACATCCTCTGATTCTGGAATCTCGGAATTTTCATCCAGACCATCCGACATTGGGAGGATTCCCTTTTCCTTTTGTTCCTTAGCCAGCTGTTCCTTGTGCTCTAGTTCTTTCAATGCCCTGACCGCGCGCTGTCTCTCCCGCTGCTCAGTAGGAGTGGCATTGGGGTCAGAATACGCAGCCATCTCTTTGATATATCTGACCTTGTCATCTTCGTACAATGCATAAAACGGACTTCGCCCTTTCGGACCCAAATCCTTCCACGCTTCCGACATGGCTTTGGTCAGATCAAATGGCTCTCCGGGCTGAATGTGTTCCAGCTCGTTTCGAACTCGATCTTTCTCGACCTCGCAGAATATTATGTATGCATTCTGGGGTTTTTTAGGCAGCTTGGGATTTCGCGGGGGAAGAACTCGCTTTTTGGGCGGCCCAGCGCTTTCAGCCGTACCACCCGCTCCTGTGGCAGCAGACTCTCCAGGCGAATCGGCACTTTTCTTATCGGTATCACCGCCAACCGGTGACATTGGAGGACTGACTGTGCCGTCCGAGTCATCAACTTTGAAAAAAGTCCGCTCTTCCAGTTTTTCCAGCAAGAAAGACCGCTCCAGCCTTATGCGTTGTATGGATCTTTTGGTCCGCGAGATCGAAACCGCCATTGCTTCATTGTGTTCTTCTATTTCTTTTATCCGGCGTTTCAGCTCTTTGCATTTTTGAAAATATTTTTGTTCTCCGGGTTCGTTCTTTTGGGCATGCGACATGGCGGAGGGGGACGCGGTATTATACAATGAATATATTCAAGTGAGAAATCGAGTTATGGTTGGATGTCGGGGGTGGTGAAGAGAGGGTAAGTGGAGAGTAGATGAGAGCACTCGCACGATCGTGAACACTATCCCACAGGAACATTACATGGCGCTAACTGGCTAAATATAAAATTCTGGCTGACCGTGAATTATATATTCATGTAGTGAAGTTATTGTAGGTGACTCCTAGAACATATGTGGATTGTCAACATTCAATTGAAATCACATCATTTGTCAATCAGATTAGTTATAGGGTAAATGCACAGTTCTGTCTGATAAATAAATATAAATATACCAAACTATGCCGCCAATGGACATATTCCACCTCTCTAATCTCTGACCTCCCCCTCTATGGCTTGTTCTATCATCAATGGCGTAGTCTCATCTATATCCTTAACTACCTCCCCACCAGTACTCTTGTAGTGAAAGTATTGCCAAACAATGATCAGTTCCAACATTATAGTTAAAAATGAGCCCGCTAAATACGGCGACTCCTTCCAGAGAAAACTCTTTCGTAGAATTTGATCTGCAATTGCTTGAGATGCTGAAATGATTGATAGACCGTACCCAAAGTTCCCTACCATGTCAGCTAGGAATAGCGACATGTTTACCCCTCCGGTAGACTTGACACGGTGATTTTCAAAGATCTGTGGAATGCTAGCAAATAAATATAAACTGGAAGAGATCCAGCTGAAAAACGAGCCGAGAACCGGGTTGTGGTAAGCGGTCGAAATGCTCAGAGCAGCAGCTGAGGTCAGTCCCACGGACGCTGCTGAGCTGGGTGTCACGATATTGGCAAACGCGGTCACGCCCAATAAGACGCCAGGAGTAAAGACTGATGCCTGGGATCTAGTTGGCATCGGCACCTTGACTGGTCTGACCTCACCATCACCTCCTACATCAACAACGGCTTTTGCTCCGGAATAAGGTGAATAACCCATGTCAGCAAAACTGCTGTATCCCTGAATCACGACGTTTGTCTCCTTATCCCGTGCTTCCTTGCATCTATAATACGTGAATTGGGCCAGCAGAATTCCGTCCAAGGTTAAAAAGCTGGACGACAATATCCTCTGAAACAGCATCTGATGGCTTATAAAACAACCTAGCACATTGGACATGTCTCCTACAACCCAGCTGATCAGAAACCACTTACTAAACCCTGCGGACTTCTTCTCTCTCCAACAAGAATATATTTGATAACAACCGGCAGAGGTCCAGCCTATCATAGAGATGGTGCTGGCAATTAACGAGATCTGAGACAAAACACCATAACTACAAGTTCCAGAGAAATAAGATATCCACGGCTTCAACGGAAGTCCATTTTCAAATGGTGGACAATCCATTGTTGTTGTGATGAAGAAGAATTGTGGTATTTGTTCCCTAACCGAAATAGGGCCGTGTGATTAAGGTCTTGTGATAAGGTTTTTGACAGTTGTCGATCCCAGCCTTGTTGAACTGTTAGATAAGATAAGGCGGGTTGTAGGGTAAGATCGACGCTGTAAGATAACTTTATTTAGTTCATGGACTGGAGGCTAACACTTGCAAACTTGAACGCAAAGTAAAATAGTTGTTGCAAAGAGGTATGAGGAGGGCCATATAGTGGGTCACTATTTGCGCTATGTAACTTCTCTGTGCGACTATTCTGTCCGACCACGAATGTGCCTCGCATAGAGTCTAGTTCAGGCAAATGCTTATAATACAGGGACAAATGTTAATAACCAACAGAACATATCAAGTAGTAGATCAAGTATAAAAACTCAATGACTCTATAAAAACTAAATGACTCTTTAAAAACTAAATGACCCTTTAAAAACTAAATATTTCTGTTTCAGTTGAGCATTGCAGTTGTTTGCTAATAAGGAGCAAGTACAGGCTCGAATGAAGAGAAGCATTTCAATCGGAAACGAAGTTTTAAAGCGGCGACTTTATGTAAAAACCAATAAAGGTATATCAATTGCTGTACTGACTTTCACCTATCTACGTTAGCTGTTATTTCAACTTTCATCTTTTCCGTCTTTCTTACAATGCATGTCACGGCAACCAGCATAATACCTGCAACGTAGATCTACCCAGACCAATGGCACGCAAACCAACACTGTTAAAAACTTACAACAGTCTTAGCTGAGACAAAATGTGATACGAGTGAAAAACTGCTGCTGAATATCACATGGTGAATATCACGCGGTGAATTACCACAATATGCTATACTTTCGAGAATCTTGAAAGTCACTTTTCCGTTCACCCCGTATCCCTCACAGCCCCCGTGCCCCTTACCCATCGCCTCCCCACCTCCTATCACCGTCCACTTCTCGCTTATTCCCTTTTTAACCTTTTGATATATCGGAAAAACTCAACTTGTAATAAAGACATCGTTTGCGTGGGTTTTTTGAAAATCATGGATCAGCATCTCATTAGTACAGTCAATCGTCTTCAGGTATGTTTCTGCTGTCAACCAACATATACTCCAAATTTCTAACAAGGATGCTTTGGCCACTTTGGGACCTTCTGGCCACGCCATTGATCTGCCTCAGATCACGGTGGTGGGCGCACAATCATCAGGCAAGTCGTCTGTGTTGGAGAATATCGTGGGACGAGATTTCCTGCCTCGGGGCACTGGAATCGTGACCCGGCGGCCGCTGGTGCTGCAACTTATCAATAAACGGCCTGCGTTTGGGGAGACGGCGGCGGCCGTTAACGGGAAAGTCAACGGAGTTGTTGATGTCGGCGATCAGAAGAATGAAACAAACGATGACGAATGGGGCGAGTTCCTGCACTTGCCAGGGAAGAAAATCCACGATTTCAATGAGATTCGCCAGGAAATCGTCAGAGAAACTGATTTGAAGACTGGCAAGAATCAGGGGATCTCTTCGGTCCCCATCAATCTGCGAATCTATTCTCCTCATGTCTTGACGCTGACACTTGTCGATTTGCCAGGACTGACTAAAGTGCCTGTAGGAGACCAGCCCAAGGACATTGAGCGACAGATCAAAGAAATGGTCTTGAAGTACATCTCTAAGCCCAATGCTATTATTCTGGCTGTGACAGCTGCCAACACTGATTTGGCCAACTCGGACGGTCTGAAACTCGCTCGAGAAGTCGACCCCGAGGGTGCAAGAACTATCGGTGTGCTTACCAAGATCGATCTTATGGATCAAGGAACTGACGTGCTGGATATTCTGTCCGGTAAGATCATCCCCCTCAGATTTGGTTATGTCCCCGTCATCAATCGGGGTCAAAAGGACATCACCAATAACAAATCGATCAAGAGCGCCTTGGAGTTTGAAAAACAGTACTTTGACTCCCATACATCTTATCGAACAAAGGCCCAGTACTGTGGTACTCCTTACTTGGCCAAACGACTCAACGGTATTCTTCTCAACCATATTAAAACCACCCTCCCTGACATTAAAGCACGAATAGACAGTACACTCAAAAAGTATCAGACCGAGCTCCAACAATTGGGCCCCCCAGAACTGGGATCGGCATCCAACATTGTTCTTTCGACCATCACAGAGTTCTGTAATGAGTATCAGTCAATCCTGGATGGTCGTGGCCAGGACGTTTCCTCGCAGGAGCTCAGTGGCGGTGCACGAATCAGTTTTGTGTTCCATGAAATCTTCAACAACGGTATCAAGGCTCTAGACCCATTTGACCAAATCAAAGATGCCGACATACGAACCATTCTGTACAACTCGGCAGGTTCGAAACCGGCTCTATTCGTTGGAACGGCTCCTTTTGAGTTTTTGATGAAGCGACAGATTAAAAGATTCGAGGAGCCCAGTCTCAAATGTGTTTCGCTAGTCTTCGACGAACTGGTCAAGATACTCACTCAAATCCTAGGAAAGCCCACATTCAACCGATATCCTGTCCTTAAAGAGCGGATATCTAATGCATTCATTCTATTCCTGCGACAAGCTTTAATCCCCACCAATAAACTAGTTGGCGATCTTGTGGCAATGGAAGAAAGTTACATCAATACTGCCCATCCAGACCTCCTCAAAGGTAGTCAAGCAATGGACATTGTCAGCGAACGACTACAATTATCCAAACCTGTACAGTTAGATCCCAAGACGGGAAAACCTCTCCCGGGAGTGCAACAGCGACCGAGCATGGAAGTTAAAGAAGAGACTGCATTTGGAGGTTTCTTTGGCAATCTTTTCTCATCCAAAAACAAAAAACGACTGGCTGCTATGGAACCACCACCAACTGTTCTAAGGGCTTCTGGTCCTATGAGCGAGCGGGAGACAGTCGAGACAGAGGTTATCAAGTTGCTAATCAACTCATACTTTGGAATTGTCCAAAGGACCGTCACCGATCTTGTTCCCAAGTCTATCACTCTTAATTTAATTTTATTTTCAAAGGAGCAGATCCAGCGAGAGTTGCTCGAGAAGCTCTACAGATCAGAGGGAATTGACGATCTAGTTAAAGAGAACGAATTCACAGTCCAACGACGGAAGGAGTGTGAAAAGATGGTTGCAGCCTTATCCCAAGCTGCCGAGATTGTTTCGAGTGTTTAGTAGAGGGATAGATGTGTAATATTACAGTTCAAGGTTTATTCTGAGAAAGATCGCAGGAACATTACTATACGATCTCGACTATAAGCTACAAGAGTAGTAGAGACTAAAAAACAATACTAAGTTGACTAGAATCATTATTCTTTTACAATCATTAATATTCAATTTACATTTATTCTGCACAACAAAAAATATGGAAACACCTAGGCTTGAACACCCTTCTCTTGAGCAAGCAAAATCTCAGCTCCTTCGTAAAGGTTAACTTCAGTGCTAGCAAACTTTCTTGCGGGGATTCTCTTCTCGAATAACAAATCCAACTCGGCATAAGTTCTTCCCTTGGGCTCAGGCAATCGGAAGTAAACCCAGATGAACGTGAGCAAGCATGATCCAAACCAGAAAAATCCAAGCTTTCCCTTCCAATCCCAAGCCGATTGGTTGATCTGGTAAGGCAAAAGAGTACCAGCTCCGATACCGATAATGTTGTAGACATTTCGAGCCAAGACAATAGACTTTTGTCGCAGTCGAGCAGAAGACAATTCTGCAACAAGAGTATAACAAACGGGTCCTATTGTCAAATCATAACATACAATGAAGATCATAAAAAGGATACCTTGTGCCCAAAGAGCTCCGCTATTACTAGGAGGGGCTAAGGACAAAAATCCAACGAGCAGCAAAATAGTACCCATGGCACCAAGACCGGCCATGTACAGCTTTCTTCGACCAATTCGACTCATAAGTGCCCATGAGCATGCAGTCGCGACAATGGCCATACCATTCTGTCCCAAACCAAGATCAAAAGCATGAACAGCCGGCATACCAGCTTGTTCAAGGAAATAAGTAGTATTGATGTAGTCTCCGCACAAAACTTGTGTAGCCCAAACCATGCAAACGATTTCAGTTCGTCGAAGATCAACTCCCCGGAAACAATCTCGGTAAGAAGACTCGCTGTTGCTGTGAGCGATAGCTTTTTCGACTTCGGTGGTATGGACCATCATAGACAAGGTCTGCTCAATGTTAACAAAGTCAGTTTTCGAAGTAAGTCGCAAAAGATTCTTCTTTGCCTCGTCAACTCTACCCTTTCGAACGAGCCACCAGGGAGATTCGGGAGCAAACAGAATAGCAATAAACAAAGGAACGGGCCAGATCCACTGGATGGCAAAGGGAATTCTGTAAGACCAGACGTCTTCTCGGCCGAGCATAGCTCGGATCACACCACTGGAGATAAACTGTCCAAATACCCAGCACATATTTACGTAAGAAGTCAAGTAGTTTCGCAAAACGACAGGACAGACCTCAGAGGCATAGGCAGTTGTGATAGTTTGGAATACACCCCATGGAATTCCGCAGAGAATTTCTCCAATTTCCAGGGCAATAATATTGGGAGCGAAAAAAGGGATAAAAATGAATCCAGAGATAGCAGCAAGAGAGATCAACATCATTTTTCGGTATCCCAAATAGTCTGAAAGATAACCAGAAATGAACAGACCAAAAACTTCGCCGACGGAAGTACCATTGGAAAGACCTGCCTGCCAGGGGGCAGTAAGATTGTAGCCTTGTCCATCGGGGTTAAGTTTTCCATATTTCTTCTGGAAAGCTGGGAAAGAGGTAAGACCTCCCAACAAGGCAGTATCATAACCTTCCATAATCAAAGCACTGGAAAGAAGAATAGACCAGCCAACGGCTTTGGGATAGGTTTTCAAACCTTGCAACAAGGTCATATGCTTTTCGGTTTCAGAGGCCTCGTTGGCTTCATGGGCTCGAGCCATGACGTCTGTGGGGACTTCATCTTGGGCTTCAATATGAGCAGAAGTAATATCTTTCTCGGCCATGTTGGTAAACTTGTAAAAAAAAAGGAGTTAGATATGTGAGAGTTTTCCTTTTTACACTGATGAGCTGTTGAACTGACTGAAGAAAAAAACTTATCGGGGCCTGGTCATCTCATATATATATGCATTTCAAGGCCCAATACTCCTCCACCCCGCATGCAAGGAGTTATATGGGCTCTTTATTTCGGGCCGTAACAATTATGTTCCTTGCGGGGCCTGTGGTATCACATCTTATGGTGAAAGTACGGGGGATTGACTATGATCTTCATGCTCCCCGATAGCCGGCCAATCACAGTGTGAACTTGTCGGAGGTTGATGATCAAGGTGGGGTATTGCATCCCCGTATGCGGGTAAATGAACGTTGAGGTGGTTATTGAATGTCGCTCTCTCACGAAAGCGGAGTGTCAGCAAAGGATTAGCGAGCGCATGGCTGCGTACGACAATCTATCCGATACCAAACTGCCTAACGAGATCGTTTTGACCAGATGATACACGTTGATTTGGTGGGCTAGCTGCGGGGAGTAACGTCGTAACAGATCTCTATCTTTAAAAAACACAGACTGCTCCACGAGAGCAGGGAGGAGGCAAAATGGCTGAACTGCTGATGAAAAGGGTTTTTGTTTGAGCTATTCTTCAAACGTTTTTTCATCTTTAGCAAATCTCTGAAATAGTCCATCCCCGCCATATGCGTGGATCGACTTGGCTTACACGGCTGACTGCATATCAGGAGAACTCCATTGAGGCCCGAAAAGAAGTTTTTATTTCGGCCCGTAAAACTAGCGCCTTGGAAATAACGGTGAACTTCGAGATTGTGGAGTAGTGATCCTTTTTTGATCCAGTCGTGTTGTGTGCCTTTTTTTCTGACTCATTCGTCGGGGTTTTTGGAAGAATTTTTCGATATCGGAGTTCGGAGATGTAGTGCCGTACATGGATAGTATAGCGATACATGTATATCCTGTCTATCGCTGTGCCATATATGGAGATCCGTTTCATAGGTGTGCACTGGAAAGCACTTTGAGGGGAACAAGTGAAGCTTCTTCTAGTGCCGTTATTGAGTGTTGACCAAAGTATAATGCGCTTTTTGAAGTTTTGACAGATCCTGATATTGGAACGGGTTTTCGCTTGTCCTTTGCCAGTCTGCCATAGGCAGTTTGGATGTGGATCGTTGTCCGAGACTACCTACATAGGGCCATAAGGCCCAGTCAGTAGCTTGAAGTGAAATCTCTGGCAATGAGCATCCAGTAGGGATTTTATGGTCGTGGTTCTAGCTGCTGGGGGCTACCCCATCTAGTATATTTGCCTGTTTCTGTCAGTCATGCCTCCAGGTTGGACTTATTGGGCTACTTGCCATCTTACATATTTAACCAGCATGATGGTTGTTTCAGTTACTATGATTTCGAACCAGAGTAAAATACTCGGACTGAACCACTTTGGAGGCACTGTGTTCTCATGTTATTCGTTCTAGCAACCCTCGATAACCTCTGAGTCTCGAACTACAGGTGCTTGCAGTGAGTGCGGTTGGCTACCAACTTATGGGCTCGGAATGTTTACTGGAGATGTTGCTCGCTGTTGCTTCGGCCCAGTATAGTGCAGCCGAGAGGGTGCAATACACTGCAACTCTCATCGGGTGTCAGCCCAACTAGCAAAACAAGTAAGCTGTACGAGCATATGCTTTGCACAGAACGGTAGTCATCAGCCAAAGAACTGAAAGCCCCTATCTGCTGATCTGACCCACCAACACAAGCACCAAAACTGCATTTATGTCTGAAAAGTCCTAAACATACTCCTGCCAGATTGAATGGTTCGTTTAAGAGGGATAAAGGGACACGGACCATCTGGAACCAGCCCGTTCAGACCATTTAGAGCCATCTGGCTGGGAACATTTCGTCCCAACTTTTTCAGTGCTCTATCTTACATTGTACACTCTCACCCTGGTACTTAGATGTTTAATCCTATAAGAGATCGAACTGATGTTCTACGCTAGGCCGTAATGGCGAGACGAGATCGTGACTTGTTTGTTTCAGGTCACTGTGCCAACGATTGGGTTGAACGGGAGCCGAGTAGTGAGCATACTACGGCCAGTTTAAATAGAGATTGGACAATTATTTGAGCGATTTACTGATACATAGACAGTTGCAATAATGACACAAGGTTTTTTCCTAAAATCCCTCGACCTTGTCTTCCCAATATGCACCTTCCCGGATCTTCGTGCGTTTATTCCTATTTCCATTGCCATTTGTCGATCATCAGGATGCGATTTGTAAAGTACAGCTGGTTAACATGGTAGTTGGAGTCAAATCACTGAGTTGATGTTATCTGACCTGTTGTTTTCTTTATCGTGTGTTCTGTATCGTGTATTCAGTGTCGTGTATTCTTTGTCGTGTATTGAGCGATGTAATTACCAATCTCGGCATTTCTTTGAACATGCCCTCTATACGATGGCTGTATGTACCTTGCATATCACCATCAGTAGAATCATCATAATGTCTGTCTCCACTTTCATGTTCCACAGTAACAAAATACAAACAACGCAGAACAGCCCATATACTTACATCTACCGAATCCACTACAACCAAATATTCCCTGCTATTCCACAACTAATCCTATCAACCACTTTCCCCGCCTAGACACCCCATGACGTACTAATTACCTAAGCGGTGCATCATCATCGCCATCAAAGTGGAGAAACATCACACCAGAACTGTTACAAGGCAGCTGATTGCGTGGTTTGTGATTACGGATTTTTTTCAACTTTGATATTCTTTCGTAGAACAACATCGCTGTGGATATTCTAAGAACCGTATCCCAGCGCGGGATAACTGAAAAAAAACACCGGATTGTTATTTAAGCCTACCTTGTACTTTATAAATATATAAATATAGAGAAAGGGTGGCCTCCCATTGAGTGAATTTCAGTGGGTTTTGTTGCGAGATTTCAGTCGACAGTGGAGAGTTTAGCCACTGTTCTCATCTGCGGCTGTGCTACTGTCATTATAACTACTGTTTGAGATAGTTTGGCCGCCAATCTCATCCGCCGTCATTTGCGCTTATTACTATTATTATTATCATCATTGCCTTTTTTACATCATCTTATTTTTTTCGTCTTTATTATTGTTTTGAGCTTTTTTTATTTTATTCATATTACCCTTTTCAACCTTTGAACAATGCCCACCTGGATGTTCAAAGTGATTGGGCTTGTGGCCTGCATAGCCGTGGGACTGACGGCCTTTGCGTCGTTCATGACCACAGCCATAAACTCGGCTCAGGTCCCTATATTGGTCCCATTGTCAGCCGAAATAACGTCCCCTGTGGCAAACATATCCCTTCCTGCCAGACCGGCTGCCTTTGGTCCTCTCATTCCCCGCAAAGTCAACTCGGGAGAGGACAATGAGGTAGGAGGCTTCACGGGGTCTGTCTCACTGGTTGGATCACTGGCTTGTGACCCGACCAAGAATCATGAAGACCTGCGAGAAAAGATAGCCCTCGTGGTGCGAGGAGGTTGTGGGTTTTACGACAAGATCCTGGTTCTCCAAGAATGGGGAGCAGTAGCGGTCATTGTCGGAGACGATAGATACCACCGAGGGTTGATAACGATGTTTTCCCACGAACAGTTTGACCAAGTTCAAATCCCATCAGTGTTTGTGTCACGGGAGTCTTATGACATCCTTCAGGACATTGACATTGTGACCATTACCATGACCAGCGAACCGTCGCCCATCATGGACACAATTATCTTCTTGTTGGTGAGCCCACTGTGTTCATTGACTCTTATCTATGTACTTTTGGTGGTACATCGCCGGTACAAGATTCTTAAAGATAGAGCACCTAAATCTCTTGTTGATCGACTGCCAACCAGGATCTGGACAAAGCCATGTGATGAAGAGCACGAAATCGGAACCGATGACCCTGAGCACCAGCAGCACCAGCACGGACCTGAAAAGATGTGGGTCAGTGCGGGAGAATGCATTATATGCTTGGATGATTACATTCCAGGAGTGAGTAAAGTCATGCGTCTCCCATGTGGGCATGAGTTCCACGCTGATTGCATTTCAAGATGGCTAGTCTTCACCAAAAGAACATGCCCTATCTGCAAGCAGGATGCCACGTCCGGCGTGAGCGAGTCTACTCCATTGATGCAGGGTCATAGTCGCAGCTACGTTCCGTCCAACACTGGTTCCACGAGTTCTGATCAAGAGGGTAGACGATAGGGTGCGCAAGTGCCCCAGGTTAGACAGATCTGAGAAGAAAGATGAAACTGGTGATGTGATTGGAAGACGATGATGGACTACGATTTTTACGAGTATATTTATGGATGTTTGTTATGTATGTTGTTAATAGCGTTAGCTAAAAACTTTGTTCAGTGAAATTCTAGGGGTCTCATCGTATTGACTGTAGGTTATAGAATTGACGCATATGATGGCATGCACTTTGTCTGCATAATAATGCATGTACCCGAAATCATCACCGAGCGGCTCATCTATATAAATATATTTGATATCGAAATATAACATCAATATTCCTTCTTGATTATTTTCGTTGATTTTATACTCTAAACAGATTTCAACGGACATAGAGATACTGCAGATATGGATATAAAAGATATTGTTGAAAGAGAAACGTCTGCACCGCCAGAACCGCCGAAACCGCGCCAAATCGAAAGATCAGACAAGAAATGGGGCACTAATCGAAGAGCGGGCAGAACGAGAAATCAAGGCCCCAGCGTATTTAAAACAAACAAAGGTCAAGAAGGCAATGCAGACAATCGGTCGGGCCCATCCAGCTCTTCTCTCAGTGACGTTCTCAGCAAGGATCAGCCGTTGAGCCAACGAGAAGAGGTCCACTTGGAGAATCTCCAGAAGATGTCAAAGATGAGCCTCGAGGATATTGAAAAAGAGCGAGAGGAGATATATCGTTCAATGGATCCGAGTATATTGGCAGGCTTGCTACGTAGAATGGAGAAAGCAGAAATTGACATGGAGGGACCAGGAGACGAGAGAGCACTGAAGAGCAGCGAGGGCCAATTCGACATGCAGCATATGACAGAGTTTGATACGATACAAGAAGAGGAACCAGATGAAGACACAGGCAAGAAAGTTGTAGAGAATGATGACAATGCCCAACAGTCTAACGCGGCATTTGATTCTACAAAGGTAAGTTAACATAGCTAGGGGGATAAACGAGGGAATGGGATGTCGAGGTGAAAAGTGTAGAAAGTTCGAATGGCTTTAAAGCTTTTATTATCGTGAACTATGGGCTCTTTGATATAGACAGTTTGTTTTAGTGGTACGCCAATGCTGGACATTAATGGAGTTGAGCTTCCAAGATTGACTCTCTGAAAAGCAGTGTGCAGAATACTTGGAACTTTGAAAATTGTCAGGAGCCTTGACTTCCATACCAGCGAGACTGCTTTAAGATTTCGGACCGAATATCAGGAGTGCTTTGAGGTTCAAATGATGTTTTTGTTGACGAGACTTCGACAGCCTGTTATAGAAGACTATGACGTGCAGTTATTTGTCACTGGATTGCTGCTAGTTACAACACAACGTCATTGAAACTGCTGCTGATTTTGAGTCCATGTAATGCTCACGGTCTTACCGAAGCGAAACCCAATTCACTACAGAAGAACACCTGTCATTCTTCGCTTTATCTGTGTTTTTTTATAATTTCTTTCATCTAACCAGTCTGTTCACTTTCTCAAACCCAAAGACCCATCATTAGAACTCGACTCCAACCCAGCAGAATTCTTTTCGAATTTACACAAAAAATATTTCCCTAATTTAGAAGTAGAGCCGGACAAAATGGCGTGGATGAGCGCAGTCACTGAAGAGGAAGAAAAAGAATATCATCCAGCTCTAGAATCACTGACACCATCCCAGCTAAGGTTTGATTTTAAAGGAAATTTGATCAGTCCTAGTCAATCACAAAATATTCCGTCAAATGCAGGACTTCATCATCATGGCGATGCTCCTGGAGCAGCAGGATATACAATTTTGGAACTTGCCCATCTTTCCCGAAGTACAAACCAGGGGCAGCGATGTTTGGCGATTCAAACGATTGGCAGAATTGGGTACAAAGTAGGAAAGTTGAATTACGGGACAGAAATAAGTGAGGCAGTTAAAGAATTATTGGTAAAGGGACGAATATTACAAACATTATATGAATCCAATGGTGAGAATGTGAGTGTGGGTGTTCAAGCATATGCCACGGAAGCTCTATGGTTGTTTAATCAAGCGGGACTTTTGGAGGTGGAGGAGGTGAGAGATGAAAAGGAGGAGGGAGGGGATGAAAATTGAGCAAGAAAAGGCAGAAGAGCAGAGTTTGAGGAGACAAACTGCTATGCAAAGCTGAAGAGCGATTTATCTCCATCTGAAGTCAATAGAAGGTTTGGATTCAGTAATGGAGTTGCAGATTACAATACTTCGATTAAGCAGAGACCTTTTGACTCATATCAAGACATATTCACCGCAACAATTTACAAAAATAACAAAGCGCACGGCGAAAATACGAGCCAGTTTGAAATTTACACTGCGCGAAAACAATTTCCTAAAGAACTTTCTAAGAGAATCCGAACCATTCGGTTGGAATTCTCTAGCTCCCTCCACTTTGCACTCTGCGGTTCTTCAATGCATTTTCCATTGCGATTTCGGCGCCAAGTACTGTCAATGCACTACTAGTGGGCAGCATACAGGAGTGACCAATCAGCCAGGAAAATAAGGTTGGAAGCAGTGTGCATTTGATCTGTGTGCATTGAAAATCCAGGGGGGTTAATATATGTGAGAGCTACAGGGCGTCCAGCCGGGTTCTACGTGGAGTTGGCATGGGAGGGGGGACTGTGCGTTAGTGGTGTATGTTAGACTGTGGAACCAGTACTGTGGTCTTGACTATATACTAGATGAAAGATATACGACAACTTGTATTTTGTGGTTCTTTGAGGAGATTTCTTAGTGGTTCCGGTGTACCTGCTAAGTCCACCACCTAATACTCTTCTCTACGGACCTGACTCACAGATTGGGAAACGTTCCATTCGGCTTGTTGATTATTACTACTATTACAGTGTTGTTGTAATCTGGACCCTGATCTTCCGAAATTGTTTTACACCTACATGTAAACAACAACTTCTACGGGAATTCTACTTGATTCTCTGTACGTGAATTGAGTGCTTGCAGTGCCGTCTCCGCTCGTTGCTTTTTGACGCTAAGCATAAACTATATGTCGTCTGGACTAACAGTCAATTAGAGCCATGTCTGAGATTTGAAACTTGGTGAAAAATTGGCGAGTGGAACGAGCGGGGAAAGGACGTTCATCTCTATAGTGAGTGTTCTTTAAAACAGTAGTGGTATCGGCAACCCAGATTTCTGCCAGTTTCAGGTCTTTTCCTTTCTTTCTAGAAGTCACCTCGGCACTTTAGCTTCGCTTTACCACTGTATCACTTAATACATATCTGATTGCGAATCAGCCAATGATATCATTAGCTGCAATGCATTGCTTTTTCCCGCATTGCTTTTATGCTAGATCCATGTAACTAGGGGGCATTGATACAATAAGCTATGCGTTACATAACACACAAACAGCAATGTATACACTTACGTAGTGTGTCTGAGAAGAGTATAGTTTATAGGTGAGAGATGGTGGAAAAGTTTGAGTTGGTTGTGTTGTTATTATCTTGCAAAAGAACGACCAGGAAGAATTGCTATACAAAAATACAGATCGGATTCCCGCTCGGCATTAGACCCCTCTGGGTGGGTGGTGCAGCCGATCATTCCGGAATCGGTGGTGAATTGCGCTACACTTTGGAGCTCAAAACTGCAAGCTAAGTTGTGCCGCACGTTTCACGTGAGTTCCACACGTACCCGGCTGTAGGGGGTTAAAAATAATTATTACCTACTACAGGGTATGTATGTATGTCCGTACAGTTTATGTAAGGCAGCATTAGCAGGTGTGTTATTAGTTAAACGACCACCCCCCAGCAGCATACGGTCCCTTACGGCGCGGCACACCTAATGCTCCAATCTGCGGTCAATCCCTGCTTTGCTAGCGTATTTAGTCGTACAGATTATGTTGTTATGACGCACATTTAAACGGTGCTGTCAGGGGCAATACTGCGCGGCCTGTAGTAGTGGTGGGGAGTGAGGAGGACGATTTGCGGTTCTATAGACAAAGTGGATATAGAACACAGTGTATATATGTACATTGTATATGTACAATGTATATATGTTCAATGATTTAACTGCTACGACCTTTTTGATTTTTAGAAATTTTCTCCACAACTCTTTGCTGTTTCGTTGGAAATCCAATGAATTGAAAAATGTTTTTTCTCAATGTGCCTAATCGCCGCCCCGCCGCCCCCGACAGCTTCCCTCCCCCTTTTTTTTTTTAGTATCTAGAACTCTCCTATTTTCACCTTCCAGTCCTCCCTGTTATTATAGACTCTCTCTCTCCTTAAAATCCTGTTCTCACCTCCCCGCGACAATCGCTACTGAAAACAGTACACATTCCCTGCACTACTAACGGTTTGCACTAAACTTAAAATGGATAATTATTTGTACCCTTGGGGTTGCGGCCGGCTATATAGACTCGCAGTCGGCATGCATGTGCATGCTGCAAAATAAAAAGCAACAAAAGGCAGAAAAGCAAAATCCATACACTCAAATGTTTTGAGTGGTGAACCGCCAGTTTTGGGGGGGTGTTTGGTTGATTTCTTTTTTCCCTTCTTCCCTTTTCTTTTTCAACATTTTTTTTCCCTTTCACTCGTCTTTCCTGTCTCTCTTTAAATATAAAAACCTACAACACCAGCTGATAGTAGTAAAGAAAAAAAAAACTTTCAGGCCATAAGTCTTTTGTAATCACAGATTTTGATTATTCTGTTTGTTCTATTCTCCCCCCATAGTCAGTGTATATTATAGGTAAGTTGTGTGATATGGAGTAGTTAAGGAGCAGAATCCAAGCAGAAAAAGGGGCGTACAGTGAGGAAGCGTAATGAATTGGATTCGATAATTCATTTAGTTTATTTGTATTATAGCAAAGTAGACAGCTTTAGATTGCACAGTGGGTTATAATTGGTGAAAACGCGCAGGTGAAATTTGATGAACTTATCCACGTCTTCGTCTGTGTGTTATGGGGTGTCTGTGTCCTGCAGGGCTGTGTGCATTGATGTGCGTATTGGAAGACAGTGGAGAGAGACCGACTGTCGGATGACCGGAGAGGAAAGGAAAACAAAACACTCAAAGAACACAAAGAAAAGTGAGAGAGAGGATAGGGGCATAAAAAGTCTGATTGGTTGAGGATCGATAAAGCTTTTGTGGCGTGTTTTTCGCCTCACTTGAACCTCTTGAGCTCAGGCTTTGAGCAGTTTGTGTGAAAAATTCAGGTGCCGTTCCATTGAAATATTTTTTTTGAAATGTTTTTAGAAAATCTGGTGAAGCAGCAATCTAATGTTGTAGGGGTGCTGGACGCTCGTTGTGTGCTCTGTGACGCGCATGCGGGTGTTGAGTCACTTCAACATGACATGTGTGATATTTGAGAACTGAGATGTGCTGAGATGTGACGTGCCATACACCGCTCTTCACAGGTCCGATTATCTAGTCCAATTCTACGTGTCAAATCGCTTCACTTTACACCCCCTTTTTTGCTCGACGTGTTTTAACCTCAGGGCTAATGACTAACCAGCAAACATGAATCCTTCAATCTACCCAAACTCCTCACAGCAGGGTTCAACGGGCCCCTACTCGGCCACCTCGGACCTCACGAACGTCCAGAGACAGGTCCTGCAGCCCCACCAGCAGGCTTACTACTCCGGCAACATATACCAGCAACAGGGCCAACCTCAGGGACAACCCCAGGGTCAACAAACTCAATCTCCTGGCCAGGCTCAAGCTCAGGGCGGCTACTACATGACTCCCGAAGTCGCGGCTAGTTACCAACATCAAATGTATCCCGGTTATCAATACATGCCCGCTCAACAGGGACCGGGGCAACAACAATACCCTCCTCCTCAGTACCAATATCCTCAACTCCAACTCCAGGGCCCTCCTGGCCATCTGCAACATCAGCACCAACAGGCCCAGCCACCTCGAAACTATCCCAACGTGGCCACAATCACTGACCCCACTGGCCAGACTGCTCCTCCCGGAGCCAAACCAAAAGTCACCACCACCTTGTGGGAAGACGAGGGAACTCTATGTTTCCAGGTCGAAGCAAAGGGTATTTGCGTAGCCCGACGAGAAGATAATGATATGATTAATGGAACTAAACTGTTGAACGTGGCAGGTATGACTAGAGGACGACGAGATGGAATTTTAAAGGGAGAAAAGAACCGACATGTGGTTAAAGCTGGAGCCATGCACCTCAAGGGTGTGTGGATTCCTTATGAGCGAGCCATTGAGTTTGCCAACAAGGAGAAAATCATCGACTTGTTGTATCCCTTGTTCGTCACTGACATCAAGGCTGTGTTGTATCACCCTACTAATTACGCACGAACTGCTCAGGTGTTGTCGGCCGCTGAAAAACGAAAACAAGAGGCCTTTGAAAAAAAAGAAGGTGGTGCTGGTTCGGCCGCCGGATCCGCCTCTGGCACTGGAGCTGCCGGAACCTCTTCCAATGCTTCTGGCTCCCCTTCTAATAACCCAGCTACCACGGGAGGAGCTCTGCCTCCGTTGACTCAGACTGCTGCTCCTGGGGGTCAGTACTATTACCCCGGCCAGCAAGACTACTCTGGTCAAAACTCAAGGGTAGGAACTCCTTCAAGAGGTCCATATCCTTACCTTCCCCAGCCCCCTAACTACTACCAGCCACCTCCTCAAGGTGCTCAGGGTGAAAACAGCAACCAAGCCCAACCTGCTGCCAATGGCCAAGGAAATGCTTCCGCCAGCGGAGAAGGTAACGAAACCAGCGGGGCCCAGGGCAACACTGAGACTGCTGAAAACGCCAACAACAATGGTTCTACTCCTTTGAATGGACTGTTGAACCAGTCCAGTTCGGAAAATCGAAATGGTGGAACTTCCAGTACGTCTCCACGGTTGTACAATAGTAAACCGGAATTTGATGATCGGAGCTAAATCGTAATGTATAGCTGTAGTTTATTTATAGTGAATAGAGTGATGAGAGACAACAAGAACAACGACTGAATAAAAGCGGGAAAACACTGTGAAATTTACTATAAATAATTACATACAATGTTTTTGTTGTTGACATTGTGATTTTTTGATAATGAAGACTTGATGTTTATAAAGGATATAAAGTTCATCCGTAGAATCGGGGGGTTTATTTCGCCAGACTATGTTAAGCCCTCAACTCTGCTACGCTGCTCATATCATCCTCATCCTTCATCAAAATGCTGTCCGGAGCAATTGCTCGAGTGCTAGCATTGGTGTCAAATGAAGACCGGTGATGGTGTTTAGAAGAACTGGCAATTGTAATCACACTCGCAGTATCCAGCACACTACCTGTGACTGGGGCTGCTAGAGATGAAGGAATTGTATGGATACTGGCCGTTTCGCTGATAGACGGCGACACAGTTGTTATGGAAGTACGAGACACCGACGGCACCGTGAAGTTTGAGTTGCTTCGCCGTTTGCTGCCAGACTCATGAGTAGATGAAAACAAAGACTCCGAGTCTGACTTTTGCTGGTGCGGACGCGAATCAATGATTTGGACTCGCGACGGCCGCGACTCTCCAGGAGAAGCAGCCGACACGTTATCTGACGTTTGCGATAATGAAACGTCCGAGGCAGGATATTCGTCTGTTCCCTGAGTGCCTTGGGTTGCTTGTGAGGCACTGTGTCGATGTTGCCCAACCCTATACGAGTCAGTTTGTTGGTTATAGTTGCGTTCATCGCCGTTGGTGTTGTAATTTCGGTCGTTGTTGTAGTTTCTGTCGCTGTAGCCCTCCTCGCTGCTGCCATTTGGATGGATTCCTTGCGCTCCTGGGCCTGTTTTGGGACGAATAAGACGTCTTACCCAGCCGAACCGGCCTTTTCTGTCGTCGGCCATGTCAGCGGTGAGTTGTTAAGGAATGGAGATGTTTAGCGCGATTGGTGCTTTAATTTTTAGTGGACTACGTGAATTAATTGAATTATAAAAGTTGGGGTCAACTACGTCTTCAATTACCGCAATATCGCAGCTGTTTTCCGCTCTACCAAATACCGGACTTATATGATATAATATTATATAAACGAAGAAGTTTAAAGAAGAGCGTGAGCCTCAAGAGGTGTGGGCTGGGGTTCAGTTTCGGTGTTTGTGGTCTGGGGTAATGAAAAAATGGGTAAGGGGGTTGCATACACACTTTGGTAAGTAACCCTATGGTATAATTGTCAGTATGGTATAAAATGACAAGAACTCTTTAACCACCACTCTGCAAAGTCTGTTTAGTCTGATACCGTCAAAAAACCCTTGTTATAACCGTAGTTTGTTATTAAATACCAAGACGAGAGAGTTTGGAGCAACAGAAGTGAAAAAGCAAAACTGCAGTCGTCCTGAAACAAAACGCCTCCAAACTGTCTTTTTTTCTGTAACGTAAGTTCATTTATTCAAACGGAATGTTAATTTTAATTCAAATTGTACATATTCCTGCCTGTACATCGTCCAATAATAGATTTGGTAGTATTACACTGCGTATAGAGCTAGAGCACAATGTATGTATGCCAGATCATTGCCGATCAGTTACAGACTAGAGTCGATCCTTTTCTTAACATAGAGCGCATCGAATGGCCCATCGGAATGCAACTTTATGTATCTGCATCGATGAGCATCTAATCATCCACGGGAACAAACATACAATGCATGCCAACTGCGAGCCTAAAGCAAAGGGTGCAGACCTGTCAAAAGCGCACGCACCATCAGGCACGCAGCGGCTGGGGGAAATTTGGGGAGCTGCACAAGTATGACAGGAAAGTGGAGAAGAGAGTTAAGGCGGGAGGTGCGACGTTCCATGAGACGAGATATTGGAAGCTGTGGAGGCTGTGGTGGAGTGGCGATTAGACATAGAGAGTTTTAGATGGGAAAAAGTACAGAGGGGATGAGTGCTGCTTGCTATATATTTTATTTTACCTGGATTCACTCTATTTATCAAGTTTTATTGACGTTTATTGGGTTTTCCCGTTCACTTTTTGACGACTTTGAGAACAAAGGATTTTCTGATATGACTAAGGATGTTCGCAGTGATTAGATAAATATTACGTAATGCTCAGTTGACAGAAGACTTGAAGAGCCTGGTCATATAGAACTATCCATAGATCGAATATCATAGGAAATATGATATTTAAAACTGACCAGAGAGTAGAAGATAGCCAAGGGGTTGTATATGGTAGCTTCAAAGTTGAAATTTGTCTAGTAGTTAACGAATTTATAGTGACATATAACTCCATGCACTGTAATGTCGATCTATAACTGACTGCAAGTTCACTTGATATTTATATCTCATGAACCAGACATCTTCTGTAACAACTCATAAATTCAACTAGCTATAGATACCTGGCGTAAAGTCACACGTCCGTAAAATCACACAATCGTTTGTGGTCATGTCATATGCCCTCATAGTCCAAGAACCAGATCAACTCAAGCAGATCAAAGATGATCTGGAAAACCGAGGATTGCTGGACAAGCGCCGGAAAATCACAAAAACCAAAGATGGGTTTGAAATCCCGTTAACATCAAGTGCTGTGGTGCTTCCAGCTGGTGCCCGTCTGGTAGAATCGACAGCTGTAGAGTCGACTCCGGACTTGGAGACCCTCCTCAAGCTGTGGGAGATTGATCCCAGCAGATTCCCCTCGCGATGGTCGATATATCCGCCAATGGTTTTGTTTTCCAGTGGCTCTGAGGACCAGTTGCTCGGCCAGCCGGATGGATTCTACGAGAGTCTTCTCTCTAGTGGAGTTTTTTGCCGCAAAGGATTGACCCATATTGCTGTCAATGCTCCCCTGGAAGAGACTGACAACGTCCGCAGCCCGCATATAACACCCATCTATGGCGATTTTGGCAAGTTTGTGCCGTCTACTGAGAACCACCAGCCGACTGCAGACGACTTTGACAATGCTCTCTGGGTGTCATGCATCCAAAATGGCATCTATCAAACGTGGTGTCCGTACTATACAATGTTTAGTCGGGGGAACATCAAAGAAAAGGCGAGAGTACTTAACAAATTTGCAAACCAAGCTCCGATAAATGAATATGTAGTGGTGGACATGTATTCTGGTATTGGCTATTTCACGTTTTCATACGCCAGCCAGAAACCGCTACGGGTATTTTGCTGGGAAATAAATCCATGGAGCGTGGAGGCTCTAATTAGAGGAGCAAAGAAGAACGGGTTCCCGGTGAAAATCGTACGTCACGAGGAGGAATACGTCGAGGAGCAAGGTGACCTAATTGTGGTGTTTCTCGAAGACAATCTCAATGCACTACAGCGATTAGAGAAGGTGTCGGCCTTGAAACGTCTTACTCATATCAATCTCGGGTTGCTGCCGGACAGTAAACTAGCGTGGGAAACATCCTGTCAGTTGGCAGCTTTAAGTGAAACGTCAACTGTGCTTCATGTGCATGAAAACGTGAGTGTAAAAGAGTTTGAGCAGTGGTGCGAAGAGACGAGAGCTGCACTGCATAACTATATAAATGATCGAGCTGGCAGAGTCTCCTTTCTCCACCTTGAAAAGATTAAAACTTTTGCACCAGACATCTACCACGTCTGTGGGGACTTTGAAATTCACAAATTTTAAGATTTGCACAATAACATCTCTATTAATCCGTTGGAACGTTTCCTAATTGTACATATATCTAATTTATCGTACAAAATCGTACATTTCGTTTATCGTATCTCATTAAATGAGTCCTAGCGTGTTTCTTCCTCGCATTAGTATTATTCCTCCTCATCTTCCAAATCGCTACCACTCATATCATATCCAAAAGTCATCAAACTAGGGAATTGTTGCAATAGGGCATTGGGCAACCGGTGTACTCCATCACTGCCCGGCGGAGGCGACAATGTCAGCGACGGAGTACCTCCTTCACCAGATACAAAGACCTGTCCATTTTGTTTGGCAATTTCGCGCGTCTCTTCATCGAGTAGCGGCTTTATACACTGCTTGCCAGCTGCCGTTCTGAAATGCCTACCCAAAGCATCTGCTCTTGCGAACTTCCGCCCACAACCCCAACGGTTCACTCCATCTCCTAAGAACCCTGAACACTCAAATTTTTTCTCGCCAGAATGCAATGCTTCGTGACGTTTCCGGTCATGCTGTCTGGCAAATGCTTTCCCACACACTGTACATACAAAAGGTCGCTCATCAGTGTGAGTTCGAAGATGAGATCGTAAATTGTATGCCCGGGTGAATTTTTTGTCGCATAAATGACATGCAAAAGCGGATGGATGCTTTTGGACCCTTTTGTGGGGCTGCGATGGAGCAGCTAATTCCAGTATGTAGTCTCTGTTAGAAGACCGCGACCGTGACCGTGGACGCGAGGAGTGGTTGGCAGAAGTGCTTCTTGACCGTCGCGGGGTGTCGGCTGTCGGGGACAGGAAGGACGACGAGGTTGGGTCGCTGGGCTCTCTCTTGATAGTAGGCATAGGTGACAGTGACAATTCTCGTCGTACATCTGAGTCGGAGTGGGATCTCTGTCGGCTCCTAAACTGCCCTGGAGACAACAACAGGCTGTCTTCCTGTCTTGCTGGAGAGGCAGGAGCTGGAACGGGGAAGATGGTTTCATACTCCAAATCTGACAGTGAAGTTCCTATACTTGTAGCTGGAGAGGCAATGTCTTCGTCGACGTAGTTTACACTAATCCCAGGAGTAGTTTCCACGGCTCCGAGGTTCAAATTCAGATTCTCGAAATGTTCCAGCTCACTGAATCCATTATTGTTGTTGTTGTACAGATTGTCGTGCGATGAACTCAAAAACTGTTGCGAGTTTGCTCCTGATGCATTCAGGTACGGCGAATTCAACCCAGAGTGGTAAGGCGACGACGGAGGAATAGACGAGGTGTCAGACGCCGCGTACGAGTCTGCGCTGACACTGATGTTGGGTATCAGAAACGAGTCTGATGTCGTCACCATTGGCGTAGCCGGGCTGATTGGATTTATAGATAACATCCCTGGCTCAACGCTTGGCGCAGACGTATATAAAGTGGGCAACGAAGAAGTCCCGCTGAGGCCGTGCGACGAGTTCCACGGACTGATTGTGGTTTCTACAGGAGAATGCGACGACCGCTGCTGCGGGTGAGGCGACGATATTGAAACGCCATAGGCCTGTTCCAAGAACCCAGCGGCCTCAACCGACTGGTCTTCCTCGTCGGGAAAGGTATTTAGGTACCCTTCTATATCGGCTTGTTCCATGGGTAAAAGTACAGTTTATTGTGCAATTTGTTTTTTTGCAGTTTGTCTTTGCAATTTGTCTTTTGCAGTTTGTCTTTTGCAGTTTGTCTTTTGCAGTTTGTCTTTGCAATTTATCTTTTCCAATTTGTCTTTTGCAATTCAGAGTTTCCCGGTTGTCGTAACACTCGAAATTTGTGTATGTGGGAACGATATCGGTATTTGTAGTGGAGTCGTTTTGGTGGCTCTTTCTTCGATATAATAGCCGCAGGTTCCGTATTATCGTGATCACCACCGACTGTGTGCGCAAGCGGATGACTCAAATTATTCACAACTTAAGCCGTTTGGACCCTTTTTTGGTTCTTGTCGGCTGATGGCAATTGTTTAGAGAAGATGTATGAGAGTTCAACCGCATGCACGTGATGTAGGGTTGGGGTGAAATAAGTGTGCACCAAGCGGTGGAGATGCAGGATATAGACAAGATTAAGGATATTTACTGAACAATTGTGGATCAAGGGGCTAAAACAGTTTATAAAATGTTGGTGGGTCAGTATATAGTGCGATCCGAGCGGATGGTGCCGTAGCTAGGATTACGGGACTCTTTGTGTTCATGAGAGATCTTCGCGGGGCGATGTCTGCATAGAAATTTTTATTGGATCTTCGGTGCATGGTGAATGCGGCTAAACCGTTTTAGAGATGTCGTTTTGCAGTCCTATTGGCTAACCATTGAGGTTCCATGCAAAGAAAGTATTGAACAAAATAAGAAAGTATTGAACAAAAACGACCAAAGCGATTTCTGAGTCAACGGCTTTTGAAATGTAACGGTAGACATAACGGTGACATAAGTCTAGTCGTTTGAGTTGGTTACTGTAGTTACGCAATTAGTCAGACTGATGTTTTGGAGACATGTGTATTGGGCAGTGTAAATGATTCATGAGAGGCGGAGTCATCGGACTCCATTTCGTAGTGCATACTTTGTATACACGTCTTAGTGAATCTACCCGTACAGAGTGTACTATGCTAACAATTAATGCGCACTGCGTAACTAATCATACTGAATTTTGTTGTCCAGCCCTGCCCGACTATTACCCTCACTGTATGGAGGAGGATTAGATGAACCCGCGGCAGGTGCACTAGCGGTGGCCGCCGCCCCTGGTCCAGCAGCAGACTCGGGAAATTGCGGACTACCGCCCGACCCATATTGTACATGAACTTGAGAGTGGTTTTCAGTGCCCTGGCCCCCGTAATTACTCCCAGAATCAGGAGTGTTGGGCTCATTCTCTATATCTGGGATTATATCATATCTACCTCGTCGAACATCAATAAAAGGAATTCCATCGTCAGGGTACCTTATGATGATGTACCATGCGTGTAGAACAGCGGGAATACCCAACAGACAGAGAACAACGTTTATTAACAGGTCAACTCCACAGCCTTTTTTAATACCCACTGATACGGGAGGCAGGAACATTGCCAGTAAGGCGAGAAGTAGGTCGGAAGTGAAAAAGTGATGAACCATGACCGTCGAATAGAACCACTGACTGCTTTTTAATTATCAAAGAGTAAATGACTACAGAGTATACAATGTCTTGTACTTTCGGTTCAATATTAACTGGAGGCAAAAGTGCTCACAGATTTCTTTGGCCGTACCCCTTTTGACCTTGCCCAGGTATATTAGTGGGGCAGTACCGATTGGCGAAAGAAGCAGGGATCGCCTATTACCAACTATGTGGCCATGTGGGTCTGCAGGCTTTCATTTTAACTACATTGATTGTGGACACTGTGTACCTACATTAATTGCCTGGTGGATAACTGTGTACCAGCTCGTGATATATCGCATAGTATAGTTGGCACATGATCATGATGATGATGTACCTAGCACATCTCTCCAATTACGCTATATTGCGCAATCTGTAAGATCAGTTGAAATCTCAGTCTCAGGTCCATCTGAAATGAAAAAATATAAATGGATATTAAAACTATGTAAATGTATTTTTGTAAAGTGACACGAGCGCTGATATCATCTCCCTCATCCGCTCAGACCCACTATATCTCCGTCATTAGGTTAAAGTTCTTCGAGGTATCCGCACATACAAACGCCTCATCATTATTAAATCTATACTGTCCTGATATATCTGCAAGGGATGGTTATTATTGTTGAGTTTGACGGATAGAGTGTCCTGGAGTTTAGTACTCGGCATCTTGACCGGGATTGGTTGTCTCATAATGCAAAAACTTCAACAAGTAATGCAATCCAGAAGCCAGACCTGATCCCATCATAGGTCCAACCCAATAAATCCAGTGATAATCAGGGAAAGAACCCATCACCACATTAGGGCCAAACGCTCGAGCAGGATTGATACCAGCTCCAGTATAGTAGACAGCAAACAAATGTCCAATAAAGAGAGCAAATCCAATCACCATGGGAGCCATATAAGTAGCTCGGTGCTTCTCAACGGCCATAAAAACAACTGTCATGCAGAGCATAAAAGTAGTAAACATCTCAATGAAAAGACCTCTAGTTCTTGAAGCTCCCCCTCCCAGAGCATCGGCAAACAAAATAGGACCAGGAGTCAATCCATCAGCAGCAGCGGCAGCGGCAATTCCTGCAACAACCTGAGTGGGCATCAGCAATAGAGCTCTCAAGGGAGAAATAATTCGACAAGTAGCCAAAGTCAGCGTCACGGCCGGATTCAATTGGCCACCAGACACTCGGAAAAACACAAAGCAAGATACCATGACCGAGAAACCAAATCCAAATGAAATCATGATCAGCTGGTCGGGATTGGACCCTCGCTTGTCCAAACCGAGATCCGAATTGGCAATTTGAGCAATCACATAGGCAAACAGTAGAAACATAAATGTTCCTACAAACTCGGCAATCATCGCTATCAAGTGGTTTCTGAAACTGTCCCGCAGCCCAGCAAACTGGATCCGAGGGTTAGTCGCTCCCGGCTCCCGAAAGGACGACTTGTTATGAAGAGGAAGCACCGGTTCAATGGAGCCTGGAGTGGAAACTGCGGCAGTGTCAGTCATTTTTGTCAAGCTTCAATATATTCAGTTTTATTTTTTTTTTAAAAATTTCCTTTCAGCAGTAGTAAGAAAGAAGCCACTCGCTAGAAATACCGAATTGAAAGACTACTAAATTAACCCAGTCAATGCTGTTTATTCAGAAAGCACCTTAAATATAACAAAGGGCAAACTTCTAAAAATCCGAGGGCCTTTATATAACAGAGTTTATTACAGTTTATTTTTTTTGGGTTTCACTAAACTAACCAATCCTACTTTGTACCTGACAGTGTGAATCTCTTTTTGTTTGATTTGTTTTTTTTTCCCTGTATCGCTCTACTAGACTAATACTGTACTGTACCCGATCTTGAGCCCGCTTGGTCTTATGCCAATAAAAGTTTTGGCCGAGACAATAAAGGCCCACCTACGAATGTATTGTTTCGCATGCCGAAAAAGTAAACATGCGCATCTGAGCATGCGGGTCCATCTGCATGAGGTATAGATCTGTCCGGGTGGGCGATTTAGAGCCTCCATATGTGTCAGCCAATATGTCAGCTTCATTCATTGTCCACTACAAAAACTCCCAGTTGCGCGGTGAACACTACCAACACTCGTATTCAGATTTGACTTTGTTAGTTTAGGTTAGAACCATCTGCTTTGCCCAGAGTTTATCGTTTCTATTTTTGTGCCACCTGACACGCCCTGATACACAAGCCAAAACGCATTAACAATGAAGCACCGATACGCCTGACCGGGGAATGTTAGGCGTGTGTGGACAACCTCCTGTGTTTTGTTTTGCAAAGTTTTATTTTCCGATCTTTAATAGAATCAAAGGAGGAATCAGACAAGGCGGGGGGTAAATTGCCAAAGGTTTGAAAACAACAAAACAACAAAACAACAAGACAATGTAAACATATGGACTAATAGAGATTTATATGTTATTCATTTCACTAAAACATCATAGCACCAAACCTGTCATACATATATACAAATTAAATAAAACTCATCTCATCCAAGAAAGCGCTAGCATGCAGAGAGCGGCGACAGCGCGGCATTAGTGGAGACACTAAATAGGTACGATCGTGATTAGTGACCACCACGCTCATGCTCATATGCACCATTTACATCTGAATACGAACTCCCACGTCAGCAAAAAGTTCTTTTAGTAGAAACTCAATGTCGTTGCCCATTGCCGGATCCTCGACTGCAATGGAATCCAACCCGAGACTCATGGGTTCATAGCCGTACGGAGGCGGAGGGGCGTCTATAAGAGCGTAGTCAGATTGAAATTGCGGTTGTTGTGGTGGTAGGGGCTGCTGCTGCTGCTGGTGGTCCAAGAGGTCTGCGCCCTGTTCCCGCCTGCCGTCTTGGCTCTGACCACTCATTTTGGAAGACCACGAAAATAGATCAGACGACGTCTTGAACGCGCCCAGTGGCTGATTCCGTTGCCTCGAAGTGGTACCAACCACTTGACGAAGAAGATCGTGCATCATGTCGGTGGTTTTCATCGCCAAACTCGCCGACCCGTCGGGCGTGCCTGCACTGAGAGCTCGCTCTTTATTGAGGCGCACTCGTAGGTACATCCATCTTTCAACTCTTTCAAGCATGTTGCCCACGTCCAAGTTGAGAATCTCTGTCTCGCCAGATTTCCATACCTTTTTAATGCGCTCGTAGTAAGTCTGCACATCAATATTCATGACGATTCCTAAACTGTCCGTGACAAGCTTCAACCGTAACATGGCAGCAATGGCTTGCAAGGGCCGGAAATAAACATACTTGGGGAAACGAAAATTCCAGCCACTGATTTCCACAAAATTGTCGACAACTTTTGCAGTTATAGAATAAATATCTTGGGCATAAATAAGATACATCTGGTTATCGCCAGGCGTGTAGTTGATTAAAATTCGGTTCATCATCGTTTCGGCCACATTCACTACCAACATGTCGTAAAAACTGCGCATGGGGTATAGAATTAGTTCTGAGCCCGCAGGGATCCCTTCAAAGGTGACTCCAGACATGAGGGTTTGTAAAACGCTGTACAGGTCACTGAGTTTAGACAATGCCGAAGAGTAGTATGCCTGAGCAGCGGCAATCGGCATTCTCGAGTCATCGGCCAGTGTTGCCAATGCTTCCTGCGTCGTTTGCAGCATCTTGAACATTGTGGTCGCTCTCCTATCCTCTAGGAGACCCAGAAACTCCATAGCTTCGCACGTCGCTGCAACATTTGGTAGCATTTTCACAAAAGTTTCCTTTGACGTATTAATCGCCATGGCACTGAAACATACGCAGAGTCCCATGTACACTCGAATCCTGTCGGCCGTTTCTGATACCAATTCCGGGCTTTCATTGGCATTGTTTTTGATGATGCGAATATCTTCATCGCAGCCCATGTCCAATGTCAAACACACACCTAGAGCGTAAAACACAGTGATGGGATGCTTGGGGACCGACTGGGGCCCAAAATAACACATTGAAATTAGTAGAACCTTGATGGTCTCTGTGTTCATTTGACCATCCATGACGATTCTCTCGTTTATCATTCGTTCGGAAAAACACATTCGCTCAATTCGCAACCGTTTTTTGCCAGAGGCAATTGTGGTGATTATGACCAAAGTCAAAAGAGGTAGCTCTTCAGCAATCTCTTCAAACGGTCGCCAAGGATAGAGCGAGTATGGGCAGAACAGAGCCGACGAGTGAGCAAACTCGTCGTAATATTCTTGACATTCTTGATAGGTGTAGAGCCCCATGTCAATCGCCGCTTGGACGACATCGCGCCGTCTTATCGACGGAGCCACCAGTTCAGACGTGAGCTCTTTGTATTCCTCTCGCAAAGCCATAGGTACGTATGACATATCTCTCGATTCTCTGCACTCTTTATTAGACCCCGGCTGGGCTCTTTGGATACACTCGCTGACGACCTTGTCGTCGTCCAGCTGTTTCCGTAGCAAATCGATTTCCAGCCGCGCCTCGCGAATGACCTGGCTCAGCTCATTGATCCGGTCCTCACGAGTCTGCGGGCTATGTAAGCTCGAGCCGCTTTTGATGCTTTCTTCATAATCTACGAATCCGCTAGACGCTGCTGTTCCATTGGTCTTATTTGTTGCAATACCACCAACCGTAGCCGCAGCCGTAGCCGTGCCGCTAGGCTTACGCTTTCGTTTAGCGACTCTGGGTACACCTGCTCCACTGGTCGGAGTCGGTAATTGCACAGTAACACATTCTTTACCGGCCTTCAGACAGCGGTTACAGCGTCTGGAGTCCATGCTTTCATATTCACAACGGACTTTGAAATCCCGGCACCGCTGACATGCCTGTTGTTTTCGCCATTTCTCGGGCATTTTAGAAGGGGAAAAAGGAGAACACAGTTACGGGTCACTGAAGACCATGCACTAGATAACTCAGCAAATAGTTAGGTAAAACGGTAAAGGGCCCTTGCGGCGGGGTGGGTTTCTTTTAATCAATCTGTTCCTGGCTATTTATATGGTGGATGGCAAAATTGAGCAGCAGGTTGAACTTCTAGAAACGGAGTTAACGCATGTAGGGATGCGGCGGCCGTGTAATAGCGGTGGTTCGGCTAGGGTTTGGCGTTTTACTGTGCGTACTACGTTAGCGGACTGTGAGTCAGTTAGACATGTTACTAGGATGTAAATGGATTGTTTTTTTCTGGTAGATTGAAGATCAATTATTTGTGTGTTATTCCGGCAGGACATTTGCGAGGCAGGACATTGCGAGGCTGTATACATATCACTACGATAATTTTTTTGGAATGTGTATAATATTTTGTGCGTCATATATTATTGTGATGATATGGACCCCTCCCCTCGGAGTTAACGACAACACCGCAGGTACGCAAAAGCACCATCGTAACATTGTACATATGATGTTTATTTTTTTTAACGAAAATATGTAAATAAAATTGCGCATACAACTAAACAGCCCCTGAAACGCGGCATCAAATAACCTCGGAGATAAGCACTATTACAAATTCGATAAACAGTGACATGTCACGGACTTTCAGATATGACTGCCTTGTTCGATTACCGATTGCATTACCCCACCTGCATTAGCACCCGCTGGACCCTACCCTAGATCATCAATTTTCCGAGGCTCGAGCCGGCTTCCGACTTCCGTTCCGACCCTCATTTACACTACAATACAGATACAATGCCCGGATTGGTTCGAAGTGCATGGGTAGTGCGTACCTTGTGGAGAACTAATGATGCACTAGTCAAACAGGCTGCTGGCAGTTTGTGGAGACCACAATTAAGACTACAGCCGTTCAGTACGTCAAATCTGGCACTGAAAAAAAAATCCTCAAAACCTGAGCCGGCACAACCTCAGACCAGCCGTCACAATGAAAACGGCGGAGCCCACGAGTTTGACGTAAAGGGTCTCGAGTCCGAGTTTCAGAAATCATTATTGCTATTTGACTCCAAAGCCAAGGAAGTCAAACTTGGCAATTCCAATTTGGAGGCTTATAATAACGTTCAGGTTAAGATTAAGGATGGGGTGGTGCCGCTGAAAAGTTTGGCTAATATCCAAAACAGAGGCAATAGAAAGGTGATCTTCACCGTGTTTGACCCCAAGGATGTCAAACACATCCAGACTGCCATTTTGGAGACATTTAACCTGCCTGCTCAAGCAGACCAGTCAAACAATCAGACCTTGTTTGTCAATCTAATTGGCGGACAGGGTGCCGAGGCAAAGCAGCAGATGATCAAGAGCCTGAAAAAGGAATATGAACATATTAAAAACTCGCCATCGAAAGCCTCATTTACGGCAATTCGAACAAAGTTCCTGACTCCGTTGAAAAAAGAACTGAAGAGTAAGGAGCTGAACAATGATTCGTTTCAGGTGTACAGTAAATTGATAGACGCCAAGTTAAAAGAGTATTCTGATAAGCTGGCAGCTGACTTGAAGAAGTACGAAGAATTGATTTTGAGGGGAGATTGAGACGAGAACGTCTCATGTAGAATGAATTGTATATAATATAGGAATTGTAATAGATATCTGAATGTTGCCAAAAGGGGCATTTGATACTAATTCTCTCTCGACCTCACTGTAGTTCGTTGGTAGAATTTTATGTGAAAAACCGATCATGCCTGGATGTCCATTCAAGTATCATGATAGTATATACAATTGTTCATGTGCCTTCACAGCCCCGCCAACTTCCTCAGTCCCATCACTCTTGTCCAACCCCATGCATATCCAACCTCATTTATCGCTTTCACCATATCCCAAGCCTTCCTACAATCAGGTATAGGATAGTCTAATGCTGCTGGGATGGTCGTCTTTATAAACGAAAACTTGTCATAACAGACGGATTTCTCCAAACACAACCCTCGTAAGCCCTCTGCCCCGCCAAATCGTCCAAATCCACTGGCCTTGGTACCTCCAAATGGCAGTTGACACAAATGATACGTAGCAAAGTCATTGATGGCCACCATTCCACACTGTAATTGGTGCGTCACGTAGTTCAATGTTTTGAAATCCGAGCCAAACACCGATGCACCTAAACCGTACTCTGTGCCATTAGCCAGTTTTATGCAATCTTCTACTGTCTCGGCCCTAAACATGAGCAGTATAGGAGCAAACACTTCGTTTTGAGCAATTTCCATGTCAGGTGTAGCATCTACCAAAAGGGTTGGTTTGAAGTAATGTCCTTGAGGGTATTTAGGATGAGTGTACTGTGATCCGCCAGATAGCAGTCGTGCTCCCTGCTGGACTGCTTCGTCTATCAGTTTCGTTAAATGGTCAAATCGAACATCACTTATACAGGCTCCCATGTCTATGTCTTCTTGCTGGTCAATCGAGGACCCTAGCCGCAGTTGTGGTACTCGTTTTTCTAGAATTTGAACCAACTTTTCGTAAGCCTTTGGAGTTGCAATGACCCGTTCAATTCCTACACAGTTTTGGCCTGCGCCTTGGAATGTACCCCGCATAATGACTGATGCTACCCCTTCCAGGTTCTTGGTGTCATCCAGCACAATGAACGGGTCTTTACCTCCCAGCTCAGCCACAACCGGTGTGATTTGTTTGGAGGCAGATTCAAGTACTTTATGAGCTACTGGTTTTGATCCAATAAAAGTGATATGTGACAGGCCCGGGTGACAAGTCAAATAATCAGCATCCTTTGACCAACAGCACACCAGCTGAACTAAATCTTCACTCATGCCATTTACTCGTAGTGCATCTCTAGCGATCTGGACCACAAACTGCGACGACCATACCACGCTTTCGGCACATTTGACCACTACAGCGTTTCCGGTGAAGAGAGCACCAACGATGGGTCCCATGGCATTATGTAGAGGATAATTCCAAGATACCAAAGCAGCCACGACTCCTAGTGGCTGGTACCGCACCTCGGCATTTTTATATGACAGCAGAATATTACTGGGACCAGGTCTCTTCGAAGGCACCAAGATGTCTTCGCCATTCTTATTTATCCAATTGATTTTCTCGAGAGTTACGAATATCTCGCCAATGTTTGCATCAAACATAGTTTTGCCGGTGTCTCGGCACATGACCCGGGCGATTTCTTCCTGATGTTCAATCAGATGTTTGGAAATCGTATTGAGGACTTTTCGCCTTTGACTGAACGTCGTGGCAGCAAACGTTTTCTGAGCAGCTTTTGCAGCCGCAATTTTCAAGTCCATCTCACTAGGACCGTCAGCTTTAATTTTCCCGAGGAACTGGCCCGTAGCGGGACAGTAGCATTGGATATTCTGGGGATCAGCGCTGTCATAAACTGAGCGGTCGGGGATCCGAACACCTTTCCAATGGGGGAGAGCTGGCTCCGGGATGGGCACCGTGATTGCAATGCCTTGTTCCTTTTTATCTGAGCGCCATATTCGGTAGGTTAGATAGACTGTAGGGATAAGAATGACCAGTAGTGCGGTTGGTATTTCATACATGTCGTGAAGAGTGGAGAGATTGATGTGAGAAAGACATACATGAACATGGATAGACACAGGTAGACACAGGTAGACACAGGTAGACACACCTGAACATATTTTAACATACATTGATACTGATTTGGACGTGAGCTCTGAAGAGCATTGTACAGACTATTTCTGTGATTACAAAGTCATTGAAGCTATAGTATCGCTATTCACATTGGAATCACAATATGCTTCTTTGCGCCTTGCGCCCCAGTAGAGTGGATATATCATGTACATGTAAAGAGCTATACAGTACTACAATATGAGAGCACTCGTCGATACTCAGTCTATTTATAATTGCTCTATATCCATATAGATTAAGCGTTAATGTGAAGTTTAGGATGAGGAGTGACTACACCTGCCAACAATCTGGCTACTACCTCCTGCTTAGCCGTGGCAGAGCTGCTCTTAATCTCCTCCAACTGAGACTTGACAGCATTCTCAGCTTGCTGCTGAGCCTCATTGGCTGTACCAGCATACTGGTTAGGAAGGCACTATTACTACGACTACATCAATCTAGCTACATACCTGCGATTCGTGCTTTTGGAACTCAGATTCCTTCTGTTTCTTATACTTTTCAATCACTTCAGCAGCATCAGTCTTGGCAGCTTTGAGTCTCTGAGCTCGGTCTGATTAGATTGAGTTACAAACGAGCAAACTACATTGTTATTACGTACAAGTCCTGGCATTAGATACGATTTCATGGGCTTTCCTTTCAGCCTGGTTAGGGGGTTTGTCGGCGATGATGGATGGAACTCAAAAAACTCACCTCCAAAAGAGTCTGGATTCCCGACGAATTCTGAGCGGACTTATTAGATGATTATTGTGCAGGAGCACTACGGATTATAAGACTAACCATTGTGTTGGATGTGAACAGTCTGAGAGTTTATAGCCAAAATCGCCCGATGGTCAAGTAACTGCCTGGTTACGTCAGTTGCAGTGTAATCTTAGTAATCCAGGGACATATGCAAGATCCTGCGCGCTGATTTTCAGGCATTCTTCAATATCAAATTTCGGTAGCCATGAACGTGCTCGAGAATTTGTGTCAGATATGTAGTCTAGAACCGAAAAAATATAAATGTCCTGCCTGTGGAGTCCAGACTTGCTCGGTAGAGTGTTCCAAGAAGCATAAAGTACAGTATCAATGTACGGGACAGATTGATAGCACAAAATACGTCAAGCGGACCGAAATGAGCACCGTAACTTTAGATAGAGACTACAATTTCTTACAATACATGGGTAGAAAGATTACGCTGGGTAAGCGAGATCTGGAAGAACTAGTCCCGTCATCGCGTGCTAAACGACTCAAGTCGAAAAGTGTAGCGGGGGTTGAGGTAATTTCTGCGCCAGCCGGTTTGCATAGATCAAAAGTGAATAAGTCGGGTTGGAATAAAAGAAGGAGACAGTTTTGTTGGACAATCGAGTGGAATTTGATGTCTGAGGACGGTGTAGTGCAGAGCTATATAGGCTACCATGGAGATGGGACAGTAATTAGGGAGACATTTGCAGAGGTGTTGGATAAGTTGAGTATAGATTCAGAGAAGTTGGAAATAGGAACCGGTACATTCTCGGGCAAATTGTGTATTGAGAAACTGCCCAGTCGAGCAAACAGACATAAACTTTTGCAGGTCGATGTTGAGGAAAGCTTGAGTTCAGTTTTAAAAGGAAAAAAAGTATTGGAGTTTCCAGTTCTTTATTTGATTCCCCAAGGAGTGGAGAATGTTAAGGGGTTTATAATAGAGAAAACCAACCGTGACAGCGACAGTGACAGTGAGAGCAGTAGTGACGGCAGCAGTCAAAGCAGCCAGGATAGCAGCGACAGTGACAGCAGCGAGGACAATGAGGACAATGACGATGATGACAGTAAGAAAAAGGTTGATAATAAAGATAATGCGACCAGTATAGACGACGAGAAACTTGGTGATGACAACGAAGCTGACAGCGACTCTCCTCCCGAAGAGAGTTCCTCCAAAAATCTATATTAGCATGCCTATGAACATATTTATAAAGATCTAATTTGCATATAATAACGTTACACATAAAACTCATGTTCCAGAGTCAACAGATATAATCCCTATAGTTTCATCGGCCCAACGAAAACCTTTCATCGGGTGAACCCATTGGGGCCTGTTGTTTCCCGTTGCACTCCACAACTCGAATAATCAATTTGTCCTTCCATTTGTCATCGGAGGACTCCTTCGCCTTAAATGAAGTGATCGAGACAGTATGAGCGCCAAGATGAGACCGAGAGGTGCTACCAAAGCTCGTAGGTAAGCCGTCTCCGTTTTCTATTCGAGGAATATACTCTGCGACAGAAGTGATATTACCATTCCGCGTGGTTCCTTTTGTCCCTGTTGTTCCTTTTATCTCTGTTGTTCCTTTTATCTTTGTTGTTCCTTTTATCTTTGTTGCTCCTTTTATCGGTGCTGTTCCTTCTGTCTCTGTTGTTCCTTTAGCTTGCGAAGTGGCGTTGAGTTCGGACTCGGGCAAAGTTCTGGATTCAGTTAAACCAACCTTTGGCTCATTTGGTTCGTTTCGCTCGGGTGAAACCGTCAACTCGTCTAAAAGATCTTTTGATACAATTGATATGTCGACTGCTGGCGGTGTACTGGCTCTCTCTTTATTCAGAGGACCATCAGCAGCTGCCGCAGGACGATCGTTCGCTTCGCCTGGAAGACCGTTGGGAAAGTGATTTTTGAGTGCACTTACTGAACAGGGAAATATGCTTACACTATTCAGCAGTCCATTTATCTCATTCTTGCAATACTCGCTATCAACCTCCATACCAAAAGAGTCCCATGAGCAGTCAGAGCAGCGCGAAAGATCCTTACCCATTAATCTCAGGTATCTGTCTGTTCGTTCTTGGAGCTCAGCTCGTGCGACTCGACTTTCCACCTCGTCGTCCTCCATCTGCTCGGGTTCCACGGAGCTATCCCGTTCATCGGAAGGCGCGTAGTGGCGCAGGATATCCATGCGACCCTGCAACATCATATCGCTTTCTACCCTGTGTGCTGTCTGTGGCTCTGCATCGAATCGTAGTTCCAATTCCGGGCTCACGTCGTCATCAAAATGATCGCCCATAAATTGATTTGCGGGGATCTCGGCATCCTCAAAGTAGAGCTTTGGCGCCAACCGGATGTCAAAAGAAGACTTTGTGTAATCCAGCACATTTTCTATGACTTTTGTAATAGAATCATTTTTATTGTACGGCCACCATATTTTGCGGTTCTTCACCAAAATTTTAGCTTTCAGTTTCATCGCTTCATGAGGGTGGTGAATAAGAATTGAGAAGCGTGGGAACACCTGCTGCGAAGAAAAGTTAGAATGCTAAACGTTATGTAGAGAGAGGTGACCCGGGTGTTCCGCGCAAAGGGTATATCCTCTCCTCGAGTCTTCAGAAGTTGCAGTGGTTTGATAAAGGGTATCACGAAAATTCAAGGTGCGTGGGGTGAGCATGAGATGATGGCCGATGATCAGGAGATGTCTATAGGCTATAGTTGAAGTGAAGGAATGAGACAATGAACATTAATCTGGCTTGCGCAAGAGATGATTAGGTCCCCGTTTCTAGTTCTGCAATGGTCTCAATTGGCCCAAGACGTAAATCCCCATATATGTTTTACTAGCCGAGATCAGTGACTGACATGTGAAATAACCGTTAGGCGTATGCAAGATTTGGTCTCCAATTCGAAATGGTTGATCTGCTCATTTCACCTGTTTATGTCAGAAGAACATACCAGCACGCCACCTCTACCTTACAAACTTTTCAACAGCTGCCTTCTCATCAGGATAAGCGGCAGCTAGCTCGACAATCTCGTCATCTGTCAAATCAGCCATTTGTTTGAATGTCAAATTGTCACAGACATCGGAAACCCACTTCATTCTCTTGCGAATTGTGGGTTTATCATATCCGTCATCGTCTTTAGTAGTCTGCTCTCGAATCAGTTGACGCAGCTTGCCCATGTTGGAAATAGCCCGCTCAACATTGAGCTCTTCTACTGTATCCTCTAGAACCTGTCTAATTCGTTTGGCAAGTCGAGGAGATTGACCATTGGTCGATACCATGACTTGCAGTGGACCTTTATTGATCATAGATCCAAAATAGAAATCACATTTATCTGGGATATCTGCGACATTTACGGGGATTTTACGTTGTTTACAGTGTTTGTGAATTTCGTAAGACACAGTTCGGTCGTCAATGGCTGCAAGTACTAATTCATATGGTTGAGCGTCCAAGTCACTTTCTTGATACTCTCGCTCAATTAATTGGATTGTTGAGTTACTCGCAACAAGAACATTTACGGAGTCATCGCACTCTCGAGCGATTACAGTTATTTTCGCACCGGCTCTTTGGAGATGTTCAATTCTTCCTCTTGCGACCTCTCCTCCGCCAATAACCAGTGCTGGTTTGGCGGTAATCTGCCAGGCTATGATCAGTGATCCGGGTGTCGCTGGCATGAGAAATTGACAAGCAAAGTACAGTACAACAATGCTATAGACGTCTTTATACAAATTACAAGAAACTACAGTTTATCATGCTATTGGATCGATCTTTGGTGGAAGTGTCAGGACGATTTTTATATCGAGACCAAAAGATCGACAGTTTGACGTTTGACCTAGCCCATCCCCACGATTCGTCTAAAATTTAACAAGACATCCAACTGACTAGCGATCAAATAGTAGTTGGAAAAATCCTCGTAGACGCAATCTTCCACCGATCCTTATCACTACCAAAATACCGCTTGATGCAATCTACAAATTGTAATTCCCATTCTCCATCACGACCAATATACCTTTGATGCAGTCTACAAATTGTAATTCCCATTCTCAGTTTCCTAGATTCCTCTATCATGCTATTTAATACCTATAATGTTATGTTCATGTCTTTTTAATATAAAAAATGCTCTCATCGCAGCACAGTTAACCTGGTGCACCTTCTTCAATTTTTTGTGTCGGGTTTTTTGTGTCTTTCTTTAAGCCGCCCGTCCAGAACTTCCAGACTCGAAGGTTCGCGTAGGCTGATCGCCGGCTCGAACAATCTTGTCTCCGTCATCACTTGTAACCAAGTTGACCTCTGCCTTCTCCCGGTGTGCTCGCTTCCAGACTTCAACCTCACAACCGCCTCGAATGACGGCTACTCGCATAGTAGCAAGCAGGTTGTGTGCAGCATTGGAGTGCTTGTAAACACCTCCGTTGAAAACAGCAGTACCGTCTTTTCCAATGGCACTGGAAATCAGGGCTCGTCCACCAGGATGCTGGTCAACAAACTCAGTGACATCGTGGACGATTCCACTAATTAAAACCAGGGACCGGCCACTCTTGGCCTGGTCTTTGAAGTCTTCAAACTCAATGACGGGCAACTGATCAATGGGGACACCCCAGTTAAGTCTGGATCTCCATCTGTCGAGTTTCTTTTGCTTCTGCTGAACGATTCCTTGCTCAATAGCGTTTTGAGAAAATCGCTGCAGGTCATAGGCCATTCCGATTTGCTTCATGGACCAGATCAAAACCTTGGTGGGGTCGTACTGGTACCACTTGAGAGCATTTCGGTAATCACTGGGAAACTCGTGGTGGAAATTATGGTATCCCTCTCCCAGAGTGGCAAACGCAGTTAAAGCGTGATCTCGGGGAGTTCGTCGGTCATCAAAGGGCTGCTCTCCAATCCAGTGGGCCAGCGAATTGACACAGAAAGTCGACTGGTGGACAAACAGCATTCGCAATACGCCTGCGTATAGAACACCACCAGTGAAATCACCCCAGCCAAACTTGGCAATCAGTCCAGGAAGAATGAAAGACGAAAAAAACAACAAATAAATATAATATTTGTGTTGGAATCGAATAATGCTGTCAGTGGTCAAGTCACTGATGTCAGTTCGGCCCTTGAGTTTAGGGTTTTGGTTGAAAACCATCCAGCCCATGTGAGAGAACCAGAATCCCTTTCGGGCATTATAAGGATCCTTATCAGTGTCGGTGAATCGATGGTGAGTTCGATGTCCGTTGCACCACCATTTGATGGATCCCTCTCCAGCAGCACTTCCTCCAATCATGAGGAGAAACCGCAAGGGGTATCTTGCCTTGTAGGCTCTGTGAGCCCATAGTCGATGATACCCTGCAGTGATTCCCAGTCCCGAGAAGAAATAGTATGCCACTGCAAACACAGCGGTCTTGGGGACCAGAGGTACGAGCGGTACACACAGGAGGCCAGCCAAAGGAATCAACATGATAATAGTTGTGTTGATCCAGTTTATGTGTTGATACCAGTTACCAAGGGTAAAAGGCTGTTCGCTAATATGTTTCTTGGGCTTTTCATCTTTAGCACCATCGAGTCCTTCCTTTCGTCGGTTGATGTTGATTTTCTTTCGAGCGTCGATGCCAGAGGCAATGGCATTGACCTCTTCGATATTGACTTCTTCAGGAGATTGCATGGCAAGAGAGAAGTAAGTAAAGAAGAAACCGAAAAAAATAATTAAAGAACCTTCCAGCCGATATATATATATATATATGCCGCTGCGTATAAAAATGCACACTTTCACTTGCCGTGGGGGAGTTTCTTTTTCTTGCTACAAACTGTTGAAGAAAAACCGTTGAACCGTATGAAATAGTGCTGGGAAGAACGATTCGAAAAGGAAAAGCAAAAAGTTTCAGGTTTTTGTTCTACAGTCCTGTTGTTCTATGCCTTGGTGTGGAGATTGAAGCTCTACAGGCTCGTTTCAGTCCTCCTTTATAAACTGTTTGATCATAACACTGCTTCTCCCAGTGTTGGGTTGAAGGCATATCAGTTGAGAACCTCAACAGGGTTGGGGTATGATACTGTATATGAGGGAAATTCAAGCATGAATATGCAGGGTGGTTGCAAGGATCAGCAGATAGCGAGACTTTTAATCCGAGGTTGACGGTAATGATAATAGTTAAAGTGAAGCGGTGGGGGGGAGCAAGAGTAGAGAGGCGAAAGATAAGAGAGGAATGATAACAAACAGATGGAGAGATCGAGGGAAAGAGGATTTGTCGAGAATGTAAACAAAGCCCCATCAAATAAGATTATACGCTGTTACACACTGTTTCATGGTCTCATAGAAAATATACTTATAAACTTTGTGTTTAATTCCGTGCTCGGAAATTCTTTTCTAAATTTAAAGTTTGTGTTGCTTCGCCCCACCTTTTGAGGCGCGATACAGTATATGTGCATATATGCATGCACCCGGCAGCTGTTTTTTGCGTACCAGATGGGCAAATTATTCTAATTATCATGTGAAAATTGAGTTCTGGATCACATGTTTATGGATTCTAAACAAGATAAATATTCGAATTGAGTGTTGAAATCTGAGACGCACACGTCGAATGGCGTGTTCTTTAACAACAAACAAAAACAACTACCAAAGAAAAACAACTGATAGCCCAACAACAGAGAGCAAGAAACAATCTAAAATAGTACAAAGAAAAACAACTGATAGCCCAACAACAGAGAGCAAGATACAATCTAAATTAGTACATGCTAAACGCTGATCTACATAACAACATACAAGTTGTCAATCCACAATCCACTGTTAAAGCTAGTGCAATATTGCTAGTTTAACATGCAACTTTTTTCATATACGCAGCTCTGTATACCACACCAAACAGTGATTACCACTCCACCCAAACAGGAAATCAACCTCGAGCATCTTAATAATTTGTAACTATGGCCAGCCTAAAAGCTATATTTGAGCAACAGGTCCCTCCCGGCTTTCTAAAATCTAAATTCGAGTCATATGTACCCTATAGTAAACAGAAAGAACTTCTGACTGCCCTACAACATGCACACAGTCCTGAGATCTACAGGGCCAGGGTCCTAAAATCGTTTATTCAGCTTGTAGAATCACAGCATCGATTTCTTCATGAAGACCTAAGCGAGGTTTATGCCCATGCTTTAACGAAAGGCAGCTGCCAGGAGGAACGAGCACGGCAGGGGGTGGCCTCTAGTGACAATATTGTGCATTATAACTTGAACGATCATATCAAAGTGTCCTTATACGAGAACCCGCATGTGATATCGCACCAAGGGTCGACGGGTTACCGAACCTGGGAAGCCTCCTTGGCTCTTTTACAATTTATGTCTTCACTTTTGGGACGGTATCTCAAAATTAAGGCTGGTCACATCGACAAGGCACTACAACAAATCCCATTTGATTTCGTGGAGTTAAATTCAATGCCAATTGTCGAACTGGGTGCAGGCACCGGCCTGGTAGGTCTCATGCTGAGTCAATTGAATGCCCAGAAAACAGTTCTGACCGATGGAGATGAAGGAGTGGTGGAAAACCTGCAAAGAAACATTGAATTGAACTCGTTGCAGGCAAGGTGCAGACCAGAAGTCTTGTATTGGGGCAGAGATCCTCCAATTGTGGTTGAACCTGGTCGCAAACAGCTGTTGTTCGCTGCAGACGTGACATACGATGATCGAGCTGCTCCGCTCCTGGTTAAGTGCGTCAAAGAGTTCTTGACCCAAACTGACACTCCAATCTGTTTTGTCAGTGCTACAATCCGGTCGGTCGACACCTTCAATGCATTTATCAAGGAGTGTAAGAAACAAAGTGTAAAGGTCATACATTTGGAGCATTATACAAGTCCGTTTGACAAGTTTCATTTGTTTATTGCTCCAAACACGCCTGACATTGTCATTATGGGATTGACTGTCTAAAGCATAGCACGAGTAGACCCCCCGAATGTGTTCACATCAACTCTGAGGTCTATCTGCCCCAGCTCTCAGTTCTCTGCATCTCGTCTCCTCCACTTCTCTGAACTGACTCATTGCATCAGCAACCTCCAAGTCATTGAGGATCGTGTTCTCTACAGCCGTCTTGCGCATCTTGTTTTTCAAACTTGCTATTTGATTTATAAAGGGAACTCGTTCTATGCTGAGTTGTTTGTCCGTTATTCCCGCAGCTTCGTTGATTAGGTTAGTCAAACGACTCATCTCTGCCTCGACAGTATGATTGGGTCCCTGGAACTGTGGTATCAACTGATTGATTCCAATCAACACCAGAATAGACAGTCTTCGCAAAAGCTTAATGACCTGAAATGGCAATAGCCCAAACAAAAGCGTCCCTCTAGTCGATCTGGTCATAATCCACAGCTCGCCCATAAACCCGCAGAGCATAATATAACTCTTCCACATCCTGCCTACATTGGCAACTTTAAAGAATGCGAGAATTTCCGAAAAAATTACACTAACCGCGTAATAGATCAACGTACTCCTGACTCCCTTGTACACAACTTCTCTGATCGTAGCGATGCCAGCCTTGGATACATCATCCCCGGAATCTCGAAGCAGTTTTAGCATTACCGAACCCAGCCTGTCATAACCGTACCTGAGCACCGGATTACTAATGATATCATATCCAGTTTTGAGTCTAATCCAAGCCTCTTCTGCGCCAACAAGGGACCCGACTTTATCCGGGTGATATTTGACGCTCAGTCGCCTAAAAACCGATTTTAGCACTTTTTCCTCAGCGTCCGCATTCACCCCTAAAAGGCTATAGATCCCTAGCCTCCCTTCCAGAGGATCGACATCTCGCACAATAGCCATGTATGAGGCATAGACACAGTACGACAAATATGCTACTACAACAAATACATAGATACTTCTTCGTTGCCTCTGCACCGAGGGACTCTCACGAACAAAAGGTTGTTTCGTGACTCTATAGTATATTCTTTGGATGATATTTGTGATCAAACTCGGCAGAAACGTCCATCCCAGAAAGGACGTCAGGTACGATCCTGTGTTCGCATCAACCGCCATCGTATATAGACCTCTATCGTGAACGCGTATACGTGTAAGTAAACTAACTTCCTGAAATTTCCGGATTTGGATCCTGCATCGAGCTGCGGCTGGCTGCAGGGCCAACATCGCATGTGGCTTGCAGATCTACATTCAACTGTTGAACTCTGAACTTTCTCTGAGCTTGCCGTTTCACGTTGCACTGGAAACAACTCATTCTCTACTTGCCCATCTTTATCGTCATAACTTCAACTAATTCTGAGATTAGTTTTGGTTGCTAATAACACACATCGTCTACTGCCATGTCCCAAGTACGATCTCGGCTCAAACATGCCGAGGAATTGGTGATAAACTCGGTCTCGGAGGCGGCTACGGAGGTCAAGGAACGGATTCTGTTTCACTATCATGAGCTTCCGGAATGGCAGCGTGATAACGCTTATATCTTGTCTGGCTATGTAAAGGAAACAGCGAGCTTCAGAAAGTCATGGCAGAGTCTGTTTTACATTCATAATGAGACGGGCAATATCTACTCACACATGATTCCATCTGTTCTAATACTGCTGGCTGGTCTGTTTCTGATTGAATACACTCTGCCCAAATATCCTACTACCGGGTTCTATGATTTGGTGGCAGTTTGGACTTTCAATCTGGGCGCTATCTCGTGCCTCGGTATAAGTGGGATATACCATCTGCTCAAGAGCCATTCTCACCATGTGTCTAGGTTCGGCAATAGACTGGATTACATGGGAATTGTGCTGCTTATACAGTCTTCTATGACATCCATTATTTATTACTCTATGATTGACAAGCCGATGCTGCGGTTATTTTCATGGACTCTGACTGGTCTGGTTGGAGCAGTTTGCCTAGTCATATCACTCAAAGAGACTTTTGCGAGTCCGGAATGGCGCCCATTTAGAGCCAAGATGTTTGTTTTCTATGGTCTTACTGGAATCATTCCCTTCATGGCTGAGATATATGCTTACGGCTTGGACCAGAGTTTTGATCGACTTCAACTAAAATGGGTATTACTAGAGGCATTTTTCTACATTTCGGGCGCTGCTCTGTATGCTCTACGGATCCCTGAGAGGTACATGCCGGGCACATTTGACATCTGGGGTCATTCGCATCAGATTTTCCACATTCTGGTAGTCTGCGGGGCAGCTTCGCATGGAATAGGGCTTCTACGAGCCTATCACCATGCTCATATAAATGTAATTCCGTACCTAGAACATGCATTAGATCTGTAGTCAGGGTGCTACAATTGAATAGTTGATGATTGGTTTCCTTCGTGCATTAAATATACTACCAAATTACAGGTTCAGACACAGTGATGCATCAGTGCTACCAAACAATATCTTGAAACTTTTCTTCCGACTCCTTTTGTTCTTCGATAAACTTCAACGTTCGTTCAAAATGCTTTCTAGGAGATTCACTTATGCTCTCATCCGCATTGTTGTTAAGGTTGTTTTGAATCAACTCAATCAACCCGACAATATATTTCACAGTGATTGATGAGTTTCCTCGGTCAAAATAATACAAATATCTGTTCAAGATCTCAACAAACAGTTCTACCGAAACAGCCACATCCATACAAGCATCTGCCACTCGGAGAGCTCGCTGTAGGCACTCGAGAACTCGCTTGTCATCTCTGAATAACTCAGATTTTCCTTCTTCTTCTCCGCGGGCGGGGATTTCCGTAGCCCACCATAAATGACTAGCAAGATAAACTGCTCGACACTGATCAGCTTTCTTCAACAACTTCGACGCATAAAGTGCGCTCTTGGAAATGAGCGTATCGTAATTGTCCTTTGAGAAATTTCGAGAATTCTGCAGAGCACCCACAATTATACAAATGGACTGGTACTGTGATCGCGAGTCAGAAATCGCCTCTTCATAAATAGTGAATGCTTGAGCAAAGAATTCGTAGCTCGACTCTTCGGCTTTGACCTGATCAGCTACGCTGGCACCATTGACAAATAAGCGAAGAGCAAGGTCAGCTTGGCCAGCTCGATAAAGTTCGGTGATAACGGACTGGATGAACTTAAAGGTTGAGACTGCCTTTTCAAACCACTCCTTGTCAGACTTCTGTTTTCGATGGTACTTTCTGATGAGGCGAAGAGCATTGGTGACCAGGGCCGGGAATGTATACTTGATGCGTTCTCCTCCGTCGCTCAGAGATTTGCGGGCTACAGAGAGAAGTTTGGCATATTGATCCGGGCTCTCATTGTGAAGAAGGTGGACCACTCTGGCAAGTCGAGATTGGTCGCGTAGAATATCGTCGCTATCTTCCTCAGTGTGGTTGGAGGTGGATGTTCCACCAGGAACTGCTTCGGTAGAAGTACTAGACCCTTGCCTGATAATGATTTCGAGCAGCTGGAACACACCCTTGGCACTATCGACACTAGTGATTTTGGCCCTTTCTTTGAGCAAAGAATCGAGAACTTCTCCGGCTACCGACTTTTGAGTGGTTACCGATTGATTAGTGAGCAGCGGATAATAGTTAGGGATTGCTAGGACACTTTCAATGTCACTGTAAAATTTGAAAACAACCAGTAACAGATCCCTGATATTGGAACTGATTTCTTTGTTGGATTGTTTGCCATCACCAATGGACTTGATAGCAAATTGCAAGACGCTGTCGATGTACTCAGTGTTTTGCGGGTAGCAAGCAAGGGATAGCCGCGCAATACCAACTAGTAGACCAGAGACATCACTGGTGGGGATATCTGGCCGTAGTTGGAGAAGTCGTTGGAGATGATTCCAAAACACGGTGAACAGATTTCCTTCGGTTTGAGTCGTGGTGGTGGTAGCCGTTGGGTTGGCTTGACCGTTAATGTGGTCTTCCTCTTCATCACGGTCAGACTCATGGCCATTAACGTGTTCTTGGTCTTCATCTTCATGGTCTTCTGACCCTGTTGCCGTCTGTTTTCCATTTTCCGTTCCATTGCGGCTCTCCTCCGATTGCTCGTCCTGCCCTAAAGTCAGTTTTTCAAAAGCGGCATCCAGAGTTCCATTGGTCTCTCTCTGCAAGGCGGCATAATCAGCCAGACGATTGATCAGTGTCAATAGAATCTTCTTCGTGCTGACCGAGGGATTGAGATTACCAGTGGCTCTCAAGAACAGGTCAAGAGTATACAGGTGGAAATCATCAGGAAATATCTGGCAGACGACGTCCAACAGATACTCCTGAGCTAACACGTCCCTACACTGTACCACCTGTTCTAGTATCGAGGGCAAGATAGATTCTCGGTAGTACTTTTTGTCAATGCCGTCCAACTGCGACAGTCGCACCAGGTTGGACCCCACCAGAATCTGCAATTCCTGTCTTTCCTTTGTACGCTTTTCACGTTCGCGGGAATGGCCCTGATGCTGCAACCTGACCCACAGTTTATTCATTTCAATGAAGTTTGTAATGATGAACCGGATAGAGTCCTGCAGGTTGCCCTCGGGGCCCTCACTCACGCCAATTGGCAAGTAATCCCTCGCCGACTGGCACAGGTAGTATCGCAGGAACAATCCTCTTACTGGGTGCTGTACGCCACGACACATTTCAATCATATCCTTCATGATTTCCTTGATAGGCGCCTCCGGAACAGACATGTACGCGGCACCCACGGTTATCATCAGGTACAATCGCGGGACGATGTTCCCTGCGTACTGGACCAGTTCATAGATGTCAGCCAGATGATGATTGGGGTGGTCTTCTTTCAGGAAGTTCCCGAGATAGCTCAAGGCATCGAATACCCCAATGTACAGCTCATAGTACTGCTTGGGAGTGAGCGTAGAGGTGCGGAGCTCGGCGAGGAGGGTGGATGCATGTTTGATGGCATCCAACAGTTTGCCCTTTTGCTCAAGGCATTTCTTCATCAGTGCCTCATGTTGGCGAATGAATTGAAGGGATTCTTCAAGATGTTTCGCCTGTTCTTCGTTGTTGGACATTGTGTGGAGAGATGGTGGGAAATGTGGAAGTTGTGAGGAGAAGTGGCGGTGTGGGGTTTTGCGTACGGAGGTGGGGAGCTCACTAGTGCTGGGTATATACGGGCAATAGAATGAGAAGATTGTAACAAAGCAGAAGAAGAATAACTACTTGAATTGTTTATCGACTGTGATGTAAATAGATTGTACATAGGCTGTATGATGTAATTAGAGTGTGAAGTATAGAGTGTGAAGTATAGAGTGTGAAGTATAGAGTGTGAAGTATAGACTGTATGATGTATTTACACGGTATGATGTAAATTGACAGTGAAGTAGATAGACTGCAATGTAAATAGACTGTGATGTAAATAAATTGTGATGTAAATGACTGTATGATGTACATAGACTGTCTTGTAAATCGACAATATGGTGTACTTCCACTGTATGATATACTCCACTGTGATGCAATAGACGCAATGTAAAGTGCTATCGTACATTCTTCATGCTCTGATGCTAAGTAATTTTTGCTTCATTTCAGACCCCGGCTCAACAGAATCAACCCCTCTCTCCCACTCAAAACCTTTTCCTGTACAAACTGCTCAGCCTTCTCCGATCCTAATTCCCTGTATATCCCTCCAATCAATAAATATAATGCGTCAATCGCATGGCTAGTCCGTTCGTTTGGACCATACCACTTGTGCCTGTTTGGATAAATTAATGCTTGTGGTAGGCTCCGTCTCCACAAGTACTGGCTCAGAACCTCTCTTTCCAACGGTCTAATCCGAGGTACTACGAGCTTGTCAAAGTCTTTCCCATCGATAAGATCTCGACCAACCGGTTCTGCTGCTCGCCGGCTGGTCATAAGATAGATCTCTGTATGGATTCTCACGAGCAGCTGCCCAACATTATACAGCTTCTTATACTCTCCAATGACTTGTGGAAAGCCGCGAAGTGCAGGAGACATGATGTGAAGCTGCAAGCTTTGCGGGAGTTGGAACTCTTTCCCCAGAAAAGAATCAACAAGCACGTCACTTCGAGCCCGTAGATTCTCACTAAGTTGACAAAAACGGTCATATTTCGGTTTCAACAGTTTGTCTCGCAGCGAATCTGCTTCCCGCTCGAGTCCTGGCCTGTGGATCCGCGGGGTTCGCCCGACTGTCTGGGCGTATGAGGTGAGCTTTTCATGTAGCGAAGCGGTGAGGCCCGTCACAGCTTTGTGCGATGCAGTTATATTCCGCATTTCATTGTGCTCCAAGTTAACCGTGTATACTGTGTGTAAAACGTTTACGGTGAAATGAGCATGCTCATACAAAAATTTAGCGGGTGTTCCATTCCGGTATATGCCCTGCAGATCTTCGAGATGTCACTTGGAAGATAGGTTAAATGGCCAAAAAGTGTGCTGATAAATAGGGACAGACTGTTGAAAAGCAGATTAAACACTCGGTACAGGAGTATCAGTCAGTTTTGTGAGAAATCCTAGATTCTCTGACCGGAAAACTGGCCAATCAGCCACTTATCCCCCTAATTAGGTGCGTAGTACATCCGCAGAAAATAATTAGGTCTGCACTCTGACCATTAGGTCCACCGTCTAATCGATCAGCACAGAATCTGGCCGTGAATTCCCAGGATTTTAACCGGTTCAACACTTGTGTTTCATTGGTATACCCCACCATCCGCTTCGACTTTCCTTCAGAACTTTTCCCACTGTACATTATGTCAGTTCTTCTTTCCCGCGGCTTTGGCGTCTCTTCCGTCGGAACAGCAGCCTGTCAAATTCTTAGGACTGGCAAAACTTGGCAAAACTTGTCCTTTTGTTCTTTGTCTCGTTTCTTCTCAACAAGCATGACTGTATCGAATTTCACAGTATACGAAGGAAGTTTCGTCCACTCCAAGTCGTTGAAAAATCTCGAATTCGTCCCTCATGGGTTCCTGGGAGTCAGCGACGGAGGAATAATCGAGTTTTTCGATACCACTTCCTCGGACAGATCTGAAGTTATTGCTAAATATAAGCTGAAGGGGGCCGTATGTAAAACCTCGACCTCAGAAAGATCTGGTTGGGTAACCGTAGTCTAACAAGAATTTTCACGTTGGTCCGGAAAACTCGTTTTTCTTCCCCGGGTTCTTTGATACTCATATTGTATGTAGATCACTTTTTTGTCAGAGATCACAGACTCTAGATAAGTCGAAAGATAAGGCCCTTCTAACAAGCACGCTCCTCAGTTCCCTAATAGCGGAATATTTGGAGACAGCACTCTTCTAGATTGGTTGAACAAATATACTTTCCCACTAGAAGCTCAGTTTGAAGATGTAAAGAAAGCTGCTCAGGTATATGACAAAGTAGTGGAGACCACTTTATCCCATGGGACAACTACTGCTTCTTACTATACAACTATCCATGTCGAAGCGACCAACATACTGGCAGGCATAGCACTGGCAAAACGTCAACGGGCGTTTATTGGCCGGGCTTGTATGTTTGTGGGCTGCCCGGATTATTATAAAAACATGGACGAAGAAGACGCAAAACGTAAAGATCTCAAAGTTATCCAACTTGTGAAAGACATAGATCCTCAGTATAGTATCGTGAGTCCTATTCTGACTCCACGGTTTGCGCCCAGTTGCTCCGAGGAAATCATGAAATGGCAAGGTGATGTTGCAAGAAGCGAAAATCTCCCTTGCCAAACCCATATCTCTGAGAACGAAGGAGAAATTCAACTGGTCAAAGAGCTGTTTCCTACAAGCAAGTCGTACGCCGACGTTTACGACCAGGCTGGGTTACTCACTGAAAAGACTATTCTGGCCCATGCGATCCACTTGTCAGAAACGGAAAAAGAACTAATAAAAGTGCGACGGTCCGGTATTTCACACTGTCCTATCTCCAACTCCTCCATATCCAGTGGTTTAGCACCCGTCCGAAGTCTTCTCGACCAAGGCATCAAAGTTGGCTTGGGCACAGACATCTCTGGAGGATATTCTCCTTCGATCTTGGAGGTGGCACGACAGGCACTCACGACATCTCGACAACTAACATTTCTTACTAAAGATACACACAATAATTTGAGTGTCGCAGAAGTTCTTTACCTGGCTACATTGGGAGGAGCAGAAGTCTGTGACATGGACCAGCGACTGGGCAATTTCGAGGTCGGCAAGCAGTTTGATGCTCAGTTAATAGAACTAAGCGTAAAGGGGTCGCCAGTGCACTTGTTTGACTTTGCATTACCGAAAGAAAGATCGGAGAGATTAAGTTATTTGGTTCAAAAGTGGTTGTTCACAGGAGACGACAGAAACACTACCAGAGTCTGGGTTGGAGGAGAGGTTGTGGTTAATAAGGAATATTAATAGCACATAGTGGAGTGGATAACAGAAGCAATTTGTAGATGAATCTGGTTGGCTGGATGAGTAACAGAAGAGTAGGTACGGGCAGTGAGCACGGCTTATATATATATATATATAGAGAAGAGAGAGAGAGAGAGAGCGGACCGGTGCATATGATATGCAAAGATCACCGAGATCGTCGTGCATAAAACGCGTCGCGTCCGGCTCGCGTAAATTAATTGTCAATCCCACGCTTTCCAACTTGACATTAACCACGACCATGGAGGGAACAGTTATTCGTAAATACGGCCGCAAAAAGGAGGTCGAAAGTAATACTGAGGAACCAGTTACACGGGAGACGACTAATTTAATCGTCCAGAACTCCCCGCTGACTCCGAAATCGCGCCTCAAAGCGCTGCTGGCTGATTCCGATGAAGACGAGAATGGTCATGACGAGAAAAATGACGAGGATAAAGCTTCTAGCTACTCTATGACTAATTTCAAAGAACGTTTGGCTAGATTAAAGGCTGTTAACCGCGACGAATCTGATGATTTGCTGGGAAATTCCGCGGAGAGTGACATCATGATTGGCGAGGAGAGCAAAGAAATTGAACAAATACCACAAATTTCGGCTCCTAGTCATGCTGAAGTTACACACAGTCGTGTCTTGCCAAGTCAGTCTACCAGGGAACTGCAGAGTAAACTTAGCAAAGTCTCGAGCACAGAGACACAGCGAAAAGGATCTCCAGAAATACGCGCAATCAGCGTCCAACGTCCAGCTTCTCCCGTGCAATTGCTGTCTAAATCTTCCCCTAAAAAAGATACCAACGTTTTTCAAGAGTGGAAAAGTCCCTCTCCCTCTCCAGTGAAACCTAAACGAAGAGGACATGTAGTAATGGATTCCGATGACGAACATAAACAGTCAAATCCTGAGGAATTGGAAACACAACCTGAAGTTTATCAGTCTCAAATTCGAGCAAAAGCTGTAAGTGATTTCCCCCTGTCTCTACAACCTCAGACTAACAAGCCCACGAAAAAGGAACTAGAAATCACAGCCAGAGAAACGCAACGATTAGAGCGAAGTCTTGAACTTGCCCCAGAACTTCATACTATCCAAACTATCACAATTGACTCATTCCTCAACCACTTTGACAATGCAAATACTGGTACTTCTGATAGCAATTCGAACCATCACCCTTCGTCCCCGCTTTCAACCCGGTCTGCCAACGTAACCCCTGGCACCAGTCCCTTAAAGAGCGAATCTGAACCCAAGGACTTACACCCATCGCCCACTAAAAAACCGACTCCGTTCAGGAAAATCACTCTCACGCCAAGGCGACTGGCAAGCTTTGTAAACTCGACCAGTTTTGCTGCCGAGCATTCCGACTCTGAAGACGACTTGATAGTTGTCCCACCAACTAAAGCTTCTGACACATCGAAACCGATTCGTGCTTTGACAGCCCTCGCAAAAGTTGATCCTTTCAAAGCCAATAATAAACAAAAGGACTCTACAAATCCTACCAAAGTAAATTTGTTTTCTCATCTGCGAGAAAAACAAAGACAGCAGGCTAAAAGGGATCGCGAAGAGCGACTTCAATACCTTAAAGAGAAAGGAGTGCATGTTCTTACTGAACAAGAACTCCAGAAGGAACATGAAGTCGTCGAATCTCTCTTGGAACGAGAGCGACGAAAGGCTGAAGAGCTGTCCAAACTTGAAGGTGGAGATGATGACGAAGACGACGAGGATTACGATCCTGTAAAGGGAGATCAGGAGGATGAAGAGGATGAAGGGGTTCCGTTGGTGTTTAGTGAAAATGAAATGGAGCAAGATGACGAGAATGTCGAGGGGGGCAGCGAAAATCTGGAATTTGAGGGTGAATTCGAGGTAGACTCTGACGCTGAAGCAGAAGCTGAAAAAAGCTCTGACGAGTCAGAAGTCGAAGGTGAAGGCGGAATTGAAAGACAAATTGAGAGAGCAATCAGTCCCGAGGACTCTGATCACATATCAACTCCTGGGGTCCTAGGTACACCAACTAAAGACGATTCACCACATGTCCAAATCGATTCAAGTCCGTTAGCGCACATAACTCGTCCACGTCGCATCATTGAAGCAGATGAGGATTTAATCGTGCCTCAGACCCAGTATGCACAATCGCGACGAAAGTTTGCCATCGCTCTAGATGATGACGATGATGACGATTCGACTCAAAGGGTTGATGACCCACGCTCTGAGGAAATTCAATTGCACGAAAGCGAAAATGGGGCCGAAAAAATTCAATCGAGAACAAGATTCCAACTCTCACAGCTAGTTCCACCTCCCCGGCAAAAATTTGACAAAAAATCGAGTGGAGCCAAAAATATTGTCGATGAAGAAGCAGTCGAATCAGATGACGAATGGGCAGGTTTAGGCGGTGCTAGTGATGACGATGCCGATGTTGACGAGTACCATAATCTGGAGGGACTGGTTGATGACGATTCCAAGATAGACGCGAAAGAGACTGAATTGGAAGCTCAACAACTATTTGCGGAAAATGAACGAGCTCGAGATTCGGAATTGGTGAATCGGCTCATGAATGATGTGGCCAATGGAGGTTTCAGAAAACGTCGAGGGGCCGGTGCCATGTTGGAGGATTTCTCCGACTCTGACGACGACCAGACAGATTATGTGCGAGAGAGGTTGCGAAGAGAAGATCGTAAACGAATGCGTTTAATGGAAGAGGAACGAATTTCGAAGCTCGCTGATAATGTCAAGACAAAAGCTTTTATTGACTCAATCGCAGATGTTACTGTGGCACCTTCATTTGAAGATGGAGATGAAGAAAGTCAGATTGAGGTTGAGCTGGAATCTCAAACTAAAGATACCCAGGTAGTCTCTGAGGGTGCTCCAGCTCCTGTATTTAAGAAACCAGCCAAATTCAACGTTGCAGCTGTGAGAGAATCTTTATCATTCTTGGAGGAAGACAATAATGAGTTTACCGACGACACTCAGCCAGTGCGAGAAAGCGATCAGATGGATTTTGAAGACGAGGAACGGTTCAGATCCGAAGCGGTATCTGTGAAAAGATCATTTTCGAGCTTTCGCTCTCAACCCCGAAATGACGACGACGTTGGGTTCCAAATTCGTCACAGCTTGGTAGCTCAATCGTTTACCAGTTCTACTAAGCAAGATATCACTGTTACGACCTTGAAAGAAGTCGAAATCTCAAAATCCTTGAGTGGCCAATCTTCCACAACCGCAAAATCATCTGTGATTGTACGAAAGTCCGCATTGAAAAACCCACGTTCTCTTGTTGCGAAGCCAAACATAAAGAGCAGTACTCTCTCGAGCAGCAGAAGTCGCGCCTCGAGTCTGTTTTCACAAGGTTCGTGGCAGTAATTTGTCACACAATTGTGTGCTTTTTCAGCATTGCGACAGTTTTTTATCAGCTTGTCAAGTGCTTCTCACGTCTCTTGGCTATTTTATTTATCAGTAAATTCAAAACAACTCATTAAATAATAATAATATACATATAAATATTTAGATCTCAGCTGCAGACTTGAACGGTAGCAGATAGGAGGACCATGTTCTCTTCGTCGCACTGGTTTGACTCGATTCTGACACAGTCACACTCGGCTTCTTCGTCACAACTTTCTGTTTCCGAAGATTATCGCTTACTGCAGTCGATAGCAACAGCTTTGTGCTTGAGGTGGTCGTAGTTGCAGCAGTACGCGTAGCAAAAGTTGGTTCAAACGTGACCGTTGCCCGTGCGAGCTGAGGTGTCTGGAATGGCATGTTCCAGACAGTTGGGAATGGCGTAGGCACATCCAGCTTGCTTGAAAGGATACTCTCATGCGAAGTCGAGCGATGCAATTTGGGGTTCCGCAAAGGCGGGGTAGTCTTTTTCCCGCTGACCTTGAAGTCATCTTCCTCATACATCACTGTTGCTGGGATTGGGCTTAATCCAGGTGAGCCAATTAGACTATTGTGTCGACTATGTGTTGGTGTCGTAGGAGAGTGCATCATTAGCAAGCTGTTTCGTTTCCTGTGACCCATAATTGAGCTAAGATCTGTGCTATTCGTGGAGCTTCGTCTTCGGCTATGACCAGGACTTGAGAATAAAGATGGGAGAGAACTCTTGCTCTTTGTGGCTGTTGATGGTGGTGTAGGCAAGCAAAGGGAGTCCTTGTGGTCGTCGGCTCCATTAACATTTGTCGTGATTGGTGTGAGAGGACCTCTTGAAGCTCTCATGGGTGTTGTGTTAATAGAGTGAAATTTGAGAACTTCCAGTTCTCGTCTATTCTCCATGAGCTGCCGTTTGAGATCTTGAGTTAGAGACTCTAGCTTGACATTATCTTGGAGAACACTTTTCACAAAGCCCTGCATAGAAGGTGAAGAGGAAATTAAACTCTCTGAAGACTGCAATTCCGATCTTCCCTCGAGATGTTCGTATTGGACAATCAGACTATCTAGAACTGCTTCAGTCTTTCTCCACCTTACCTCTGCCACACGTCTATCTTTGTGGGCAATATGCAATTCCTCCATAAGCGTTTCTCTAGCTGCTTCGAGGGTTGCCAATTGAGACTCTAACGTCCTTGAATGCAACTGATAGTTATTAAGACGCATTATACTATCTTTTGCCGAACTCAAGGCATCAGTTAAAGACTCAACTCGCTCATCGCTCTCTTGCATACCGGAGTTTATAAGCTGTAACTCCTCCATAAGCTCGGAGTTTTCTTGCAATAGCATGTCATTTTTAACACGTACATCATCGAGACTTTCAAGCAGCAAGTCTATCTCCTGCTGCATAGCAATTCTGTCTCGCTCCGTGGATTCCAGCAGTCTTTGGTGCCTCTTCACCAAAGCCTGGCCGACCTCTGCTGCTGTGATGAGATCCTGCTGCAACTGAGCAATGATCTTGCTCTGGACCACAAAGCACTTGCAGGAAGTAGCTTTACCCGATGAATTGACTTTGGATTCACAGGAACAGGAACACGCGTCAAGAGAGGGAATGGTTTGCGAGTCTGCCGCTTTCTGAGCGTAGGACTGATATTGATCGAGATTATTGATTGTCAGAATGGAACCTAAGGAGTCGGAACTGGAGGATTCCAGCATTCCAGAGAGCAAATTAGCCGAGCAGTCTAAGCAAGAAGGTTTTTGATACAAGAGAATAAACCACACACAAAAACTATTGGGTCTCTTATGAAGGATATGCCGGTTACAATAGTTACGCGAATATGCAGGCGGTTCTGACAGAACTTATGTCGCAAATCCTCGGGCAGACAGGGTCGTTTTTGAAAAAGTTAAAGCGATTGGAGGATATATGGGTTTCGAAGAAAAATTAAACTATAAAACAACCCTTGAAGTGTGATGTTCAGGTTAAATTGATAAGAGTTATCTCGCCTAATTAATTGCAGGAGGTTGGGCTAATATATGCAAGTCGCGGATCCCTGCGCGGCGAACTTTAAAGTTGGGCGATCTTAGATTGTGATGGGTGTAAACATTGGAGAGATGCTGGGGAGGACTATGATAAATAGCGAGAAATTACAGCAGCTTTTTTAATATGGAATGGAACTGGCTGAGTTAGTTTTCTTGGCCGTTCCCCTCGCATCTTCTTGGAAGAAAGTGTCGACCTGTCAAATTTTGACACTTCCGCCGCATTTAGCATGGCTTGCCATCTTCTCGCATCTCGCCATATCGTGAGATCTATCGATATCAATTGATCAATCGCTATACATTAATTGGTAATCTGAGATTCACGCGTAGCAAAATGACAGATCAGCCCGAGTACATCACGGGAAAAGTGGTGGCTAAAAATGTGGCCGAGTTCGATATACGCGGTGCTAAAGCGTTGGACTGGAACGAGGGTTCCCTGGCTGTAGGATACGATTTAGGCGTAGCCATTTTAGCCCCGGCGGAGGAGCAAACAAACAATTCTTGGAAATGGGAGAAATCATACGAATATCTGGGGAAACGCGTTCTACTTGTACGGTTCAGAGGAAATCAGATCATTGCTACACATCCTGACTATACTTTGACCGTGGTTTCGCTCAGTGACGACCCCTCTCAGCCGAATTCCGTAGAACCGCTGGGCACCGACAGCAGCCGCGGACATAAAGCATTGATCAATGACGTAGACTGTTCTCCGCAGGGACACATTGCCTCTACTGGAGATGACAAAAGACTCATATTGTGGGCCAATGGCTCGTTTGAGACGTTTATGCTGGCATCTACTGGGCTGGCAGTCAAATTTTGGGAAGATAATGAAAGTGACCGGCTATTCGTTTTAGAAGCAGGAGACAAAATTCGTATATTTGACTGGCGGAAATCCCAATGGCTGGTCACTATCTTTGTCGGCCCCGAGACCCCGATTCGAGGGATGGGTATCTACGATGGAGATGTGGTGGTGGTAGGTCAAGGATGGTGGAAATCATACCATGTCCCCTCGCTGAAAGGCGGATGTGGATATACATACACCTATGATGATGGGTCGCATGTAGGAGGCGTCGAGAGTGATCTTGTGGCTTACTCGAGTTCTCGGTACGTGGCGTACGGAGGTCCTTCTGGTGTCACGTTTTTTGATATCGGAAATGCTGGAGAACATGGTGTCAAAACAGAACTGGATCTAAATACAGAGGTCAGTGCTATTGCATTGAAACCACAAGGAGATTTGTGCGCTCTCACTACAGCTGCAAGTGTCTACATATTTAAGCGGTGACTTATACGATTGTGCTCTGAGAATCAAGCACCCAACCCCCTCCGAGAAAACTCGTCAAAATACTGTAGCATATCTCTCGTAATGACCTTCTTCAACTGGCTCAAAGCAGTCGTAAAATGTACCATGGAAATAAATGGAATGTCAATATCTTCGTTCATAGCCAGTAACCCAGCTTCTTGACATAAACCCACCACCTCTGCTCCCGAACAACCTTCCGTAAGATCTGCCAGCTTATCAGCATCGACATCCTCACCAACGCTCATATTATTAAACTGAATTTGCAGGATCTGTTTCCGCGCAGCAAAATCAGGAGGGCACACATATATTATTCTATCCAAACGGCCAGGTCGCATAAGTGCAGAGTCGATCTGATCCGGTATATTCGTAGCAGCCAGAATCGTAACGTCGTTGAGTGCTTCGATTCCATCCATTTCATTCAGCAAAGAGGTTAAAACACGGTCTCCTCCAGCCTCACCATGACCTCTCGCGGCACTCAACGCATCTATTTCGTCGAAAAAGATTATACTTGGCGAAGCAGCTCGAGCTTTTCGAAATATTTCTCGTATAGACCGTTCACTCTCACCGACGTATTTGTTGAAGATTTCTGGACCTTTTACAGCAAGAAAGTTCAATCCTGCTTCTGTGGCTAACGCTTTGGCAATCAAGGTCTTGGAGCATCCTGGCGGTCCATAGAGTAATATTCCCTTGGGAGCCTTGATCCCCAAACGATGGAATGCCTCTGGGTGGGCCAATGGCCATTCGACAGTCTCTTTCAGTTTCTGTTTGACTTCTTCTTGCCCTCCAATGTCTGTCCAGTGCACTTTGGGTGTCTCCAGAACAATCTCTCTCATGGCACTCGGCCGGATATCTATAAATGCCTTTTCCATGTCGTCTTTCTCTACAAACATTTGCTCTGGGGAAAGTGATGCTGCTAGTCCCCTCTGGATAGCCCTCATAACTGCGTCTCGACATAGGGAGTATAAATCTGCCCCGACATAACCGTGTGTCTTTCCAGCTATCGATACAATAAAGTCTTGATCCAGATGGTGCGGAACACTGCTCAGCTGTTTGCTCAGAATATCTAACCGTGCATCAGCATCGGGAATTCCTATTTCAATCTCTTGACCAAATCGACCTGGTCTGCGCAATGCAGGATCTATACTGTTAGGGCGGTTGGTTGCTCCTATCACCACCACCCGACCAGATGCTCCCATTCCGTCCATCAAGGTAAGTAACGTAGAAACTAGACGACTTTCAGCTTCCCCTGAATCGTCACTGTCTCGTTTGGGAACAATGGCGTCGATTTCATCTATAAATATCAATGAAGGTTCGTATTTCTGAGCCTCTTCAAAGATAGCACGAAGGGCAGACTCTGTTTCTCCGAGATACTTTGAGACGATAGACGGCCCGTTGATTGTGAGAACATGTGCTTGGGTTTCATGGGCAACAGCTCTCAGTAACATAGTCTTACCAGTCCCCGGAGGGCCATATAACAGAAATCCTCTGTCTGGAACCATTCCAAATCGTTTAAACAGAGCAGGCTGGTGCAGGGGAAGTTCAATTTTCGACCTCAACAGAGCTATCTGTTTGGACAAACCACCAATGGAGGAGTAACCTAATGCATTCGGTAAGTCGTTGTGTACAGCAGCCGAATCCACAAACTCTATGCCGGTGGATCTCTCATCAAAGAAGTATACCTGAGATCCTATTAGCCCACTCGCCTCTAGACTCTGTAGACTGAGTCTGCTGATATCAGGGAGCTCCTCGATGTCGGTTATCAGGAACTGCAAAGCATCTTGACCCAGCCGTAAACCAGGTGATACTAACCGAACGTCTTTGAGAGTTTTGATTATTGACGATTTCAAGAAAATAGAATCGTCCGAAGCAGTGGAGTCGTTACATAGTACCTTGACGCAGCTGGCAGTAGAGGGCCGGCCGCTGTATTTCGACAGAGTCACACGGTCTCCAAGTAAAATGCCTGCGAATCTACGAAAACTCGATGTCAATTCGACAATATCATCTACACAGCTTGTACTACTTGGCGTGATTATTCCCACCACTCCACGAGAACTTTTCGGTGTCACAAGAACGAGATCTCCTGCTGCCAATCCCAAGGACCGCAGAACCTCGAGGTTCATGTAAATTTTCATCACACCTTGATCATTGGATGATGATGCTGGTCGTACGATGAATGTGCCATCGGTGTCTTGAGGTTTACTCTTTTCTACTGTGGAGCTCGACGGCCGTTTGACAGCAGTCTTTGAGGGCGGTGTATTCAAATTTGCTTTGGCAGGCATTAGGAAAAGAGTGTGAGGTGAAGGATGAAAGGTTTTCACTGATGTTAGTTATATGTACTACTGTATATGGAAATTCTGACCATAAATTCATTAGCGAAGGATTTTGAATTGACGCTATCTCGAATTATTTTACAAAATGGACTTACGACTGGTACGGAGCAGTCAATTGGATTGGGATTTTAAGATGGGCGATTCATAGCTACGAATTTTGAGTTATAGCAGAATCAGTACTTTATTAACCTACATTTAAATCAAACCACTGCTAAATACTCCATATACAGTCTGTAAGAGAATACACTCATCAGTTGATAAACTCGCCTTCAAATCAATCAACAGATAAAAGCATTTTCTTCATACTTTTGTTTTTAGAATCAAAAATTAGAACACCCAGACTACCCGAAGATAGCTGGTCAGTAACCAAGACTGCGCTGTGCAATGCAGAATGATCACCAAGTCACCAGGAATTCATGAGCTCCGGCAACGAGTTAAGGTAAGTATGAAGAAAAAAAGAAGAGGAGTGTGAGGGGAAGGGCCATCTTTTATAGATCTGTGGCGAAGAGGGTAAGTTGAATGGTAGAGCGGGTAAGTGAAAACAAAACACTCCGGTGATCGGCCATGCAATATGTAGGGGAAGTCTTTTCTCAATTAAGATGATTTCATGATCGAGCAGAGTTTGAATTAATGTCGATTAAGCTATTACCTCCCGTCCCTCATGGATACGGAATCTGGCTCTTGAAATTTTCATCAAGTCATTGATGGAATTGTAATCAACTACGAGCTTATACTCGTAATCTATAATATAAATAGGTAGTAGAGAAACTAATAATATTAATTGGCGATGGCTTGAGCTCATAGCTGATCTTGTTCACCTCTTCATTTCTTCCCACTCTGAATCGTCATGGACAGGAGACTCAACATAAACCGATTCTTGGCTTGGTCGTCTGTCTCTGTCTCGTATTGCTGGAGACGGGTCTGCGGTGCTTGAGGAGGACACTAGAACTGGAGTGTCGTAGTCATCATCTGAGTTGGGGGCACTGGCAAGTTGATACTCGCTTCCAATGGAACAAGATACCATGACTGGAGTGTCCGGTTGAGGCATTTCAATCGGCACCGATTCTTGAATGTTTTCCGTGTCGTGCCCGTGGGTGTCGCGTTCGAGTAGATCATCACGTTCATGGTCATGGCTTTGCTCATGGCTACGGCTCTCTTCTTGTTCTTCTTCTAATGCAACGTCTACAAAGCCACCCACATCATCTATGGAAATAGACGATCTCCGCAAAAGTACGGGCGGCGACTGTGCGATATGAATTATCTTTTGACGGTTTTGAATCATGGATTTCCACTCCTCCCAGTCGGCTTCATTCTTGACCAAGAACCCAACCAACATGCTAGGGTCCATTTGGTCCAGAGCTAACAGTCGAATTCTTTTAGTGTGAACTGTCTCTAATCCCTCATGGGTAACTGGAGAACCCAGTTTTGGTCGAGGAGTGTGGGGATCTAGGTAGAACAAATTGTCGCTTTGATAGCCGTAGAAATAATGGGATGCCGATGGACGGCCGCCTGCTATACCCACAATCTGAGGCGACTCGAAAAACTCCTTAAGTGATGCCCAGTAGAGCAAATTGACATTATCGATTCCGAGTCTTAGTCCAAGTAATATCAAGGTGGGCTTAAACTCTCCCGTTGCTCGGGCCACCGACAGAAACTCGGTCGCATACAGATCCGATCCTTCACTAATGTACACCTGGAGCATCTCATTCTTATGGCAGAGATGCTTGATACTGCTGGCAGCAGCAGATGGCCCAAACCATTCGCCCGGCATCTTCCCACATGCCAGTTCCCCATGTTCAACAAAGTTATGCAGCGAGAATGGTGCCTCTGGCTCGTCTCTAAACAGACCGACGATTTCAGCCTCGCTGTCTCCAAGCAGCTCGTCACTTCTTCTCCACTCTCTGCCTAGTTTTAGTAATATCAACGCATTGGCCAGAAGAGACTGTGACGTTCGAATCATACAACCCCAGCCGACATCCGAAGTAAACCCATTAAGATCAATAGAAGAGCCTCTCAGGATACTCCCCAGGTTCAGAGGCGACGGGCCATCTTTCGCCTTTGGGATCAATGCAAAATTAGTACGATACGTCAGCCAAACTTTGGACTCTACGTCTTCTAAAAATTCCGGTGGCCAGTGTGTACTTTGATGATTTGATGGGCTGCTGCTGTTGCCTCCTTCGGGTTCAGTTTCGTCGTAGTCACAGACTAGAACTTTCGGGCTGTACTTGACACCCAAGCATGTTATTTCATGCTCCTGATCCAGATTAGCAGGCTCAGAATCCCACAGGTAGTTCAATACCCGTTTGAAGCCAGGATTGGTCATGCTTTAGAAATGAAGGGAGTGATGATATACAAGTACTAGAATTAATTGATAGGTGCCTTGTATAAAAGTATAATAAATATATGTGGCGAATTGTCGCAGATGAAAACTTTGCCGAATTAGAGTGATATCGAAGTAGAAGTAGAGTGATATCCAAGTAGAAAACAACCCCCTGTGATAACAGGACGTAAGGATGTTAAGGATGTCGGCAGCACGCCAACATGCGATCTACGGCTGGCTATACGCATGAGCCGTAAGATATGTGTGGCGCGTATAGCTGCGGCTCATGCACCTTCCGTCTCCATTCATACAAGATCCTAAATCTTAAACGACATCATCGTCATCGTTCATTCATCTTTTGTAAGAGATCCTGTTGGAAAACCCTGTTGGAAACATACGCTTAGCATGCCCAAGAAAAAGACCCCTGGTCGACAGGCCAAATCCAGGAAAAACCCACGAAAACACTCTGGCACCACCAGCCGTGGCGGCAGGACTGGCCCCAAAGGACGAATACCGCGAGCTGGTCCCGGCGGCGGCGGTCCTGGTGGGCCAGATGGTCTGCCCAGCGGTTCTCCAAGTGGTCCGAGTAAAACTCGTAAACAGCACAAAATATCAATGATGCAGGAACTGCGGTTCACGGACCGGCATAGGATCAAAGATATGTCGCGAGATCTGCGGCACGGATCTGTTGCGTTTGTCAAGGCATCCAAGAATTACGATCCTTCGCACTTTATTAATGAATATCTGCGTAAAAAGAGTCTTGGCCAGGACGCCAGTCTGTCCGGTCTTGTCAGTGGAGAATTTATTGATGTGGAAACTGTCATTGAGGAAATCCTCAATGGAGACACTGACACTCTTCCGTCGGCTGCTCTGAAACTATCGAGTGCTGCTGCTTCAGGAGAAGACAATGGGGAGGAACTGAGCCTCGCCAGCGAATCCAGAAGTGAAGACGAGGAAGATCGGTTGGACGACAAGCAGACGGTGGTGAGCGCGACATCTGACGAGTCTGATGATGACAGCCGAGAAAAATCGAGTACTCCAGTAGAGTTCCCATCTGAGTACGGCAAATCTGGTATTGCAGACGATGAAGAAAGCGATTCAGATACAGAGTCTGAGTTGCAGTTCGCCAGTGCGTCTCGTGCGTCGGATGAAGGATCTGAATCCAACCATTCAAGTGACATGGACTACGACGAGCTGATAGGATTGAAGAACCTGGCATTACGAGACCTGGACGGCGGGGCAGATATAGATTTTGGGAATAGCAGTGAATCTGACGATGAGCTGGCATTGGATGAAGAAGATACCTACGATAGTGATGACGATGTGGACTTTGATACCGAGTACGAGAGCATTTTAGATGAAATTAGCGAAATTAAAGCTATTAGTCGCACAGTGTTTGGGCCCGATGGAAGAATATTTACCTTGACATTGACCGGAATAGACGAAGAGTTGGATGTTACCGAATCACAGTTGTATGCTTATTTCAAAAGGCATCGAGGGCTGTCCAGAAATGAAATGAGGAGGTCAATAACCGAACTAGGCGGAGAAGTTGACATTGATGAGGACGACGACGACGAAGACGAGGATGATGGCAGTGACGATGATGACGATAGCGACATGAATTATCATTATGATGCATACAGCATGCGCGACGAGGGCCCGATGTACGACGAAGCTCTAGAGAACATTTTAGACAACTCCAACTTGGGTGACGAAGAGCTCGATAATATTATTCAAGCATTAGTAGGAGGAAATTCTGGCGCTGCTCTTAACCAGCCGGTTGCCTCCACATCGAAAAAATCACGATCCAAGGCAAAGGCACCTCATTTTGATTTATCTGACGAGGAGCTTCAGGACTATCTTACTCTGCAATGGCAAAAGAGCAGAGAATCTAAACGAGCAAAACGGAGAGAGCGAGAACTGCTGCACCAAAAGGGAACGCTCAAGGGCCGGAAAGGTGATATTGGGCAGCATCATTTCGATCTACGGCGTGAATATCCTGAAAAAATGCATATCAATGACATTGTGGCTGAATTCCAAAAGTTTTTAATCAGTCCGTTTGCTCAGCAGATGATTTTCCCTCCTATGGACAACCATGGTCGCTGGACGATCAAAGAACTGGCCACAGCATTCAAGGTGTCTGCGATCAGTCAGCAAGGCAAAGGAGTTCAAAAGCATGTCGTCTGCACCAAAAGTCCAAGCTCCAATCTTGCAAATGCTGATATGACAGTGGTAAACAAGATTTGGAACCGCCGCCGACTGTTTCCCAGGACTGATTTGTCTCGAACCTCAGGTAAGAAGGAAGTTGTTAACAAGACTGACCGTAGATCGGGAGGTTCTAAACAAGATCGTGAAGGTGAAATCGTTGGCGGAGATGCATCTGAGATTGGGATTGAAAATATTGGTCGTCAATTGCTAGAGAAAATGGGCTGGAAAGCTGGAATGGGATTGGGTACGACCACGGTGGGAATCTTGGAGCCTATTTCGGCGGTGGTTAAGCGGACTAAGTGGGGACTTGGGAAAGAGACAGAGATAATTGATATAACTTGAAAAGCATAAACGTAATGAATGCATTGATGTGATAGGTTTTCTAAATGCACAATGAGTGATAAATAAAGCAATGCGCGCTGGTTGCACATACACTGAGATGATAAATAATGGATTGTATCCAGCAGAGAGTTTGTTTGCTTGCTTTTTGCACATGTGGGTCAGTGGCTATCGTGTGCCATTCGTGTTTTGTAAACCCTTTCTTGCCCCCGTTCGACTTGCATTATCATCTTGGCGATGCACTCCGAAGGAATCTCATCACCAGGAACATCGGCATTGTAGAGAATTTGGTGAACTGATCTCGCAAAACCAAAGTAACGGTCTTCACTTCGCAGATGCTCGAAGATACGAGATAACGCCTCTGGGATAAGTGAAAACGGAATGTCGAGCACGAGTATCACTCTTTTGACAAAGTCATGCGCTGCCGACAGTGACATTTTGTCGACACTATCCAGTTCTAGCTTGTAGTACTTTTTCTTTGAGTCTGGAATGTTCTTGTTTGCGTCCTCCATATCAGAAGGCAGAATAAGGGGTTCCTTACCATGCAGGCTATCTATGGTCTCTTGCATGCTCTCTATAATCTCTTGCTTGTCTTTAACTTGATTTTCAAGTTCTTGCACGCGGAGGCGCAGCCACTCGGTTTGGGGATCAGGTTTTTCTGCAGATTCATACTGTTGCTGTACTGTATTAACCGAGGAATGAATTTGGGAGTATGACGAATTGTCCCTACCGAGATATTCAGACTCGGGCGATGTTGGGATGGGAATAGGGACTTCTGCCCGAGACGGCCTGTAGAAATACTGAGCATTAGGGTGAGCTGGTGGTCGGAACTGGGGTGTGGACTGCATGGGGTCTGTCTCCAACTCGACCACCTCATCTATAGGAGAAGGTGATGATAATGGAGGAGGAGTTTCTGTTCGGTTAGAGACAAAGCCGCCACCAGCCGCTTGAGTTCCTACGTCCCGCATTCGGTGATTGCTAGTATTGACTCCAGATTCTTTCACGCTGGGCCTGCTGGTGTTGACCCCAAACTCTCTGACGGCGCGATTTGCATTTCTAGGAGCAAACTCCCCGTTCACAGTCTGATCAGAAGCAGACCTGTGCAAAGACTGTTCCGACAGCCGGGATCGGCGCCCAGTCACCTTGTGGTTGTGAGCGCTGCTGTCGTCTACGACGGTATTAATTGATAATGTGGGGCCATGGTGATGGTGCGGTGTAGATTGACTCATTGGGTACTTCCGTGATTGGTGCTCTTGTGCCTTCCCCGCAGCCCTTAGACCGCGCATGAAACTTTCCACATCCACGATGTTGTCCAATTGGGCGCGTTCGTTCGTGTCCATATCGGACCGTGACTCAATGTCGGATATGCTATTAAGCTCCCAATCGTAGCTTGCTGTATCGTCGCCATGTAGCTGATTGTCTAAATCGTAGGCCATCATGAATGCCAACGACTACCAGTGACGATTGTATAAAAGTTATCAATCTTCGGGACAATTGTATAAAGTTGAAATATTCGGGACGTGTTTGTTTACACGCCGCGCAAATAAGGGCGCGCCAATCTGCAGGACGATCTATGTCGATCGTTTCTTCATTCGTATGCATGCATGTCAAGAGCCAAAGTCGTAGACGACGAGTGACGGTAGGCAGTCTTTCAGGAGTTGGAGACATACTCGTCGGTCACTGGAGTTTATGTCTGAAACAAATTGATCGTAGTCAGCTGGCTGGACGTTTATTGGCACTGTAGTGAGCTGGTGCTGCTGTTGGTTAAGATTCCACCGCTGAATCTCTTGACCGTTTTTGGACACAGACACGGCCTGTCCGCTGGCCAATAGATCTATATGGCTGATTGCATTGCAGTGGCCCCAGAGAGTTTGTCCTTGCTCGATGTATAGACCGCGGTGAGTGCTATGGACCTGGAAAGACGCCAAAAGGTTGTCGCTGGTGCCGAGAACCAGGTGTGGAGTTCTGTAAGAAATGACAGTGGTGGTGGTCGTTTCCGGGGAATGTATGCTTGAGGGAGCCCTAGCTAGTCGTGACAAGTGCAAGGATTTGGTGGTTGTATTGAAATGCATCTCTTGTATGCATATGCTTGTTTCTCGGGTGATCAGAGGTTGATGAAATGACAGAGCAACACAGACGTGGTTCTGACCAAAGCACGACGAGGAGACGGAGACATGCAGGGGAAGGGAGGTCATGGGAGAGGAAACACGGTGAAGAAACTCAAATTTTGGATGCAGAGAATATACTTGAATTGAAGTTTTCAAGTGGAGTGCCAGAATGCGTCGAGCGTATGAGAATGAATGGATAGGCTGATCTGTTCGATGGGTGACCAAGGATTCAAATTTGTTGGTCGCCAAGAAATAAGTCATGAGGACCATTGAGTTATCAAAGCCAATGCAAACAAGAAAGGTGGACCTGTTTCCATAAGAAAATGCAGATAGACGGGTGGAACGTTCAGGCGAACAAGTCTCCGTCAAAAGGTCAGTGAGATCTGACAAGTTGAAACTTCCTTGATGTGAACCGTTCAAATCACACACCTTTAATACGTTTCCCTCTGTGTAAAACACCAGTTTCCCGCATATGCTTGCGGCCTTGCTGTTTGATAACCGAATCTTTCTCAATGAATAGTTGCCATTAACCCAATTAACCTGGGTTTTGAACCTTTTTTTCCATGCAGACTGTTCTATCTGATCATCTTCGACTGATGTTCTCTTTCGTTTTTGTCCATCTCTCCAAACTCGTCCATACAAGGCTTTCCAGAGCTCGTTAGTAAGTAAGCATGCTTCATTGAAATTGACTTACTCTTCCGTCATTGGCCACCCTGTGCCATTTGTGAGACACCAGTGCACACGTGGCTAGATCCTCGTATCCCAGATGTCTGAAAATGTCAAACAATACTTCGTCTGTCAGCATTTGGCGTAACATATGGGGAGTTCAAGTTCGGTCGGTTAAAGTTGGTGGAGAGAATCCAAGATGTGCCGATCGATGCACCGATGCACCGATGTACCGATCATGCACCAATATGCAACAGCCCGCTGGGATCGACAAACAGATTGTTACATAATGTCTTTGTCAGCACGGAGTTGGGCACTTTTTGGGGTCCGCGCGAACAGGGAATTTTCACTGTGAAATCTCCTTAGTTAGTATTCAATAACACTTTGTGGATGCATTGAGTCACCCCACGTCTTTTTTCTCCTGTGAAACCCGCTCAATCTCGAGATATCAGCACTTTTAGTCCCCCATACTATCCCCTCTTCCCCTACCCTGCCGCACAACTGTCACAGCGTTCCCCCACTTATTCCACTAAACTGTCCACGTATTTCGCTCCAAAGTTGTGTGTTTCCGACCAGCAGCATCTTGGATTCGGATCAATTTTTCACAATGCAAATGCTTACAAAGGTGAGTGGGAAATAACCAATTGAGTTGGTGATATTGTTGCCATTGGCTAACCAGTTTGAATCCAAGTCTTCGCGGGCTAAAAGCTTGGCATTTCATCCCAAGAGGTGAGTGAAATTTGGATGATTGAAGTTGAGAAACAGTGAATTTGATGAATTATCACTGTAGACATGATTGGACCGACTCGAAAGACTACGAAAGCTGAATTGGACGCCCTTCTAACCAGACCTTGGATCCTCGTGTCCCTCTACTCTTCCACTATCCAACTGTGGGACTACCGCATGGGAACAATCATCGACCGGTTTGAAGGCCACGACGGCCCGGTGCGAGGCGTTGATTTCCACAAAACCCAGCCCTTGTTCGTATCAGGCGGTGATGACTACACCGTCAAAGTGTGGTCGCTGCAGACCCGAAAATGCCTGTTCACTCTGACGGGCCATTTGGACTATGTGCGAACTGTGTTTTTCCACGATGATCTCCCTTGGATCATTTCGTGCTCGGATGATCAGACCATTCGAATTTGGAACTGGCAGAACCGCCAGGAGGTTGCTTGTCTGACTGGCCATAACCATTACGTGGTCTGCGCCCAATTCCACCCCAAAGAGGACCTCATTGTGTCGGCTTCGCTCGATCAAACTGTCAGGGTATGGGACATTTCCGGTCTGCGAAAACGACACTCTGCTCCCAGTCAAAGCGTCAACTCGTTTGAAGATCAATTGAACCGCGTTAACCAACAGCAGGATGTTTTTGGTAATACCGACGCCATTGTACGATATGTTCTAGAGGGCCACGATCGAGGTGTCAATTGGGCTGCATTCCACCCTACTCTACCGCTCATTGTCTCTGCCGGAGACGACCGTGTGTTGAAGCTGTGGCGAATGAGCGAGACAAAAGCCTGGGAACTTGACACGTTCCGGGGCCATACTCACAATGTCATGTCGTGTGTGTTCCATCCTTATCAAGACGTTATAATTTCGGTCGCCGAGGATAAGACCATTAGAACCTGGGATGTTAACAAACGAACCCCGATTCAGCAGTTCAAACGCGATTCCGATAAGTTCTGGTGCATTGTAGCCCACAACAGTATCAACCTATTTGCTGCATGCCATGACTCTGGAGCCATGGTCTTCAAGCTTGAGCGGGAACGACCAGCCAGTGTCATTTTCCAGAACAACATTTTCTACATCAACAGAGAAAAGGAAGTCAAGCACTTTGATATCAGCACCCCACATGCCAAAAATCCCGCTCTGTTGTCCTTGAAAAAAATTGGTCCCACTTACACCCCCTTTAGAAACTTGTCATTCAATCCGGCTGAACGATCCATCTTGGTGACAACCAAAACCGAAAGTGGCAACATCTTTGAACTAGTTAATCTCCCTAAAGATGCCAGCGGAGCTATTGAGCCCGTTAACACTCAGCGAGGAACTGGTGATCAAGCTATCTTCATCTCCAAGTCTCGTTTCGTGGTTCTAAACAAGGCTAGTCAGTCCATTGAAGTCAGAGATCTTAGCAACAACATCACTCGAAAAATCAACCCCCCTATTAATGTCAAGGATATTACCTTTGGAGGTTCCTCGGGTTCCTTGCTGCTCTTGGGTGCCTCCTCTGTTGTCCTGTATGATGTTCAGCAAGGCAAAACCATTGCCGAGTCTCAGACCCCTGGAATAAAATACACTGTCTGGTCCAACGACAACCGATACCTTGCTCTCCTCGGTAAACACACCATTACCATCGTAAATAGCAAAATGCAAACCATCTCCTCTTTGCATGAAACTATCCGAATCAAGGGTGCTGCCTGGGATGATTCCGGTGTATTGATTTACTCTACCCTCAACCATCTCAAGTATAGTCTTCTCAATGGCGACAGTGGAATTCTCAAGACGTTGGAAAACACAGTTTACCTCGCTCGGGTCAAGGGCAATATTGTTTACTGTCTCACCCGATCAGGCACCGTCGAACCCATCCAGATCGATCCTAGTGAGTATCGATTTAAAAACGCTTTAGTCAACAAAAACTTTCACGAGGTTCTTCGACTTATCAAGTCTTCTCAACTGGTTGGACAGAGCATTATCGCTTACTTGCAACAAAAGGGATATCCTGAGATTGCTCTCCAGTTTGTGCAAGATCCTCAAACCCGATTTGACCTAGCAATTGAGTGCGGCAACCTGAAAATTGCTCTTGAACAAGCCAAGGAACTTGGAAAACCTGCTGCTTGGAAAAAACTTGGTGAAGAAGCTTTGGCCCAGGGAAACCATGACATTGTAGAGGACATTTATCAAAAACAACACGATTTTGATCGACTTTCTTTCAACTACCTCATCACCGGTAATATCAGTCGACTTCAAAAGATGGAGCAAATTGCCGACCATCGAAATGACAGTGGTGCGAGATTCCAGACCAGTATCTTCCTCAACAGCGTCGAAAGTCGAATTCAGCTGCTCAGAGATGCCGGGCTATACCCTCTTGCTTACTCGCTTTGCAAAAGCAACGGTCTCAATGAGATGGCCGATGAAATCTTGCAAGAAGCCGGTATTGACGAATCTCAAGTCCAAGTTGACATTACTGATATTTCTCAAGATCCAGTTCCCGGTGTCTCTCACAACACTTACACCGGCAATTGGCCATTGCGATCTACTTCATTGTCATTCTTTGAGCAAGCCGTTCTGGGAAGCATGGAAGACCTATCACTTGAAGATGACACGACTACTGGTACAACTGGTCAGGCCATTGTACATGATACCTTTGCTGATGCGGAGATTGAAGAAGAGCAAGAGGCTGACGGATGGGACCTCGATGTTGAAGACCTTGGCCTGGATGAAGATATCGCCCCTGCCGCGAATGGTGGAGTCTCGGCTGAGGGAGCGTCGGCCTCTGCTGCCGTGTCAGAGACAGATGTATGGTTAAGAAACTCTCCTGTGGCCGCTGACCATGTTGCTGCTGGATCTTTCGAGACCGCCGCTCAACTTCTGAACAGGCAACTGGGTATCAGCAGATTTGATCCGCTTAAAAATAGATTCCTCAAAGTTTACCGATCATCAAAGCTTTATCTCACTGCCAATGAAGGGCTATCTCCGTTGGAGTTTTATTCTAGACGGGAGACGGAATCTGGCAAGGTTCTGCCTTATATTCCTGGATATGAGACATTGCCAGCAACTCTACAGGAGGCATACAAAGCCGTGCGATCTAATAAATTGGAGCTTGCCATTGAAATCTTCAGAGAGATTCTGTACACAATCGTTGTTCTGGCAGTGCCAAGTGAAGAAGAGGCTGAAGAGTGTCAAAAGATTATCGAAATCTGTCGAAACTATATCTTGGCTTTCTCTATTGAACTGAAACGACGAGCCCTGCCTGCTACAGACGTTAAAAGAAATCTCGAGCTTGCTGCCTATTTCACCAAGCCCAAGCTGCAACCTGCCCATGCTTCTCTCCCTCTCTTGGTAGCTATGAAGGAGGCATTCAAGCACAAGAACTATCTGCTCACTTCATACTTTGCCGAGGAATACCTCAAAGTGGTTACTTCAGGGCGAGGAGCTGAAGATGCCAAGAAGATCAAGGCACGAGCAGAAGCCAATCCTTCGGATGCCGTGGATATTGAGTTTGATCAGTTTTCCGAATTTGAGATTTGCCCTGCTACGTTGACCCCTATTTATAAAGGTTCGCCCACCGCACGTGAACCGATTACCGGAGCTCAATATCATCCCAACGCAAAGGGAAGCATTTGTAAAATTACTGGCATTTCTACAGTTGGAGCTCCTGCTTCTGGTCTACGGTTGTTTGTCTAGCTAAGGGTGAAAGAAAAACATGAAATATGATAGATATGTCATTAAAATAATTACTCTACACTGTACTCTATATTCTACTTTGTGTAACTAGATTTTTGTTGACCGTAGTCCCTTCTTCATAGCCGAGCGAAGATTCTACTTTTGGATTTAATAGATCATTTTCCTCCAGCTTTGCTAACTTACTTGATTCATACGAGTAAATACTTTCGTCCCTTTCTCGCTTTTCAGGAAGGAATTTAAGAGTCTTTTCGGGCCCATTTTGCGGGATACCAAGTGGGGTATTGTCCTGAATACTATTTACATATGCGCTGAATTTGTTAACGAAACCAACGGGATCACCTCTCACTGCACTTGGCACCCCTTTGAAAACTTGTCTCGAACATTTTTCATCAGTCTGTGATTTCTCAGCTGTCTCTCGTAGTACTTCTACCATAGGTTGAAGTCCTTCTATTTCGAATTTGGACAAACAGTCTTTTGATAACTGCTTTTCACAATAGTAGTACGCTGTGAACCATAACACTCTCATGAAATGGGGGAAACGAAACTTCTTGGGGACATTTGTCTTTTTCTCTACATTGGTTAATTCAATCTGCATTGGCATATTAATTGGAGTCAAAAAGTTGCCTCCGATGACCAGTGAGTCGACAGGTGTATAAACGGCATGAATCCATCCAGAAGGAATTATTAGAGTATCGTTTTGTTGCAAATCAACTCTGTAACTTTCTGAACACATGTCAGCGAAAAAATGTGAACTTTGATCAGACGAGTTGCACCATTTGACATATTTTGTGAGATTAGTTTTAGTTGGGGGAATAAATAAAAACGTCTTCTTTCCTCTGCACACATGGTAGAACACAGATGATCCACCAAAATCGATGTGGAAGTCCGTATAAGAGTCCTGTACAGACATTAGGCAGTACAGCTTGACCTTAGGGAAGTCACCCTTTGCAGCCAGTGCCTCTGGCCACACTTTATCGACAAGATCCATGTCACGCACAAATCTTGGCCTTGTAATTACTTTGCTAAGTTCGGTGTTTGAGAACTCCAAACTAATCACATTGTTTATTCGAGTCCGTTTGGCAGAGTCCATATAAAAATAGTCCCTCCAGCTCCCCATGGTCCAGCCAGGAGAGAGACCCTGCGACACTACGTCAATAACTTCTAGGGGTGTGTCCTCGCCTACAAGTTCACATACTTTGTGAACGTCCAAATCAGCAGGTATGTCCAGATCAAGATCTCCAACATATTGTTTACGAATTATAACCGGTTCCGGCAGCCCGGTAGAATTTGCCCACTTTGCAGTCAAATCGATGCCTTTGATCTCCTGAACGTGATCTGTATCAAACTTGCGTGACTTGAATAGTCCACAGTAAGGATGGACTATAGTAGATGCCATAGTATCGCCGTTATCGAGAGCCACATAATCAATGGCAGTCTTTTTTCTGCCTGAAGTCCGGATCCCTTCCGACGGACCGTATTGATTGGCACAATCTGAACAATGGTACCTACTTAAGGTGGCAGCCTCAGTTTCAGTCATACCAACGCACGTGTAGTGCAACCATTCCTTGCAAGCATCGCATTTGATCCAGGAATTGTGAGAATCTGGGGAATCAGGATCGTCGCTATTTGGCACGTTTTCAACTGACTTGCAGAACTTGCAACGTTCCTCTTTCTCGGGTGTGCTCACATCAGTCATGAGCGTTGCTCCAAAGTATACTGTCCAGAAACTGAAATAGAAAAAAAAGTAAAGAGAAGTGGAGAGTGTGAGAGACTGAATTATAACGCGATTCAGGATCACAGACATATGTAGTAAAAGTGTTACCCGGTCTAATGCTGCATATTCTCGGGTGGATGCATGAAGAGATGAGCTCGGGGGAGCGTTATGAGGAAGAGGAATTCATAGTAGCAAAACGTAGGACCAGACATAATACGAGGCACCTAAACTGTAGGGAGATCAAAACGCACGATAGTTGTTAACTATAATATTTAGAACAATACAGTACAGTTATCTGCACAGCTGTGATAGCGGTCGACTGAGACCACTACCGCAGGGTAACGACAGCTACAACCGGGTAATGGGTTAGGTCTACATGAAAAATCCGTCCGACGAGATATCTGAAGTTATCGCACAGGGTCAACCAATAGACAATACTACATATAATCTCCGATGCTGGCACACAGAATAGAAGCGGTACGATGCCTTTGCTGGTCGAGCAGGAGTTTCCGCCTGTTCTCCTCTTCCGCATCTCGGAATGCCCAAGGAGAAGAAAACAGTAGTGAGCCAATCGAATCACCTGCCGCTCCGGAGCGAAAGTCCTGGGGAGCCCAAATGGATTCAACACGGCCTGTCCGACAAAGACGAACTAAAGATTCTGCCATCATACAAACAATGAAAGTTATTCAGAGAAAAGAAGAAGAAGCTGCCAAACGAAAGGAACTTTCGCAAGAAACTATCGATCCTGCATTTGTTAGAAAGTTCGAAGCTGGCACAACATATGACCCTTTTGATTTCTCATTGACAAAGTTGAGACTAGATCAGAAGCTGCGAGCCAACTCTGCTCGACAAGACCGATTCAAGGCTGCTGGCATTAATCCTATGGATCTGTGGAAAGACCCTGTAGGGCTCTCCAATTTCCTTTCATCTAGTGGTAGTATTTTGGGCAATCATATCACGGGCAGCGGCCGCAAAAATCAGAAAATTCTGAGTAAAGCTGTGAAGAGAGCTCAAAGGGCCGGGCTTTTGTCGAAACATCACAAGGCTATTGATTTCCTAAGTACAGACACTTATTAGTGGCTTGCAGTGGAGACACTTATTAGTGGAAGTGTGGACACTACGGTTACGAAAAAAAACTTGTGAAGAGATTTAGGCATGTGACAGTACTTCTGCATTGAATACAGTGTTCATTCTTAAAAACAGGATGGAGACACAATTCAGTTCATTTTCTCACATCTATATATATAGAGAAGAAAGTAGCGCAATTTATTGATGACCTTATGCTTTGAAGATAATGCTACTGTAGCTACTCGGTGTTTGTTATTACGTCTATCCAGTGAACGATTACAGCATGTCCACGAATGGACATATCGAGTGTCTTGAAATCGTCCAAATGTCGATCCAAACTCCTCATACAAAATCTTGAGGGATTCCCCCATACAAATTTAGTATGGGAAAATTGACCTGTCAAAGTATGTTCTGAGTATGCACAGCTATGCATCTACCCGCCGCCGTTTCTCTCCTAACCCGCACTTTAATTTAACGCGTACGCGTCACGAACATTTTTTTTTTATTTTAACTTCACGTCAACACAAATGATCCAGTAGGAATGGCTATAGACCAGGGGTTCATCTCAGATTCCGAGTACGAGTATGAATCTCTCGAGGCTGATGCGCCCGGCTTGGCGGATGACAGCCATGAAATCCCAAATCCCATGGTGATTTCTCAAGTCTCGCGAAATGTTCAAAACTCTCCAGATATGTCTCTGAATACTCCGCGGGAAGAAGCGAGTGGAGTTGTTGATCTGTTCGACGACTGGCCAGATAGTCCTCAAGATGTAGAGATGCGTGTAGAAGACTCGAATGCTATAGAATCTGTCGGTCAATTCGATGATGACGCGCCAGATGCAGCTGAGATCCAGGAAATGCAATCAGGTAGACGCAGTTTACGGCCCCGAACTGTAATGCAATTACACCCCTACACGTTAGAAATGCAGCACTATAAAATGAGCTTGCGTCAGCGTGGACTGAGGCCCGTTCGGGTCGAAGATCGGGAAGTAGAACCGGCTCAAGGAGAGGATTCCGATCCGCTTTATTCGCAAGAATCACAGCCCCCAATGGGCCAGCAGCCGGTGCTGCAGCAAACCGATCCTTGGATATATGTTAGCAGTCCAGTAGAGCATCATCTCAGTGACTCATCTGATGGTGTTCCTGGTGCCGAAGAAGAAATCATAACTCATAAGAGAAGGCGTATTCTTACCAGCGATGATGAGCAGGACGGTCTTGAAGAGACAACAAACCATGTGAATATCGTAGACAATGATGATGATGAAAGTGATGATAACGATGAAAGTCACGAATCGCCAGAGGAGGAGAGTCGTCAGCTAGCTGAGCTGTCAAAGTTGAGAAAAAAGCTGGCAGGCGTACTCCCTCCATCATTCATCACTCTCGAGTACGCACAGTTTCGGCAGAGCGATGGAGTCCACAAAAGAGCCAGAAGAGAACGGCCAGCTGTAGATATTTACCAAAAAGGAGTTGCGAAAAGAAAAATTGGAAGAAGAGAGCATATAAATCAAAGTACAAACTCAGGCATTGATACCCCTGAGATTGACCTGCCGAACAGGTCTCCCACGACGCAATTGGAGGACACTCACATTAATAATGTCAGGATATTTAATAATGACGGGGATAATGACAACGACTTTGGCGATTTTGACAATTCGTACGATATGAGCAATGAGTTACAGTCTCAACCAAATGACATATATCATGATCAAAGTCGTGAATCTGGCTCAGAGTCGCAATTTGTTGACCTGACATTGGAATCAGATTCCCAGCCAGAAGAACACGAAGAGTTCAATTTCATGACTTCGAGAGAGCGGTCTGCAGTTCGCCAAAACACTTTGGGTCGTACCCGTCAAAAGCAGACCAGCATCGGTTGGCCCAAGACAAAACGTAGTGTGGGAACTCAAAGTAAATGGCCAAATGGGCAGACCCGATCAAATCGAGCAAACGGACAACATCGTCAGGCTCAGGCTCGAATTGCCATGCCAGGAACTCGCCAGAGACTAACTGACAAAGTGCTTAGACAATCAAGTGGCCATGGCTCACGAAGCAACACCAAAATTGCCGCATCTCTCGTGCAAAAAGTCAAGAAAATTCGAAAAACCTTAGAAGAAGTACCCAGGTTCATGCGCATAGCAGAGCGGTCGGTCGTGCGAAAGGAAAAAGCGAAACAGCAGACTGTGCGCACCACTTCAAAGCTTCGGGCTTTAAATGACAAGACCAACCTGCAGAGTACAAATCCAAAACTCTCCCAAGCACGTCCTCGGCCTTCTCCCAAGCAAGCGGTGACTATCCGAAATGTCAAGCCAAGGACTTTATCGTCAATGCACAAACTTTATATCCCTCAAAAAGGTGGTTTTGCCATTCCCGATCGCCTCAAAGAAAAATTCTCTACTACGCCAATTTATAGAACTCCGATCATCGAAACAGCGAGTGGAAAATACGTCGTTAGACGTCAAACATCAAAACACGCCTTTTCACTCTCTGAATTACACAAAAGAGTGCAGAATGAAATGCCATTCGTGCCCCCTGTTCCGATTTCAAGAAGTGAGAAGCGCTTAACTGACCAGATATTATCTAAACAGCGAATGGTGGAAAACTGGATAGTGTCTGGCTCCATGAATGAAAACTCGCACGGTGAAAAACTCACTCCCTTGCCGTCTGACTTAAAATATTCGACTGACTTAGTCGTTGGTAAAGCGTTATTTAAACAAATAACTGGACTCTCGCCGTGGGAGACCTCGCTAGTACCTTTCGTTGACGTTGGACCCGGAAACCGCCTCGAGAACACACAATTTACCGATTCATTTCAACTTGAGCTGATGTTGAATACAATTTTCAGTCTGGTTGAAACATACTCTGAGAGTGCATTGCTCGAAAACAATACTTCCAATTCGAGAGCTTTCTACAGTGTTTTTGTATTTTTCGTGGCTGGCTTGAGTTGTCCTCAGGTGAAGGCAAGTACACATTTTGATCCAGATGTTTTGATCTATCGGTTTTTGAATCGGCTGATTACTCATATTGCAGGAGTTTGGGAAGATCTGAATGCATTTAGTACTTTGCAAAGATTGGATCATTCATTTACAAATATCACGATTACTGCACTATATTTTAGCATGTTGTCTGCCATGATACTACCCAAGTCAGACCAAGCGTTGCAGCTAATCCGCCGTTGTGCAAAGCTGCTAGTCGGTTTCGTTATCAATTCGTCAGGTAACATCATTCGCATGCTTCGAAAACATTACAGCAGTTTGCGTCGAACTGTGTCTTCTGACAGTTATATTTTCGAGGCTGTGACGGTATTGATAGCCGGATCATCTAGATTACCGGAAGGCTTGAATGGGATTCTGCTGCAAAATATTCAATCTAGTTTTTCGTATCATGACCGAGTCAGCTTTCAGGAAGCCATTTTTGATGTCATCTATATATTGGCTGCGGTCGGCCAGGTCTCTGTTCAGTGTGGTGTTGACAACGTTGAGCTATGGCAGGCAATAGTCTCATTGGCCAGGACATTGTCTGATGGCTTGCAAAGAAAAAAGTATCTACTTCATTGTCTACGGCTGGTAGAAGTTTGGAAATGGAGCGCTGACCGAACAGTTCTGCTGACAATTTTCAAATATTTTGCGCAGAACAGCTATTTGAACATGGACCAGAATGATTCCGATCAAATCTTCAAATTTTCTGGACTGTTCAAAAAGGACGCTTCTCTCGGAGGACCGAGTTTTGATATCTTCTTGAGATATCTAATCAAAACTATAGACCACTTCAAAAGCGAAAAGGATGGTTCCGCATTGAGAAAGTTAGTCGGGCAGGTTACTCCTCTGAATGGTCATATTTATAGCAATTCTTCTGAGCTTAAAGTACAAGACTTGGAATCCCTTGCAAATCAGTATAAGTTGTTGCTTACTTTGTTCTACTATTGTCCAAACGATAGTAGACCAACTGTTGGACAGCTAATGGATGTAATCATTCTGGAAGACTCCCATATTGAGGCTCGTCTGATGAGTTTCCGTGCATGGAATGCTTTAACCGATTATTTATTGGAGCAAGGAGAAGATCCCGGTGAGGCATCCGATTGGCTAGACTCCATCTTGAGATGTTCGACCCGGGAATACGGACGGTTGGAAAAAGTGAGCGAGACCACTGAGGAAGGAGAAATTGAAAGACGACAACAGAATATCGATTATTATACTGTGTTTTTCAAAAAGCTGCTCACGGTTTTGAAGAAAAAATCTCAATCTACTGTTTTCTTGCGATCGAAAGAAAGTTGGAAATTAGTGACGACTCGTAAGTAATCGAGAGACGAACGAATCAGGAAGGTCACTAACTAGAATGGATTCAAGTGCTGCATGCTCATATAGGTCAAAACGTCAGCCAGGATCTCCTCTTTATTTTGAAATCGTACATGGCTTTTTGTGATGACCAAGTTGTTGCTTCGAGAACAGAAAATAGCGACAGCCAGGATGAAGACAGCCTGAAGCAATTTATTGATGAACAAAACTACCTATATCGGTCTCAAATCAGCTCGCATGTTTTTGATAACCTATATGGCCCTTTTCATCAATATCTATCCAAGCTCTTCGGTTCTGAGATCGTGCCTGAAAATGCGGTAGCTTCACTGTCAATTGATGTCTGGGTTGCAATGTCGAAATTTCTGGTAGAGGGGAGGAAACTAGTAAGTACCGCTGCCTTGTATTTTGAATGAACAGGACGAATTAACTAACAAGAACTGGGAAGTGGTCATTGATGGCAGGTATTCCTGGAAATGGTTTCCTCAAACCGCGGCAAGAACAACATTTGAACCTTTGCTGCTCACCCGCATTCTCGACAACGTCCATGGTTTTGTAGACAGCGAGGACTCGTTTGTTTCATATTTATTTGATATGTTATGTCGGGTTAAGACAGATTATTTAACCATATTTATTGCAGCATTACGGCAGAAGCTTTCGATTTCTTGGCTAGATAGAATATCAGACACTCACTTTCTTTATGTAGGTCGGTTGGATCAATGGCGAGAGAAAACAGTGAAAGGTACGTACAGCAATGTTGTCTCTTTCGAGCCTGCTAACCAGAAATTATCATGAACCTAGCAAGGGAGGGAGAGTTTAGGTGGGCGGTTAAACTTCTCGCCAATTTGAAAAGTACATACCAATCTTTAGAGGGGGCTCGACAAGACAAATACATGGAGTTTGTCGTTAAAGTTATGAGTTGGGTCTTTGAGTATTGCGGGACGACAAATTGTCAGTGCGATGCGCTAAAATGGTTTGAGGAAATCCAACGAGATAACGAAAGGGTTTATGAAGTCCTGAACATTGGCAAGCTCAAAAATTATACTGGGAAGGATTTCTCAGTCAAAAGTGAGCAGCTGAAGTTTGCCCACTATACAATCCACGCACTCGAGTATTACGTGTCTCAAAAGTCCATGACAGTATTCTACAATTCAGTCACACAGTCCCTTATTGACTCAACCGGCGGCAGAGACGAGATACTGGACAATTTTCAGCCAGCTAGGAGGTATTTCATCAGTTTCGTGTCGGTGGGTTACATTATTGCCGCTAAAGAGTCTTTGGCAAAGGTATCGCTCGGAGGAATGGTAACAGTGTTTCATCCGTACTTGGTACTTTTCCTTCTGAAAACTATTGAAAGAGTTTACGCTAGTCAGGAGAATCTCTTTATGCTTCAGCTTGAGGAGGTCGAATTGTTGTTGCAATGTGGCAGGGGCTATTTAAATATGTTGCAGGGGCGTCTCTTCACTGAAACAGCTAGTAGTATGCTAAGAATTTTGAACATTTTATTGCATCAACAAGTTTCTACCAAGCGACAAGCCGGGATATCAAGACTTGCTCCAGTTCATGACTACGTGCGACTGGCTCTTCGTCTCTTGCATGTTCCTGGAATACAGTCTTTGGAAGAAGAAATTACCGTTGAAACCTGCTCCTATTCAACTCTTGTTTCTCCAATAACAAAGTCAGGACAGTCATTCACCTTTAAATCCGATGGCATCTTTACACATCAGAAAGGAGGACTTGAGATCGATGTTTATCAGATCATTGGTACTTCTGAACCTACCCAAACAGCATTGAAGTTCATTCAATTGGTGGCCCAGCTGGGACTGATGGATGACCGAATGATAGAAACCTTGGCTCCTCTTCCAGACGACATGAGAGAATGGATACATAGAACAACGGGGACTCTAGTGTTCCCAGAGTTGACCACAAGCATTGATGATTTTATTTTATAATTGCATAGTAATGTATTAATTACGGACATAATCAAAAGCTTTAACGATAATGAAGAGCGTCCACTGCGTTACTTTCGCAGCTATGAATGCGTAGCAAGCCCACTACGGCATCAAAACGCAAGGACAAAACAGCATAGCTTGTACGGACAACAATTATTGATCATTGATTGAATCTATAAAAATTAAATACCCCATTAGTGGTGACTATTCACGTTGCCTGAAAAAATATGCCTCGAGCCGGATTCGAACCGACGATCTTATCATTACTAGTGATACGCCTTACCAACTTGGCCATCAAGGCAACTGTTGAAGAATCCTATGGTTGAAGCTGGCTGGCGTGACGTTGAACGTCGGCAAGAACCGCCAAAATTTTCAACATGAATCATGAACGTCTGGAGTATTTTAGAAAAGTACTCAATCTTAGTCTGAATGAGTATTAAGATCTGAAAATGTAAGTTTCACCTAGCTCTCGACTGACGACTGGCGCTGAGCGAATAGCAATTGCTGTTTATATTGTTATATGTAACGCTCGGACTCTAAATTTGATTATCTATCTGTTTGTAGAAAGAGAGGACAATTGTTCTCCAATTTCACTAAGTGGGGCTATATAACTGCAAATAATTACTCAGGGTAACCATTTTTCATTTAGGTATATATTAAATCATTTTAGCGCTCGCTACTCTCAGAATATTTACTTTCGTAATCTCCAGCTGGAAAACACCGATGAAACTCAATGATGCTAAGAAATTCCACCTGGAATCAATGGTCTCCTAGCAATACTGACTATACAAGCACCAATGACACTTGCACTCACTTTATCTCCTGTCTGTACTGTCGTCGAGGTCTTTCTACAACATCGTGCTTGTAGGGATCGGCTATTGAAGATCATTTCATACCGGCTGCCAGATACGGTATAGTTGAATGCAGGTACCCCTCTGCGCCTGCTATATAAATATTCCTATTCGTCAGATATATCGCATAACTTGTTTAGGTTTACAATTTGATCTGTCATATAACTTTTTTAGGTTTCTAATTTAATCTTTTAAATCTGTGATCCAAACTTAAAATCTCTGAGTGAAAATTAAAATCAACGATAAAGAGACTAGATGGTGCTAAACGAGCTCCCTCTCGAGATCTTAGATCGTATCGGCAGTTACAGTGGTGATGTTGTCAATCTTTCATCGACTTGTATGGAGCTTAGAGATTTCTATTCTGCGCCAGAGTACTGGTTAATTTTATTAAAAAGTGTGTAGACGGGGGTGGTTTTCGACGTCGAAACATACTAACTAGACGATATGCTGGGCATGCATCCGATCTGAAGCTGTTTAAAAAATTACTTCAGCTAGGAAGAGGAGCTCTTTCTTTTGAAGGTCAGCAGAGATCCCAAGCCCAACTCCTTGTCAATAAACTGCTGGACGACCCGGGAATGGATCAAGATTACGACCTCATAACCGAGACTGTCAAATTTGGCACCCTGGTTCTGCCTTGCCTGCCCGAGCTGCCACAGATAGTTGTATTCTGTGAGTCCGCCAATAGCGATTATCAAAAGTATGTTATTGAGAAGTTACTGGTGGGAATAGTTGCGGTTGTAGGCACTAGATCGCTGATTGAAATTGCTGAAAATCCTGGCGAGTATGACATGGTTGTCCTCATTACAGTGGTGATGTGCCAAACGAGGTGTCGTCAACTCTATAGCCCACAAGGTGTTATAGAATAGGCGGAAATGTTTTTGCGCGAGCACTATTTTCCTTCACAAGGTTTAGATTACACGAAGTCCTCAGTTAGTGCGCAAACAGCTGGTTCGCCTGATTGCTCAAGGAATTCTAGAGTACAGAAATCTCCATGATCGCGAGAAATGGTCGGCGGTGCCTCGAGGCGATTTGCGTCCAGTGGTAGCTGCATGTTATTCACTTCCCTTTACCTACGATACCCTTGACTGCCTCTTTGCGCCGATTGTGAAAAGGATACTTGTTCTCTGGGGATTTCAGGCAAGAGTAGCAAGAACTGAAATAATGTCAATGGAAATGGAAACGCTGCTCTGTGTCGAAGTTTCGCACTAATGAGACTTTTGCAATAACCATTGATAGTGTTACCGGACAACTTTTGGAACGAGATCCAGTTCAGGTCAACGAGTTTGGAATTGAGCAACTAGCACGGCTCATAGTACATGTCCAAATGGAACCAGAGGCAGAAATCCTTGAGGAATCTACTCTATTAAAGATCCGAAGGAAACGAATTCGTCAACGCCGAAAGGGCGACGAGGACGCCTATGATTACTATCACTCTAAGCTACATTCCGCTGTCTCAGTTCTATTTATTCTTCTTGCGGAATTGCAGTAAACATGAAAAGGAAGGCTTTTCTTCACCTATCAAATTTTGTTGAAGAGGGACTCGCCGCAGTTCTACAGGAGCTAAATGCCAGTGTTCAACTAGGAATGGATGTAAAGCGGATTCTCAAAGCAGCCAAAACGATGCATGATCCGCTAACTTTGGGACACTGCCCCGCTAATGCTGCCTTTGAAGTAGGTACGGTCTTCTGTTACCTATATCGTCGTAGGGTGTTTGCTATAGTCGGTTATTGCAAACAAGATGACAAGCTGTCCTATGTCGTAGCCGACAGTCGTATTGGAACGATTTCGGTCTTTAAGGAAGAAGTTATCAAGGAGCAGCTCACGCACGCTATGCATTTTCACCCCTGCACGAATGTTTATGGTTGGTATTTTGAGAGTTATGACTACAAGTCCAAAAAGTTCCGTCCAAGAAAGAGTTTCAACGGAAAGGTGGCATCGAAGGCATAATGGTTTGTGGTGGTGCGCTTTGAATAGTTAGGTCGAGTTTGTTAAAATTTTATTGTAATATTTAGCTTTTAGTGAATTTATATACATATAGTGGTGTGAAGTTAAATGTTCCAAAGCCAAAACTGACTTCTCTCGGTGATATTGGAGCGGGTGTCAACATTATATCGCCCAGTTTTGCAATTCTACTACTGCATTTGCATTATCATATAACTAGACCTATATTGATTATATACTTATTATATTATATATTTAGCACTATCTCAAATTTCAACTGAATTATACAAGAACAACTTCAGCTGTGATACAAGCAAAAGAGTGAATCTAATACAGATCCCCATGGGCAGCCTTGATCAAGTCAGCACCCTTTTCTCCAATCATGTAGACAGAATTCTGGATTCGGCAGTCAGGAATCACAGGAATGATCGACGCATCAATAACTCGAAGGTTCTTGACACCGTGAACCTTGAGCTTGGGGTCGACTACACCCTGGGCGATGTTCTTGGAGAGCCGGTTTGTACCACATGGGTGGAAGGCAGTTTGACATCTGTCGAGAACGGCCCGTCTCATTTCCTTCTCGTTGTCAAGAGGCATTGGCCAAGGGAATTCAGACACAACGAGATCTTTAAAGCCTTCACCCTTGGTAAGAACATCGTAACTGAACCTGATTCCTTCACGCATACCAATGATATCCAGCTCATCGGCAAAAAAGTTCAGGTTGATGTTGGGCTGAACAAGTGGATCGCTGCTATTGAGAGTCACCTCACCAGGATCTGAGACGGGACGAACCAAGTCAACCACAACACTGACATAGCTTCCCTCTTTTGGCACGGGGTAGTGCCACTGGAACGCGCTACCAAACATACCGACAAAGTCCAGTTCAAAGTGGGGTTGGCCCTCAGGACAAAATGGGTCCTTTCCACCATTTGCTGCTTTGCGCTCCCGGTAGAGCGGATCTTTCTCAAAGTACTCGTCGATACGTGGAAAACCGACCAACTCAAGGAGGCCTGAGCCAACTGGACCGGAATGGTCTCTTTTGTACAGAGCTTGAGCAGCTTTGCTCTCCTTTCCAGAACGCAAAAGAATATCATCCACACAAATACCGTCCTTGACCCTCAAGACAAAAGGCACACCTGGGTGATCGAGTAAATTTTGTCCAACGTGAGGCGAATCAACCAGGACATTAATACCATGCTTTTGCAGTTCGTTCTTAGGACCGATACCAGAAAGCATCAACAGTTTTGGACTCTCAAACACTCCCTCTGCCACAATAACTTCTCTTGTGGCATAGTAACTGTGCTCCTGGCCCTGAGAGTCAATCACAACAACACCTTTGGCACTACGATCTGCTTCATTGATAATCAGCTTCTTGCTATGTACCTCCGGCACAATAGTGATGTTCGACTTGTCTTTAACAAACAAGAAGCTTCCTGATCGCTGACCACGATAGATAGTATCAGCGCAGTGAGTGAGACCTATCATTTCGCCATCGTAGATATTCTCGGTAATAGGCTGACCAACTGACTTCCAGGCCTTTGTGATATTGTCACGGAAAGTTTTCAATTCATCGAGAAGCTCAGCATGGGAAATTGGTAGAGGGCCACCGGTGCCAATCTGTTTTAACTCCTCAGAGTAGAGCCCCAGATCATCGTGATAGGTGACACTCTTTCTAAGATAGGGCACAAGCGGATCCCAAGTCCATTCTTTTCCTCCGTACTCTGCCCATCTATCAAAGGTAGGTTTACAGCCGGGGACCCAGGTGAAGTAGTTGAGGGATGAACTGCCACCGAGTGCCTTGCCTCGTGTGTTGGGCTTTTCGATCCTCTCATAATCGTCCCGCTTCACCATTGTGGTCTTGTAAGCCCAGTCGTACTTACTACCACGGAGCTCCATGGCATTAGAAGGAGTGGTAATCTCTGGGATCTCATGAGAGTTCCCAACACCCGCTTCCACGATTAAAATCGAGACGTTGGGGTTTTCAGCTAGCCGACCGGCAACAACGTTACCGGCGGTGCCGCCGCCAACAATAATAAAATCATAGTGAGAATTAGCCATCTTGAAAAGGTTTTTATTTGATACTTGTTCAAACAATTCATTGTTGGTATCTCGAGGACCTTATATACTTTTTATTAGAAGGAACACCTCAGGAAGCATAAGCCAATTGAACAAGCCAATAGCTCCAACTGAAAGGGAAAACCCTCTGACGGGCCTGCGCGGATCACCAGAATGAGGCGACACTGCATTGAAGGAGGTCTTGAAATGGTTAGTTCATACAGACACAAGTGAATGTCAAATAAAAGGAATTTGCAGAGAGCCTGTATGTCAAACAAAAGGAATTTGGTGTAGGTGAGTGTCAAACAAAAAGAATTGGGAAAATGGCGGCTTTCAGAAAAGGCTAGTGCATATAGGAACAGTGATTATCCCAACAAAAGACAGGAGTATTGAAAGGTCCAGAACCTGGTACAACTTAGGATATCATAATCTTCACATCAGAATGTCCTGAAAAGGTTTAGCGCATAGAAAAAGAGGTCGCTACTGATGCGATAAAAGAGCCATAGCCCGGTGGAGACTCGAAGGAGAATAAGGAGTAGCTCTCAACTTGCCCAATTCGTGTTTTTGTGATAGCTAGTGCAACACAAACCATACCCAGCGACTATCCAGCATGTGAGGGATCGGAGTTTAGGCAGCTATCTTCCAAACCACGGAGGTGACTTCCTGAAAAGGTTAATGATTCTAGAACACAAGTGAATATCATGGAAAATACAGAAACTTTGTGGGTCCAAAAAACAAGTGGCTACGGCATATACCGCAAGTGAACATCAATTGAGCCATGCGGGGTCGAAACCGGCAGAGTTCTGTTCAATGGCAATTTCTTGAACCGGCTAGTGATGTTGCACAAGTGAACGACATACATCCATGAGGAAACGAGCGCGGTCAACTTGTCACATTTCATCTACGCGGTTTGCTTTTTTAAAGCTAATAAAGGGGCGCGTATTCTAATAGAGGGGAATGGTGCTGATTACGACAGACGTCAGATCGCAGGGAATTACAACAATTGTCTAGAACGTTCTATTCATCAAGTGACGCCCAATTTCAGATACTAAATTAACAAGATTCGGTTCGCTCAAAGTATCCTACTTTCGGAACAAGAGATAAAAGAAGAATGACCGCATAAGAATACGGCATACCCAGCATAAGAAATGCATATACAATAAAATACTAACAGATCAATTCCTAGATAGTATATGTAGATTGGTGCATTAGGTAGTTTAATTTAATCGATCAATTCCTAAATAGTATAAGTTTCTTTGTTGATTTGCTTTTTCCGAAGTTCCAAAAGCCGCACACCTCTTCGCCAGATATCCGACAAAAATAACAAAAATAGAATTAGCATGTGCGTCATTCATTATTTAGCAAAACAACCATGGGATACAAGGCAAGGTCACTTACCCCTCATATGCATCGAACTAAAACAAGTACAGATCTGTTATTTTGAAGAGAGGAGGCAATTGCTACCAGGTTTAGCGCAAACCTTTTTCTGATTATTTTAAAACTGGAAAATGGTGGGCTAGAGCTTCCCCGTGATTACCAGACTGACATAATGCTACACCTTGACATATTCTCTCAGCCCTTTCAAGTCCAAGCTAATTATGTCCACCAGTCAGCCAAAAGGTACCCAATCGCATGTATTATCGCAATTTTTGAATTGAACTTTAATTTTTAAAGGGTGCAGATGATTCCAGATTGTCAAGCGTATTATTGGTAGTTCTAATTGTATATTCAAGAAGATAATTAGCCATATCAATACCTCATGTAGTCTAGAATGGGCGTCTGAATAATTGACTGCATGCTGTAGAAATTCTCTACAAAACGGGAGCTCCAACAATTTCGAAGCTTTGCTTTTTGTGTAAAATCGGGGTTAGGCAGTGAGCCTCATCTCCACTCTGCATATACCTTCCGTCGGGCCCATTGTATATGCGGCCAAATTGCTTTTTATTAGTCGAGCCTCATTGCAAGCTCCGTGCGCCGGGCCTTCAAAGAAGTGACAGAAATTCCGAAGCTTCCAACAAAGAAACTAATAATAAAAGCAAAAAAAAGAAAGACAGAGGAACTGGCTAATTTAGCCGCCCTGTAACTTCTGATAGCTTCTACTTTCTTCCAGGGCGTGTCAAAAGCGGGGTCAATACTGACTGCAGAAAGACATCATAGCTATTCTTGATTTGGCAATGGAACAAGTCGTGCAGCGATAAACAAGAGCTAGCTTCTTGTGGTTTGCAGTCCTTATGATATTGACTGGATTGTGATTCGCCGTGGCATTCCATTCGTTGCTGATCGAGGTTATCTTAAAGCACAGAAATGGCTCCAAAACTGCCAATCAGTCCGGTGCCAAAATGCTTTTGAAATCTGCTCTACTTAAAAGGGCCGTAATGCCACACATAATTGTGACAACTATATCTGTAAAAATGTCTACTACTGCTAAAAAGACTTACTCTGTGCCAATCTACACTACCTCCAATGGGTGTCCTGTCAAAGACCCGAATGCCATGATTAAAATGGGCAAGTTCGGACCAAATTTGCTTCAAGATCATCATACAATTGATTTGTTGGCTCACTTTGACCGAGAAAGAATTCCTGAAAGGGTAGCACACGCAAAGGGATCCGGCGCACATGGATATTTCGAGGTAACTGATGACGTTTCTGACTTGGTTTGTGCCGACTTTCTCAACGGCATTGGCAAAAAAACTCCTATTTTCACTCGGTTTTCCACTGTCGGTGGCGAGAAAGGCTCCGCTGACTCTGCTCGTGATCCTCGTGGATTTGCAACAAAGTTCTACACCCAGGAAGGTGTCATTGACTGGGTCAACATTAACAGTCCTATCTTCTTTATCAGGAATGGTGTCCAGTTTCCCTTTTTGGTTCACACCCAAAAGAGCAGAGACCCCCAGACAAATCTCAAGGATGTGAACATGTTTTGGGACTTTTTATGCAACAACCCAGAGTCGTTCCATAATGTAATGTTCCTGTTTTCTGATCGTGGAACCCCGGCGTCTTACAGGCACATGCATGGGTATTCAGCCCATACGTACAAGTGGATCAATGCCAAGGGTGAGTGGCACTACGTTCAGATCCACCTCCGTACAGACCAAGGTATTAAGACCTTTAATAACGAGGAGGCTCATAAGTTGGAGGCAGATGATCCTGATCAGGCGGGTAGGGATTTGCACGAGGCTATTGAGCGAGGTGAGTTCCCATCTTGGACAGTGTATGTTCAAACAATGACTGCAGAGCAGGCCGAGAAGGCTGATTTCAGTGTTTTTGACTTGACCAAGACCTGGCCCCAAGGTGAATACCCGCTTAGAAGGTTTGGTAAACTAGTTCAAGACAGAAATCCTGAGAATTATTTTGCTGAAGTGGAGCAATCTGCCTTTAGTCCTGCTAATACCGTCCCAGGCATTGAGCCATCAGCTGATCCTGTACTTCAAGCTAGACTGTTCTCTTACGGTGACACTCAGAGACATCGTTTGGGAGCAAACTTCAACCAGTTGCCGGTAAACTGCCCGTTACAAGCACACAACCCTTTCCAGAGAGACGGCCCCGGATGTGTCAATGGCAACTATGGCAAGGAAGCGAACTATCCCTCGTCGTTCAAACCACTCAACTACCGGCTTGATGCGTCCAATAATGAGGCACATGAGAAGTGGGTCGGCGAGGCCACAAGCTTCCATTGGGCAGCAGAGGACAAGGATTTCGACCAACCCAGGAAATTCTGGGAGGTCTTTGGCAAGACCGGACAACGTGATGCCTTCATTCACAACATTAGTGCCAACTTGAAAAATGCCCGAGAAGACGTGCGGGAGCGGGTGCTTGAAATATTTACCAAGATTTCTCCTGAAATCTCCACCCGTATCCGTGAAGCTTTGTAGGTTTGTTAATTTCCCGGTGTAAATAACGGTGGTAAATCTATGTTTTTATATATCTAATTCATATTGTGCTAAGTGAAGTGGTGAAGTTGACGATCATGACTGCACATGTGCAGCGGCTAGTTGCATGTAATATGTGGCTATATGCAACCTTAAATGACTAGCTGCTGCCAGTTAGTGTCTTGGCGGACCGGTTGGCGGCGGATCTAGAAGTTGAACATGAAGCTTGGATGTTGTTGCCCTTTTTGATCTATTTATCTAATGTCGTGACCGATATTGTATTAGTCAATATCTCACGTTTATATCGGATATCAGTTGCCCTAGCTATATCACCCCGTATACTTCCTGTTTAACTTCCACATACAAGTACCACTACAGCATATCAAGTAGAACACGCATATCAGCTTCAACGTAACGACACATTACATTTAAACATCTACCAGTCAATAGTAGTTATCTAAGGTGATTAATCTTCCACTCTGGCAAGACTACACTTACCAACAGCCACGCATCACGCACGGCGCGCGCGGCTTCAACCTCGTCATTTATTCGCGATGGTCGCATTTGATTTCTAATCTTCAGTTCACACCGTCATGTCGTCGTTTCTTTTATCATCACCAGCTAGTGCGGACTCAGACAGATCCAGATATACACCCAGCCCGGCGAGACGCGCGCTCTTGACCCGCCAGGACGTATCTCCCTTGCAGAGCCGCCAAGAACGCAAAGACAGATGGAGGGATGAGATAAAAAATAGGCGGCAGCAGGGCATTTTGGACGCCAGAGGGGGGATGGAGACCATGTCGGCTGCGTATTTCAAGGCGCACTATGAAAATTCATTAAAGGAATTAGAACGTCAAGCGGAGTTACACGCCACTAGATCAGACGACGAAGAGTTCTTCCAAGATAACGACTATTGCCATGGGGGCAGTCAAGAATCGGAAGCAACACAACGTGTGCAGGGAGTACGCGGGAAGATACAAGACGAAGCAGATATTTTGGACGAAATACTGTTGGCGGAGGAAGAAGAGATACTGTATTTAACGGAGCAGATGACTTTGGGAGATGAAGGATTTGATTCTTCTGACTGGGATATTGATATTGAAGAGATAGAGAGACAGAAGAACGAAGAAGTTGAGCACTTGAAGCGTGGTTCAGAAGATAATACAAGAGAGAGCGTTGCAGGGGGTTTAGAACATAGTACAGAGGATCACATGGAAACGTGAGGGACTCATATAGATCGATCCGGATCGCCAATACTAGTCGCAGAGAAGCATAGGAGTACGACCCGATTTTGGATAAAACTATACAGTGAGCGAAGGTTGAGTTTCTGCTGTAGCCTTGTACAGCAGATGCTACGCGTTTTTCCGTGAGGCAGTTTCACAACGCTCGGATACTCACCGTAAAAGCACCACTAAGACACACTAACCTCGCCAACATATTTATTACGCTTTGATGATAACCTTTCTATTTATCATGATTTTATTTTAACATGCATTATGAATTATGTACACAAAAGCATCTCATACTGTACATTTAACTTACTTGCGCTTCTTCTTTTCTCTCTCATATCGATTCTTTTCAGCTCCCTCCTCCGTAGCAATTGTTCGCTCCAGCTTAGCCAACTTCTCATGATATGCTTTATCGGTCTCCCGTCGTTCTCTAATCTTTTCACGGGCAACAAAAGCACTATCCTTTCGAATATCTCGCAAAGCACCCTTTCGTTCCTTCTTAAATTCGGCTCGAAGTTTGGATGCCTCTCGTCGTTGCTCATCAGGATCATAAGATTTCTTGTCCACATTGTAGTCTTCCTCATATTTAGGTGCATGGGTGGCCAAAGGAATTGGCTTATGACTTTGCATCGATAACGGAGTTCTTTCTTCTTTTCTAAACTTGAGAAGTCGAGTCAACTTTTCGTTCAAGGTGTCTATGCTAGGATGAATATCGGCCAGGTGGGACAACGCTGAAAGCATTGTCTCGCCTAACTCAACAAAGGCAAGCTTTTCGCTCCACATGGTGGAGAACTGAGAAATGGTGTCAATCACATGCAGAAGAAGTTGCGGCCGGTCGTTCTTAGTGGATGTTTTCAGTATGCTCAGAGGTTTAAACTCATCTTTGAAAGGATCGATTGTAATCTCAAGCTGGAAATGGTCAAAAATATCCAGTGATTGAAGAGCCTCTTTACCATCAGCCGTGAAGCAGTTGAGAGAACCAACTAAAAATACCCACACCTCGGGGACATATCGGTTTGAGATTCGTTGATATGCGAGAATCACATTACATAAATAGAGCCCAGTCTTCAGGTCATTGATGTTCTCGACTGTAGTCTGAGATAAATATTGGCACATTAATAGAATACTGGAAGTGGCCACCAGATGGAAATGATCAGAAGTGGAGAACAGTACTCCAACGATGGTGAACAGGATCAGGTCGGAATTTTGGAGTTTGCCCTCGACAACACGCTCCTCGGTCTGCCGTAACTCTTCTCGGAAATATGTTGCAATGTCCTGCGTAAACTGCTCAGCGAGACCCTTCAAGATGGAAAGCACCCCGTCAAAAGGTTCACTCGAAGACCAGTTTAGGATGTAGTCCACCAACACCAGACTAAACTTTCCCAACGCCTCTTTGTTGCCAGGAGCTAAACTTGGATGATTAGCTTTCATAAGCTTTTGAATTGACTTTTCATAGTCAGAAGGAGTAGTGTCATGCAATATCTCGTGCAACCCTTCCTTAGAAGTAGGCAACTTGGATACTGCCTTTACCACTGGTTTCCTTCTTACCTTTGCATCCTCAATCTCACTTTCAGCCTGGCTTTCCTCTTCATCACTTGCTTCTTCACTGCCTTGGCTTACATCACTGCCCTCCTCGGCTTCTTCGTCCTCACCACCTAGTCCAAACTCCTCAGCGTCATTAAAATAATCATCATCCAAATCGTCAGCACCCAGTTGGAACGAGTCGTCCTCTCCTTCCATACGAGCTTTTCTTTGAGCTTCAAGTTCTTTCAGTCTCTTGACTCGAGCTTCTTCTAATTCTTCGGCCGTTAGTGTTCTATCAGATGGTTTCGCTCTCCTGTCAAACGCGAGTTCTCGGACCTGTGCTTCGTATTCAGCATCTCGTCGGTCGGCCTGCTGCTGGAGAGGTTTTCTGCCTCCGTCAACCTGCCTCAGAGCCTCGTACAGCTCATCTATATTTTCGTTTTCGTCCAACTCATTGATAATAACCTGGTCCTGTTCCTTGGCGAGCTGTCGCTCATGCTTGTACATTTTCGATTTGGCAATAACCTCATTCATGACTTCTTGCTTTGATTTTTTCACCGGTTCGTCGGTCTCGGCTTCTATTTCTGCCTCCAGAGCTCTCTGTCTCTTTCGAGCAGCTCTGAATCCACCACTCTCGTCATCATCGTCGTCGTCTTCTCCGCCCATTAAGTCTCCGGCATCGAAATCATCTTCTAATGCCAAACTCTGTCCTAAATGGGTCAAAGTCACCTCGTCGTCGTCTTCCAAACTGAACAACGAAGACTTTGACTTTTTCTGCCTCTCCCTGGTAAAACGGGCCAGCATTTTCTCCTCGGCACTCATTCCTTTGTCATTTTCACCAAACCGGCGGTCGACGATTCCGCCGACTCGGTTCTTGGCGGCTCTTTCAGCTTGAAACGCCTTTTTGCGAGCTTCTTCGTTCAACTGTTTAGTCAGGCCCGGTCGGCCACTAGACCCAGTGACATTTCGGCCCAGAATATCCTGTTTCTGGCGGGTCTGTTTCACCGCAAACGGGTTGAATGCTTCTCGTATTGACTGGATCACCTCGTGCTTTTCCTGGCGGCTCTTGTTGGAGTCCTTTTTGCCAACTTTGGACTTTTTGGTGTTGGCAGCACCAACCAGGCCATGTTCTTTTAAACTTTCCTTCAGTTTTTTCAACTGAGAAGGTGCCATGTTGATGATGTAGACTGAGCCTGAATTAGTGAACTCAGTTGGTACTTGATATATTTTTCAAGATCGGCAGTGATCGTCAGCAGACTGCATATATACCCTAGCCTTTGACATGCAATCCTGAAAAAGTCTTTTGCGCGGTTCGAACTGACAATGTCGAATTATCGCGAAAATGTGTACACGCGACAATATCAAAATGCCAATTAACACGTGACAGTCGCGAAAATAAATACGAGAACAAAAAACCGTTGAGCTGAACTCCGTAAATAAAGTAGTTACCGCCTTAACCAATGAAATAAAATCTAAATTTGCTAAATGACTTCTCCAGAAAACTTTAAACTGGCCTTGAGACCACCAGTTTCTCCACACTTTTCCTCCCTCCTCATCCTCCATGCACACTCTCTGTATTCCTATTGGTCGGTGCTTGTGGGGTTGGGGTTTTCTCGTGACTTTTCGGCTATATTACGAGAATTCTCAACATGTCAACAGGAGCCGTTTTTTCCGTTTTCTCTCCACAATTGCAATTAAAACCAATTGTTAAGTTTGAATTCTCCCCCAACTTTCAACTTTAATATACTGACAACATGAGCGTCCCTGCTTTTAGTGACATTGCCAAAGCTTCCAACGATCTCCTCACCAAGGACTACTACCACTTGGCCAACGCCAACTTGGAGATCAAGACGTCTGCCCCCAATGGTGTCAACTTCACCGTCAAGGGAAAGTCCAACCAGAAGGACGGAGCCATCTCTGCCAACGTCGAGACCAAGTACGCCGACAAGGCTTCTGGATTGACCTTGACTCAGGGCTGGACCACTGCCAATGTGCTCGACACCAAGATTGAGCTCAACGAGGCTTTTACTCCTGGATTAAAGGGGGAGCTGGTCACTTCGTTTTTGCCCGCTTCTGGCGCCAAGAACGCTAAAGTCGGCTTGTACTTCAGCCAGCCCTCTTTCCATGCCAGAGCTTTCTTTGACTTGCTCAAGGGCCCCACTTTCACTGGTGATGCCACCGTGGGCCACGACGGGTTCTTGGCCGGAGCCGAGATCGGCTATGACATTCTCAACGGAAAGATCACCAAGTACTCTGCTGCTGCTGGATACAGTGCTCCTCTGTACACCTTGGCCGTGACTGCCACCAACAACTTGAGCGTGTTCTCTGCTTCCTACTACCACAAGGTCAATGGAAGCACCGAGGCTGGAGCCAAGGCTGTGTGGGATTCTCTGTCTGCTGCTGGCCAGGGAGTTGGTGTTGAGGTTGGAGCCAAGCACCGATTGGACAGCAGTGCATTTGCCAAGGCCAAGATCAACAGCCAGGGAATTGCTGCTTTGGCTTACAACCAGGCCCTGAGACCCGGTGTTACTTTGGGAGTTGGTTTGAGCGTTGATACTCAGCGATTGAATGAGAGTGCCCACAAGTTGGGATTGAGTTTGAGTTTCACTGCTTAAACAGCCCCAAAGTCTCCTATATGTAAAGGTATAAGTCAGCCGTACCTTCCATAGCTAATGGTAATTGATCAATTTAGATAGATCTGATATGTGTTTTTTTTTCCCTGTATTTGATGATCCAAGACAGTCATCTGAATAAATAAGCTAATGCTACAACGCCAAGCACCCCTAGTCCCACCGGAGTCAAGGTCCACGTCTTGCCATGATACTCGTCACTATCATACTTTTCCCTTTTCAACTCGTCCTGCCTCCTTCTATGCTCATCATATCCTCTCTGACTTTTGTAGTGTCGCTCAAAGTCAAAGTGAGGGACATCATTGTTTGATCCTCCCGTGTACGGCCGAGTTATCGGATCATTACTATCTACTTTGAACTCCTTGCCATAGTTGTGCACTCGGTTCCGACGCCTGTTCATCGTCGCCGGCCCAGATCGATGGTACGAACTACTTCTCGCATCCCGAGTAGCTCCATACGGATTGTAGCTATTGGTGGTAGTAGTATTAGACGCAGAGAGTAACGTCAGATCATAGTCTTTGCGTTTGCTGGGACTCCGCAAAATGTCGTACGCCTCTTTGATGTTTTTGAATCTATTCGTGTAGTCCTTCTGGGTCGTGTCATCCAAGTGTCTCGTTCTATCAGGGTGATATCTCTTTGACAGTTCGAGGAACTTTGTCTTGATCTGAGCCGTGGTCGAAGATTTGGTGACCCCCAGAGTCTTGTAGTGACTGAGGCGGATGGTAATATGAAGTGATTTCCTACAGTGCCTACAAAGCCAGACATTTGGCTGTTTATAAATACTCATAGTAGTACATGGTTGTGAGGTTAAGTAACAGGTTTGCTTCTAGCTATATAGTTACTATAGTTGACCCCAGCTGGTGAGTCGTTAGCTGCCGCTAACCATCAAAACGCTGCAGCTTGACCCCCGCGTAATCGGTAGCACCAAACAGGGGAAAATAAAAGAGAATAATAATGCTTCATGAGGCACTAACTACTTAGCATAACACAGAATCCAACAGGACAATTGTTACGTTTGTTTATATTAACGTTGTACCCACACTTTCAAAATATTTTTTTAGTTTTGAAAAAGCCTACAAAAATTTCTGTTTTTACGAGTGATTGATTTTATTTCTGTTTTAGTTTTTTGTGCTTTTATTTACTACTTTATTCCTCTCCGTTTCACGATACTCTGTTGTATTATTTAATAGTTGTTTTATTTTTTATTTTTTGTGTTTCAGGTGATTTAAAATGCCCCTTTGTGGAGGTCCCGCGAAGCCAGGTGAGTAAAAGATGTAAAGTTGGGTGAGGTTGTGCGAAGGCAGTTGTTCTTTGTAGTGCTGGTGGTTGTGAGTTCAACATCAACCTATAACGGTCAGCTCAACATACAATGTCAAGCACCACTACGAGGTTGATGCTTGGCGCGTTGGATACCCAAAGGAAAACGTCAGAACAGTTTGCTGTACACTGCAGTAGTCCTACAAGAGTTCCTCAGATTCCGAGTCGAGCCTGTATTGCAAAGCTGTACGTTTGTTGGATGATCCTGATCTCCGGTTCAGGGGCAGACTCCATGGAGAGGTACAGGGACTTCTACTTGACCCCAACACAGAACAACTCAGTTGAAATGAGACAAAGATCATACAGACGTCTGTCTTTGCCCGGATGACACCTGTGCTCTTTATCTATTCACTCCTACTCATTGTACGAGTCTTGTCACATCGCTGATCTGAAGATCATGATCGAATCATGGGCATTTCCTTTTCGTGACTTTTAACTGTTTCGCCTTTGATAGTCTGACCTCCCTCACACCTTATTCTCTCTATTGTCTAACAAGTCTCGCGAAAAATCGTAATTCTCGGCGATGGTGCCTGTGGTAAAACCTCGCTCCTGAATGTGTTCACCCGAGGCTACTTCCCCCAGGTATATGAACCTACGGTGTTTGAAAACTACGTCCATGATATTTTTGTAGACGGACAGGCCATGCAGCTGTCCCTGTGGGATACTGCCGGTCAAGAAGAATTTGACCGACTCCGGTCGTTATCATACTCTGATACTCACACCATAATGCTTTGTTTCTCAGTGGACTCTGCCGATTCTTTAGAAAACGCTCAAACCAAATGGATGGCCGAGATCGTCGACCACTGTGAGGGTGTCAAGCTGGTCCTTGTGGCTCTCAAGTGCGATTTGCGATCCAACGAAGAAGACCAGGACCACGAAGATTCTTCTCGAAAGAGACTGGTCTCGTACGAAGAGGGACTGGCTGTCGCCAAGCAAATCGGAGCACTGCGATATTTGGAGTGCTCTGCTAAGAAAAACAGAGGAGTCAACGAAGCATTTACCGAGGCTGCCCGGTGTGCGTTGACAGCAAAGTCAAAGGGCCATGAGGAGGAGTCGTCGTCTAAATGTGTGGTAATGTAACCGCGGACTCGAGGACTTTTTGATGATTGGTGAGTTAGATTGTAGTAATTTATGTAGGATACAGTTTTTTTTAACGATTAATAATAGTAAGGCAATTTGTTACACTTGGTAGTAGAAGTAGCGCTTCGCTTACACTATACATCATCTACACAGCCGAACCGGCACGTTAACGGACCACTCGCCACTCCATACTAAGCTTAGCTCACAACTTGAAACATGTACAGTACAATTTTATTTTCCTCGCTGTCAAGAATATCTCTACTGGATTTCTATTTAGCTAAATATATACAGCTTTTCTTCTTGTCTAATGCGTCTATTGGGTTCTTAGTAAGAACTGGCAGCCTGCTGGCATGCTTTCAGCTGCTGCAAGTACCAGTCGCAAATCTGCATGTTGCCTCCATTTTCATCCAAACACTTGGTGAAATTTCGGGCATCGACTTCGCAGTTGACCGACTGTCGCTGCTGTTCCTGTTGAACGGGGGCAGCGGCAACTTCAGAGGACGAACCTCCGCCAAAAATACTGGACACGCCGTTAGCAAGCGTATGTCCAACGGCAGAACCAACAGCCACACCAGCAGCAGTACTAGCCATCTGGGCAAATAAGCCGGGCTGCTGAGTTCCAACCGGAGCGGAACGAGCAGCGGCGGGGGCAGGAGGGGGAGGAGCGGTTCGCGGCGCGGGCGCTGCCATGGTGTGCGAGGATCGGGTCTGCTGTCTGGGAGCAGGGGCGGGAGCAGCTCTTCTTCGTGGCATTGTTATTGGTTGTTATATGGAAATGCAAAGAAATTTGAAGAAATTAAACAGTGGCGGATTGGCTAATATATTTGGTGCGCCGCACGAGAATGTGGAGTCCAAAATGGCAAGTGAAACCGTTGATCCATGTATAAGATTAGATGCCAAACAGGAGAGGTTATAAAACGGTGGTTGTAGTTGGAAGAGAGACTTCCGGAGCACGGCTCTTGCGTGCATATGTTCATCTATTATAGCTATATACAGGTGGTTGAATACCTTTCGGTGTGTTGAAGTCGTTAGTGAGTCGGTGGTATGACAGTGGTCAGCGATCTTAAGCAGTCTTTTTGCTTCTCTCTCGGTCTCGCTTAGCATAGATTTCACCAGTGAATGGTCTTGTTAGTTCTGGTACTCAATTGTGTTCTCCACCACACATTTTCACCAACAGGTATACGTACTCCTCAAATCTCAAGGCAATCAAATACATCACCAAAACGAACCCAGACACAAAGATCCCGGCCGGCTTGCCAAACCACAGAGCCGTACCCAAAAATGACAGAGCACTGCCATAATACATGGGATTGTTGGTGACATTGAAAGGAAACGACGTCACCCGGTCTTCCATAAGAATACCAAAGTAGTCTCCGAGATATGTTCCCGTGACACCCAATGCCCACATGGAGCTAACTACGAGAATGTTTCCAGCCGCAAACAACACAGCTGCAGCGATTTTGAACTCTGGCTTGTCGAGATCTTTGAATGTAGGCTGTTCTCGTAATGCTAGCTCGTACAAGTAATCTCTAAAAATTCCGAGCGAGAAAATCGTCACGGCCAAACCGTAGCATCCTAGTTTTCTATTTCCACCAGCCAATTTAGTGAGAATCTTTGTACTGTATTCTAGTAAGCGTGGGAAAACTCTAATTTTTGTTGTTCCGAGTTATTCACTAACCAAGGCGTGCCACACTGTTCCAGAAAATTGGATTGAAGGCAATTGATGCAAGGGATACTTGTTAGACCTACGATTGTATAATACGTGGTGTACCACTATCTACGAGAAAAACATGCCTTGCAAACTAGTTTTACTCAGATCCACTCCTAATTCTCGTAATTGTTCCATGGTTGTGTAAGTTAATGAGGTTAAACAACGCATGTGAAAGGGGTTAATAAAAAGAGTTACCCGGATGTGGATGGTCAATATAAAATGATAACTGGATGCTTAGCTAAACGGACAGAATGATATCATCGCAGCTGGTTCAAAACGAAAAGCGATAATCAACAAATCACCTTCGTACACACATTATACAGCCATTATGTTGCAAGGTTAATATCCGCTTATTGTCCCCTCAAGCTGACCCTCTGTCTATGTCTCTCCGCCCGTTCATATCCTTTCACTGTTACCCTCCAGTCGCTTAATTGCATAATCTTACCGCGTTAATGCACTGTTCATGCAACTCTAATTGTTGGACCCAAATTAAGCTATGATAGGCAGCATGCCTCTATAGCGACTTTAACAGATATGAAAGATGCCTCTCCAGAGTAACTCAGCTATCTACTGTCGTCCGCTAGTTTACTCCCTCACAACATATCATGGATTTTTTCAACTTCTTCCACTCCAGTGACCTCAAATTCCTATCACTAGCCGTGTTGGCTGCTGTCTGCGATGGAGCGATGACCCCAGTTCTCACAGTATTGTTAGGACAGATCTTCGACAACCTGGGCCGGTTTACGTCAAATGAGATAGGTAGAGACCAATTCATGGCGGCCGTGCTTCAGTCAGTAACTGGCATCTTTTCAATAGCATTGGTCACAGTGGTCATAACCTGGCTTATGATAACTATGTGGTACCTCTTTGCCGGATCACAAGTCCGCAGAATTCGCCGTCTGGCCTTTTCTACACTGATCCATAAACCTTCCGAATGGTTTGACAGCACTCAGGGGTCAGTGGGTTTACTCACCATGACCACAAAGAACATTGACGACTTATTCCTTGCTCTTTTCTCCACCTCAATGGTCATTCAGTCTTTTACCACCATTTGCGGATGTTTTGCTCTGGCCATGTACAAGTGCTGGATCCTCACTCTCGTCTCTCTCGTGGGACTACCTGTTATTGTAGTCCTTGGCACTTTGCTTTCCCGACCAATCCAGCACAACGTAGAGGAAGCGAAAAAGGCTGCCAGTCATGGTGCCTCTTTGATACACTGGGCCATGTCATGCATCGAAACTGTTCATTTATTCAACAACGAGAAGTTTGAAGTTGACAGAGCAGAACAGCAGTTCAAATTGGTCAGGAAGTTTTATCTTGAAATGGCCAAATATTTAAATCTCCAAATGGCTCTGTCCAAGACAATCATGCTGGCAATGTTCATACAATCATTCTATTATGGCTCGAGTCTAGTCAGAAAAGGAGCCGTGAGTTCAGGCGACGTACTAATCGTTTTTTGGTGCTGCATGTCCATTGGCCAAAGTCTCAACGCTATCATGCCCCATTTAGGCTCACTGCAAAAGGGAATAGTAGCAACCCATAATCTCACTGAACTCTGCGATCCGGGTGCAGACAGCTTCCACCATTTCAAAAAGTCGATTGGATTGTATCCAGAGCGTGCCACTGGAAAGATATCTCTATTTAATGTGAGTTGCAAAGAAATCTACTAGTTGAGGGGTTTTTTCCCGTAAATAAATTAACAAGGTCTCTTTCAAATATCCTTCACGAGACACAGAGGTTCTACATGATTTGACGGCAAATTTCAGCAACTCCGGATTGACATTCCTAGTTGGCAAATCTGGTTGCGGAAAATCTTCTCTTGCGCTTCTTCTACTCAAACTTTACGAATATAGTGCTGGATCAATATTTATTGACAATTTCCCCTTGGAAACTTTGAGCCCAAGATGGCTCTCTGATAACATTTACGTTGTAGAGCAACAGAGTTTCATATTCACGGGAACAGTCCGCGAAAATGTTACTCTGTGTAGTAACAGAGCAACAGACTACTTTTCACCGGCTCCATCTCCCGTTGAGTTGAAAGATTCCCTTGCGTTGGGGCTCGCTACAATGGCAGTTTCCGAGTTTACAGACAATCTTCCCGACGGCCTTGATACTATGCTAGGTACTAAAAACATCGACTTGAGTGGAGGGCAGCGGCAACGAATCTCTCTCGCTAGGGCGCGACTAGTGGACGCTCCAATAATGATTTTCGACGAGTCAATGAGTGCATTGGACAAAGAACTACGCAAACAGATTATGCATGAGATTAGACAATATCGAAAGGGCAAAACTACGATCATAATTTCTCATCAATTTTCTGAAATTGAGGATGACGACTTTGTATATATGATGGAAAAAGGGACAATCGTTCAACGTGGAAAAAAGAAAGACCTACAAGCTGAAGGTTTCCTTCAGGACTGGACAGACTCTCCAGTCAATGATAAATTTGATTTCGAAATTGAAGATGAAACACTAACCCCTGCAGGACCAGAGACGCAGCTAAAGTCACTCGAAGCGACTGCAACTGAACCATCACAACTGGACTATACCAAGGGTACTTTTTTCCTCCTGCGCTCTTCTCCTTCTAAGATTCTGCTATCACTGGGACTTCTGTTTATGATCGTGAATGGAGCTCTCAGTCCTCTTTTTTCTTTTGCCTTTTCGCATCTTTTAGTGGCAATCATTCCATATCAGGATATCAATGTTATATTATGGACAATAATTGTGGCGATTTTTGCTGTAGCAGACGGTATAACACTCTATGGCCATTTGTTTCTGGACTTTGCTAGCGAGAACTGGAATTTAAAGGCACGAATTTCTACTCTGACAAACATTTTCGCAAGCACTAGATTGCAAAAGTCCTCTACGTACTTCACCAGCCATCTGGTCAATGATTCCGAACAGATCAAAGTGATCGTTACCAAAGTCATGGCTGCCATCTGCATTGCGGTAACTATTTCGACTTGTGCCATTATATGGGGACTTGTCACAGGTTGGCAACTTTGCCTAGTTGGCTTGTCACTTTTCCCCGGTTTTTACCTATGCACCTACTGGTTTGCTTGGATTTCGAAAAAATGGGATGCGAAACATTATGAAGTTGCGCACACTGCTCTTTCTCTTATGGTTCACGCAATTCGAGGAATAAAAACTGTCAAGGTGTTGTCCCTTGAGTCATACTTCATGAAAAGGTTGGATCTGCTCGAGGAAGATTTGAAAGAGGTCTTTGTTCGACGTGCTGTCTATGTCGGCGCGGGATTCGGTCTGACGAAGATATTCACTTTCGTTGCTCAGGGGGTTTTACTCTTCTACGGAATGGACTTGTTATCACAAGCCCAATATACCGTACAGCAGGCAATGACTGTTTTATCGCTATTAGTTTTCTCTCTAGTGACATTGGACCAACTTCTCAGTTCTATACCGGAACTATCAAATGCTTATGCGACTTTATCCGTCATGGCAAACATGGCGAACGTGTCAACAAAGGAAGAGCGGGTAGGTTTGGTTAAAAAGGACATTTGTGGAACGCTCGAATTTGACAATGTTTCATTTTCCTATGGGTATAACTCTTTGATCCACAGTCTCTCCTTTACATTACAACCAGGTGAGGTTGTGGCAATTGCTGGGCCGTCAGGATCCGGAAAATCGACCATAGCCAAGCTGGCGACAAATCTGATTACTCCCACTGATGGACGAATCTTGGTGGACGGGGCAGATATCAAGGATTATGCAAATAGCTTTTTTAGAGCTAACGTCGCACTTGTTCAACAAATGCCTATTCCATTTTTTGAAGGAACAATTGAGCAAAACTTGCTATATGCTTTGGAGAACAAACGCATCTCGCTAAAAGAGAAGCACACACTAATTCGTAATGCTTGTACAGCTTGCGGATTGGACGAGTTCATCTGTGCTCTTCCTGATGGCTACAAGTCATTAATGGGAAATGCCAGCGAAAGTGAGAAGTCTACGTTTTCTGGGGGACAGTTACAGCGGCTGGGCGTATCTCGTGCACTCGCTATTTCTCCTAAAATCCTTATTCTCGATGAGTGTACAGCTTCTCTGGACAGCGAGTCGATGTTGAGCATAAAGAAGATAATCGAGGAATTCAAGGTAAAGAGATCTACAACGACTCTCATTATCTCTCACCAAGAGGAGTTTCGTGATGTTGCCGACCGAACTATTCACCTGGTTCCTTCATCCAGTGACTACTATCGTTGATTCCTGGCGACCCATTTTCCAGTTCCAGCATATCACAGTCGCGTATAATTATCTATCTACTACAAATAGTTCTAACTCTACACATGTAAAGTAATAAATGGTACCTCGACATCCTCATCGTTCTCATCGTCTGCACAAATTTCAAAAATAAGAGTCTTGGTGTGAGCAGGAAGTGGCTGTTTGGATACAGTCTCCAACAAGTCTGTCAGCTTGAGATTCAATCGATCCTTGACTTTCGCCGGAGGATAGAATGAGGCATACAGTAAAGTTGTTCCCGAAGACAACATAGAGATGTCCAACCCTTCTTCTTTCTTGAACTTATCAATGAGTTCTCTCAGAGTCACATTTTCGTACACATCAAATCTGCCCCAGATCTTATCAATTTTCTTTCCGTTGTACTCCAATTTCGAAGAGGCAATAGGTTCTGAGAATCCAAAGAACGGAAGAGCCAAGTTCACAAATCCGTTCTTGAAATCTTCAATCTTTCTCTTCTTGGCATCAACAACCTTGGGCAATTCCAAGCACACCAGACCAGTAACAAGTGATGTAGTGGTGGCAATGGCAGGAATGATACGACCGGCAATAAACTTGGTCTTTGATCGATCAGCAGTCTCAATATTGTAATTGAGAGCTCGCAAATTGGACGCAGCAGTGATGAAATCAATGTGGTAATTACTATCATCGTCCTTTTCGAACTCTACCGGCACTAGTCGGAACCCAGCAAGAGTAGATGGAGGGGGCAGGCTTTGAGCCAGCTGACCCAGCTCATCCTGGTCAATGTCACCACCGGCATTGGGATCGGGTTCATTATCATTGGCTTGAATCTTGATGCTAGACGAAGGCGAGAACTCCGGAACCTTGACAGAGGTCAAAACCTTGACATAAGTCTCGGTATTGTCATCTCCTTTGAGACCGTAATTGAAAGCCCGCAAATTGGCAGCGGACTTAATAAAATTGAAATGGTCTTCATTATTGATGTCGAACTTGAGAGGAGTGGGTGCCCGCTTGGGGCCGCTCCAGAAAGGAGTGCCTGTGGAAGTGACAGCATCTACTGGGAAGTTGTACAGCAGCTGTTTAATATCATTGCTGAATTTTCTCTCAAATTCCAGTCGAGCCCAAACAATGCACTCCTCAAAAGACAACGGTCGGTCTTTTACAAGGTAAGACTGGATGGTTTCGAGAATACCCTTCTGATCTCCACTCTGCTTCAAAGTGCTTTCAACAAAGTTGGGTTGGGAAAGATATAGATTGACATTTTCAGCAGCGTCTTTAAAGTATCCCATAAACAGGCTTTTTGACCAGGCAATAGTGTGATCAATTTTATTGGGGAAACTTCGCAGAGTGCATAGAGGAGTGCTCTTCTCGGGAGGATCCTGACTGGACGAGTAACTCTCAGTAAGATCGGGAATGACTACTTGAACATTACCCTTAGTACCCAAAGTTCCACTTTCTAGCAATGGCTTTTTGAAAAAGACGCATCGTCTATCGATATATGTTCGTGCCTCGACATTGTCCAAAGCGTTTGTAGCGAAGTCTAGTGATTTCCAGAAGTCGTCGTTGAACACATTTTCTGTCTCAGTTCCCACGAGTTCGCTTCTATACTCAATGTGGCCGGCAAGGTCGGGGTTCATTTTGGTAGCGGCGGCGGCTGCAACTTGAGATTTGAGCTTCCCAACGTCGCCAGGTCGGAATAAGAACTGTCGGTTAAGGTTGCTCTTTTCTATCGAGTCATTGTCAGTGACAATGATTTTACCGTTGATGCCAGCTCCGACACCTAAAAGGGCCCAATTCTTGAGCATTTCACAACCAATGGCACCAGATCCAACCAGGAATATTCTCAGATCACCAAGCGTCTTGAGAAACTTTCGACCAAAGACAGCGGCATTTCCGTCATATCGGGAGCCAACGGGTGCAGTATCTTCTTCGGTGAGAACAGTATCGGCCGGTAAACTTTCCAACGAGTCAAAGTACAGCCACTGTTTCACTGGTACGAACTTTCCAGAACAAGCTTTAAGGACTTCTTGAGCTACAAGACCACCAAGGAACGAGGCCATGGGACCAAGATCTCCTTGCGCTTGGAAGGCCAATTGTCGGATTAACTTTTCGTCCAGCTCGGTCTCATCGCCAAGAACTTTAGGGTACTGAGCAGCGACATTTTTGGCCAAAGCCACCAGCTGGTTGGCATCTTCCTCATTGTATGGCTTGGGCAGTCGGCCACTATTCTTGTTTGCAAATCCGTGAAGAGCTAAAAAGCCAATGTGGAGCTGGCCCGGTCGATCAAACTTGGCAAAGTCCGACACCAGATATTCAGGTTCATCTAATTGTTCTAGGAGGGGTTTAAAGAATAGTTGCTGAGGCTTCTTCACTTGAGTGAAAATTCCTCCTCTATCGTACTTTCCGAGGTTCGAAACATCGCCGATGTTGAATGTGTAGGGTCCCGTGACTTTCACTTCTCGGGGTTCGCCGTCGTTGAGAGAAGGGATTCCCTGGACTTCGGAGAACTTGACCCAGTCTCCGTCCTCCAGGCCATGTCTAGTTTCATCTAAAGCGGCGACAGTTCCGTCCGGCTCAATTGCCGACACAATCCCCGTCAGCGGTTCTTCACCGGTAGGGTCCACCACGGTGAACTTGGCGCCGAAATCTACAAACACCGAGCCAAACAGGCCGCGGCTCGAAGCATAAATAAATTTAACATCATTGTGGTGGGTTAAGTTGTTGATTTTCACAACAGTGTCCAGGTCCTCACTCTCGGTGATGACGATAACCTGATATTTCACAATTTCTTGTTCCGTCAGCTCTCCGTCCACCACACTAATAGGTACATATGAGTTCAATTCTGCGAGACGAGGAGCAGTGATCTTCGCTCGAGGCTGACCCAGTTCTTCCTCGGTGATGAAATACTGACTTGACAAGTCCCGGATCTCCGCTGGCTGCGGATCATAAAGAGCAATGGATTTGACTCCTGCCAATGCAACGTTCTTGGCAATTTCAGCGCCCAATCCTTTCAGACCAACAATCAACACATTGGACTGACTCATTCGCTGCATGGCCTCTCGTCCCAGCACGTAAAGCTGTCGGGAATACAGTCCCTCGTCTATTCCATCTTCAACTTGCATCTTGTTAGTGCGTGCTTTGTCATCAGAACCCGGAAGAGGGCCACTTACGTCGTTCAAAGACATTATTTTGACTTTCTTCAGAGGTGGATTCTATCTGGGAAAACGGACTTGATATGGGATTTAACTGACAATCTAAAAGCAGAATTAAAACGGATGAATAATTGGGAATAGATGTGGCAAGTTTGTAACGAAGGAAAGAGTCCGGGGGTGGTATATAAAGCCGCAGCGGAGGTGCATGCGGCTGGTCACGTGGATTATTAGTAAAAAGGTGGAAAGAATGGGTTGATTCGGGAAGAAAGAGGCTATTAGAAAGATTACCCTTATCCTCTTCTACCAGCAAGATTCACTTTCACTCTCCCTCTGCTTTCAGTTTTGTAATCACCTTCCAACTCGTATAGGCATATGCACTGCCGATCTTTTACTATCCGAACCTTTCGAGATATCTCTTCCTTCCAACGTCTTTCTATATATATTTCTCACACCGTAATTACTGTTTGTCATGAGCGCATTATTGCAAGACAGAAGAAGGATTCTGGGCCCCACTGATGCCGTCAAACTCCCCTTAGACACAGTCTCTTCCCTGTCCGAAGTTGATCGAACCCGAAAACCACTGGAACTTCGAAAAATCTTTCTCCAACCTGGCGGGGTCGTCAACTCGAATGGGTCGGCGTATATCGAGGTTGGAGACATAAAACTACAATGCAGCGTATATGGGCCTAGCCCCATTCGAGGATCTTTTACCGAACGTGCCGAATTGACGGTTGAAACCAAAGTTACTCCGTTTGCAGGAATGACATCAGATTCTCAAACGGCAGAACTGGAATTAAATATCTCTACTTTTGTATATACGGCTCTGAGTCCTGCTGTGTTGCTTGACCAGTACCCTAAAAGTTGCATCAATGTGCTGGTTACAGTAATATCTGCCGGTAACAACTCGAAAAGTCTGCTGGCTGCTGCCATCAATGTTGCGAGCGTCGGTTTGATGAATGCAGGCATATTCATGAAAGATGTCGTCACTGCTGGTTCAGTGGTGGAAATCGACAACACTGTATACTATGATCCTGAATGTACGAATAACTCGAGTCTAGAAGCTGTGATTGCATTTTGCACGGGCCGAAACAACAGTATCACCAACCTGTGGATAGAAAGCGAGGAAATAGAACCTGAAAAGTTCACCAGTCTCTCCGACCATGCATTGACAGTTGCCAGTCAAGTAAGAACACTCATCAACGGAGTCTTGATATCTGAATTTCAGCGTGTTGAAAAGGGTAGTACTGAATCCTAGTCGTCTTCTACATCAGCACAGAATCATGTCATACGCCATCTATTATCCTATCTATACACACATCTCTCTCTATATCGTTAGCCTACCAACGGCCGGAGGGCATTCTTCACATTTATTAATCGCTCACACAGACTTATGACTGTGTGATGGGTTTGAATGACCGAGTTGGCCAAATCAATTCCATAGATCTCTTTGATTCCATAGGCAACCCGGCTAACCACTTTCTGGTCGTCCAAATCCCACGGTTCACTGACACTGTGGGGTGCCTCACTGGTGCTGCCAGTGTGACATCTAGCCACCAGAGGAAGAACTTGATTAGCAAGCTCTTCGGCATCTTGTGTAATAATTTCTCCTCTAGGAGTGATGATTTCAAATGGCTGGGAAATAGCAAGCACGTTGTGCTTTCCATTGTAGTGATATCTGAATTCGTAAACTCCTCGTTCCCAGAATAGCATGTCTCCGGAGAAGAGCACTTCACCTGTCTCACCATTGTTCGAGATCACGCTATTGCTGTGATCACTGAATCCACTAGTATCAATGGCAGTCCATCGTCCTTTGCTGCTGAGCCGAGTAACTTCTGTGCTGACGTTATCAGTCAGTCGGTACAGTCCGATCCAGTCTTTCTTAGAGTGTTGAGCGTCAGCAGTCCATTCCACTCGGAGCGGAGTCCCGTATTCATATTGTATGGTAGTAGAATTGGATGAGACAGGTTCAGTAGCAATCTTCAGTCCGTACAGAGCGGTGTTGACATGCACATCGTCGGACACTCGCACAATGGTAAGTCGAGCAGGGTACTGTTTAAGAAGCACTCGAGTGTCTGAGACCACTTCATTGATTTTGGGTTTGGCCTGTTCAAGGAAGCTTTCTACCACAGTAGCAGTCTCTGAAATGACCTTGTCAAGAGATCCCTGTAGCTGTCGTACTTTAGACTCAAAGGGAGAACTGAGCTTGGCTTGTCGAATTGTCTTGGTGATACCGGCTTCCTTTCGGATCTGGTTACCATAAAGCTTCTGCATATGAGGTTGTTCGACGAATCTAATAAACAAAAGGTTGCCAAAGGTCCAGAGAAATGCAAGAAAGGTCACAGAAGTGCTGTTGCACAGCAATGCCATACCCCAAACACCGGCAATACCAAACAGTCGCTCAGGATTGTTGAGATATCGGTAAATTCCAGAGTATGTTAATCTCTTGTTTGGGAGAGTGTAAAAGAAATCACCGAAAAACCACCCGTATTCGCCCAGGCTCTCAAAGATGGAATAACTGGTCCAAGTCTGCAGGCTGACTAACATCAGTCCAACAATGTATCTGAATGGCCAGAATGGAACTCCCGACGGAGATGTCCACTCTCTCAAGCAGTAGACACCAAAGGTTACGTATGACATAACAGTGCACACATTATAGAGAGCCTGCCACTGCTTGTACGCATCCTGAGCGGATCCGCCAAATTTCAGGAAGATCTGGGTCCAGGCTTTAGATTCGCTCTGTCCTCGGAGTAGGTATCCCAGCCCAAAGCTGTGGAACAGTCGCCAAGTCAAGGCACCGGTGAAGGTAATAAACGTCCAGAACTTGGAGTGAGGAGCAAAATACAGAAGAGCATAGTTGCTCAGCAGCAGGACCAGAAGGATATCAGACATTCTAGTGACGGTGAATCCCTTGAGCACAAGTAGAGCCGGCGAGGTAAGATCTTCTGGTACCACAGCAGTAGCAGGGTCCTCAGAGCTGAATGACTTGCGTTGCTTAGGTTGAGGAGGATTGTAGGTCTTTTCAATGTGAGGATTTTCGACAATGATCAAAAACGCAAACTGGGAAGCATGGGCCAGAAGCGACACAAAGAACAAGGTGTAACTGGCAGCCATGAGCGAAATACCATAGAAACCTGCGTATCCAACAGAGTACATGGGATGAGGGGCCATTTCAAACACACCGTCAAACGTGAGCTGCAGCTCTTCCAGAAAGAAAAAGTCTCCCCAGTACCAGGCGTAGTCTTTGACGACTCTGTGAGCATCTAATTTGACCCAGAGATTGAACATGAACAGGACGATTCCTGCCGACCATCTACCCAATGTAATGAACCACGAATGATTGGGCAGCGAACCACAGCTAAAGGCCAGCAGCATGTAACAGGTGAAATCACTCATCAGAATAAGATCCACGAGATCTCGGAAGAGCAGCCAAGTATTGTACTCTACAGGTGACTTGTAAAAATCATAGTCAGGCCCCAATTTGCCAGTCAGATCAGATTTCACCAGGTAATGCACCCAGCTGTCCGACTTCTCAAAGATCTTATATTCCTTGGCCCATTGGACCAAGCTGCAATGTTTACTCTGTTCAGACAACAAGTACCCGATACCAGCATTGTACGCAGCTCGCCAGACCGTAAACAGTACCAAGAATACCGGCAGTCGGTAGCTCTGCGGTAGCACCAAGTACAGTCCGATATAACTGAGCAAAATGCACACAATTGCTATATCCGAGATGCTCTTCTTGACCCGCGGGTCTAACAGGTTGCTGACCATATCATGTGTCTCGGGAACCTCAAACACAGTCCCGTCGGGGGTGTGGCCCATGATTGGAGAATTGCCAGCTGCCGTCTGGATAGGCAGCTGGGCGTTTTTCTCGACAATCGTGTCCTTAGCGGTTGATTCCTCTGTGGATTTATCTTTGCCCCGGTGGGTTACCTCGGAGACTGAGACCTGAGACCCGGAAGCTTGGATATTCGCTGACATGGTCGAGGTTTTCAGTTATATAAGAGAAATGCACACTATGGGAGGAGGGTTCAACAAATGGCGGAGGATTGACGTAACAGGAAATCCTTCACATGCTCTGAAATTCGCCTGTTGGGGTAAGGGGTTGGAGAAGTGCGTGGAAGTACGGAGGGAAAGGGGCGAAGGGCTCATTCGAAGGAGGTGGAGGAGGTCTGAATTGTTGAATTTTTTTTATGTAGTTGGACGGGAGTAAAGAGTTTTTCACGATTGGTTCGTGAGGAAATTGCAGACATTTTGGGTTTAAAGTTTGAGTTTGTGTAAAGCTTGAGTGCACAGAATATCTACATTTGAAACCTAGATGGTGGTTTTAAAGTTTTTCACTAGACTTACTCTCCGTTTTTTAACCTCGAGTGTACAGAATTGTTTCTTCTTCAGAGTTCATATGTGGTTATCTGGTTGGTTCTATTTGGAGTCTAGGAGAAAAGTGATTGGTTACGAAAGTGCATGATTATGCATTAATATGCAGGGGTAACGTCAAAGTTGACAGACTGGACCGATAGATTCTTTTGACTAGCCAGAAAATCACACAACACAGTGGTTTGCATTGTAGGGTATTCGCTAACTATTAGTGTACTGTCTTCTCGTGATGCGTCTTCTCCGTTGTGATGCTTTAGTTTGTCAATAGTCTACTTTTCATTGATTCTGATACCACGAGCCGTTGACGCACTCGGCGACCGTCAGCTGCGTGGAACCCAACATTCGAGAAATTTGTATACCAACATCCACTGGTTTAATATCAAAATCATGCTCCAGGGCAATTCCTCCTTCTTCTGGTTTCCAACGCTGGACGTTTTGGTAAATTTCTGCTTCTGTTATAGAACCATCGGGAAGTTTCCAATCAACGGTATCGCGATCCCACAAAACTGGAACTAAGTTAAACTGCCGACTGATGGCTCGCACGCGGTCATCAAGCGCACCATATGGCGGTCTGAAATATATAGGAATGATCCCAGCAGTGGCATTCATGGCCCATATGGACCATTGAATTTGAGCGACTATCTCTTCATTGGAAAGCCCTGGTAGATTGGCGTGACTCCAAGTATGAGTGGCCAGGAGGTGACCTTCCGCGTGCTGCCGACGAAATATGTCTGGAAACTTGATTACATTTATTCCCTGAGTGAAGAAGGTAGTCTTTCCTTGTAGCTGCTCTAAGAGCTTTGTGGTACTCATTGTAGGGCCATCATCAAAAGTTTGGCTCAAGACTGGACAGGAGACAATATCGTCAGAGGAGACGCATCCGTGGCATCCAAATGAGCAATGGAATGGTTCGACATTAGTGCAATCTCCCAGATCTGTCCTGGGTATATCTGGTATTGCCGATAAATCAATGTCAGTAGTTGGAATAAAAGGTGGATATTCTGATGGCCAGTCACTCAATCCAGTGATGTCTCTTAACCAGTCTGGAAACAGTTGAGATTTCTGGATATTTTCTAATTCCTGTTTTCGCGGACCCGCAACCCACAACGAAAGGAGTACAATAAAAACCGGCAATATTAGGATAGAGATCACTCTGGATTTTGTTATGTCTAAAGGGAAATTGAGAGTGACCATTGTTTCTATCTATATCATGTTCTGTATGACATTTATATATAAAATTGTCCATCTTCTGTTCTGTAGTTATCTTATATATATTTGTATAGCCCGTGGGGGGTTGTTGGTGGATCTACTGATTTTAGGCTATCTCACTTTCTTTTTATCAGTACGGATGATATTAAATTTAACTCAGTCTTTACGTTGACAGCCATTCAATTGAACTCACTATAGTGTATGTAATCATGACTGAAGTTTTGATAAATAATATTGAAGAGAAAACCAGTTAACAGAATTGATATAGTTCATAGTCGTTCTGTATATCTGGAATGTTAAAGATATCGTCCTCTGCATCATAGTTAGATTGTAAATAGCTCTTGAGAATATGGACATCTGAAATGCTTTGTGTCGGACAAAGATAGACACCATATTTCACAGTAATAAGGTTTTACCAAGGTTATAGGTGTATCAGATGACATATTCTCCTTCGTCATATGAGTTTTAGCTGCTTCGATAGTTAAGACTGCTGTATCGTTTGTTATGAATGTTAAATCATGGAATATTCGCGATCTCATAGAATCATATAAGCCTCCTCCATCAGTAGATTCGATAAACTCATCCAAGTCTTCAAAGCTAACTCGTTGACTGTGAATACGTACATTAACATTGTATTTGAATATTTGTGTGGATACTAGCGGTTGACACCACCTAGTTGTAGTTGACACGCACCCCTTTCTTTCTTTCTTGTAGTTATGCAGGGTCAGCTAACTTACACGGTGTTTACGGAGTTCCTGATCTCCGTACGCCTTTTGCGTCATCTCTCATTTAATGTGAGGCCAGTGCTGATCAATATAGCGCTCTGTATAAGCTGAGCGGGGTGTAAATCAAAAAATGGCCGGCATGGTGCTACATTTCGGAGAGCGGGGTTTCTTGTCTCAGTGAGAATAGAGATTTATATAGTAATCCTTTCTCACAATAATTCTTCAAAATGGTTTCATTCGACGTTGAAAAGACTTTAGCCAAATTGTCTGTACGTGAAAAATGTGCGCTGCTGACTGGCAGAGACAATTGGCACACTGTTGGATTGCCAAACCACAATATTCCCTCCATTCGAACGTCAGACGGACCCAATGGCGTGCGTGGCACAAAGTACTTTGACGCAGTGCCGTCAGCCTGTTTTCCCTGTGGGACCGCGCTGGGTTCGACGTTTGACGAGGACCTGCTGTACAAAGCTGGAGAAGCAATGGCCAAACAGGCCAAGGCCAAGGGTGTTCACACCATTCTTGGCCCTACCGTGAACATTCAGCGGTCACCATTGGGTGGACGGGGCTTTGAGTCGTTTTCAGAAGACCCTGTGCTCAGTGGTCTGTCTGCCGCTGCCATCATCAAAGGCGTGCAGTCTCAGGGCATCCAGACGACCATCAAGCACTTTGTATGCAATGATCAAGAGGATGGCCGTACGTCCGTCAATGCCGTTCTTACCCAGCGTGCCCTGCGAGAAATCTACTTGATGCCATTTCAGATCGCGGTGCGTGACGCTCAGCCGACGGCATTCATGACTGCCTACAACAAGGTCAATGGAACGCATGCCAGTCAGAACGTTGAACTCCTTCAAAATATCCTACGAGGGGAGTGGGAGTGGGATGGTCTCATCATGTCGGACTGGGGCGGGGTCTACACCACCGTGCAGAGCATCGTTGCTGGTCTTGATCTGGAAATGCCTGGGCCCGGAAAATGGAGAGGCGCGTTGCTGGAGGACAGTATTTCCAGCAAAGAGCTGCCGATCAAATACGTCGACGCTGCTGTACGCCGAGTACTGCATTTTGTCAAGGAGTCCATCGAAGAATCTGGAGTCCCCGAAGATGCTCCAGAGGAGCAATTGAACACGCCTGAAACTTCTTGTCTGCTTCGTAAACTTGCCGCTGATTCGATCGTTCTTCTGAAAAATGATAATAGCATTCTGCCCTTGAACAAAGACAAAAAGACTGCTGTCATTGGCCCCAATGGAAAGGTCACTGCCTACTGTGGAGGCGGTTCTGCCTCGCTGACCCCTTACTATACGGTGTCGCCTTACGAAGGCATTGCCAACGCTGTCAGCACTAAGCCGGACTTTGCGCTTGGTGTGGCCACTTTCCGGGAGTTGCCATTACTTGGTGAATTCTTGACCGACAAACAAGGCAACAAGGGATTTACTCTGGATGTGTTTTCTGGCCCGCGCGAGGATCCTTCTCGAAAATTTCTGGAAGCGAAGCATCTAGTCAGCTCGTACATGACTTTAGGGGACTACGCCCCACCTGGTTATAAGAACGGTCTTGCCCTATTCTGTTTTGATATTGTCGGGTACTTTATCCCTGAAGAGTCTGGAACTTATCAGTTTGGACTTGCTGTACACGGATCTGCTACCCTTTACATCGATGATAAGTTGGTGGTAGATAACAGCAAAGATCAGAAACCAGGAACTGCGTTCTTTGGCGGGGGGACTGTAGAAGAGGTCGGAGAATGCAATCTGGAATCTGGCAAAAAGTATAAGGTAACCGTGCTGTATAGCACTCAATCACCCTTGGATTCACCCGGTCATTTTAGTTCTCCCGGAGCGTTGCGTTTTGGCTGCTCTTTCAAGAGAACTGTCGAACAAGAGCTCAACCATGCAGTGGAGATAGCAAAGAGCGTCGATCAAGTTATCTTGTGTATTGGACTCAACTCTGAGTGGGAGTCCGAAGGCTTTGATCGTGAACATATGGGGCTACCTCCTAATGTCGATGAGCTGGTCGAGGCTGTTCACAAGGCAAACCCCAATTCTGTTGTTGTCATTCAATCAGGGAATCCTGTGGCCCTACCGTGGATTGATAATGCCCACACTGTTCTTCAAGCGTGGTATGGTGGAAACGAAACTGGTAACGGTATAGCTGACGTTTTGTTCGGTAAGACAAATCCCAGTGGACGACTCTGTCTGTCGTATCCCAGACGAGTAGAAGACAATCCTGCTTATTTGCACTTTGCTTCCGAAAATGGGGAAACTTTGTATAATGACGATGTTTATGTTGGCTACCGACACTACGAGATTGTCAAAAAAGATGTCCTCTTCCCATTTGGATTCGGACTCTCTTTTTCGAGTTATACGCTGACAGACCTTGCTGTGAAAGTCAAAGGCGAGGTCATTGAAGTGTCCGTTGATGTGCAGAATACTGGAAAGCGATCAGGGGCCGAAGTGGTTCAAATTTACGTTTCTCCTGTGACTCCGCCTATTGGACGACCCTTGAAGGAGCTGAAAGGATTTGCGAAAGTTTTTGTTGAGCCTGATTCTCAGAAACGAGCTGAATGCTCGATTCCTCTAAAGTACGCAACCTCCTACTGGAATGTAGAGCTTGAGAGCTGGGTTTCTGAAGCTGGCAACTATAAAATCCTGGTTGGCCAAAGCAGTGCTGATATTTCATTAGAGCAAACCATCTCTGTAGAAACCACCACTACTTGGAAAGGATTGTAATGTGGCTGTCACTATTTCGTTAGTTTTTATAAATCGCAAATATTTTGGTTTCATAAGGCAGAAGGGAAGTCCTGACTTACAATCGTATTCTACATTAGCATGAAGTTTACAATTATTCTAGAGAGGATCTATCCAGACTTCTCTATTTTCAAGTTTACAATATTATAGAAATGACCCATCCAACCTTTTCCAGTTTCAAGTTATACAAATTAATCTCTTAAAATACCTACATCTCTATAAGTGGAAGACTACCTGAGCATCATTCTCCATTTAGGATCTCCCTTGTTTCTCAACAGTGATGCCTTGACAGGATTTGGCTGCTTGAAAATGTCATCGAGCTCCTCAAGAGTGAATCCACGAGTCTCAATCAAGAAGAAGTATGCACAGACAAACTGGAACACATCCCAACAAACGATGATGATGTAGTACTTCCACCCAATTGCCGCTAAAGCGATAGGAGCAGCAAACTGATTTAGCAAGTTGACAGCAGCCAAAACAAAGTTGTTAAAGGCCATACCCTTGGCTCTCATTTCGTAAGACAGAACTTCAACAGGGTACAATGCTTGGAGCGGAGTGAAGCCAAAAGTGTAGAAAACGCCAGAGAGATTTTGGAAAAACAAGGCACCAATACCATAGCTCTTGTTTTGTTGCTGGGCAACCATTGCTGTTAAAGGTGTCAAAGCAGCCCAGCATAAAATAATTCCTCCAAGTCCTGACAGGAATTGAGGACGCCGGCCAATTCTGTCACAGAATGATGCACCGTAGTACCCAACGATAGGAGAAACAAAGGACAGACCCAAATTCAGGTTAAGCACTTCTGTAGGATCAGTAATACCACAAGAAGCCATAAATGCTGCTCCATAAAATCCCATTCCTCCTAGAGCAAAACCAGGAATGATGGATAAAACGATATTGCAACCCTGTCTGTATCGGCTGGCTCTCGAATTGAAAATACATCTGTAATCCCACCACTTCTTTTCAGAAGCCTCAAAGTTGAGATACTCGTTGAACTCTTGCACCTGTAGTGTGACAAATGCGTTTTCTGAGTCTCCCAAGCCATGATACTTGACAATAAAGTTCATGGCCTCTTGTTTCTTGCCATGAGTATATAGCCATCTTGGAGTTTCAGGAATGAAGAGTGCAAAGATCACCACAAATCCAGGCAACACTATTTGGCACCAAGTCGGAATGAGCCAAGCTCTATTGTCCGAGAACTTGACAGACCCTCGGCAAGCCCCGTTGGCTAGGATAGCTCCAATGCAGTATTGAACATTGTACAGACCAGTGAGAGTGCCTCTGTAGGCAGGGTGTGCAACCTCTACAACATAGGTAGGAGCTGAAGAGGCGGCGAGAGATACACCAAAGCCTAATAAGAAACGACCACCGTAGAACATGCCTGTAGGATTGTGGGTGACCAGGACAGAGGTACCTTCAATGATCGTTCCAATGACGATAACGAGACAGCCAATCCACATTCCAAACCGACGGCCCTTCCAGTCCATGGCCTGGGCGATAAATGGTAAGGATGACACGCTTCCAATTTGATACATAGAGGTGATGATACCGGCTTCTGTTCCATCCACAGCGGCTCCGAAGTGCGCCTGAAAGGGTTTCAGGACCAACAAATTGCTCATCATACTTCCATCGAAACCGTTCATGCTAGAACACAAAAATCCTACCAAGCAAAATGCGTAGAGCTTCAGCATGGTCCGAGACCAAGGCTTTGGTGGATCCGCCGCTTTGGCTTCCTCGAGGCCGGTGAACAGCTTGAACTTTTCATTCATATCCAGTTCCTGTTCTGCGGCAGAATCTTCAATATATTCAACTTGTACAGCCTGTTTGTCTTCCATTTCGACTTGGTTGATTTAGCACTCTTACTGCCGAAGCCCATCCTTTTTATGCTTAAACTTTGATGCATCGAAGGCCCACCATAGAATTTGTGGGGTAATAAAAGTGGGGATGCACTGTTAAGGTCTACGGAGTTCAAAATCACCGTACACTTTCCCCCACAATTTAGCAGTTAAAGTGACCGGCCCCCTGCATATAACAGTTATATGTCCCGCTAATGCAACAAGATCTCCGCACTTGCGTACGTACGGGCTTGTCAAGCGAGCTCTCCGTACTAATGATGGCCCGTTGCAGCAGCACTTTCTGGAGACTCACATACTTTGCGTTGAATGTTCTACGGAGATAGAGATACGAAGTAGATCAACGCCGTAACAGTTTAGGCTTAAGTTGAAATAAATCAAAAACACACCCGTTCGCTTACCTAAGGACACGTAGTTCGGCTCGAGAGGAGAGCTACACATTACCGAGACGCTCCTGACAGTTGCTTGGCATTTCACCGCCAAGAACAAAATTGCAGAGGTCGAGACCTTGCTGATCCAAATCTTCATCGTCTTTCCACCACAAGAATTCCTCTAAAGTCATCTCATCTGGAGGGCTGAAGCTATGATCATTTGGTAAGCTTCTCGATGAATCGTACAGTAGCTTGACTATTTTTAGACTCCGGTCGGCGGTGTTTCGCCATGGCTTCATCTTATCCAAAAGATCTAATGACTGCTCCACAAGTGGCTCGCAGTGAGATTTGATGCCAGGGTCATGCCTGTTTTCAGAGTATAACATTACAATAGGCACCATCACAGCTTGAAACAGGTACCATACCGCCGACCAACAAGACATTGTATGGGGTCTCCAGGCATCGGCGAGGTTGTGAATAGCAGTGGTGGCTAGATCCAAACATCTCTCAACTGCTTGTCGCCTTTTTGTTGAAAGGTCGCTGTTTCGCTGCTTGGAAAGAGCTGCTCGGAGCAAGAAGGATCTGTACAGCAGAATCCGCGCATTGTAATATAAAAACTTCACTGAAGAGAGAGCAATATAAAGCGATAAAGGTTGCCCGGAGTGGCTCCGCACGTAAGAAGGAGACTGCTCATACCATTTAACAAGCTCTTCATCAAATGCTATTGCTTGTGCCTCAGTCAGAGGTTGTTGCGACTGTGCTTCTTCGATCCTCTCCAGTATCCGGCAGATCTCAATAGTTGCAATCTTTGATGATAAAGCGGTTGCGTGCCCAACTACAAGAACTCCAGAGACGTCGTCTACGTTCTGCGGTATAGCAATAGATATGCCTTTTCCTCCATAAAGAGGCGGTCGTCCTAGAGTTAGAAGCCCAGATATTTCTTGACTGTATAAAGTCCACCATATTCTTCGCCGCATCTCCAGCTGAACAAACGACATCTGTGAACTGGATTTAGATGGAAGCTCTCTGTGTAATCCAAGCCCACATGCGATTTTAAACGCAGCACCGCCTAGTACCATGGCAGTGTTTGGCATATTACGATAATGTAAATAATGTGTACCCATGAGTATCAAAGCTTGAAGTAGCTCCAAGTTACCGCTACCAAGATCTCTTAAATAAACACGGGATACTTTGAAATAAGCGATATCTTCGGTAGAGTCCCCGCCAGACAAAACGACAGTTCCGAACGCCAGGACAATGTACAGTAGTGCCAGCCATGATGGCCGCTTTTTTTGACGAGACGAGTACATGTGGCGGAAACTTGACTCATGAATGATGGGGATATTGGGATGCACAAACTCGAAATAAGCATCTATTAATCGGAGACCATGCATGTATGAGAAAGATGGTATATCTGCGTCGTTTAGTTCCTGTTCATGTCCGCTGTCATCAATGTGCAATTCGTCGGGAAACGCAGAGTTGAGTAACTGTAGACTCTTCAGACCATCAAACTGGTGACCTCCAAGCTTGAATATCACATTTAAGATTGCCCCCATAGACTCTGCACCAAGATAAGATGACCCCGAGCCACGGGTTATATCTAGACCGTTGACGTCATCTGCCACTCTACCCGTGGAGTCTTCTTCCCAGCCGTATTCTTTCACAGAGTTTTCGTCGAGAAATCTATCAGACTCTTCTTCGGTTGGCTCACAAATGCTCTCCTCTTCGTTAGTGTTATCTTTTGTTTCAGTCGCTGGTCTATCACTGTCGATATCAGACAATTCTTCTCGTGCCGTCATGGAATCGGCAGCACGACATGTCTGGACCAGATTACTGAGCTCCTCAGCCGACAGTCCAACCAGAGACTCCACAAGGACCCCAGGGAACAACTTTTTCAAAATACTGGTACATTGCTTCAAAGACGCTACCACAGTACTCATAGTAGCCCTGCTATTTGGGGCTTTGTGCACTTCTAAATCGATACATCTTTCTGGGCATTTGAACCGTATACATGAAACACATGGTCTGCCGTCGCTACAAGCGACTTTACGGCGTCTACATTCGATGCATGCTCGACCTTTGCTGACACTCGTCTCTGGTCGTCTTCGCTTCACCACTTTGTTCTGCGGGCTCCCAAGAACATGGAACATATTAGACAACGGTGCCACACACACTGGTAGAGCGTGTAGAGTTTTTTAATCCATGTTCCATGCCGTTCGTGCTGATCAGGGGGTAGCCGCCGGCGAGTTATCCCAGTCGGGTTTATCGATCTGCATTCTCACCAGCACGTCCCCACTCGTACGGAGACCCGTTTAGGAACGCCGTTTGCATATGGCCTAATACTGATGCGGGGTAGCAGATCAATCTGGACCCCGCTTGGGTTCTTTAAAACCTTTCGTTCCAGCAAAGCCACTCATGACATTCAGTCATTCATACAACCAATGAGTCTCACTATTAACAACTGGAAATGGCGTCAAGCCGGTAAAAAAGAGTGGAACGTCTGCAAACATGAAAACCCAGTGACGGAAATCTTCCCGGACCTAATGGACGCAGGTGTCATCCCTGATCCGTTTGTAGACCAAAATGAGAAACTTGTTCAATGGGTCGGTAAAACTGACTGGGAGTACTGTGCAGAGTTTGCGTATATGGAACATCGCACTGAACATGTCTATCTAGTATTCGAAGGACTCGATACCTATGCTACTGTTACTTTGAATGGCATGACAATATTAGAATCAACAAACATGTTTCATGTGAATCGAGTCAATGTCAAGGATTTGCTCGTCATAGGCGCCAATACATTGAAAATCCTTTTCAAGAGTGCGCAGCGAGAGTGCAAAGATGAGGAGGCTCGACATGAACAATTGCAACTCTGGAACGGGGACCCCGCTCGGTTGTATGCACGAAAGGCACAGTATCACTTTGGATGGGATTGGGGTCCCGTTTTGCTCACCTGTGGCCCATGGCGGCCGGTGAAACTTGAGTGCTATAACACTAAGATCCACGACATTTACGTGGATAGTAATGTGGATGAAGTACTTGACGCTAAAGTGAATATCCAGTTCAACGTTTCAACTGTTGAAGCTGCCGTCGCTGAAATATCGCTCAAAGATCCATGTGGAGAAAGTATTTTCACAGATAGAGTTACCATCCCATCCAATTCTGTGGCAGAGCTCTTCTCCGTCGATACTGTTCTCACAGGTCCGAAGCTGTGGTACCCTCGGGGCTATGGTGAACAGAATTTCTACACAGCCGTAGTCACGGTCAGAAAGGGCGGTGCAACTACCTCTGAAGCGGAGGGCAGTGGTAATGATCATGAATCTGATGTGTTTGAGAGAAGGATCGGTCTTCGAAGAGCAGAGCTCGTGCAGGAACCTCTGAAAGATCAGGAAGGCACCTCTTTCTACTTCCGAATAAACAATATTCCTGTCTACATGGCTGGATCTAACTGGATTCCAGCTCACAGCTATTTGACTAAACTCACAGATAAGGACTATCGTGAATGGGTGGATGTGGCTATCAATGGCAATCAGAATATGCTTCGAGTGTGGGCTGGTGGCATCTTTGAAAATGATGCATTTTACAGGGTTTGTGAAGATGCAGGCATCCTTGTATGGCAAGACTTTTTGTTCGGCTGCGGCCAATATCCTAACTATAAGGAGTTTGCAGCTAGCGTCCGCAAAGAGTGCGAAGACCAGATTCGGCGGTTGAGAAACTACTCCTGCATTGTCATCTACGCTGGCAACAACGAGGACTACCAAATAGCCGAATCCTGTAAACTAGGATGGGATCCTACAGACAAATCGGGAGACTGGGCAGACACTCGATTCCCAGCTAGAATGTTTTACGAGAAGATGTTTCCGGAGATTGTCAATGCCCTCTCCCCAGGAACTGCGTATCACCCCGGTAGTCCTTGGGGAGGTAGCAGCACTTCTGACCCCACAGTTGGTGATATCCACCAGTGGAATGTTTGGCATGGAACTCAGGAAAAGTACCAGGACTGGGCCAAACTGTCAGGCAGATTTGTTAGCGAATTTGGCATGATTGCATTCCCGTCATCTAAAACTCTGAACAAGGTTGTTACTGACGTCAAACAAAGATATCCTCAGAGTTCCACTATGGAGCTGCACAACAAGGCTGATGGATCTGAGCGTCGCCTTGCTCTCTATGTCATGGAGAATTTTCGGCTCAATAGCATGGACCTGGAAAGCTGGATTTATGCTACACAATTGATGCAATCAGAGTGCCTGGCATATGCCTATCGATGCTGGAGACGTAACTGGAAAGGCCCTGGCCGTGAGTACACAGGCGGAGCATTGGTGTGGCAGCTCAATGATTGCTGGCCAGTCACGAGCTGGTCTGTCTGTGATCACTATAGAACCCCCAAGCTTGCTTACTTTGCCATAAAGAGAGAAAACGAACCGATCGGGCTTGGTATATACAGAACTCAAAAGCTTTTGACTGCTGGCTCTTCAGTTGAGCACGTCTCATGGCTCCAAGAGTTTGTTTCTAGCTTTGACGTTTGGGGCGTTAATATGACAATGAAAGCCGGTAAATATGAGCTCGAGGTCCGCATTTATCATGCTGAGAACGGTGCTTTGGTTCGCATTTACGACAGGAAACCTGTCATATTGGCTTCAAATCGATCCACGGAGCTCATGGAGGACATCCCTGTGACAGAGAGTCTAGCTGTTCAGGCAAGGTTGTTTGACGGGTCAGGCAAGATCGTGTACCGAGCGTCAGACTGGCCACAACCTCTCAAGCACGTCAGCATGATTGATCCCAATGTATGTATAACTGTTGAAGATGGTCATGTCAAAGTCTCTGCCGAGAAACCAGTCAAAGGTGTAGAGTTGCTATACGACGGTCCTAAAGATATTGCTTTCGAGGACAATGGATTTGACGTGTTCCCTGATGAGGAATACCAAGTCACGGCTGTAGGTCTTTCTGCAAGTGACGACATTAAAGTTCGATTTTACGGACAGTGAGGGGTTCGTTTGATATCTAGTCAAAAGATAGACTAGTAAAGAGAATTCTGACTGGCTGTAAGCGCACAATGCTTAATATTTCCATTGATACCGTAGTTCTATCACTTTTCACATTCGCATCTGAGGATGTATAGTTGGCATAGTGCATATTTCATCCCAATGTGGTTTAGAGATCTACTGGTTGCATTGAAGATCTCATGTCCCCCTGGACTTTCCATTATGGGAATTAACCTCCCGCAAATCAGACAGACCGGTGTGCCTACATTAGGAAGAAGTAAACCAAAATTAAAGAGGAGAGCAGAATAGAAGTGTATCAGGACGTGTGTCGACTGAGTAGATATCTATTTCAGCTGACGGGGCAATACCTCAGTCGTGCTAGAAATCACCGTGAGCAAGATTCTGATGTGGAAGAGCAGGGAGCGTCAAGGCAGCCGTCGATGGTCACCTCCTGCTCCCCCTGCTCCTCCTCAGTCATCATGTGCTCATTTCTCCTTGTCGCCGTTTGACATTCCCCCTGAGGAGGACATATTTGACGAATTTCTGTCCAACGAAGAAGAACTTGAACAACGATTCTTTGATGGAGAAGCGCCATATTATACCAGTTATCTCCAGGCTGCAAATGGTTGTGGACCCCTTCAAGCTGTGCAGTCTGGCTCACTCGTCAAACTCTTGGCTGGGCTATGAAATTTTTCTTTATTTTACTTTATGTCGTCACGGGCAGTGCAACTAATGAGACCACTGGCAATGTAGGTACTCGTCAAACCAGAATAGCGAAAGAATGGCCCATATTTCCAACTTTGTTCATCGAATCTTTCTGGATGGAGCACCTGTAACGGATGAAGAGATGCAAAAAAGATTCACAAAGTGCGCTGGCGAACTGATGAGTGATTGTAGCGAGCATCCGCTGCTCACTCTTCATGTCAAAGAGATTTTGGGAAGGCACTTTTCCCCAGAAGATGATACTTTCGGGGTTGAAGGGCTTATCAATAAACATATTAGTGTGTATCATTACGATCCAATTACTCAGTTGGTTCAAGTTTATGCCATTCTTCGCCACGACCCGAATCGAAGTTGCAAATGTTGAATAATTTTGGCAAAATTAGCCTTGAAATCAAGAACCTGTGGAATAAGGTTTTCTTATTCACGCAGAAATTGGTAGAGGACATTGGAAGAGACAAGCAAAACTCAGACTGGTTCGGCAGCATTAAATACCTGTCAGAAAAGCTTACAATTGGAAGCAAGCCGGATTTCACATGTGCTATGGCTACAGGAGATACGGAAATGGTAGACGGTAAGCTTCGACATTTCTTTTCAGCCATTATGTTGTTTGAGACTAAAAGAGAGTCAACAATGATTGGTTGCGGTATGTATGCCTTTCACCGAATGTTCGGTAGTATGCGAAAAGTCCTTCAGACTCGGTGATAATGCTGCTCTGGATCCTCAGGTCCCGAAGATACGACAGGGGTTTTATAACTACCTTGACTCTATAAACCAGATTTTCGATGATTGTTTATTACGTGGTACCCGAAGATTTGCATTGACTGATGGAGATCAGACCATCTTTGTTTTAGTCGGGCTATCACCTGTGGCAATTGGCAGCGGTGGTCCGACTAGGGCTGAATTGTTGGAATCGAAGACCGGGTTTCAAGTCGAGGCAGGGCTCTCTTTCAAAGACAAGATGAAGCACAAAATGATACCTGGAGTTAGATACTACATTGTAGAGAACGATGATCCAAGGTACAGGAGAGCTTTGTTTGTGTTTTTGATCGAGGCTGTCAAAGAGTTTCTCGAAGAAAAGGCAGATCCCCTCAAGTATAAGGTTCGTATTAAACACTTTATACAGCTGCTTAAGGATCTATTGCGAAGTGTAGCCGATATAAAACAGGAGTTAGAGGAAGAAGTTCGAGAAAAGTTTAAGAAGTTGATTAAAGAAGCTCGGGGTGTTATCACGGAGGCACTCAAGGAACTTCAGAAGATGTGCATTTTCAAGAATGTATATCTTTCTTCTGGCGTTGCCCTCCAGACGGGAGAAGAGTACGATCCTCATGTCTACAGGGTCCGTGGATCGAAGCTTGGGAAATCAGTAAGCCACCCTTTTCATAGTTGCGTTGTGAAAGTAACAAGCTGGTTACATAACGATTTCAACGCCAATGTGAAAGGAGAAAAACTTGATCGTCTGGCTGAGTCTATCAATGAAATGGCTATCTATTTTGTCTTGAAAGATTTCCAAGGAACTTGTATCCCCAAGTGTTACGACGTAGGAATCATGGCCCAGTGGGAAGAATTTCCATGGGATGGTCACTGTGGCCCTTTTCTCGTACTGCAGGACATTGGTGACGAGATGTCTGATTGGACAAACTATGAGCACATTGTGTAGGCTGTTAGAACTTTGCAAATGATTCACTCCAGGGGTGTTGTTCATTGCGACATACGCCAGCCAAACATGAGATGGCTCGACGGTAAAATCTATTTTTTAGACTTCAGCTGGAGCAAAGAGGGAAGCAGAAGTGAGCAAGAGGAAGAGACGAATGAGCTACTCTTTTGTTTAAAAGGGATAGAAGAGATCTGGCCAATGTAAGGAAAAGGCATCCTCGTGAAAGCCCCATCGCATCCATTTAGATAAATTCATGGAAAGCAGGCTTGATGGTTCTGTTCTTGTAGTGTGTAAGACAAAGAAACTCTTGTCGGGGATGAACTAACTTGCTTCCTTCTAAGCTCCAAGAAATGATTGAGAATTAGTAGATGGTTATGCGGAAGATACATAGAGCTTTGTTCAAATCAGCGAAGCATTCAAAAGCTCGTATCACCTGTACTTTTTCCTGCATTAGCTGAAAATCTGCATTATCGTGCATTGATCGACGACTTCTCGCCTGTATCTATATATAGTGTGAAGCCGGCTCACCATATACTATTGATCTCGCATCTATTATCGATATCCCAGGGTACTGCAAAGCGAAACTATATGCTTATGTGGGGTAGCGTCAAATTTAGTGAGAAATACCAATTGTGAATTGTTTGATTCAGCTTCTAGCTGCTTGCTACATTGAAAGATCTTAGTGCAAAACGTTTGTAAAAAATTGCAAATAACCAGATATCCGAGTGAGAGGTTGTCAGTCATCGGGGTCTTTGACATGATGCATTCCTTTTCTCATATTTCTCACTTCAAATGAATGGCAGTTGATTGTACGCGAAGTACATGTAAATTTACAGTATACTGTAGTAAAGTACATGTACACACTGAACAGTGAGTTCAATAACACATTATGTAAGCACTGGTATGTCTGCCCGACAACCTACACTATAGCACCTATGATAGACAAATATGAAAAGATAACTTGAGTGCTTGCTCAAATGTTAATTATTCCGTTAAAAGATTAGTCTAACTAATTTTTGTACCGGTCAGTCTTCCATTGTTAAGGGTACATCTTCCGACATGTTCCACACATCTTCTATTTGGCCACACTATGCCAGTGTGGTCAATAACAAATGTGTATCGGACTGTGTGACTGCACCCCCTTAATCAAGTAAGATCTTCACGCCAACTCCAACTTTTCACCCTTTCAAAAATATCTCGAAGTTCAACGACACTCATCGACAAATATACATCAACAATGGCCACAGAATTAACTGTCCAGTCTGAGCGAGCTTATCAGAAGCAGCCCCATATCTTCCAAAACGCCAAGGCAAAGGCCAACCGAAAGACCAAGAGATGGTACAAGGACGTTGGTCTGGGATTTAAGACCCCCAAGGAGGCTATCAACGGAACTTACATCGACAAGAAGTGTCCTTTTGTTGGACAGATTTCTATCCGAGGACGAATCTTGACCGGAACCGTTGTCTCTACCAAAATGCATCGAACTATCATCTTGCGACGAGAGTACTTGCACTATGTCCCCAAGTACAACCGATACGAGAAACGACACAAGAACTTGGCTGCCCACTTGTCTCCTGCTTTCCGAGTCAATGACGGTGACACTGTCACTGTTGGACAGTGCCGACCTATCTCCAAGACTGTTCGATTTAATGTTTTACGAGTTCTTCCTGCCAGTGGAAGTGGTAACAAGCAGTTTGCTAAGTTTTAAATAAATAGGTGGTGTGTTTTGACCAGGCGATGAATGAAAAAAGTCGATAATGAAAATGTAGTTAATAAATTGTAACTATAGATGAAAGTTTAGAGTGGTTATGGTGATACAAGGTTGTCGGCAACATCTTTGTAGGTTTTGGGCTCGTAGGCATATGGGAAAGTCGATGTTGATGGTTTCCACACGAAATTTCACCATACAAACTGACACTATTCAGGATATGTACTGACTACTATGTACTGACTGCTCAGGGCTATTTGTTTGTGATATGTTAAGAGCTCTTGAGTGAAAACTGGGCATCTGAAGCACTTGGGACGTGTATTAATTACAAATTTCCCATAGCTGATATAACTGAATACCGATGAGAAATCGGTCAGCTTAGAAGTGCTGATCTGCATTGTATATTCTACTTTAGGACACATTGCAGATCTTGATATTGAGTTGATGGTTCCGTTAAAATTATAATCTTAGCTCTAACATGTGCACATTATATATATAAACGTTAACGTGAATAATGAAGATATACATAATCGAGGCAGATTCCGGGTAGAGCTCTCTAATGTTGGGCACATGCATTAATACATGTAGCAGATGGCCATCAAGAGATATAGGACCATTTTTGAACTTTGATCCATGCTGAATGTCAAGATATGTCTCGAGTGATGGTAAATTAATTTGTATATAATTATTTAACACAAGTCCTGCTTGGCTGTAGCAACTTCCGTGTACGTCTATAATTTGGATATTGAGATTGGCCAGAGCTATAAGTAGTCCTGGAGATCATATTATATATATTCTACGAGAATTAGGGAAATTAAAGAAGTAAAGCCATGGCAGCGGTAGCAACGAGACCCATGCATGCTGTAGCGAGGTTGGCACCGTTGGCAGCCTCGGCAGAGGGAGAAGAGCTAACGGGACCAACTGAGGGAACAGTGGCATTGTTCGGCTGAACAGAGGGTGCAACAGCACTGTTAGTGACAGCAGCCGAGGAGCTAGCAAGCTCGCTAACAGGGCACACGGTGGTAGTCGTGGTAGTGTACGCCTCAGTTCTAGTGCAGGGGCAGTTCGTGACAGTGACGGTAGTGGCTTCAGTCACGATGTAGGTAGAGTTATTTTCCACCCAGCTGGTAGCGAAAGGGCACCAAGTGGTGTAAGCAGTGACAACTTCAGTGGAGGTGCCAGTCTCATAGCTGGTAATAGTGGTGAGTTCCTCGGAATGAGAGGTGCTGTTGGAAACAGAGGAAGTGACTGCAGGGGTTGAAGCAGTAGACGAAGCGGCGGAAGAAAAGACTGAAGATACTGCAGAAGAGCCAGCAGAAGAGGCAATTGAGGAGCCTGAAGAGCCAGCTGAGGAAGCAGCGGACGAAACGACCGAAGAGGCAGTAAACGAAGCAATAGAAGAACCAGCAGAAGAACTAGCGGAGGAAACTGCGGTGGAAGAGGCACCGACAGAAGACGAAGCAGACGAAACAAAAGTCAAAGAAGCACTGACCGAAGAAGCAGAGGAGGAAACCACGCAAGAGGCCGGTGGTTGAGGAGCAGTTTTCCCGTCCTGGATGTTTAGACTGGTGGCGAGTTGTGCAAACCCCTCATTGATATACTGGAATCCGCCCGAAACTGAGTTGATAGCGTCACAGGTGAATTGCTGATAATAGAGCTGCTCAAAGGATGAAAGTTCATTCTGCAGAATGGATACATTAGTTGCAGGAACAGGGTATGTGCCAGTAGCCAAGGCATATTGAAGGTCAAAAACTATACCTGACAAGTTATCGATCCAATTCTCAACAAACGAATTGGCAATCTCGTTTGACACGCATTCGTTAACCTGTCCATACGATGGAAGATAGGTGTTGATAACCTCAAGATCATCAAACACTTTTGCCCAATACTCGCCGATTTCTGGAATGGTGGTGGAGTTATTGGGGTCATTAGGGTTGTACTCTTGAATCGCCAAGTCGAGGTAGGGAATATCGGTTCCAAAGGCTACTCCCAGGTCATAGATAAAATCGTTGGTAGCCGTAGGGTTAGTGGATGTACAGGAAACTTGAGCTGGAGCTTGAGCTTGAGCTTGAGCTTTATAAGCCAGCAGTGCTGCAGTTGAAAGAATGGAAGCTTTGGCTGACACCATTTGGAAATTATTACAAAATGAATGGATAACGAAGGTTTTTTTAACTATAAGTGGAGCATGCATCTTGTTTATAAGACATTTGAAACGTGCCCTAAGGAGGTGAAGTGAGTTTGCTTTGTCGTGACCACTATTATAATGTACCGCATGCTTGAAGTGGTGGACTGGCATGCCAAGAAGATATAATGTAACAACACCGCCGACAAAGAGCGTTATCTATCCTAGCTATATGCTCTATGTCGAGAGAATAATCATGGCGGTGGTAGCACAAACGAACAAGTCTCATAACTAGTCCTTCACGGTAATAGTGTATTTAACAATATAAAATAATTAAGGTTATTTTAAGGTTTGATATATAGAGTCGATTATTGCCGTATTCGGTCTGTTCCTGCATATCACGGCGATCTCGTTCAGCAGCCGAACTCTGAGCCGTCAAAACAGACATAGTAATGTCAATAACGGCCGTACAATGCATTAAATGATTCATGTTAAAATTTTGCCACATCGATAACAGTATCAATATGAGTGTGGCCAGTAGGGCAAGAGTACTCGAGCTTTAAGCAGAGCAGAGATTAAAAGAATGGAAGATTTGACAGACACCATTTGGAAACAACAATTTTACAAAAACGACTGAATGGCAAAGTAATTCTAATAGTTAGCGGACGTATAAGCTTATGCATCTCTTTTTAAAGGGAAATACAAATTATTCAAAGGGGAGAGCATTTCACCGTTACACCCCTTCAAGCACAAGTGCATGCAGTATAACTACAGCATATGTTTCTCGGAGGAAAATAATACAGAGTACGAGTGCGGGTGTCCATTTTATTACCTTTATTTGCTAACAGGCTGATTGTTCATAATGAGTAAAGCTAAGTGGAAGTCACTCGACGTGTTTGTATCAAATCGCCAGCCGCCATTGCGAACCTGGCACTTGTCATGCATCATTTCACTTCGAGCGTGATAAAATGCAGTAGGCATGCGTAATAATGACTTAATGACAGGATTTAATGTAATCCACCTTCTTATTAGTTACTATTAGTCCTGTTCACTACATAAATATAATTAATCCATCCTTCAAGGAGGGATTTTTCAATCAAACTTCTGGCTAAGCCCCCTTTAGATTCCAGGAATCCATGTAGGTATCTTGCCCATATTGCTGCTGCTGCTGCTGCTGTTGCTGCTGAGATCGAACAACAACATTATCTTGACCAACAAAATCACGCATATAGGGTCGTCCCTTGTCGTCAAGTAGCCCTTCGAGTTTGGTGGTGGTAGGGACAATGTCATCAACATGTCGGAATCGCGCCAATTTCTCGTTTTCGGGCATCGACTCGAACCCTTTGTAGAGTTCACTGACAACCTCTTGGAATGACTTCTTCTCGTAATTGGGTATTGTCGACCGTAGTTTGTAAAACATCAAATTCATGTCATTCTCGTTCCAGTATCCCTTTCCTTCGACATGAGCAAGGGTTCTCCATTCAACTTCGTCCTCATGTTGATACGGTGAGTTCTTGAGCCATGTGATTATAGCAAACCTATCTCCCGTCAACATGTTGTCTGCCTTGTATGAGGTAGCCTTCTTGCTGATCTTGTTCCACTTATATCTGCACTGAATTCGGGATCTCGTACCATCCATACGATCACTCACCACGGTCCAGTTTACTTCTCCATTGGGGTCCTTCTCCATCATGTCGAGAACAATAGCTCGTAGTCGTTCTTCTTCTTTTGCGTTCCATTTGTTTTGAACTCGCTGATCTCCACATTTCACATAATTTCTCCATCGATCTCGACAATCTTCGGGCATTCGTCCCATTTCAATACCAATAGCCTTCCACTGAGCGCCCTTTTCGCCGACCAGAGCACCGAGCTGTTTGTCTTCCTCGGGTGACCATTTGCCTCTGACATTGAATACATGGTATGCTCGTCGAACATGTTTGTAGACGCTAGCTCGAGTTCGATTGGGCAAAACAGCCGCAACCCGATCCCAAAAGCTGTCCTTCTTTCGTTCACTGGCCCAAACTCGACGGCAGATCTGATCTCGGGTCAACTTGTTCTCGGCGCAATAGTGGGCCATGAATTCGTCCAGATCGGCGACTTCTTGTTTAGTGAAAGCACCGCCTGTCTCACTGCCGTCTCCAGTCCACGCCCGTTGCGCTTTGGAATCTCTCGAAGAATGTGAACCAGGCATTGCCAGTTGCTGTTGCGGCTCAGGAGTACGATCCTCTCCTTGGAGTGTTCGAGCAATGGCGCTGGCTTCAATCATGGCGGCTTCGACTATAGACTGGTCCTTGTATTGAGAGTCGTCGAGGGACTCCAACGCAGGATCCACGTTGCTTGCATGATGGTTCACTCTTCTTCTCTTACGCGAGACATGTGAGGGAGGAGGGTGAGAGGGAGGAGCACCTGCTGCTGCAGCAGCGGCAGCGGCAGCAGCAGCCGCTGCTCCTTGGTGGTGTTCGAAGATATTGTAATCGTCGGCACCTTGTTGAGCCTCACCGATATCGTCAGCCAAGAATTTATCCCACTGCTGTGGGTTGTTGAGAATTTCGTTGAAATTCATATCTCCGTCAAAATTCTTTCTCTTCTTGTCATCTTGACTCAATGTTCCTCCGACGAGACGCATGACTGCAGCTTCAACGTTGCCAACATCATCGCGATAATGGCCGTGGTCATTGTCGTGCACCAAGTCTGGCTCAATGGGAGGAAGAGCATTCTTTTCCTCTGCCATCTTCTTCTTTTTGCCTTTACCTTTTTTACCCTTTTTGCCCTTTCCGAGTTCTAGCAGGGCCTGAGCCCCACCTAATTCACCTTCTACGCCAGTTGGTCCCTTTTTGGGCTCGACTTTCTCGTCATCGTCGTCCTCTTCGTCTTCCTCGTCGCCAATATCACCAATGTCGACGTCGTCATGGTCATCCTGGTCGTCTTGGTCATTTTTGGACGGGTAGACCCATCGAGAAGACATCTTCGAGATGAATGCAGACATTCTGGTTAGTATAAGAATTGGTCGCTGGGCCGGATCACAGGTTGCATGTCTGGGATTGGAATTTAGTGTGAGCACTTTATGACCGATGAAAACAATCAAAATGCCAGGCACGGCTTGCAGCGTCCAACTGTGTAGCTGGCCGTATGCCCCAGAGCAAAATCACGAGTTGCCGTAACTCTACCAGAACGCGGCGATCATCGCGTGGGATTTTTCGTATGGAGTATCAAACAGCCAACGAGAACATGAAAATCAAATATCTGTCCTCTGGTTCCATTAAGCTTGAAGACAGTAACCTCCATTGATTTATTCATGGAATCCAATCAGACCAACGCCAGACAGATGCCCGTATGTTTTATCTGTGTCGTATCTGAGCGTGTTTCATTCCCACCACACCGCTCATCGCATACAGGTCCTATTCACCCCACCAAAGATAGCATAGTTATGTCATAATCTCTTGTTTTGGTTTTTGGACCAATTAGAATCTAAGAAGAGCCAGTGGCAAAACTTTTAAAATCACTGATTCCATTGACGACCAACCCACGTCCAAACAAACTGTATCCTTGTGGCCCGCTTATTGCCCAAAGCCATCGTCAACTTACCTATCACCCTGGAGTTCTTAATGAATATAGCTTAAAACTCACCCTGTAGTGATGGTCAAAAGTAGGGTGATGTGTTGTTTTGAAGGGTGAACTTGGGAAAGGCAGGGTTAAACAGCAGAGATGGCGAAGTGGTGATGGGGGTAAGGGTATTCTGCGATGTTCGCAGTGATATGATGTTCAGTCACGTGGAAGAGGGGACGGGTCTTTTGGTGAGGTGATTCAGTATATATGTCAACTCTTTTGAGCTACTGTATATAAATAAGTGATTGCTAGTTCATTCTGTTGGTATGGTATGATTGTTCTGTTCGGTGGCTGTGTGCAAATTGTCCATTGCACTTATGGTTGATATTTGTCCAGCATATAGCTAGTGTTGTGATCCATGTGCAGACTTTATGATTATGACCCCATGACATCGAATAGAAAAGAGCCACAGAAACAGTCAATGCTACTAGATTCAATACTAAAATACAATTAACGCATATAAGTCTCAAGGTCTGAGCGAACCTTTCCTCGTTACAAGATCAGACTAAGCCCAATTTGTACCAAGCATGCAAGATTATGCATCAGTAACCATCGGCTCTATCAATGTCATAGGTTTTTGAGTTAGATGTACTAGTAAACTAACTCGATAAATAAACATCAAAGTGCCGAAGATCGCTGACCCACCCATATTCCCCACAATATATTTTTCATACAACATAAAATAAATCTTGTAACATTAACTCTTGCATGAAGATGCATCGTCCCGTAAACCTAACCACATCTATAGGTCTCTATGTATAATTATATAAAAGCATATAAAATCGAATTATACAACTGTACAGCTGTTCATTATTCATGATACAAATCCCTCATTATCAACAATTTCTGACATACCCATACAACCACCTTCATTTTGACGCACAACATCACAACCCTCCTTCTCAATCCTTCATTTGTAATCTCCCCGCTATCTTCTCCCCGGCAAACTCTTTCCTCTCCTAGAAGCACTAATCAGCTGTTATCAGAGTTTTTTCAACAATCTAATCTTCCGCTTAGTCACGATAATACAAGTAATACAATCCTTCTTCCCCCGGCCAAGCTCCCCGCAAAATTCAACGTTGACACTCGCCATTTTTCTCCGAGATTACCTTCCGTACTTCAGCCGTCAAGCTCAAAGCCGTTTATAACAACACCGTACAAACGGCCCCACTCGCCGAACTGATCTACACAGCTAGCGCATTATGCAGACTCCATCCTGACGTATCGGCAAATTCGCCGTCTTCCCCTCATAAAATACCGGATTGGCAAAAAAAAAAAATTCAACTTGATAAGAACTGTGGGGAAGGGGAGTTTACAAACGAGTCAATATAAAAGGGAGATATAACCCCTCTTCTTTTTTGTCCAGCAGTTGTCTCACTCTTTAGAAACATAATACACCAAAAATCAAATTATAAGTTTCTCGACATGACTAAACTCGAAGACGCTGAAGCTCAAGTCGATGTCCAGCCGGTCGGGGCCGGAATCTCGTCGGACACTCTGACAGAAGAACCTCAAAATACTCAGGTCTCCTCAGACTCTGGTAGTTTTTTCTACCGACTCTACACTGATCCTTGGTTCCAGATCGTGCTGATCAGTATAGTCTGCTTCTGCTGCCCGGGCATGTATAATGCTCTATCGGGTCAGGGAGGAAGTGGTCAGGTTGATCCCACTGTGGCCGCTAATGCGACTGTCGCTCTGCTGTCGACTGGTGCCGTGGTGGCTATGTTCATCGCTGGTCCTGTCTATGATCTTATTGGAGCTCGATACAGTCTGCTTATCGGAGGCTGGACCTATGCTCTATACAGCGGATCTCTGCTCAACTACAATCATAAGCAAAATGCTGCATTTGTCATCGCCTCTGGAGCTTTGCTTGGTATTGGAGCTGCATTTTTGTGGATTCCTCAGGGTGTTATTATGACCACTTATGCTCCCGAGAAGCACAAGGGCCGAGCTATTGCCCTGTTTTGGATTATTTTCAACCTCGGAGGAGGTATTGGATCTTTGGCGAGTTTCGGTCTAAACTACAACTCAAAATCGGGCACCGTGACTAACTCGACTTATATTGCATACCTTGTCATTATGTTGTTTGGCTGGGCCATTGGATCTTTGTTCGTCTGCCCTCCTAGCAAGTTGAGCACCAAATATCTCGGTGAACGAGTAAGTAAGGTCCAGGAGGAGTACGAGCGACTGACTGTCAGCAAAGTTATTGCGACTGCCAGGTTTGCTTACAACACTCTGATCGACTGGAAGTTGTTGGTGCTATTGCCCATGTTCTTCTACGCCAACATTTTCTACTCGTACCAACAAAACAGTGTCAACGGAGCCACTTTCAACATCCGAACTCGAGCTCTCAACAGTGCTCTGTACTGGATTGCCCAGATGTTGGGAGGGTTCATCATGGGCGGTGTACTTGATCTCGAGCGACTCAACCGAAAACAGCGAGCCATGATTGGATGGGCAATTTTGTTGGTTGTGGGATTCTGCATCTGGGGAGGAGGATACAAGTTCCAAGTGTGGAACGATGCTCGAACGGCCCAAGGACTCGTGCAAGACATTGATTTCAAGGACAAAGAATACATTGGACCTATGTTTTTGTACATTTTCTACGGAATGTATGACGCTTTGTGGCAGTCGTTCTGCTACTGGATGATTGGAGCTAAGTCCAACAGTCCTGCTGTCAGTGGTATTTTGGTTGGAGCATACAAGACCTGTCAATCATGCGGAGGAGCTCTTTCATGGCGAGTGAATGCCTTGAAGGTCTCTGCCATGCGACAATTGGCCATGAACTGGGGCTTGACTGTTGGAACTTTGGCAGTAGCCATTCCTGCTGTCTTGACCGTCACGTACAGTAATGAAGAAATGGTTGATGAGAAGTGGGAAGACAAGATGGTGGAAGAGACTTCATAGACTAGCACGCAAGGTTGTTTTAGTTGAATGTTTGATTTATTGATGTATTTTTTAATAGATAATGCCAGATGGCATGTTTCTAGATTCGAAGACTGAAATATAGTATTATTCTATATTTATTAAAAAGCTGTAAATTAAAGCTGAGTCAATTGCACAGAACGTTGAGGTCAACGCTCGTAATTTACGCAGCCACCATAACAACTCGACTTTCAAATACTACATACATTAAAACCTGACCATATTAATACATTACACCCCAAATTGTAGGTCAGTATAATATATGTTATAACGTTCGATTGATTAGCAAATACGTAGGTTCTCAATAATAATCAGTGTCGTTAACGATTTTGACCTAACCCACACTCCCACCAATCAAACCTCCTCCAATTTTCATCTTTGAACAACTTCACCAAGTAAATTACGACCCCAGAGATGCTGCGCTCCCAGTCGATTGCACGGGTGGTTCTTAGCCCATTGAAACTGCGGTCGTCCGCAATCCCTAAGCGGTCATTCCACAACACATGTCGCTTACTTGCCGACTCAGACCATGGTCTGCACACAAAACAGGAATCGGTTCTGAAATCGACCACGTTCAAGATCCGCGATATTGACGCTGTGAAGCAATTCCCACCGTCGAGTCCCGACGCACTAAAGCCGTCTGAGGCCAATGATCCTAGAATCGTGGCCACGAAGCTGGGAACCCCCATTGGTCCTCCCCGAGACGAGGACTACGCAAAAACTTTTCTTGTCGAGGATCTGACGGTTGACAATGGAATGCCCGGGCCCGGCGAGAAGAAACTGCGACATTTCACTGTGAACTTCGGCCCTCAGCATCCTGCTGCGCACGGAGTGTTGCGTCTGATCCTGGAGTTGCGCGGAGAAGAGATTTTGCGAGCAGATCCTCACATTGGTCTGCTGCATCGGGGAACCGAAAAATTAATAGAATACAAGACATATAACCAGGCACTGCCGTATTTTGATCGTCTCGACTACGTGTCCATGATGACCAATGAGCAGGTGTTTGCGCTGGCTGTGGAGAAGCTGCTGAACATTGAGGTGCCCATCCGAGCCAAGTATATTCGAACCATGTTTGGTGAAATCACCCGTGTCTTAAATCATCTCATGTCTGTGCTGTCGCACGCTATGGACGTGGGTGCGTTGACTCCGTTTTTGTGGGGGTTTGAAGAACGAGAAAAGTTGATGGAGTTCTACGAACGGGTGTCTGGTGCTCGATTGCACGCTGCCTACGTTCGACCCGGTGGAGTGTCTCAAGACCTCCCTGCTGGGCTTCTCGACGACATTTATATGTGGGCCACACAGTTTGGAGACCGAATCGACGAAACCGAAGAACTGCTATCCGACAACCGAATCTGGAAAATGCGAACACAAAACATTGGTGTTATTAGTGCCGAAGACGCCTTGAGCTACTCCTTATCGGGAGTCATGCTTCGAGGATCCGGTGTTCCCTGGGATATTCGAAAGTCTCAACCATACGATGCATATGACCTGGTCGACTTTGACATTGTGGTTGGAACCAACGGAGACTGTTATGATCGATATTTGATCCGAATGGCTGAATTCCGACAGTCGTTGCGAATCATTGAACAATGTTATAACCAAATGCCTGCCGGTCCCGTCAAGGTCGAGGACTACAAAGTTGCTTTCCCTCCCCGAGCATTGATGAAGGAGGATATGGAAAGTTTGATTAATCACTTTTTGCTGCACACCAAGGGATATGCTGTTCCCCAGGGTGAAACCTATACTGCTATAGAAGCACCAAAGGGAGAGATGGGAGTTTACGTTGTTTCGGACGGAACTGAGCGTCCATACAAGTGTAAGATTCGAGCTCCGGGTTTCGCCCATTTGGGAGCATTTGATCATATTTCTCGAGGACATTTCCTGCCAGATGCCGTGGCCATCATCGGTACTATGGATTTGGTGTTTGGAGAGGTTGATCGATAGAGGTTTTGATCGTGCATGTAGATAGTAGTAGTTGTTGTAGCAGACCAGTCATTTTAGCGATGCGTAATGTACCAATATACTTGATTTTCTTACAGTAAGCAAATATAAAAGTTTGATGCTTGATATATAATACCTATTAAGTACAGGATTTTCCCAGTGACTATGAGTCTCTATCACCGACCGTTGTCTAGAAAAATGATCGTGAAGACGTGAAAAGACGTTAAGACGTGAAAAGTGAAAAAAAAAATCAGTTTTCATCTTGACGCTACTCAATTTTTCAAGGCTCATCATGAGCTAACAAATCGTCCAAATACGCCGACGGAGCCCGCTGCTGGGTCTGATATTCACTCATCGGCCGAGGCAGCGTACCAACTGTAGAAGCACGAATACCTGGACCAGCTCCATACATGCTCTCTCGAGCCATGGAGAAATGTCGGGTGGACCGCGACGTTATCGAGGCAGCTCCTCCCGGCGTGGCACCCGGGCCATAGTAGCCCGCCGGCATGTACACCGAGTTTCTATTCCCACCACCGGCTCCCGGCATAGTACTGGACAGTGATCCACCCATGAAAGAACCTCCAGTATTGGCACTGTTCATGACTTCCGCAGTAGGAGAAAAGAATAATCCCGGTTGCGGGCCACTCAAGCTGGCACCTGTCATGGTAGGATTTCTAGAAGATGCATTGTTGAAGGATCTTAGAGGATTTCTAGAAGATGCATTGTTGAAGGATCTTAGATGCTCCGATGAGGCATTGGCACCGGTGCTGTACCCGCCTGCAAACAGAGGTGTTTTTTGGTCAGAAGCATAGATGTCTTGCTGCTGTTCTCGAGCTGCTCGGTCGGCAGCCCGCTTAAGACTTAGAGTAGCGATGATTCGCCAAGTTACGAGTAAAACGGCAAATCCGCCAATGATGGACCCCACTGCAATGAATACAGTTCCTTCTGGTAAACTTGACTGACTGATAAACGGGTTATTCGCCATTGATGGCACCGTCACCGTCGGCTTGGGGACACCGGTTGTACTCAGCGTTGGCAGTCCAGTGGGCCCAGCGGCCGTCGAGTCACCATTGTTGGCCGAGTTTACGCCTGTAATTGTCACAGCGGCCCGTCGTCTTATTTCTATATTAGAGTCCTCCTGGTTGAGGTGTGGCGCCTCTGTGGGCTCGGGCAAGTACGAGTCCAACGCATTGAGGAAGTCTTCATGGTATGCTTCATCATCTTGGTGCATTCTGGCGGAGACGCAGCACACTGCACTGAATATCAGCAGGAGATTACTTATTTTCATGGTTGACTGTGACGATGATGAGTTCTTTATGCTTCAAGTTTTTTTTTGATGGAGGAGGATTCGGTGTGATCCGAAGTGGTGGATTTCACGATTTTGGTCGGTTTTTGGTCGGTTTTTGGTCGATTTTGGTCGATTTTGGTCGATTTTTCTGGTCGGTTTTTCTGGTCGGTTCTGGAACGGATGCTAACGGGTTTATTATCTTTTAAACAGCCTGTTGTCCATCCAGTTTCTAATAAATATTGTAAATTTCACAGCTTCTCTAAAAATAGAATTCCGTCATAAACACGGGGGGCCACTAATAAGATGCGATGGGCTTTGATCAGTATGTGCACTCGAGACGACGGTGCTGCAAATCTAATCTATGTAAAATTTACTCTCAAACGACTACCGGTTAAGTTTTGTAATGAGAAAGTAGAGTTTCTAAACTATTTTTCTGGTTTTGGAGAAATTTCTAAAACGCTAATATTTAGGCTGGAATTAAGGCTGCAGGATTATGTGGTGGGTCTACTAGTCTAAAACATGATACGCGTTCTAGGAGGCTGGCGGTGGATTGTTTAGCATAATTCGCGACGACCGTAGATTGAGGAATGGGTAGACGTGAGACTGAGAGATGAGTGAGGGAGCGAGGAGAATGAAACTGTGGTTATAGTACTGAGTGTGGGATTGGGACTGTTATACATGTTCAGGAACTTCTGGGGTAACTACATAGATAGTTTATTTCGTGTTTCACTAAGTTGGACGGTTCCTAGCTAGTACACCTAGGGTAGCTACTATCCATCTATCATGCACGAACCCGTGTTTATGTCGAGCTTATGCACGGTGCCGTAATTGATGATCATTAATATCATGACTTCATGTTATTTGAAAGCTTCATCTTGAAAAGTTTCCTTAAACTATACATTGAAACACCTGACACGAATTGAGGATTTCAATAAATTAATAACAAGGACTTTTCTGTTTATATGCATTTTCACTCTACAGCGACGTTCTTCATGTTTGTATGGTACGATACCGCCCATGATAGATCCGTTCAACGGGGCCCTATATCAAAAATCGTATGTTTATAAAAGAGTATGGTATCTGGAAAAACCCAGCTCAAATAAATGGTCAAACTATATTACTGCTAAAATACCCGTGCAATTATGCATTCGCACGCATTGATACTGCACAGTACCTAAAACTTTCCTTCATATTACCTACCATGCAATTGCAACGACATTAGTATAAACGGACACACAATGGACGAGATCAGTAATAACTAAATATTTTTTCATGACATCTTCAATCAATATCGTTGATATACAATCATCTCTTTCTGTTTTTTCCGGTCTCCTGCACGGCGAACGTCGGAAAAATCGCCAAATTTGTATGTTTGAGCCGGCCTGGGCAGATTTAACCAAGTTGCAAGTCCGTGGCTCGCAAACCGTACGAGGTCATCAGGACAACTCCTCACGCTCACGGAATGACAATGAGCGGTACCTCCATGCTGAATCGTTACCCCAAAGACTATTGAAGAATGTAGCTTGTTAACTTATAAGCAGCCAAGCTGTCTGTGAACGTTTCAACGTTTCAACGTTACACTCGTTACACCACCAGGTACGACCGAGTTAACCAATAAAGACTAGTGAGAGATCTGATGTTGCAAAGATCGACTATCTTCCGGCAACAGTTGCTGATAGATCTATCTTATCAGAAAGATAAAAGAAAGCGGCCCAGCCGTGAAAGATAAGACGCGGACCGGAATAGAGAGTTCTGACAGATTTGGCGTGAAGCGGGATATCCATCGATCCAACCCAGCTATGGTCTTTATCTTCTGCCTGAATTGTGCCTGTCATTTCAGACCCCTCGCTCGCAAGCTCCGGATCGTCCGACCATTTGCCTGCAGCTGTCCCCACAGCTGGCTCTGCTCCTGAGCACTCACACAGTACTTTGCCTCTTCCCCCACCGTGGATTGTAGCATAGTACCCCACTTTGCAGAGCAAACGTCGTAACGGGAATCTTTACCGCGGTAACATTGAAACCTGGGGTAATCCCTGATTATCATTGCCGATTCGACCATTGGATGATTTGGAAAATAGGTCTTTGCCAAGATGTAACGTCGGGTGGCTCTTTGCCATTTTATACATAAACCGGTGCTCGGACGGAGTACACACGTTCTTGAAAACACGATCTGAAACTTGTACTGTCTCTCTCACTCGATCTCTTTCAAAATGACAGACTTTGATCCCAACTCACATGTCGGAGAAAACTCGGACCCTGTCCAAGACTCTGCTGTCGTCCATGATGACCCCATCGTACGTGCTCGTGACCCCGAGGCTAATTTCTCGTCCGAGAAAGAAGTCCTTCACATTATCGAGGAAACTCGAGATGCTGCCGAACAAGAACGCCAGTTGGGTGTTCTGGAAGCATGCAAAATGTACCCCAAAGCCATGTTTTGGTCCATTTTCATTTCCCTGGCTGTAATCATGGCTGGTTATGACGCACAGATCATTACATCCTTCTACGCTGTAGGTGCTTTCCAAAGGCGATATGGGGTTTTGTACGAGGGACAGTGGGAAGTCACTGCAGCCTGGCAGGTGGGTCTCGGAATGGGGAATCCCATTGGCCAGATCATTGGGCCACTGGCTGCTGGTTGGCCCATGGAGAGATGGGGACGAAAGAATGTGCTGTTCTTCTGCAACGTAATGGTCATTGGGACCATCTTCATCCAGTTCTTTGCTCCCAACTTAGGTGTACTTTGCGTTGGTGAAGTGCTGGCAGGTGTTACATGGGGTATTTTCGTCACCGTCAGTCCCACATATGCTTCGGAGGTCAGTCCTACAGCTCTGCGAGGTATTTTGACTGCTTTCACCAACATGGCTTTTGTTATCGGTCAGTTCATTGCCCAGGGAGTCACAGCTGGATTGGAAGGTCGACCTGATAAATGGGCTTACAAAGCGCCCTTTGCTCTGCAATGGCTGTGGCCCATACTTATGTTGGTTGGGCTTACTTTTGCTCCTGAGTCTCCCTGGTGGTTGGTCCGACGTGGACGAACCGAGGATGCCAAACGTTCTTTGGAACGCCTAGCCTGGAGCAAGGGTGTAGACTTGGATCAGGCTTTGAACATCATCGAACAAACCGACCGTCTTGAACGAGCTTATCAAACCGAATCTTCGTACATGGATTGCTTCCGAGGTGCCAATATGCGCCGAACTGAAATTTGCATGATGGCTTATGCCATCCAGGTCATCTGTGGAAATCCTCTTATCGGATACTGCAACTATTTCTTTGAACTCGCTGGACTGAATCCTAATGAAGCTTTCAACATGGGAGTGGGCAACACCGCCATTGGATTCGTGGGAACTTGCCTCTGCTGGGTCCTGTTAAGTTTTTTTGGTCGACGAACGATTTATAACACTGGTTTGTACGTCATGACTTTGATCCTTATCATAATCGCATGCTTGGACTGTGCTCCAAACTACAGCACCAATAATGGCTTTGCATGGGCCCAGGCTAGTCTGCTTGATATCTGGACGTTTATTTATCAATTAACTGTTGGTCCTCTATGTTTTGTCGTCATCTCCGAAGTATCGTCGACTAAATTGCGAAGTCGATCAATTGCACTGGCTACCGCCGTGCAAGCTTTGGCTTCCTTAATCACTACCGTCGTTGTCCCTTATATGTTTAACCCACAAAACGGTAACTTCCGAGGAAAGATTGGATTTTTCTTTGGTGGCCTTTCCTTTATTTGCTCTTTGTGGTGTTATTTCAGACTACCCGAAACCGCAAGGAGAACTTTTGAAGAGATTGATATCATGTTTGAGCGAAAGGTACGAACTCGTGATTTCAAGTCTTATGATGCATTTGCCGTAAATTATTAGTGTTAAATCTAGGTTCAGTTGTTATAAGTTGATTTTTGAGCTTAAACCTCATCTAATTTCAACCTGTACTTACCTGAACTGTTAGTACTTCGCCTTCCAACCCTTTTTCAATTAGCAGCAGTAGTGGTAAGAGTACCGGCATCTAACTACCCGGCCATATGTTAAGCAGAAAGAATCATATGTATGTCTTGTAAGAAATGTGAGGAAGAGCGCTTTGTCTCAATTGTGAACCATAAAGCCCAATATGACTGACTTTAACAGTCTAGTTGATTTTCAAGGTACGCATCGGAATCCTGTGGTCATTCAGTCACACCTACTAAAGCAGTTCAGACCGCCGTCAAGTCTATAATGACAGAGGTAATCGTGGTACGAGGTCTGTTCAACATGCGATTCAGCTAAGGATTGATTGCATTCATTATAGAGTAGGACACAGAGGCTGAGAAAGGTTTCAACGGCTTTAACCGCAGCTACAACTACCACTCTCAATGATCTGAGAAGTAGTACAGTAAAATGCCTTCTGCAGTCTAGGAGAGTCAGACAAAAGAAACTGGTGGCCACAGTAGATGTAGAGCACTGTATAGCTCTGTACACTTGTAAGTCCACTATAATAATTGATTATCATCATCATCAACCCTGCAGGAACCCGGAAAAACAAAATTAAGGTTGCATATCATTCCGACCGCTTTGGGGGCACGCTGGGATGATCGCATTTAAATTAATTTCATAATTACAAGTGAGAGCAAGCACCTAAAAACGGGGTACTAGGAGGTCATCACAACTTTCGGCGTTTACTTGCACCAATTCATCTTGCATGGCTGACGACTGAGCGCTATTTCTCCGGTTTCCCTTTTGGTTGACACTTATCACCTCATACCATAATACTAGGGCCATCAGCAGACTGAAAAAAAAGCCTAGATTTGTAGCTTCTGCGACAACTGTAGAAGCGACTCGCACACGCTGTTAAACAGTCCACTGTGTTTATATCTATTATAAGATCCAGCTCAATTATGAACTGGAGGCTCAACTTCGTCAGTACCGTGTCCCCGTTTGAGAAAAATCCTGTTGTGTCCGTCCAAAACCTGCAATTAACACCCAATTGTTGTTGAATAGCCAACAGATTTGCTGGCTATAATCTAAGATAATACACACGCATCGTCCTGTCCGTTTCTCGTCAGAATTTCGCATTCTCTCCCCACATAGATGAACGGTAAGATATGGTTAACATATCAAGTGTCATTTTCGTTCAAGTAGGTTGAACTCGGGCAATTAAATACTAAGTAGCATCAATAAGGGAATCTTCCCTATCACACTGCTAGAATGGGATATCTTTTAGCACCGTTGTATTGAGAGCGTGCAATGGAGTTTTCAAACGAAGAGACAGCGAATACAGTGGATTGTTGACAGTGGACTTCGCTTTATCACAGTTATGGGAAAGAAAACTGCGTGGCAAGAAAAATGCTTTTGCAACTTGGAAGATAGAACGATATTGAAGCAAAGAAATAATAGCATTATAGTATAGATAAATAAATATAGCAACTTCAATCACTGGCAGACCCTAGCAACATTATTTTTGAAGGAACTGTAATACATCAATGCCATACTCGATCAACTCTTGTACTGTGAATTCGAAATCCTTCTCTTTCGATTCACGTTTTCGGGTGCGTCCGACAAGGTTCTTGAACTTGAGAATTAGACGAGGACTTGAAACACCGTGTCTCGGATCATCCTTGGCAGATTCAGACCGCAACGAATTTCCGCCCTATACTCGTCACCCTCCTTGAAAATTCTCACTCTTGTGACTAGCATAGCATCAGTAGAAGTCTCGTTGCGAGGACTGGTTCGACGGTCGGGATCAGTTCCGGGCTCCCATTCCTCGATCCAGATTTCCTCCTTCTTTCTATTTATATGGATAAGCAAAATCGTGTTCACTTTTCCTTTCGATCTGTCATTCCAGTACTTGGCATCTACGCGTAACCTTGGCTCTGATTCAGAGTAGCCAGCCTCGAGTACTATCATTGGCAGACCATGTACCCCTCTAACGCGAACATTTGCCCGAGCCGAGTCAGCTTGCTTGCCCCTTCTCTGTTTTTTCTCTGTTTTTGACTTCTTCTTTGCTTCCTTGTAATTCTGAGGTTTCTTTCTTTTCTTCTTGCTGCCATCCCCATCTCCCTCACTATCTTCCTGTTGCTTCTTCACTTGATACGCAATTTCGTCAAAGTACTCAGTGGCGTTTCCAATACCTGTAAACTTATTCCTATTGAGACCCATATCTCTGGCTTGATATGACAACATCTCATTGAAAGAGATGTCGGCAACCTCGTGAACCTTACTGACGCATTTAACATTAAGTGTTTCGATATCAAGATGATAGGACACTCTGACTCCAAACCCAAATTCTTCGGTGACCTCAACATATTCAGCGTAACTCACGGGCTTGAACTGAAGAAACTCAGTTTCCCTGTCCTCCTCCATCAACAAACGCTGTTTGTCAATGGCCAGTTTCAATGCAGCAATACCCTCGTACTTGAGTAAAGGAAAGGAGTCAATCTCCGCTGAAATTGGATCAAGTGGTTTAGTGCGAGTCACTGTTTTGGGGATCTCCTCTATCGCAGTTGTTGCAGAAGTCATCGCCCTTTTTTGTTTTTGGGAGTTTTTGATGGCACGACTCTGCCGTCTTCCGTCGTTTAATTATATATGGCCATAACGTTACCGACTAGATCACTTTTTACCCTGACCTTGACCGGCGAGTCCTAGGGTTGATTTCAACATCCCTCGATAGAGGGCATTAAAATGCAGTTCACTAGTAGAGAGATGACAATGGGGCATCAGGCGCGTTATCGCCAGCCAAGCAAAGAGCGAAGAAAAGATGAGGTTCAAGCAGGAGTAATTACACTACTGCACCATATATGTACATATAGTCGATCACTACCCCTGCATGAAACGTAACCGCACACTAAGCGGCTGTATTGCCGACATTTAGCCGACTGGCCCAAGTCCTTCACCAGCTCCCCCGCTTTCTCCACACTTCTCATTTCACATCTCCTATTATCCATATTTGCGAACATGTCCATTCAGGTTTCTCGTTCATCCAAGCAGCTTGCCACCTCTCTATTGAGACACGTCCAAAACCATCCATCTGCATGCCCTTGCCACGCCTGTACTTCTGGCAGCTCGCTATCGGCCGCAAAGTTCCTGAAAGACCGCGCGTTCTCGGGGACCAAGAAGAATGCTGTCGAGCCAGACTACGCATTTGAAATGGCTGCTAGCAATATCCGTTATGGTGATGGCGTCACTCAAGAAGTAGGCATGGATTTCAAGAATCTGGGGATCAAACACGTAGCTCTCTTCACGGACAGCACGGTTCTCAATCTGGACCCGGTGAAAACGGCCGTGCAAGCCCTCGAGAGCCAGGGGGTTAAATATGACATATACAGTGATGTAATTGTAGAGCCAAAGGACTATGGTGTACGTGAAGCAATCGAGTGGGCTAGGAAAGTCCAGCCTGAAGCTTACTTGGCAGTAGGTGGAGGATCAGTAATTGACTATGCCAAGATTGCAAACTTACTTCAAGTATACGAGCAATCAGACCTTATGGATTTTGTGAATGCGCCGATCGGCAAAGGGCAACCAGTTAATAAAAAGTTGAAACCTTTAATCGCCGTGCCTACTACTGCAGGCACCGGATCGGAAACGACAGGCACGGCCATTTTCGACTATGTTTCAAAGAAGTCCAAAACGGGTATTGCATCAAGAGCTCTCAAACCTATGCTGGGAATTGTGGATCCGGTCAACACTCGGAGCATGCCTTCATCAGTGAAGGCTAGTTCCGGTTTGGACGTGCTCTGCCACTCGTTGGAGTCGTATACTGCTATTCCATATAACCAGCGAACACCTCGACCGAGTGATCCGCTTTTAAGACCTGCTTATCAGGGTGCCAATCCTATTTCTGATATCTTTTCCATGGCGGCTTTGCGGATGATTGTGAAGTATCTGCCACGGTCAGTTAAAGACCCTGAAGACTATGAAGCTCAGGAGAATACACTCTTGGCTGCGACTTTGGCTGGCGTGGGTTTCGGCAACGCGGGAGTTCATCTGTGTCATGGGCTGTCATATCCGCTGTCATCTCAGAACAAGGCATACAAACATTATGGATATGAAGTGGATCATCCTATTGTTCCCCACGGAGTGTCAGTAGCTATCACTGCTCCAGCAGTTTTCCGATTCACCGGTCCTTCCAATCCTCAACGACACTTGGAAGCTGCGGAGGCTTTTGGCGTTGATATTTCCAATGTCAAGCTGGAGTCTGCAGGTGAGGTTTTGAGTGAGGCTATAGAGGATTTCTTGCATAATAAACTGGGAGACCAACCTCGAGGAATCGAGGCTTTGGGATTCAAAGAGAGCGATATAGACAGTTTGGTGGAAGGCGCATTGCCTCAAAGACGTGTACTCAATTTGGCTCCATCTATCCACACCTCAGATGATGGAGTTGTCCGTGAGTGCCTAGGTTCTATTTTGAGAGATTCTTTGAGGGTCTAGTAGAGTTAGATAGTGGAAATGCTATACAGTAGCATAACCAATATATGAGATCGGTTTGTCGATCGGTGCATTATCCGGTTACATGCCGCATTATCCCGCTGCAGAAGCTTTCAAATCATCTTAGATGTAGGATATCTTGTGCTGATTCTACGGAGCGCTAGTATAGGACATTTCGATCACACAGAGATTGAGCAGATCGATATAACTCCACAGCTAGTCAGCTCGGAGATATGCAAGATTGCCACTCTCGGAACTATGAGTCAACTGTCCAAGTCCGAGAAATGCAACGGTAAATACTCTCGAAAGAGGGCTAGAACAATTTCTTATCAAAGTCGAGAATCTTTTGTTATTGAAATGATAGCGGTTGAAATTTGTAGTTTGGTATTTAAGATGAGCTCTGTCCCTTGTGGTCACCAGAGAGATGAATGAACTTCCGGCTGAGATTATTGAACAGGTTCTGCGAAATCTAGATCAGTTGGAGCTCTGCAGAGCGCAAAATGTAAACTACAGATGGAAAGAGCTGGCCCTTCCGTGGATTCAACTAGAAATTCAACTCCAAGGGAAACACGTTTATATAGGAGAGCAGCACGGGAGTGCGCATGAGAAATTTGACTTGGAGCAACTGTCCAGAGGAGACTTGAATAACTATTTGTACCATGTGTGCGATATAGCTGTAGACTTGACTGGAGTGAGCGTAGACACAGCGATATCATTCTTTGAATACATCTCGAAAGGGTCACTTGGCGGTGCATATGTGGGCCCCCGTCAGCTCACCCACATTACGATCGACGGACTTTTCGTTTCGGACTCTCGGAGTCGGAGCCAAAAAAGTCCGACCAGGTTATTGGACTTGTTGGCGAACAAATTTAACCACGTCCAAACTACTTTGGAGGTATATTTTGGTACTTGTCATGACAAACATCTCGTAAAGGACTTGAAGGAGTTGCATATTGGGAACCAGGTTACAGAGCTCAGAATATGGCTACTGGATCCGGGATACTCAGCGTGGCAGTGCTTTCCTCACTACCGTCAGCTAGATTGCATTTTCCAGTGGATTATAATAGAAAAGGGGAGTAGACTGGCCAATCTGCAGTTTTTCTATTTGGAGCCTGACAAACCTGTTTGTTATTGTATGGACGAGCAAAAGATGAAAACGGGTCTTCAGCCGTGCTCTGGCTTGGAGACACTCACCAGTGATATTTGTATTGAGGGCTATGAGAAGGATTGGTGTAGAGACTTGATGGAAACTTGCGGCTTACCGGTGACTATATAGTTGGCCGATAGAACAAGTCAGAGCTCATTTGCAATGAAGTATTATCATTGTATTCCTTACATATTCATGCATGAACCGAGCCGCTCCCCTGCATATATGCGACCCATCACAGGGTTGATTACGTCACTACACTGTCCCACAGGGAGATTTGGCACTAACAACCAAAATAACTAATGCCATAGTACATTTAAAATAAGCTGTGGGGCATTCTGTGGACTCCGTTACTGTGGACTCCGCTCGGGATGTGTGGACTCCGAAAGCTTGAGTGTTCCAATAAACAACACAGGCAGGCATTCAACAAACAGCTCCACCGTAGTTGCTGTGATAACTAAAAACTTCTGAACAGAAAACTATTAACTTGAACATCAAACTTTAAACAACAAAAAACGCTGCAAAAGTAAACCTAAAATCTTCTCCCGCGATTTTTCTCACTACAGTACTGCTGGGCGCGCTTTTACCCGTAAATCGTTATCAGCCATTAAAAAAAGGATCGACTGACAATCCCTAAAGGCAATCCGCAACTCTTCCTATATAAAAAGTGCGATATTATCACTGGCATTTCCACCAATCCCTGTATCGGTACAACATCTATAGTTTGCGGGGTTTTTTTAGAAATTACGCTTTCTGCTATTCTACCGCCCTGTCAGCTACAGCCCTACAATTAACGTTTTAATAGCTCACTGGTTTTACAGACGCTGTTTAACTCCTAACACAACCACACGTTTTCCCAGACTTACCCGTTCTCCGTACTATCAATTTCACCATAGTACGAGAGTTTGTTTTTGACCTTGTATCAAATATAACATCTGCTAGAGCCTAAATCCCCGGGTTAAGTCGGCGTATATATTGGAATATTTTCATTCTGTTTGTGCATTTGGACCATTATATTTCCGGTTAATGGCAGAAAGTATACAACAATGTGGTTCGCAAGTCCAAGCTGGGACTACTGTTTCGAGGGCCGAGGTGAGCGACACGGATGAGCCCCCGATACGTAGTAGTCGGCTGAAAAGCACTCCAAAAGGGAACGGCCTATCGAAACCGCGCCAACCGCTAAGTGCTTCGCTTGCTAAAATCCTCGTGGTTCTAATCGCGCAAATCCCCGCGTACCATGCATTTCCCTTGGGCAAACAGCTGGCCAAGGGGGTCGCTGAGGGGGGGTCGGTCCAAATCCCCGGCGCAGAACCCCCCCGGGTACCTCAGGATTCTACCCAGTTCTGGATTAACATGGCCGTTTCAGCGGTTCTTGTCCTGCTCGGTGGTGTCTTTGCCGGACTGACATTGGGTCTAATGGGCCAAGACGAGGTGTACCTCCAGGTTATGTTCGAATCCGGAGACGCCAAAGAGCGGAAAGCGGCTGGGAAAGTGCTGAACCTGCTCAAACGAGGTAAGCATTGGGTCCTGGTCACATTGCTGCTGTCAAACGTGATAACCAACGAGACTCTGCCTATTGTGCTAGACCGGTGCTTGGGTGGTGGTTGGCCCGCAGTCGTCTCATCTACAGTTGCCATTGTCATTTTCGGTGAAATCATCCCTCAGTCAATTTCAGTAAGATACGGGTTGTCTGTGGGCGCTGCATTTGCACCATTTGTGTTGATGCTCATGTATATCATGTACCCAATTGCATATCCAGTTGCTATGCTATTAGACTATATTCTGGGAGAAGACCACGGAACCATGTACAAGAAGAGTGGATTGAAGACGCTGGTCACTTTACATAAAAATATGGGTGTTGAACGACTCAATGAAGATGAAGTGACGATCATTTCCGCTGTCCTCGACCTGAAGGAAAAGCCAGTCTCCACTATCATGACCCCTATGGCTGACGTCTTTGTCCTTTCAAGTGATACAATTCTGGACGAAGCGACAATGGAGAAAATCTTGTACACCGGCTTCAACCGTATCCCGATCCACACACCCGGCGAACCCACCAACTTTACTGGAATGCTGCTAGTTCGAATTTTAATTACATACGACCCTGAAGATGCGTTGCCAGTTTCGTCTTTCCCCCTGGCCACACTCCCCGAGACTGGTCCTGATACTTCATGTTTGAATATCTTAAACTATTTTCAAGAAGGAAAGTCACACATGGTTATTGTCAGTGAACTGCCGGGAGAACCCAATGGTGCAGTTGGTGTTCTCACTCTGGAAGACGTCATTGAAGAATTGATTGGCGAAGAGATTGTCGATGAATCCGACGTCTTTGTCGACGTCCATAAAGCTATTCGACGAGCCCAGCCGGGCCCGTTTGCTAAACGAAACTATTTGCAGTCTCCCCGAAACTCTATTGGATTTGATGCCATTTCTAACAACTTTCGTGCTCAACATTTGCAAACTCACAATGCTGAACGTGGCCCTGAGACTCCGCTTCCTAAGCTTGAGCCGTCCAACAATGCCCTAAATCCCAGGCAGATCAGCACCAAGAATATCACCATCAAGCATTTAAATCCGCCGGCCAGTAGGACCTCTTCTCAAGCTACAGACTTTCTTGGAGGGACTGTGGAGGAGAATGTTTCAGCCTTCAAGGCCAAACATCAGGCCAATGGTTCCACCGGCAGCGGTCATGCAGTCCCACTTGACGACCAAATCTTGGGTGTGTCTCCCGGCAATGGAGTGATTTTCCGAACAGAGGCTGGAGCGATTAAAGATGCACTTCCTGTTAACGGAAATGCAACCAGCGGCGGCGGTGGCCAACATGGGGACATTGCATTTGAACGGTCTGTCACTCCCAACGGTGCTGAAGTGCACAGTTTTCGAACCGGAGGAATTATCGAGTCAGTCGTCAACGTACAAGGAGTCAACAAGATTATTATTGAAGATGCATTTTCTGACGATATTCGTCGAAGTAATAATGGCTCAGGGAAAAGTAGCCGGAGCAATAGTGGGAAGAGGATCCAGGACGACGGTGTATTTGATGACCCGAATCGTCCTTTACTCTCTGATAGTGATCATTCATAGTATAAATTATCTAATAATACAGTTTTTGAAGAATAAAATACAATACAATAGGGTGCGAGCCAACATGGGAATGATTCAAGAGTGGTAGTGATCAATCACCCCGCCCATAGCTTGATATCCAAATCTATCGAACCAGTCGCAATGACACATCGAATCTTGTCCTTTTGTCTGTCGTTTTCGGTTACTAGTACACTAGGAACCCATGCTATACAACTGATGAAGTGGCTATGCGCGTCGGTTATGGTTCGTACACATTTCCCTCGCTGACTGAGGTCCCAACAGCGAATTGTTCGGTCATCAGAGACACTAATTAAATACTTTCCTCCTGGGTGGAAGACGATCCCTCTGACCCAGTTGTCGTGACCTTCCAGAGTGGCTATGACTTCCTGCCGTGAGTTCCATAGTTTGATCGTCTTGTCTCGAGACCCTGTAGCTATATATTCAAAAGATTTAGAGTACTGAGATTGGACCGGTTTCTTAAGTCCTTCCAAGGCTGCCAGGTACTGGTAGCTCTGTGCAGGGGCAAAACTTGCACATTCAATGACATGGTCATGCCCCACAAACACGAGTTTGCCCTCACCATTGTGGAACGACGATATCCTTGCCGATTGATCTATGCCTGCCGACAAAATGTATTCGCCGTCTAACGATGGAGCTACAGACTTTATCCAATCGGTGTGTCCTCTAATTGTTCGGACCGCATATCCCGACTGGACATCCCAGACTCGGACAGTTTTGTCTCTGGATGCAGAAATGAGATATGTGCCACTAGGAGTGAATTTAATGCTTGATATTGTATGGTCATGCCCAGTTAGGGTGCGTATGTTGGCGTAGTCTGAGACAGAGTCCCAAAGCTTGATTGTGAGGTCCGATGAACACGATGCCAGTAAGGGGGATTGAGGGTCGGGCCCGCCGTAGTCGAGATCTAGAATACCCTTTGTGTGTGCTTTTATAGTCTTTTCCAGCTCGCCCAATTCCCAGTCCCAGATTTTGATGATTCCGTCTTCGGACGAGGATGCAAGGGACGAGAATAGAGGGTGGAACGAGACAGCAGTGACTGGCTGTCGGTGGCCCGTCAGCAGTGACCTAGCAGGAGCTTTCGGCAGCCAATTAGCGGGGTCTGTGTGCTTATTGGCGGTTGCTCCTAGGGTTTGGCTCGATTCCAGCTCCTGCTTGAGTGTGGAGACCTGCGATTCGAGGTCCAGGACGCGCCGTTGCAATCGCACGACTGTTGTCCATTTCTTTTCTAGTGTTGCCGACAGTTTTGCGGCGTCATCCGGCGGCAATCGCTCATCTCCGTCTATCGACAGCGCTTTTGAGACTTGGCTCAGAGCCGATTCTGGGACATTTGCGGTCTGGAGATAGGCCGCAATGGCTTTGTTTAGTTCTATACGTTGGCGGTCAGTTAGGAGGGACATGACATATTAACCGTCGTGAAGCGCGGAGCGTGGCGGCACTAAAAAACACACTTTGTTCTGCTGAATATCTCAATATATTTGAGTTGGGAACGCGGGTTTATACGTGGAGGTGGTGAAGATATATGCGTGGACGTGACGGACCTGCAGCAAGTAATTACGACGTGTAGATGGTGTGTGGAGAGTCAAGAGGAGAATGGTAGTGAGTGAATGATAAGAAATGGAGGAGTTTAGTAGTATGAAAGATTAAATGGAGAGAGTTCAGTAGTGTGAAAGATTAAATTAATAGATCTAAGTGAGTATGTAGAGTTGGATATTTACTGGTTGTGATGTTTGGACCTATGGGGTATCCATGTCAATCTCACCTTACTGATATCCACTAATATGAGTGAGATACGGGCGTGACAGCATTGTACAGTGAGCTTTATGCTGTAACGTGATGTTGGTATAGATATTAGTGGTACATAAGTGCTGTGCTTAGAGCGAGGCATGTAAGAACAGTTTACATAGTGTCGACATCATAGCCAGCGTGTAGGTCATAGACTGCAATGGTGTCGCAGTACATCATGACCGCATATAGTTCGTACAATGCAATACCACTTTTCAGGATTACACAGTTGCCCAAGTTCTCAATGTGGTAACAGCTCTGCTAACTAATGTTAGCGTATATGAGAATGTACATAGATATCAACTGAACTACTAGTCCGCACGGCTGAGTTTCCAGATTTTATTTATTTACAGTTTTCCAGCTTAACCAGTCTGTTAGTAATAATTTTACATAACTTCGTTGTCAGCACGGAGTTGGACACATTTTAGGGGCCGCGCAAAACAGGGTGTGTTTTCGCACTAAAATTGCTTCAAAATATATGCGTTAGATGCTACTCGTAAATTGACACAATAACTGCTATTTTTGATGCTACAAAACCCATCCAGTCTCAGATAACCTACTCTGTTTATCCCCACACAAGCATTGACCCTTGCCCTGATCATTACCTAATTGTTGACCCGCCTTTGACAAATTGTTCGACAACCAGGTTTTAACCCTCTTTGTTCTTGCTCCCATTACCGCTTTGAGCGAGAAATCGCTGAAAATAATTCTGTCGTGCATTTGGTGTAACTAAACTCCTCTCCAATCTTCATTCAACATCGTTAATCAATAATGGCAGCCAGTAAGTATTAAAATGAAACGGCGGAAACTACCACGACCACCACAAACAGTTTTTCTAACCAGACACCAAAGCTCTTGCCGCTAAAAAAGCCGTTGTCAAAGGAGTTCACTCCAACAAAGTCACCAAGGTGCGAACCTCCACCACCTTCCGACGACCAAAGACCCTGCAGTTGGCCCGAAAGCCCAAGTACGCTCGAAAGTCTGTTGCACACTACCCCCGGTTGGACGAACACAAGATTATCATAAGCCACATCAACAGTGAAGGATCGATCAAGAAGATTGAGGAGTCCAACACTTTGGTTCTGCGAGTAGACATCAAGGCCAACAAGCATCAGATCAAATCTGCTGTCAAGAAGCTGTACGCTGTTGAGGTGTTGAAGGTTAATACTTTGGTCCGACCTGACGGAACCAAGAAAGCATTTGTCCGATTAACTGCTGACCACGACGCTCTGGATGTTGCCAGCCGAGTTGGTTACATTTGAACGGGCTTATATATAAAATGAAAAACCAGTGCCTAAGCATGCGTTTAAAAACAATGTAAGAATGTTAATGAGTGCGTAAATGAAAGTGAAAGAGATGCGTAGACTGATGTAGAGGTTTTGACTGAGGTCTGGAGGTAGTTGATGATGGTGTAGAGGTATTGACTGAGGTCTGGAAGTAGCGAATGAATTGTAGTACTGTACAGCATGTGTAGTAGTTGTCTGCTGAAGAGTATATTGATTGTTTTAATGAAACTAGCCGCTGCTTTTAACTGCTGGTTCTCATCTTGGTTGTCTGAAAAATTCACACTTAACTTAGTTATATACCACACCATTCAAAGTACATAGCACACTGGTCTGCAGGATCTAGTTAGCTGTTACATTGATATCAACGTACCTTTTAAATTTGAACTAAATGGTTGACATGAGTACAATCTCAAATCTTAATGTTGAACAAATTCAGCTTTGTTCATAGTTTTACACAGTTGAATTACTTATTTCTGTATTACTGGCCGTCTTCCCACAATGGCCATAACTGTTGATTAAATTACCACTATATATCCAACTTGTGTATGATATCGTGTCATCCAAGTGTAACATCTGTATCTGTTACATCTATGCTCATGTTCTATACTCGGATGTTTTCTGATTCACCTAATCAGTCCCATCCTCTTCATTTAATCTGGTCTGCTTCTGCTTCTTAGCTCGAGTCTTATTACGACAAACCTGGACCTAAAAAAACGTTCTTCTATACATTATATTATATAATCCAACATAGGTTCTTACTATGGTCATTGAAACCAAGAGAAAAAATGTACTCGTTGACAATCTCGAAGCAGATGAGACCCAAAATCCACTAGTTATTTCGAATAACAACCAGTCTAGTTTAGCTACAATGTGTAGCACTAACAACTCTACTCGGCACAGTGCATTGATGCCCCTGCATATGTATGCAATGGCTCAACGAGGTATGGTGTTGCGATTTCATAGCAGTTCACTACAAAACTTGCTGGTATATGGCAAACTGTTATATAGCAAGCACATGTCTATTTATAACAGACGTAATGACATGGATTTGTTTGTTTAGTTTCTACTTGCTTTTAATGGCCCTGTCAAACTCTAACCCTGCACTGGTTGCTGATATATTCAACTGAAAGCTACAGTAGTAATAAATTGATTTGAGTGACCATACGTAGTAAAGTAATATCTATTTTCTAAACCATATACGAGCAATACAGCACATTGACTCTACGATCTTTCGTCTCTCTCCACTGTTCCCCACTGTTTGCACAGCCGTACATATATCCTTGCATGAAAGATTACCGAGCATCACCGGACCAGCCATCGCACTTTTCACTTTCACCTTTCACCATGGTGATTAATTAGCATTCTTTAGCGTTTCAATAAGCACCACTAAAAAGGTATATAGTAGTAATATCCACCAATTCCCATTTTCACTCAGAGTTTGTGCAGGAAATCGAATCAGCCATTTTGAATATCAGATCGGATCGAGATACGGCTGGGGCGGATAACAGTACTAAATATTTATATATATTAAAACCAATGCCCTCGATGAACGAATCCGATTCCGATATTTTGGACTTTTACGAAAGCGCTGGCAGCGTGAAATCGCCAGTCGTACCAAGGGTATGTAGCTGGTTTACAGGTGCAGACCCAAATCCTGCCATTCCTGGCAGTGGAACTTCTTTAGTCGACCGCCAATGTCTGAGACATTAGTACTGAAACATGCGCCTGACCGATTAACTGGACATGGCTACTGACTGGGCACTTGACTGGGTCCGCAAAACCCTCTTTGGTCGCAATAAGGGAATCCACCCAACCTTAAGTCTCACCAACTTTATCCCTTCTGTAAAAGCTTAAATGCGGTTTTGAACTAACCAGTTTGATCGATCTCCTCGGTCTTTAATATTTAATGGCAGTCGCAGAAAAAGGCCATCCAGAATGAATACCAGACATCTGAGCTTATCGTCCCCGATCATTGATTACAGCAGCATAACCCGCTTTGATGACGACTATAACGGGTCAGAGGATTCAGACGGGATCAATAGCTATTATGTAGAAAAGAACAATAACAGCGACTCACCGTTGATGTCTCCTCGCTTAAGTACTGCGGGTCCTGTGGCCAGGTATACCACTGCATTGTCGCCGTCGAGACCGGTAAAGTCTCCACAACGATCTAGAATCCCATTGCAGAGTACCCAAAGCCCGACTCTGCGTCATAAACCGGCCAGGCAGAGTCTGCCACCAACTCTACCGACAACGTCAATTTCGGGCCTGCCTGCCAGTTTGGGTCTCCCCGTGAATCTAGGGTTTTCCCGAGAAGATGACGAGTTGGAGCAGCTGAAAGAGAGATTCAAAAAAATAGGATTAGAAGGAGAAAGAGAAGCCGGGCACGTGGGTCGGAGAACTTCGCACGATGAGTTATTGCAAGGATCATCGGCCCTAGAGGATTCAGGATATCAGGAATATAGTGGAGGGGAACAACAGCAGCAGCAGCATGGAGAGATACGAGCAGAAGGGGAGGAGGGAGATGACGAAGCACAAGGACGAGTAAGAGGAGGAGTGAGATCACAACTGTCTGGGTCCCGAATGACTAATAAAACATCTGCATCTAGTCTAGGAGCGAGTGGCCGACGGTCACGATTGATGGAAAAGGCAGAATGGGATAGACAAGAACCTATTTCTGCAATGAGGTCTTCTCCGGTGTCTAGCTTTCACAGATTGCAATTATCGACGTCTCCACCCGTAAATAAACCTGTGCTCACTCGACAGAGGGCCGCAGAAAGACAACTATTAGAAACGCTAGATCAAGCTAAGAAAACACTGGAACACGACGTTAGCATGGTTCTACTCGAGCGGGTGGTCTCTGACACGATTTCTTTGTACAACCAACCTCAACTACAGTTACATCAGCTGCAACAATCCAACGAAAATAATCCTGGATTCGACTATATCGACAAGCTGTGCTTGTCACTTTCCGACTACATTGTGCAATTAATCTCTACCGAAAAATATGCGTCTAAGTACTCTCCAAAAGCTAGATATACAGTGAACGGCAGGCCGTTTACCGGCATGGGAACTTACAGCAGTTACAGTAGTCCAGGGTACTACGATGATACAGCTGCAATGAGAAGTTTTGCTGAGCTAAACTCAGTCGACCGAAATTCAGTCGAGCAGAATTCAGCGGAACGAAACTCAGCAGGAAGATCTGCCTCTGGTCTCACACGAAGTAATAGTTACCGTCTTGACCTGTCTAATGGAGGAGGAACTGGTAGTCCCATGAACAGAATCGGGCGGATTTCGCGAACGTCCCGAGGAGGATATGTTCGGGACGTTCGGCGATTTGACGACCGGTATGAGAACATGAGGTCGTTTACTTGAAATTATTATTACATCAATGCATAAATGGGAGGATCAGTTCTGAGTGTAGGGGTAAATTCCAGTTTCTACGCCAGATGTACGAGGCTGTTAGAGCTGCAACGGACAACTGGCAGTCTGGTAGTCTCTGCGTACGCTGTGCAACAGACAATGGCAGTCTGTATGTGATTTCATTATGTACAAGTATATCGTTTGTATATATACAGAGTGTCTACTCCAATACAACCTTTCCACCGAGTCCCTCAATGGTTTCCTTAATCTTGTCGGCGTCTTCCTTGGGAACATTCTCCTTCAGCACCTTTGGAGCACTCTCTACAAATTTCTTAGACTCTACCAAACTCAACCCCAGCAAATTCTTAACTTCCTTGATAATCTTGGGTTTACTCTTGGCATCAAAAGACTCAAGTTTGATTGTGAAAACGGTCTTTTCCTCCACTGGCTCAGCAGCTTCCTCGGCAGGAGCAGCAGCAGGCGCAGCAGCGGGAGCAGCTCCAGCAGCAGGGAACGATATGTCAGGAATGTTGAGTCGTTCTTTGAGTTCAGTGATCAACTGCGACGTCTCCAACAGATTCAACTTGGCGATCTCGTCGACAATAGACGTGATTTTGGGGGCAGTGGAGGAGTTCCATCGTCGAGCCGACACACCGATAGCGGGTGCTCGTCGGCACGATGCGATTCCTCTAACAAGCGGAGTTAACCGGATGATTCTAGCGCTCATGCTGATTTATGTCGAGAGACGAAGTTTCGTTAATTTTTCACGTCGTTTCTTTAGCGGTGGTTGTCATGGCAGCGTAGGTGGATTTTTCACCGACGTCCCATGAAGGTTATCATCTGTTGCCATGGAAACCACCACATGATTTCATGATTTCAAAGAATTTCAGAATTTCATCAACTAACAACAACTGTAATAACCATATAAACTATAGATTTAGCCATGGCATCGTTTAGATTTTGTTTAGAATGGTAAGTTTCAAGTTCTTCTCACATCGCTGTCTCGTTTTTTGATCTAACCAGCAACAACATGTTGTACCCGAAAGAAGACCGAATCAATCAAAGACTTTTGTATTCGTGCCGAAACTGTGATTACACGGAAATCGCCGAGAATCCCAAAATCTATCGAAATGAATTGTTGTCTGCCATTGGAGAGACTGCGGGTGTTACACAGGACATTTGGTCCGATCCGACGTTGCCTCGATCCGACAAGGAATGCACAAACTGTCATGAAAAGGAATGTGTTTTCTTCCAGAGTCAGCAGCGGCGGGCAGAAACTACAATGGTTTTGTTCTATGTGTGTATAGCGTGTGGGAATATTTTCAGGTCTCAGTAACACTACTCAGTAACACTATAAGGGGAAAACGGGAAGATATTTCCCACGGAACACTGGCCGCTGAAATATCAATTTACTCTGCATTTATCAACAACTATAAAAAAAAATATTGCATTCAGTGACCAGGATCTGTCAAGGCGAATTTGTCTTGATTTACTATGGTTTCAGTGACCAGGATCTGTCAAGTGAAATTTCTTGAAATATCAACTTACTATGCATTTATTTTGCATTTATCGAACAATTATTAAATTATAACATTCCAGGACCAGGACCTACCTCTCAACGGAAATTTGTCGATACCAGTTGCGTATGTTGTCTACTAGTTCGTCTTCAGGCAAATCTTCTCGACTCTCTGCGAGCTCAGACGGGCCCTGCTGCATTCTCATTTCCTGGTACTGTTTGGTCAAAGACTGGGTCGACTCGTCAAGCGGTAAATCTTGCTCGAAATTCACCTCACGGACTGCTACGGCAACCCCTGTTGGTAACGAGAAAGCCGCTAGACTGGGAACAAATTCGGAATAAGTGGTTGGACCGGCAGCAGACGCTGCAGGTGCGCCGTCGTCAGCTGCGACGGTTATATATGATGGACTGGAGGTCGCTGTAGCAGAATCTGCAACAATCGTAGAAGCCGCATCTGTAGACTGTACATCGCTAGATGCTACGGTGTTGCTTTGTACAATTGAAGACACAGGGGACTCGACTACCACCGTACTAGGACTGACATCTCGTACCGTCGACTGCGATTGTAAGGCGCTTTCCTTTAAAGAGGCAGAACTTAGTGGTCCAGTGACAATGGGAGGGGCAAGATATCCCGTTTCCATTGGTTTGTCGCTTCTCGAATATTCTCGATAGGGAATAACACTAGGCTGGCTCGTCTCCTCTGTGTTCTGTCGATAAACGCTCGTGGTCAATGTCACAGCTTTTTGCTGGGCCTGAGCAGAGCTGTGTGGGGTCTGAACAGAGTTTGGTGACTTGTTTTCCGACCCCTCAGCCATGTTTAGCAAAACATTAACATTGTTATTTAGGTCTCCAATCAAAGAGCAACCAGGTTTTCCTGACAAATCATAAGTCGTAACCACTTGTACATAAAACTGAGTCTGTTGACCAAGTGTCACCGCATCTTGTTTAGCCGCAAGGCTCAAGGATCCTTCGGTCGATGCTTCAAAGACAACCTGGCTAGTGCCGTTATTCAGGTTGCTAATAACTGGACAGACAATCATTTCGACTGCTTCAACACTAACGTTGGCGGTCAGAATCGTTTGGCTTAGTGTACTGCTAATTCTTGCTGCTGCTTCGGAAAGGCGACTCATTGCAACGGTGACATTGAATTGATGCTGGGACTCGGCGCTCAATGCAAAGCTCGTCATTTGTTGAACAAACATTGAAACAGCAGCGATGGTTTCCTGGTCCATGCTCGGTCGCTCCGCCTGTCTCTTCTCAACTAGATCTCGCTTTGACTGTAATCCACTTTCAGAACCCAGATTATTCAACTGACCGACTATTGACTGCATCTTTGCTTGAACACCGGTCGAATCAGTGGGGTCCGAGGCGCATAACTGCTCATACGGCCCTGCGATACTTTGAATTGTGGCAAACAAAGACTGCACAATGGGAACAATTGCTTGTCCTTTAGGCCCAGAAATGTTTGATATACTTACTATTGAGTTTTCAACCATGTCAAGAATAGAATTAATCATTGCAGCAGCGTTTGAACCTGCGCGCTTCGTCAGGTCCTGTTGTTGCTTGTTCATTCCTGCCTCGTCTGCGAGCCCGTTCAACTGGCTCATGACTGATTGCATTTTTGCCTGAACTCCGCTAGAATCACTAGGATCAGTAGCACACAATTGCTCATAAGGTCCAGCCATGCTTTGGATTGTCACAAATAACGACTGAACAAATGGAGCTATAGCCTGACCTTTGGGTCCAGAAATATTCGAGATACTAATGATGGAGTTCTCCACCAAGTCAAGAATTGACGTTATCTGGGAAGCAGCATCCGATACTGCTCGTTTGACCAAACCTCTCTTGTTCATACCTGTCCCGTCAGTGAGACCATTCAATTGGCCCATTACTGATTGCATTTTAGCCTGGACACCGCTAGAGTCACTAGGGTCAGAAGCACACAACTGCTCATAAGGTCCTGCAATGCTTTGGATTGTCACGAACAACGATCGAACAAATGGAACTATTGCTTGTCCTTTAGCTCCCGACAAGTTTGAAATACTGACTATTGAGGTTTCCACCATGTCAAGGATTGAGTTTATCTGTGAAGCAGTGTCCGATCCTCCTCGCTTGGCAAGGTTAATTTGAGGAGGTAGGACTCCGTAATGATTTGCTACATCGTCAAGGTTTTGCTGAGTAGTTTGAGCTGTGCTAAGAACCTGCTGAGCTTGAGGATCGCCAGAATTCACCAGTGCTTGAATGGGTCCGAGCAAGTTCTCGAGCGTTGAAAAGCAGGTGTTGATAATGGGAATGGCGGCCTGGCTAGGAATGACATCAAGTGAGTTGATAATCTGCGAGATTGCATTGTTGATGATTGCAAGCTCAGATTGAATGGCACCAATAAGTGTGGTCTGTCTTGGCACCAGAGAGCGCTTAACTGCGATGTTTGGGACACTTAGATTGTACTGTTTTGCCACGCCGTCGACTTGGTTCTGCATGTCATTAGCTTCCTGCGAAAGTTGCGCGGCTTGTGACGGGTCGGATAAACTGAGCTGTTGTAATGGTTGCACCAGGCCGGTAAGCACGCTAAGGATGGACTGGATGATTGCTTCAACTAGGTTGACAGGCAACTCCACTCCTTCTCCGACGAGATTGAGGAGGTCAGTCAGAGTGCGACCAACGTTTCGGAGGATTTGAACCAACTCGAGGCCGAGTTGATTTTGTCTGGCTTGAAGTCCTTGTTGTGAATCTTCGTCACTTAGTGGTTCAACGGGGTCCGCGACATCAGACCGATGGGCTAGTTGGTCAAGAGTAGCGGCAACATTATTAAATTGTTCCACTACTGTTTGAGCTTCGGGACCCTCGGTGTAGATGATTTGTTCAATTGGAGACTCGAGACCTTGAAGAGTGGTTGAAAGTGAATCTATCACTGAAACGGCCAGTGACTGAGGCAGCTGGGTGTCCTGATTGTCTAAGTTTGAGAGTGTACTTTGGACGTTGTCCAGGGTATCAAGCACTGTTTGCTCTGTTCCAGATGATGTTTGATCTGAAGGCACTGCTAGCACAGTGACCAGACTTAGGGTCAAAGTCAGTCTACTAAAAAACGAAAGGATGTTCATAATCTGAATAGCAAAAATGAACTTGTTGGAGTTGGAAAGCAGCTCATACGTGTACTATATATAACAATATATGCATTACTAAGTGGTACAACAGACCAACATGAAAAGCAATTGACATAATGTCTCAGACATGTTAGAGAATACGTACGCAAAATGTTGCATTTGATATGTATGTACAATGCTAGTGAGACCATGCGAAAACGGTCTCTGAACTAGAAACCTAAGACTAAATAAATATGTACAGTGTCTGAATCTTGAGCTGACGAGCCGGGGGGGGCTCAGTTCTATCTGTATCCTGTTTAGACAGTTCGGGGGGCCAGAGCGGCAATTTTGGCAAAACCCTTTTCTTTAACTTCCTTGGCAATGACTCCAGTCACTCGAGTACCTACTGGCTCCCCACTTTTCTGGAGCAAAACGCATGCATTGTCACCAAAGTTAATGATCGAACCGTCTGAGCGCCGAGACTTTTGTTTTGAGCGGACCACCACTGCGTGTCGAATATCACCTTTTTTAACTCTTTGTGCAGCCAGTTGACCTGATAAATTGGCAGGCAGTGGTTTAGCTTTTTGGACAACCACGACCATTTTATCTCCTAGTTAGACGGAAACAAAAAGAACGAAAAAGTCTCTGTTAAAGTAGTTTTTCAGTGAATGTCGGAGTATAGCAGACTAATGTCTTGGGACCTAATTTTAATACTCAAGTCTCAAGCACTAGTCTACTAATCTGTTCAAATGTGCACATGAGTTCAAGCGCAAAAGTGGAGAACATGAAACAGAGACTACAGCTAAATATCCAGCGTAGACTATAGACCGTAGAGTAGTTAGAGACAGCCCGTAGACAGTTCATATCTGACTTATGCTCAAGATCACTAGCTCATGACCAGACCTACAACTTAGAGACTACATGCACGAAATACAAACTACACCATCTCTATATACACCACCTCTATATACATACCTAAACAAGCATGGTTCTTGGGATTCTTGCCTAGGACTTTAATGCATTCTACAATCAAGGCACCCTGGTTAGCTAACAACCAACGCAGAAATTATATAAACGAAAAAAATTACAACATACCGAGTTATCGATAACATTGGCCAAAGATTTCAAATAAAGCATCGCTTCGTATATGCAGTCGTCCAACTGTTTGATCTTCGAGTCAAATCGTGGATCATCACTCTGAAATATATTTCCATCTCCTACCCCCGTAGCCGGCAGTCTGAGTAAATCTGAGTCCCCCAGCCTCGACCGCAGGATCATCACCGAACCACACAAATTGCTAAATATAATTCATACTTGACACTATAACTCAAGACGTCATAACTGAAACCACAACCAAAAGACACATTCGTTTAAATATACTGTATAGTACATTTTAGAGTCGACAAACTGTTCAGAAAAAACTTTGTATCTAAACCAAACTGGGGTGCGCACCGGAAACCGTGGAATTCGATAGAAAGCTGCTGCACGCGTAATAACGTTGCTTTGATATAGAGAGCATAAACCAGGGAATAGTAGAACGAACAAGGAAATAAGCAACAACGGTTTTTATCTGTTTTCGACATTTAATTTGACATATACAACACATCCATTTGACATTTGAAAGGAGGAAATTAATCATTTGACTGGGCACTTAAACATGTTATCAGCTTATGTCAGCACTCTGCTTCTCGGATTAGGTCTGTTAGGCAACGTCTTTGCCGCGATTGATCTGACCAACTTAGATACCACTTATGATGCTGCTGACGGAATGAGCATCACATGGAAGGACGACGGAAGTTATCCGCAGCTGGCACTCATCACGGCCATGAAAATCTCGCTCTGTACCGGACCCAATGGAGCTATCAGTTGCCCTTACCTGCTCAGCAGTACAGTGGACGCTACCGCTTTGGAAGCGACACTTTCCTTGAGTAGTGCGATAAACGCGGCAGCAGACGGTAAATACTATCTACAGTTTGAAGGCATTGCCGGACAGTATCTCCATTACTCTGATCGGTTTTCTCTGACAGGTATGTTGGGAACAGTGGCAGCTAGCGGATCTGGAGCTCCGCCACCAGATTCATTGCCTGCTCTCCCTGCTAGCTTGCTTTCTGCTTCGATCGCTGTGCCGTATGCCTCACAGACTGGTCCGACTAAATACGCACCCATGCAGTTACAGCCTGGCAGTACAGTCACTCGGGCTTTAACTGCTAGTCCTCGCTACCCGACTTCAGCCGTGACTTATTTCAGCACACCTTATGGTGCCCCGCTTCAAATTTCCACTATTACAACAAGTTGGACATATACGTTCTCAGCATTGGTCAATTATGCCACTCCTATGCCATCGCCCAGCGAATACTATGCTGCCAGTGCAGCGTTGGCTTCGTCCATGGAGGCCAAGAGCAGTGCGAAAAAGAAGAGATGGGTGGATTAGACGAGAAAATTCGTCATGACGAAAGAAAAGAGGTACTGAATTGAGTAGTACTACAACATACTAGAATTACGGACAATGAGAAAACCTCCCGTAAGATATTTATCGCATAGAGCATAGGATATATTTAGTTGGCAGCTATTTAACGGTAGTTATATATGCACATTGAAAATTGTTACAAACGACCCCTAAATTTCAAGTTTTTTCTGAGTTTACAATTGCACTTTAAATCTTTGGTAAAATTTATTTCTATTAATACAAGTAAAAAGTACTTGTGCTCATCGCATACGTCATAGCCGTTGAATCTGATCTACAGATCTGCATTGAAGCCAAGTCCCAAGTATAGTCTATACAATAATGAGTAGTTTCGACAATAAAGAAGCTCAGTGGTTGTGTATTATAATATTGTCGCAATGTATGGTTACAGAGTTTGTGACGCAGTGTATTGTCCACTTTGTCCGCTATATGGATCTTATTGTGCCAAGAAACGTTGATCTATTGAACTCTGTCTGGAAGCGTGCGAGCCCAAAGCCTGTGACAGAGCTTGGCCAATGGCACATGAGAGAAGATTAAATAAGTCACAATACTGTACATATAGTTATAGTATAAAACTTTGCTGGTCGGGTCGAAAAGCTCCACAAACTACTCAGTCAAGGTACAACATCTTTCCAATAGCTACAAAAAAGTAACTCTTACTCATTAATATCTACTCTTTGGTTTCTCCTTTGATAGAATAATTCATTAATATCTACTCTGGTTTCTCCTTTGATAGAATAATTTCTCACACCCTTGTCAGACTGTCACCAAATTCAAGGTATCGTGTCACAACAGGTTATAAGGATCCCCATAGTTTCTTCCATCACGTGAAATTTCACCCCCACCAACTACAGCGTAGCCTTAACCTGTCCATCATCAAAATAATCCTCGATACGTATACGTCGTTATAACACGCACCGAGCTAGAATCGATGAATATTCCAGTCGTAGTAGATCCAACAAGTAAAGCTGTTTCAATAGAACAGTTCTACTTGGACAGCCTTGACGAATCCAAGATTGAAGAGTTAAACGGTCAAGTAGCCCAGCTGAATGATCTTGCCCGTCACTTGGTTGGCGTAAATGGCGATGTTCCACCGGCTTCCAACGTGATCACCGAGTCGGTTACCCAGCAAGTTAATAAACTGAAAGAGTCTGCAGTGAAAGCCGCTAATGCAGGCAAAGGAGCAGAAGCGATCAAGTTTTACAATCTAGCGATGGGGATGGCTCTAAAACGGGCACCGTGGGAATCAACTCAATATGTGATTGAAGAAGTTTCCGGCATTTTAGGGCCACGAGCCGATTTATACATGTCTCAGAGCTTATGGCCGGAAGCATACACAGACAGTGGATTGTTGGTTCTCTTAAAGGGCATGGATCCTAAGAACCAGTACCGAAAGGGACGGTGCTTACAGACTATTGGCAAACTGTCTGAAGCACGAATAGCCTATCAAGCGGCTTTGAGTCTACAGCCTCAGAACTCTGATTTCAAGGCCGCTTTACAAGAAGTGGATGATTTGATTCAGAAGAGTAACTAAAACACCTCTCTGGAGGGGAAGAGGCTGTCAAATAATTATTTAATGACAAGTTGGCGATGCATGTGGTGTCTACACCGTGTATAAAACATAGGATATGTGATCAAGGTTGTATGGGTCCTAACCTAGATGTATATACAATATTCAGAACATGATGCTGACGACTATTTTCGTAATGTATACCAGGCAAGAAAGTGGCAACATCCATACAAAGCTGATAATAACCTTCCATCTTCATACAGCCAGTCCCGAAACTCCCCCTTTTATCTCATAAACTGTTAGTCTCTAACTGGTTCCGTCTCGTACAGTAGGTGGCGCATAACCCTTCTGATGCATTACATTGCATTGCACTAGTCTTTACACGTTCGGCAGCCGCACAAGTCACGCGCTCACAACACTGATATAGATTTACGTGCCACTTTTTTCAACTTCATCCAATATTTCTTTTCTTGCTATTTTCAAGCCCTAAGAGCAAGTTTCAGATCGGGAGTCATGTCGACTCTTTTGATGTCGCGAGGCGACACAACACCTGAAAGCTCGACATGTTCTGAATCCGAGCAGAGCGTGCCGTCGTTGCTCCCTAATCCTGTTAGGAGGAGTCGCTCTCCTTCGGTGGTGCAGCAGCCAAAGATAGATGACGTAACGTCCGAAGCCGAGACCACCGATGATGAGATAGAGATTATCGGGGTGGAGCCGGTCAAGTCGTTGGGCAGCAGTAATGGTTCTGCGCGACTTGTAGATGACGACGATGACGAGATCGAAGTTGTGCGTTCAGTCTCCAGGCCGCCGTCTGAGTCTGGACACCCTCCAGAGATAGCGCGAAACTCACTATTCAGGAGCTCTAGTGATCTCGGCTCGCCAGCAAACTATCCGTCGCTATTTCCAACGACGCCCGAGTCTCCTAGCACGGGTCAGACCGCAACTGGTAAAAGACCGTTGGATGTCATTGACCTGACAGACGAGCGAGAAAACAAAATTGCTAGACCGCACATGTCAAGCTCGTCATCCATGCCAAATGTTTCTCATCAACCGAACAACAACAACGTTAGGCAGTTGGTGGGTTATCAACCACAGCCCGGCCATCATTTATCAGTTCGAGCCCAAAAAAGCTTAGAGGAAGAAGAATGGTTCTTCTCAAACTTGTTCTTGAAATTGTCGCCGTTTGAGCGGTCAATAGCACAGCAGGTGATTACTCGGCTGAAAGCTTTACGCCAAACGTATCAGCAGCGGGCCCACCAGTGCCATGCTCAATATGAAACTGCGACCAACAAAATCAGGGAGATCAAAGCAACGATTGCTCAGAGCCAATCTCTTGATTCCAACTCCTATTTAGAACTACAGCTACAATCACTCAATCAATCTGCCAAAATTAACTGGATGCAGAAGTCTGCTGTTGCCGAGGAACTGGCAAGAGTCCAGGAAGATCTTACTACGTTGTTCAAGGGAGTTATCCGGGATTACTCGGGATTACGGCAAAAGTACGACCAGCGCACCTACAGATCGGGGATGAATGACGCGGTTGATAACATGTCTGTCGAAATGGCCCGTAATAGAGCACAGGCATCATCGCAGCAGCATCAACAACAGCGGCGTGTGCCCTCTTTATTTTCACGTCGCAGCGGAGGGTCGTCGCCGTCGACCAGCGACAGATATTATGATAGTTATCAGGATGAAGGTGAAGCTAGTTCCGTGTCGAAAGAGGAACTGGAAAAGCTTATAGATAATGTCCGTGGTGATGACATTGCTCCGCAAGATAGAACCGGGACTCCAAAAGAGCTGAAAATTACTTTACTGGAACATCAGAAAGTTGGGTTGACTTGGATGTTGAAAATGGAACGAACGGTAAAGGGCGGTATTCTCGCCGACGACATGGGCTTGGGGAAAACTATCCAGGCACTGGCATTGATCGTGGCCAATAGAGCCCCACAAGGAGTCAAAACCACCTTGATTGTAGCTCCAGTTAGTTTGATTCGGCAATGGGAGCGAGAGCTCACGGTCAAGGTCAAGGACGAGAGTCGTTTGTCGATCTTAATATACCATCGATCAGCCGACAAAAACCTGCCTAAAACGTTTGAACAGTTGGCAAAATACGATGTTGTCATCACTACCTATCAGTCAGTCTTTCGCCAATACAAGGATCACTTTAACATCAAGGGCAGAGACGGGTCTAGCGAATCAACTCCAAACAGTTCTGGTCTAGAGGATAGAGGAAAGAACACTCCTCTATTTAAAGGAAGATGGTTCAGAATCATTCTAGATGAAGCACAAAATATCAAAAACAAGCGTGCACTCACTTCGAAAGCTTGTTCGGCGCTCGAGGGAACATATCGCTGGTGTCTTAGTGGAACTCCCATGCAGAATAATATCGAGGAACTCTACAGCTTATTGCGGTTTTTGCGGATTCCACCGTACTGCGAAGAGAAAAAGTTTAGAGAAATCTCACTGGGCCTAAAGAATAGATCGCAGCATGCGTTGAAGAAAGTGCAGGCATTGCTCAAAGCCGTTTTACTGCGTCGAACCAAGACATCTACAATAGATGGAAAACCCATTCTGTCACTCCCTCCTAAAACTATCGAACTCAGCGATAATATATTTGATGCCGACGAGGAGAGCTATTACCGGCGGCTCGAAACCGGTGCTGCCATCCAGATGAACAAGTACTTGAATGCGAACTCATTATCCAAAAATTACAGCAATATTCTTACGTTATTGTTACGACTGCGGCAAGCGTGCTGTCATCCTGTTTTAATTGAACGATCTGAACAGCGGAAGGCAGATGCCGCCAAAAGAGAAAGAACAAGCGGAGCCGGTCTCCAGTTGGTTCGAAAGCTCCCGGAGCGAGTTGTTGAACGAGTCATTCGTGAGGATAGCTTCACGTGTCCAATTTGCATGGACGCCATTGACAAAGTTGATATGGTATTGCTCTATCCATGTGGTCACGGTCTCTGTAGCGAATGTTCGTCTGATTTTTTCATGAATAATACTGGTGGGGAAGACGGGAGTACAAAGTGTCCAAGTTGTCGAGGAATGGTTGATGAAAAGAAGTCGATTGATTATACAATCTTCACCATGGTTCATGTCATGGGTATGTCAGATATTCAAATTCTTGATCAGCTAAAGTCGCAACTACGGTCCGCTCGTGAGGAAGCAAAGCTCCGGCGGCAGGTTCTTACGAAGCGCAGAACGGAAAAACAAGATGTTGCGATGTTTGCTGATGATTTCGACGGTTGGGCAGCACCTATTAAGGAAGATAACCTGTCAGATTTAGACAACGAAACTAAAGAGATGAGCCTTGTCCCGGTTAAGAACGACACTCCTCCTGAGGACGTCAAGCCGGGTGTTGCAAGTGATGGTGATGATGAGGTAGACTATCAATCCATTGTCGAAGAATTTGGTTTAGACCGATTGTTTCCGAAAGGATGGGTTTCATCTACGAAAATTGAAAAATGTATTGAGCTCGTGGAAACCATACGCAGAGATTTTCCTGGAGAAAAGGTAATTATATTCTCGCAATTCACGACGTTGCTCGATCTTGTTGAGATTCCTCTTGTGAAGAAGGATCTTGACTATTTGCGATATGACGGAAGCATGACTGCCACGGAAAGAAATGATACGGTTTTCGAATTCTTTGACAAACCGGAAGTGTCTGTTATGCTTATCAGTCTCAAGGCAGGAAACGTTGGTTTGACTCTGACGTGTGCTTCGCATGTGATTATTCTTGATCCGTTCTGGAACCCGTTTGTGGAAGAACAGGCTATGGATCGAGCTCATCGAATTGGCCAGTCGCGGCCTGTCTTTGTGCACCGGTTGCTGATCAAAAACACAGTGGAAGACCGAATTATGGAATTGCAGCGTAAGAAAAAGGAGTTGATCTCGGCTGCTCTGGATGAGTCTGGCATGAAGTCTTTGGGCCGACTGAACCAGAATGAGCTGCTTTATTTATTCGGCTTGAGATCTGACGGATCGAGGGCCACGGAGGCTGATGAAATTCCAGAATAAAATGATTAGATGGTGGGTTTTTAATGTATAGATGTGTGGGTATTGATTAATGAAATTTCCTTTTTTTTTGCTTCATTTCCTTAGCTCGTCCGATCCAAAACTCCCTCGTAGACTTGACCCAGTTCCACCCGGAAACCATGCACACCTTGAAATGCTTTAGTGACTTCAATTCTGGTCCGTTCAGCTATCGATTCTAGCCGAATTGTCTCAGTACGGTTGAGAACTTTGGTGTCTATCAGTTTGGAAAGCATGGTATCCAATTTCTGTAGAATGCGGATAGTTTCTGGAGGGCTGGGTTCCGCAGCATAGCCCTCTACGAAATCGACCAACTCGTCAGCAATCCGGATCAGATACTGAGAGTATGCGAAAGACAAAGCCCGGCCATTTGATCCTATAGTCGCGGTGATTGAGTACCATATCAGCTCAATGACTTTGTCCAAGTCAACAATCAAGTCCGCAAAGCTGTTGTACTTGTTTGTAGTTTCCTCACTCAGGCGATGAATGTACTTCCTCGTAATCCTCATAAGCTCTTCGTCCAGATAGGTCCTGAGCCGCTCCTGCTGAGCTTCGCCCACAATACGGGGACCAGAGGCATTTCTCAATGGTAGAGGCGGTGATAATGCAGCCGCGTAGTAGTCTGAGGATACATCACTCAATGGCACGTCACTGAGGTGGTCAGACGATTGCTCTGTTTCATCGACCATGGTTGCGCGTGCGTTATGCAGACGTCTAGAACTCGAAAGGATTGAAGAAGAAACGAAAGCCTGCCTGATAAACAACCCCACGCTTTTTTGTCCACGCCAGCTCCTTTTATCTTTCTCAAAATCGAGCTAAAGGCTTTCCCAATGAGCTTATCCAGGAGAGTAGGAATTCAATGGGAAGATAAGGATTTGCAGGAGGAAACCGTAACATATGTAGTCACATCATTAGAAAAGCATTTTGTAGACATCCGGTTACACAAAGATCACGGGCAAGACGAGTCCCAGCCCCCGTTTGAATGGGCATTTTGTGGGGTTGCTCAGCCCGTGGAGCAAGGCTCACGGACTGACTTGGCCATAGTAAGCTATACACATGATATAGATTCAAGATATATAGCAGCGAGAGTGGGTAATGAGGCAAAACCGGAAAGGTATCTTGTAGCGGACATGGGACGGTTTGAGCCCGCGAATGAGAGCGGGATCGAGAAGGAGATGGGCCACATGTTGAATCCCGATACGGGCCGGATTGAGAACTACGTCGAATTATGGCAGCATTTGGATCCACTAAGTGGAGAACCAACCAATCCATATAATAGTAATAGGGATATTGAGATCATAGTGCTCGCAACAGTTGCGGGCCAGGAATTCAACGGCAAGATTGTAAGAGTAGGAAACTATATTCAGGGGATCATTAGCAAGCGGCTAGCAGGGAGTGAGAACAAACTTTGGGAGGTTCTGTCGCTAGTTAGGGCTACTAGAAACAGCAGAAGAAACCCGTTTGCGATCAATTTCCTCTGGGGGGAGCATTCCGACAAGTTTCCGATCAATTTCAGTTCTCACACCGGCGACGTAGTCAGCCACAACGGAGTCCAGTGGGTGGTACTGGAAGTCGGGACTGAGGGAGGATTGTAGGCCAAAGGCAAGAAAGAAAATAAGCACTCATATTTCACAGCAGCTTTTTATTTATAGCGTTGGTAGTAGTCTGGCAATCCTAGACCTGTATAAATATCATGTACTTTTAATGCTAACACTCTATGCAATTCATCCAGCCACAGAGAAATGGTGGTTCCATCCGACCGATCCAGTCTCGTTTTTCTAAAGCTTTTTCTAGTTCAGCCAAAGTAGTTGGATTTCTGAGCCGTAGTGTGGACCAGGTGTAGTCAACATATTTGGCAGCTATGACTCCCAGTGAATCTACCATTCCATGTGCAGCCTGCGCACCAAATGTCTTTTCAAGACTATCAGGGACTTTTAGTTTCTTGTTCTTTAATAGTTCCTCACCAACCAGATCCGTGATACAGGGGGCTGTTCGGAACTTTGGATCTTTTCTTGGGTACCAATCAGAAGTGCCTCTTGCTTCACTGAAAAAAAGGGATGCTAATGGTTTCGCGCTCATTAGAGCACCTGATTCTAGCCTGCTGGCCAGGTCCTCTTCGTGGTGAACGTTGATTATGGAGTGACACATTTGCTCGAAGCAGGACTGTAGGAATTTACAAGCGTCAACCCTGAAGATAACTTTCTTGTCTTGCACATTATATGCTTGGAATGCTAAGAGAACATGATTGGAGCTGAAACTGGACATGACATCGTTGATACGAACGTAGTCTTCAAAAAGAACCACGCCATCGCGATCTTGGTCATAGAGTTTGGCTATTTGGACGGCTGCCAGGCAATTCGGATCAACGGGGAATAAGATACGCCGGAGAGTTTCAGTACTAATGGCATAGGGGACAACAGACTCAACCGATGTGTGCGTCAGATCAAGATCTGTTAGGAACTTGAACCGCTCATGCAAAATTTCCAAGTGCTGTGCTGGAAGTTTACTGGCACTTGCTGTTTCGAGCACGTACTCCTCAGGAAGACAGTCATAAAACTGCAACTTTGCTTGGACTGAAGCCTTGGGTCTCCAAGATTCTCGAACCCAGCGCGGGCCTACCATAACCGGTATCGGGATCTTGATTTTCACTAGCAAATGCATAGGATCATGACGTTGGGCCGACTCACAACCCTGACACAGGTCGACGTCGGCACATTCTGTGCAATGATATCTGGTTCCCAAGATAGGACTCACTCCGCAGGTGTTACACGTAACTCCTCGATGGACGTACCCGGTCCGCACAGCGTAATCCTCAGCAATGAGGTACAAAAGACTAAGCACTTCCTGGCTATCTGCCCGCTCCAACGTGAGGTCTACCAGTTCTTGCGTATCATTGGATCCCAACGACTCTAGAACTTCTTGAGACGGGGCACGCACGTTTGGCCGGCTGCTCGTCCGGCTCGTCCCATTGGCGGCTCGAGCACTGCCAGCAGCTTCATTGGGGGATTTGTAGTGTGAAAGCAACACTTGCATTCCCAGGACCGCTAGGCCCAATCCCGTGGCAAGCGCAATATCTCTTGAGAGCGACATGCAAACAGAGAAAAGGCAAAATAGAGAAAATGTATTCTCGCCACACGCGCGCGCTATTTCAGATCACACGACAAGTAGTTGATCTCGACCCACGCATGTGAAGTCAATTATTATCTGCACACCATTTGAATATTTATTTCCCCACGGATCCCATGGAATTCCACCGTAACATTAAAATCATAACTACGTGTGGAATTTTGCCATTTTCTTCCCATTTATCACAAGATATCAAAACAGACAATCAGTTGGTTTTCTTTGGTACTGAACAATAACAAGCAATTTCACTAAATACAACTGTAAAATAAATATAGTTCTTACATAAATAAAACATAGAATATAACAAATGTCTGGAGAAGCTTGGTAAGTGGTAGCAAGCCGAATGGGGCAAGAATCAGATTGGTATCAGCGACGGCAATAACCTGTGTAACACCGCGGTCGGGAGCTAACTAGGTTATATCTGTTTGCAGTGTTTGCAAATGCTGTGAATCTATTCCTGCAAGTATTTTTCACAATCATGTATAGTGATTTGGGTGAGTAAACGATTCCGAACTACATGTCATGAAAAGCAATCTAACAAGAGGTTGGTAAGTAAGATAAAAAATCCGGTTATAGGTTGAGAGATTCCGTCTTGTTCGTAGATATCATGAGCGCAGCTACGCGGGACCTGCTTTTATGCTCACCTGACTCTCTATAGGTCTGCATATGGGGGCTAACCAGATTACATCAACCCCATTGATTTGTGCAACCGATTGAACAACTATATTCTGCCTGAAGCTGGTGTGCAAGCATTCTTGACCGTTCTGTTCCTCGTCAACGGCTATTGGTTCACCTTCTTGATCAACTTGCCACTGCTTGCTTGGAATGCTAATCGAATCTACCAGAACAACCACCTGCTGGACGCTACTGAGATATTCCGAACCCTGGGCAGACACAAGAAGGAAAGTTTCGTGAAATTGGGTTTCCACTTGGTGGTGTTTTTCTTTTACCTGTACTCTATGATTGCTGCTTTAGTTAGAGACGATGCTTAAACGGCGTGGTCGTCAAAGGTGCCGTCGCGGAAGATGGTGAAGTTTTATAAGGGACACTGTGGCTTTTGTGAGCCAATGACTGAGCAATGAAACATCGAGTTATGAGTAAAGTATGTATGATGATAACGTAGCGTATAGATCATGGTAGATGAATTGGATTGAGTGGAGAGAGGAGTGGAGAATAGACCACACAGTTTCCATTTGCAGAGGTGTTCCTGCGATCAGTAGACGAGTAGGTTTTTAAAGGTGGATTATCTTCTATGTATGTCATTTGTATTGACTCACTTCTGGAGTTCATAAAGGTTTTCACAATCTGAGTCTTTATTATAAATGATCATTGAGGAGATATCTTTCAATTATAACTGATCGTTGCCACTAATTTAGATATGCACAACCCTATAACAAGGTGAAAACTCTGAAAGTGATGAAAATAGGTTTTCGAGATATTTGGTAGGTCTGAAGATGGAACGGCAAATATTTGAGAGGTGTGTGAAGAAAAGATCAATGCCTACTAAAATGCCCAACACTGTTCAAACTCTCTCAGGCCATACTGCAAATGCCTCGATGTCAGGTAGATACCTTTTCAATTCTTATTTCAAGATATCTTTTACCTAACTGCTGGTACGACGAAACTGTACATGTATTACACTATTCATATGAGACCCACTAATCCCCAAACAGCTAATCCCCCTGCATAATCTTGCAGCATATATCTAAGCGAACCTAAGCGAAGTAAGAAATTACTTTGCAAATAGTTCACTAACTTGAAATTAAAACTGCGAAAAAGACCTTGAACAATACTAACATTCGTAGCATCAACCGCACCATAAACTATACCTTGTACTTTGTTCGTATACATTAGAGAGAGTCAATATACACAAGTCATATCTGGTACAGTCTCACATCAGCAGAAACTGAACTCAAAAACACTGTGTAGTATGAACAATTGATAGATAACAGAGTCCAAGAAACCGAGATCTTCGACCTGCTCCACACGGTATGGCGTGAGATTATGCATGGCTTGGGTGATACAGGCTGGGGAGCAGCGTAATGTAGAATGGTATGGGGGTAATCAACCAAACGGTCTGTTCGATCTAACGTCTCAATCTGACAGATTCCATCGGACAGATTCCCTCGGACAAATAAATAACATACACCTGAGATTTGAATGTATTAAATGTACACCAATGCGGGACCGGGTGGCCGGGATGTAACCGAGCCTTTCAGCCACACTGGAGTACTGGTATTTCTCAACTGCACGTTCCCGTCTTATAACAAACGTTACATTAAATGGTAAATTGAAATGAAAACTGTAAAGACAATCCTCGTTTTCGTATGTAACCAATAAATATTCATTCAACAAGCAGCACACAGCACGATAAGCCCCAGAAAACTATTTCCCATAAACTCCGTAACTCCGCTCCTTTTTGAAACAGATCCTCAACCGCTTCTCCACGCACATTTGCCGCTTTCGCATATAAACCATGCGAGGATCAGCTTAAGTCTAAGCGGTGTTGTTGGCGAGAGAAAAGAAAGGTGTACCTGGCTAATTCCGGTTTGAATAAATAGCACGGACCGGGACCTCAACACTGCTCCCACCACACATTCGCATAGATTATTCAACAAAAGATGACCAAAGTCGCCATCATTGGAGGAGGAGGTTGTGGCCTTATTGCTACCAAAGCTCTTATTGCCGAAGGAGGATTCGAAGTGCAGGGCTTTGATGTTCGAGCTGGGCCTGGAGGACTGTGGAACCAGGAACCCTCTGAACCAGTGAAAGTTCCGTCGCTGGATCCCAATGCTGAATCTCTGTTCAGTGGAGCATACCCCTTGCTCGAGGCTAATGTCAACCGAGATAGTTTTGGATTCAATGACAAACCCCCACCAAAGGAATGGCCCTTGTACCAGACAGCTGAAGATATTCTATGGTATCTGAAGGAATATGCTGCTGATTTGAACAAGTATTACAAATACAACACCAAGGTGCATGATGTTTCTAAAGTCGACGACAAGTGGAAAGTCACCTACTCTGTGGCCAATGACGCTACCGAGCACCACGAAGTCTTTGACAAAGTCGTAGTAGCCACCGGCAATTACAGTCTTCCTTACATTCCCGACGTCCCCGGACTCGCAGAATGGAAAGACAAGTACCCTGGCTCGGTTTGGCACTCTAAGCAGTTCCGAGGCCCTGCTGCATTTGCTGACCAGACTTTGCTGGTGGTAGGAGCTGGTGTGAGTGCCGTGGAATTGACTATGCACGGTGGATTCAAGGCTACCAAAGTATATCGGTCTATCAGAAACCCAGAAACTCGAGCAATATCTCGGCCACTGCCCAAAAGTGAAGTGGTGGCCGGTCTGGTGAAACTTGATCCTGAAACCAAGACTGCCTATTTCGATGATGGCAAATCAGTCCAGGTCGACACTGTTGTCTTCGCTACTGGCTATCTGCGGTCCTATCCTTTCCTGAAGCAGCTCAACACCGGCAAGAATGCTATTATTACTGATGGACACAAAGTCAACCATCTTTATGAGCACATTGTGTACAACGCTGATCCCAGCCTGGCATTCATCGCTGTCCCTATGTTCATTTATCCCCTGCCAGTGGCTGAGGTTCAGTCAATTTGGTTGGCAGCTGTGTGGGCTGGTCGAATAAAACTACCTTCGTATGAAGACATGGTTCAATGGGAGAACGAGCGAATAGAATTGAAGGGAGACGGAAAGTATTTCCACCAGTTGGCTACTCTGGAGTGTCTTGCATATTCGGACTTTTTTGGCAACGAGATTGCCCAAGCACAGCCTTCCAACCCGTCTGCTTTGGTTCCACGAACGATTGGAGAGCGGGATGTTTTGATTAGAAAGAACACCGTTGCATTGAAAATCGCCTCTATCATGTTCAAGGCAAAGACTGGCAAGAGGGCTGTGAGCGTAGAAGAGCTTATGGAAGCTGGAATTTTTAACTGGGCTGAAGAGTAAATTATAGTTGGAGAGGGGTCAAAGTATAGAAGATAATATAGTAGTTGTTATAAATATTAGATGTCGTCATTGAAAACAATATAGTGGTCGTTATAAATATTAGATGTCATCATTGATAACAAAATGTAGTGGTCGTTCTAAATATTAGCTGTCAAGATCACTCGTTGACAGGCTGCTTGGGGAAAACTCGTTGACATGCTTCTAAGGAATCACTCGTTGACATGCTTCTAAGGAATCACTCGTTGACATGCTTCTAAGGAATCACTCGTTGACATGCTTCTGCGAAATCACTCGTTGACATGTTGCTGGGCAGACAGCGATTTTATTTTCTCCAAAGCACCATTTGGTGTCCCAAACATGAAATTGAATTTGGCAGTTTTGTCGCTCCCATTTGTCTTAGACCGACTCTGGGTCAGCTCTTCTTTGAAAAGACCGATTTGGAATGCTAATTCATCTTGCCGGCTGTACGGTCCTTGAACATCAGAATTATGCGTAGTTCTCGACTTGTGATCCTTTATTGCCCCTTCGACATTGGCCCTTTTTTGACGTATAGTGCTTAGATTTTTCTGTAAACTTTCTCCTTTTGACCTCATTTCCTTAACTGAGGAGAACATGGATCTGTAGTCATCCATAACCGTAGCCAGTTTATGGAATTTTTCATCCACGGAATGCGAGACTGAATCCAAAACGTTGTTTGAATTCACATTTAATTTATGTTTCTCCTGGTTTATCTGGTCCTTGACAAAACGTTGTACAACGTCGATGCCATTCAGTCTACGGCGACGACCTGCATTTTGTCCAATTTTCTGGCGTTTCAGTGGCTGTTTTACTTCAGGCTCTGGTTTTAAGTCGAGAGGTGCAGGTTTCAGGCCGAGAGCTACCGGTTTTAAGTCGAGAGGTACAGCATTCATTACATTAAGCTTTTCGCTCCCTCGAACTTTTAGTCTTGGAGGACTTTGATGCATTTTGTTTGGTACTTTGACTGGTATTTCTTGCTCTTTTATATTGATTCCACTCTCCTCCTTTTTCGACACATTACCTTCCTTTTCCTTTTCATCAGATAGACCCAAAATTCCAATATCTAAGTTAGCGAAATTCAATGTTTCACAACTATAAACGCCTACCATCGGTCGAAATCGAAAACTCCTGGGTCACTCGACGCGTTCTGGTTAGATATGACTACGGGCAGAAGCGGACTCACTCACCCAGCACCGCGGATCCGTGCTTCACGCCTTGCTTCTTGAGAAGACGCTTGTTAGACACAACAGTGTTATACTTATTAAACCTACAAAGCATCAATAAAGTGTAGAACAAATGTAATTGTTACAACTTCACGTAATATTTACGTATAACCCAAGTCGTCGTTACACGCGGCTGACCATTTGTACGGCTGGACCTCTGCACGGCTGAACCTTTGCACGGCTGTAACATCATCATCTTCAAACTCTGCCATTCGGATAATTCAAGATAGATATTATTTGCTATGGGCCTGTGGAATTGGATATCTGGTAGTACTAGCGGGTCTCAGGAGAGTTCATCCACCCAGCCGAGTAATCCATCTACCTCGACCACCACAGATGACCTCGATTTCCTCGATCCTTCCCTCAAATCATACTACGAATCCGCCAAACCTGACACTCCATTGTCGCTAGCTCCGAAAGACGTACAAGATGCTTACGCAAGGGAACAGAAAAGAATACAGGAAAGTGTTGTCCAGGACAAAGGAGACGCTTCTCATGGAATAGTCAGCCGACCAGCGCACGAGGTGGACGCTGCCGGCCAAAGGCTGGTGTCCGCTCAACGAGCAGCTCGAGACAACTGCGTCGAGCTTGAAGTTATACATGCCAACTGTCTGAAAAGAGGCTCCATGCTCAGTGGGATGGGAATGTGTCTAACAGAAAGACGGCACTTTAGGAGGTGTTGTGAGCTGCAGGAACAGGCTCTAGAAATGTTGGGCTACGCTAAAGCTATGGATGCGAGCCAGAGAGCACATATCCAAGGCAGAGTAGACGATATATTCGGAACGGTTGTACCAGATGGGAATGTTTCTAATGAGCGGGCGGGCAAGTTTAAAAAGACAGTTGAAGGAGAGCTGGGGAAGGAGGTTGTATGGAGGGTGGATTGAAGATATTATCTCGGTTTCACATGTATATATTATGACAATGAAAGATATGACAATGAAAGATATTACAATCAAAGGATATGAGAATCAAAAGATATGACAACAAACGATATGACAGTCACGAATTATGTTTATCAATGCTTTCATTGACGCTTTCGGTGTCCCTGTTTTCAGTGTCCACTGTATGCAAAAACCCAGCCAACTCTTTCCACAACTCCAGCTTCAAACTTCGAGGTATACCCCCGACGAGTCCCGAGGTAGACGGGAACACGTATACATGCTCAACTCCAAACTCACTCTGCGGTTGAAGTCCCCAGTTAAACTCTTTATTCAGACCCTTTCCCTTTTTATATTTGTAAACTGTCTCCCATATTCCCTTTCCTATGAAACATATAGCTTTTGGAGAACAACCTCTAATCCGCTCTTCCAAGATAGGTACACCAGCTAGCAGTTCAGGTCCACTTAGGTCATCAATGCCTGTAGTGGATCGAGACACCAGATCAGTAAACCCATAGCCATACTCGTCTGGTAGAACCTGGTCGTCCTCGTAGGTGACTTTACGGTGCACACATCCCGACTCATAGATCATTTTCCAGAACAAGTTTGAGTGGTGGGCATAGTAGTGACCCTTTAGTGCAGACACGGTACCCGGGTTGAATCCAATAAAGACGCATCGGAGGCCCGGCTTGAGTAGAGGTTTCCAGATAAAGTCCTTGGGGGGCATGACCGAGCTCTTTTTGCCCTTGGGACTAGGACTTGACGGATTATTCTGAGTGCGCACCTTTCGACTCTTTGTGGGAGTAACACTTTTAACTTTTAAATTCTTTCTAGGACTTGAAATGTCTGATTTCAGTGAACTGCGTGGACTTGCACCATCGATGAGGTCGATATCCTCGTCGTGTGGACGTTTTCTGGGCGAAACAACGACTAAATTGACAGTCAATTCACTTGTCGAGTCTGCTGTGTCAGTTTCAGTCCCTTTTGCATAAGCAAATCGCTTCAACGAGTCTCCAAATGTCAATGAAGCATCATCTCCAGGCATATGGCAGTTGGTAGGTTTGCTTCCCGAATAGGCCAATTTACAGTGGGGATCGCCATCGTCGATCTGCAATATTAATTGAAGATCTTCGAAGGTCAACTTCAAAGTTAATTCACATCATATATCATGGGCAAGATAAGTATAAAATTTTTGTGGGTTCATTGCGTTGGCAGACATAACTAACATAGGTGCACTATACCTGCGATTACTGCGGAATCACTTTAACTCATGATTCAATAAGCGACAGGAAACTACACGGCCAGGGAAGAAATCATATCAAGTACGTGATTGATTATTATGAGAATGCGGCAAGGGAGGTTGGTTTGTTACCAAAGGATTTTCCGTCAAGTACAGAGGCGTCGTTGATGTTTCGAGCCCCGCCGGACTTGAATGCATTAGATCAGTCCGCGGCTCTGAAAGCGCTGAAAAAGGGAGTTCCTGGAAGAGAGTATCGGGATAAAACACGACCTGATCCTGTAATGACACCAGCGGCTAAGATGCCAGTACCTGCTAGTATTGCGGGTTTACCACAGCCACCGGCCAGTTTTTATGTCAAGAGCAACGTGCCGGTTGCGGGTGGGCCAAGTGGTTATACAGGTGGTTACTCAGGTGGTTACTCAGGTGGATCAGCAAGTGTACAGTCAAGTGTACCTTCAGGTATACCTACGGGTCCGGCAAGAAGGGGTTTTTAGCTAGTGTAGACAGATACACCAGCACTCGGTTTTAGAGTACAGATGTATTGAAGACCAGAGAACTCGGATCTGCTATAACACTTCAAATATACGACAGGTTGAGGACGAAATTGGACTGGTCGACACCCGAGTCCCATTGTTCTACCACAATGACAAGTCAATTGAAGGATAGACTCGTTTTGACGGAATCCACTGTTTATTATTTATAGAGTACATTTATTTAATTGTAAGCATTTCATATACTATAGTGCCTGCTGCTCTAAACTCACCGTTATTGTTATCCCATTTAAGGCCCCCACCGTACAATCACCACAAATCACCAAACCACATAACATGGTAAAGAACATCATAGTTAAGCTACCACGTCCACAAAACCCACTTACCCTCCTTTCCTATTTTCCATTTTCCAATGTTTTTTTTTTCAGCATCTTATAAGCAATCCTTCTTGCTTAGCCAATTCCTCAAATAGAATCAAAGTGGACAAGAAAGTTATCATCGACACTTTTTTTTTTCTTTCTTCCAATAATAATAAAATAATAATATAATTCCAAAATGGCCGAACAACCTCAGCAAGTCCCCATGTTCAAGTTGGTCCTCGTCGGTGACGGTGGTACCGGGAAGGTAAGTTAGGGAGAAGTGTTAATGAAGAGAACATGGAAAGTGAGATTTGGCGACCAGCGACGAAAGCGAAGTTGACGAACACAGTCAGCGTACTACTCTTGTATTGTGTCGAATATTCATTTGTGACATTGATTGATCCAACTATCGGTGCAACGATGAAGTTCACTGATGTTTTTGTTGTTGTGTTTGTGTCTGTTTTGATGACCGCGGTCACTGGTGAACGTGTCATGAACACGGTGCCCGACGAACACAGTGCCCAATCTCGATCTTATTCCTTTCAAGTAATCTAACCAGACCACTTTCGTTAAGCGACACGTTACTGGAGAATTCGAAAAACGATACAACGCTACCCAGGGTGTCGAAGTGTATCCCCTTGGATTTTTCACCAACTTTGGTGAAATCAAGTTTGAGGTGTGGGACACTGCTGGCCAGGAGAAGTTTGGAGGCCTGCGAGATGGATACTACATCAACGGAAACTGCGGTATCATTATGTTCGACGTGACTTCGCGAATCACCTACAAGAACGTCCCCAACTGGCACCGAGATCTGGTCCGAGTCTGTGAGAACATCCCTGTTGTTTTGTGCGGAAACAAGGTCGATGTCAAGGAACGACGAGTCAAGGCCAAGAGTATCACTTTCCACCGAAAGAAGAACTTGCAATACTATGATATCTCTGCTAAATCTAACTACAACTTTGAGAAACCTTTCCTTTGGTTGGCTCGAAAATTGGTCGGCAACCCTGCTTTAGAGTTTGTCGCCTCTCCTGCTTTGGCTCCTCCTGAGGTTACCGTCGATGCTGAGCTCATGAACAAATATCAGCAAGAGATGGAGCAAGCTGCGGCCCTTCCTCTTCCTGATGAGGATGATGCTGATTTCTAAGCAGCTCTGTTTTACAGTGGATGGGATTGTGTGTAGTAAATAGAATAGTTTAGTCATTTTTACATTAATGCACTGTTACATGGCGTGGTCTCTACGTGGTGTAACAGCTGTTGTCTGACAGTGATATGTCTCTGCTGGTAGCGTTTCGCATGGTTGTAGAGAAGCCAAAGCGCTCAGTTCATTCGGAGCACACGGGCATGACTTGAGTTGAGTTGAACCAGTGCAGCGTGCCGCCATTACCAGTCCTTGTCCGTGTTTACTCTGGCTTGACTTGTAGTTCTTTCTGTCAAGCTCTGCATCCAAGTGATATTCCCGACGATCCCTATTCTTCGATGCAAGATCATGCAAGATCCCTGCTGATCAATCACAGATCGATACTTCTATAGTTATAACAAACAATTACAACAATTACAGACAATTGCAACACTACAAGTTATATTCTTTTTTGACTGAAATGACAATGTTTCTAGAATGGCATAGAATAGTTGATTGTAATGCAATTTGAGTTTTGATCATATCAAGTTTGCAAGGAGTTTTTGCGAGAGAACCAGAGACGTCAATGAATCAGGCTAACCTCGAACACCGTAAGACCATACTACAGCCAAACTAAGCTGAGAGAATGCAGACAAAGCAGCTACTCTGTATTTCTTTCAGCCCTCCAGTAGACATACAACATTGTCACCGTTGATCTATATATATCGTCTCCAAACCAAATGATACGTGTTATACACGACTACACACTTGCTTTAGTGTTGTGTGTTCATTCTCCGCACTGCTAAATCTACATACTAGCTTCTTTCATATCACCTAACACTGCCCTCTTTAATATGAACATGTCTGTTCAGGGATCGTCACTTCAATGTTTTCATGTCCCCTCTACTTATTCAAGGTGTGCTCAACAACTTTTTCTCCTACCCCCTGCTTTTCCTCTCTAACCCCCTATTAACCCCGTTACACTCACCATGCCCACTAATCCAACCGTTCTAATCAATCCCGCTAATTTAGCCTACGTTAACGGTTACCAGATCCAGTAAGATCGCCAGATTTTTATATCACAGATTTTGACATAACCATGTACCTTTCAGCATAACTGTCACAATATCACCACACATATGCTGTGGGTCTAACATAGTGAGCGTGGAAATTTCCCCATTCCGGATGGATAGAAATCAGGAGAAAACTATATTAGCGATAGCACCTCACTTTTGGTGATTACACGCGTAAATTCAACTCGAAAACTAGAGTTTGTACCGTCAATATATCGACGGGGTCATTGAATTGTTAGTGCCTCCCGTTCAACCTGTGGCTATAAACAGTTTGCCTCGTAACGCTTTCAAAAATATAACGTGGGTTATATTTTTTTTCATTTTTCAGTGCTAGAGCCGAAAACGCAAAAGGTCGAAAACGCACCAAAACCCTGGGCAGGCTCAGAGGCGTTTAACCGATCGAACTGTAAAAAGATTGTCTTGAAAATACGGCCCAAGAATTTTGCGGTCAAAAATATCTACAGCCAAAAGCGCCTGAAGAGAAGTCATACTCAGTTTTCAGTGTGTACTGCATGACACTTTTTCCGCACCTGTCGCTGCTGAACCTGACACAAAGCCTCGGTGCGTAACATGTCTAAAGAATATGGCATCCCCACCAGCTCCTTGCTGCAAATTGCACACCAAGAATTGACCCAGAGTATTGCTCAGGCCCATGAAAACAACGATCAAGAGTCGATCACCAGCGAGTCCAATGGCGTATCGTCTTCTTCAATTCATGACACGGCCGGAGATACTTCGAGCATCTTGACTACCAGTGATGACAGCGTTTACGAAGACCCTACTGTTGCATTGACTCTGCAGAATCTCAAGATCACTGAGATCCCTATTGAATTGATCGACATGGCTAAGGACAAAGTCTCCAAACTGAGTCTGAATGATAACTTGATTTCAGAGATCCCGCTACAGTTTCGATCAATGGCGAATTTGACATATCTCGAGATCAGTCATAATGTGATATCGGAGTTTCCTAGGGCGCTGTGTTACTGTCCGGCACTGGAGATTTTGGATCTCAGTTACAACAAACTGTGGACCATGCCACGGAATATAGGAGGGTTGGAGTCATTGAAAGTTCTATCATTGTCCAACAATGAGTTTCAGTACGTCCCTCCATGCATAGCTGACATGACCGACCTGAGTTTCCTAGAAATGGACCAAAACCCCTTGGTACTCCCCCCGGACCAGGTGAAATTTGAAGATCCCGAATCTATCGAAACCCTGAAGAACTACCTTAATGAAAACCGCATGCATATCTGGTCTTTGATAGACGAAATCCCTTTTACTGGCGGCCCTGGTGGCGCCAATTTCATTCATCCGCCTCGACCGGATGAGACAGCTGTCAACTCGCCGGTCATCCCATTCACAGAACCTGCTGTTTTGCGGGGGCAACAATCACATCAACAGCAGCAGCAGCAACCTCAGCATCTCCAACCTCAACAACCTCAGCAGCCATCACAGCATCAGCAACCACAACCATCTCAACCGCCACAACAGCAACCCCAACATCAACCACCCCAACATCAACCTCCACCACATCAACACCAACACCAACACCAACCGTCTCGCAACAGCAACGAGAGACCAATAGAGTTGGAACCACCTCCTGTTCCTAGTGGTCCTGGCTACATGGAACGGTTCCGAAGCAACAGCGAAAGCCAAACTTCTTCATCCAGAGCTGCCAAACGCATGGGATTTGTAGTAAAAAAGCCAGCCAAAGATGATGGCTCGGAACTGTCTCCAGACTCGAATCTTCCAGCCCATGCTCGAGGTCTTTCACACGACGGAATAATCGATCATCCTCGTCCCCCAGCATTGCTCGACCCAAACAGACCCCAATTGCGCCAGAACAGTGCACCGGAGGTAATGCGTAACCCAGCCCTTCAACCACAGCACAGCCACAGCTCGAGTGCTGACCTTCCCCGACCGCCTCCGAAACCAATTGCAAGAAGTCGAGGAGGTTCAAATGCTACATCTCCAGTGCTTGACACCGTCCCTGCATATTTCCGACGGTTGTCCACTTTGCCGGAAGAACTGAAAAGTCTCACTGATCCTAAAGATGACTTGGAGAAAAAAGTCCTTGAAGCATCTCAGAAGATTTTGTTTTCCATTGTTGAAATGCATAGTATCATTGAAAGGTACACCTCATTTTGCAATGACAAGCTTCTGAGCAGTAAACTCACAAACTTGTTACAACCGTCTCAAAGTGGATATAAAGGGTTAGTCGAAGCTCTGGAAACCCAGCAAGAGCGCGGGTACGTTGATTCAAGTCTTTTGACTGTGGTGGCTACAAGTCTACGTGCAGCTCGAGGTTTGGTCGATTGCTTCCGCCAAAACCTCAAACAGCTTGCGGAATACATTGACGTGAAATATTTACGAATGTTAATAATGATAACTTTTGGCGCATTCAACGAAATATGGAATGCATGGTCTTTGTTGTTCCCCGATGACGAGGGTAGTGCAACAAAAGGTATGTTGCGACCACAACCGTTTGGCAACATGAGTGAGAGATCAGTGGAGGAAAAGATAGTCACCTCTGACGAGCAGCTGTATGACCGAGCGTACGCAGCTGTCAATGCTGCTCAGTCAGTTTTGGGACAGCTCACTGACGCAGTTTCCAAACAAGCTATTGCTACAGTGCAACAGGGCAACAATCCTGTCATCACTGCACGAGTCAGAGACTTGACCAATACCTGTGTTGCAGGAGTAGACATAACCAAGAGGCTGAAAACTCGAATGGAATCGATGAGGGATACGGGAATAGTAGATCGGAGGAAATTTTGGGAAGAGCTCAATGCATTTTTGAAGGCGGTGATTAATATCCTAGCTACTACCAAAGCTGCTATTAATGATTTGCCATTTTTGGCCGAAGCTAGACAGAGTCTGGCCACGCTGACTCGAGTTACAAAGGAGATCCCCGTTCTGCTGGAGTACTCGTCCTACAAGGTGCTGATGAGCGAAAACTCTTCGACGTCGTCAACGCCAGTAAACCAACAGCAGTCTGGCCCGCAGTCTGCCGGTTCTTCGAATTCAGTCAGTGCAGTTACGAGTGGAGCCAGTTCCGGAGTTCATACGCTCACTACCCCTCTGGTAGCGGTGCTAGGGCCGGCAGCTCAAGCGGTCATGTCACCGCCGGTCAACGCTCATAGTCAAGGGTACTCGCCGTTTATTCCTCACGATCAGCTGGAAAAAACATCTATGCAATAGATTATTTATTGTAATATAATGAATGCATTAATGATTGTAATTACCTTACTATATCTGATAGTTAAGCTGCTTTAGTTACTAGCTGATCTGTTGACGCGTTATTTTCGTGGGGAAACTCACAGAGTCGTCAACTAGATCCATCAAGATGGATTCGGACATTAGGAGTGCTGCACTTTATATAAACAATACTCTTGTCTCTCAGGGGTTTGTAAAGGACTCTGAAAGATTGATTTTTGGCGAAAGACCGGCCTCCGGAGTTGAAACCGCGGGAGACACCGACGTCAAAGTGAGCGATGCCGCCGATAACGAGAGAAGGATAATCAACGTGATTTATGGGCTGTTGAACAAAATTGAGCGCGACGCAAAGGACAGAGAAACATCTGGTATAAAGTTGAAAGAGCAGCAGCGCGAACTGGAGCGAGAAACTGCCAAGACCAGCCGATTAAACGCGAAATTAGATGCATCAGAAAAACAGCTCCGGTCGGTCGAACAGCTGAACAATGCATTGGAAACTACTCTGGCGAGTGCAAAGAAGAGCAGTGACGATGCTAAAGCCATGGCAGCTCAATTGAAGCTGGTGGTTCAGAAGACACGCCTGCAGTTTGCTAATGAGCTGCGCAAACGAGATGTTGAGATCTCGAGACTGAAGGAAAGACTTCATGATCCGCGAAAGGTCAAGACTGTGACTGGAGTATCGGGGACTTTGTCCAAATCCTACAATTCATTCAAGTCTGGTGTAGTGTCTGCTGTGCCGAGTGCTGTACAGAGCGCAGTACCGAGTGCCGATAAAGAAAGCTTCCAGGAAATTATCAGTCTGAATCAGCAGCTGGTTTCAGAAAACTCAACTCTCTTGGACACCTTGCATCGCATCCAGGATGACTTCATAGACATGGTTTACAGCTCGTCTCTGATTGAAAAGCTCCCGGAACTAAATCTGGATGCTCCTCCCGATGCCGCTGGAGTGACCCAAAGAGCATTGGGAGCAAAAGAACTTGGAAACAGGATAGTGGTATGCATTGAAGAGGTTCGAAACATTATACATTCGCCGAACTTTGTTTCCATTAGCGAGCTACGGCACAAAGAAAAAGAGATTTCCAATCTAAAAGAGGAACTACGAGATATGACGGCTAATTGGCAGAAAGCCATAAAGACTACCGAAGAATGGAAAAAATATCGTGAGAAGAGAGAGAGACCGTGGAATATTCGGCCAGACACATCGCCGGGGGTGTCGCGGACCAGTGGAAATCTGAAGAGCCCACTGAGTCCGCAGAAGATGTTGAGTTCAGTTAGCACTCCGGGCAAAACAAGATCATTAGAGACATCGAAAGAACTTCCCAAGGAAAATCTGGACCAACCAAAGACCCCAACAAGTGCAGCAAGAGATAGCCGAGGCATGAAACCTACACGTAAGGTGTCTACTGTCGAGACTCCGACTAAGAGTTCGCAATTGCGGAGAAATGATAAAGTCCGCGATCGCGATAGTAAATGACATATATTTTTTGTATTCTATTCATTAACATCATGGTGCAATTAAATCAACCGTTTTGGCAATCGTAAACACTCCCCAGTATCCTATTTCGATTCGAGACAAGTCTGGAGAGTTGACTGCAATATTCTCTTTACTCTCGCCTGCTTTATTGTCGTCCTTTTTATTTTCCGACCTCTCGTCTTCCGAGTATGAAAAACTAATAAATAATGCCATCTGAGCGTCAGGAACTTTCCCAGAAGCTGTATACTCTACTACAACTGTAGCCCAGTTTGGTCCTCTGTCGTAGACTCCACCTTGGCCACTAGGGCGCTCAGTCTCTACAGCCAGTCGTCGCGAAGAATTCGTCTCACGAATAATCTGAGACCTCGGAACTCCACGTACCAGTGACATTTCGTCCCAGAGCTCAGAAGCAGGCCCAAGCTCCAGGTTTGGATTCACAATGGTGATCTTATGAGGGTGCTCAACCACCGAACTTGGCACAGCAGATATGTTGACCTTCATGCTCACGGTCATCGGATTGGTGATGGTGAGAAATAGCTTTCTGGTTTCACCGTCGCGTAGAACTTGAGGATATTCGCCGTCAAAGGATAGCGACAAGTGAGGTAGGTAGTTTAGAGCCATGAGTTTCACTTTGAACTTCGTGGATGCTGGCCGCGGTTCAGGTTTGGTCAGAATGTGTTTACACACTCTACAAGTCTTTGTAGTTTTTGACTTTAACGACTGCAATACGGGAGGAACTTGTCCGTCGTTGTCATCTAGTGACACATTTTCCACTGCACCGCTGAGAGATTGGCCGTCAGTTGACTGTAGTTGTTTCTTTGACCGCTCTCGGCGATTGGGTTCTCGGGTCAATGCCATATAAGCTGACTTTAACTGCGAGAAAACAGCTGCCTCATTACGATAAAACGAATCATTGAGTACTTGAGATGCTAGAGAAGACTGCTTATCGTATTTAGGACCAGTTTTCCACTCGCAATACGAACAGTTTATAGAGTAACGCCTGGAGTCATCCTTGCCTGATCCAACGACGGTGGCCGTGGACTGGCACTGCGGACAGCGGAAGCAATTCCTCATGCATTTGTTGCTGTCTCTTTTCGCAGTGGCAGCAGGAACTTCGAACAAACACGACGGGCAGTATCGGGTCACGACGTCCTGTTCCGCGCAGTACTGGCATCGGATCGTCTTGCAGTGGTTACAAAAGTACAAATATTCCAGTTTATGACGAGTATGGCGGTTCCAGAGGGTTTTGGGGATATTCAATTCGGTGTCGCCATTTGACTCGCGGCATGGACAGAGGATTTCGAGGGTGGTCATATTTCGTTCATGATGTGGTGAAGTGATGAAGTGATGATGTGGTGAAGTGATGAAGGGATGAAGTCATGAAGTCATGAAGTCATGAAGTGGGATGAGATGGTGATAAGAGTAGACTGTGACATGAATAAGTGGGGCTACAGTCCGAGATGTGGGTTTATTTGAATATATATGCTAGTCTCTTGAAGCATATTACTTTAATTCATGCTAGCAAATACGATTCAATTGGTGCCGCCAGTCTATGGACTACATCACGTCTCTATACTGTCTGCCTGACAACATTAATATCAAATGATCCTCTATAAGCATTTTTTCTCTTGCCTAGGCACTTGAAACCACGCTTACATATTAGAATCAACAAAGAGCCTTCAAAATTTCATGTATTTATATATTATCGCAGAGTGCTTTAACCCTGCTTGTTTGAAGGAGCGGGTTCAAATGATCGGTACGTTACTTGCAAAGAAGCAATCCAATTCAGACCAACAAATAGAATAGTAGCCAATATGACGGTAGTTATCAAACCCGTAATGATACCAGGGCTTAAAAACTGGTAGTTGGTGAACAAGCCAGCCCCCTTTTGGAACCCCCAGTCGGCGTCGTCCTCGTCAGAGGCAGCAGTGTCAAGGTTTTCATCATAGGCAGAATCTTTGCCATCAGTAACACCAATGTCACTTTGGTCATCACTCTCCGTCCATCCATTCATTGCTCCATACACAATCAGATATTTCGGAGATGGCAGTTTATGTACCACAGCACTAATCTGCACGTTACTGTCGTCAACAGACTTTCCATCAAACTCAAGCGTAATCACTCGAGGAGTTGTGTCAATATACTCTTCAAAATGACCGTTATCGGTGTCAATGCTAATATGCTTTGCATCGCAGTTGTCAACCAAGTAATTGGTGATGCTCTTGACATTGGTCTCAACGCTGTAAAGCCCCCAGTGCTCATTTACAAACGACGCTTCTGAGCTTAGGCTCTCCAGGGGCACAGTCGTTTCGCTATCTTTCAATAAACTCGGCTGATTTGCTATAATATATGCATCATATCGACAGTCCTTGAAGTACGTAGCCAAAGTCGCTTGCAAGTCCTGAGTCCACAGTCGGTTCTTCGAGTCAGCTGATTCAGCCCCCAATTCGACTTGAGACGATAATATGACTAGAGGCACTTCATTTTTGAAAGAAGCCAATGCCGACTGGATAGAAATAGCCAGTGCGAGTCCAGCACTGAGCAATTTCATGTTGCGAGTTGTGACGGTATACAATCAATGGTGAAGTTGCAAAGGCATAGTTTGACATGCAGCATATCAAGGGCCGAAGCGGTGTGGTGAGAAATGGGGTTTATTCAACACCCAGAATATGGGCACATTGAAGGGGTATTGCGGGAGGTGATGGAGTAGTTTTAGTGGATGGATATATTTTAAAAGCTATCATGAATAGTGAGGAGTAGTATATTTGTGTTTCTGGGAGATATTGCAGATATTTCACATTGTTGAAATTGGATTTCGGACTGAATATCAACTCACGTTAACTCACGTTAACTCAACGGACATCAACACACCGCGCATAGTATTGCATTGTAGCGAAACAACTTTGAATGACTTGGAAACATTTTCTTGGAAACATTTTCTTGGCAACACGGACAATTGTGTGTAAAGACAACTCTCAGCTCACATGGAATCATACATACACTAAATGATTAATAAGACTCGATATACTACTTTAAGATATCACTACCTACAAGTTTCTTCCCTGCACCCAACAGAGCCTCTCAACGGCGTCCTAATTACATCCACGTATAACTTATGTGGCGTCTTGCAGTTGCCCCATGTAAAAACATAGTACACTTACAGCATAGAATCACTCCACATGCTTTGAAATTGCGGGGTAATGGAGATGTAGCGGCAATAACCTCCAGGGTACGGGTCGAAATGTAGCTTATCAAAATTTAAGTTCAATTTTGAGTTTAATTGGCAAATCGATAAAGACGAAGGACAGCAAGACCAAAAAACAGAATGACGGTTGTGCTGCTTTTAAATTGGTCGTGCCCTTTTATATGGAGTAACAATATACCGAGTCCCGAGTTTTAGTTGAATAAACTGCCCTGCATACGGAGATCTACAGGATCAGCCAAGACTGGAGATTACGCGGACCCATTCAAAGAGATATCTCCGCAAACTTCACGACTTCAGAATCCAGACTGTCTAATGATCCAGTGGACCAAATAAACTTTCAGCTACTACGACAGCGATATGACAAATCAAATTGCTCGCCCCCAAGTATCCTGGACATCCCGCACGTTTTGGACACAAAGTCGTAGTGATCTGCAGCCCATTCAGGTCTCGCAGCACGGACAATCTTCGGAACGATTCCCCCACATTGAAGGAAGGGCTCCGCGTGTGCTTCCCATAAGTATAAAAGGCCCTGTGGCTGGCACTAGTTTGGAGTGTAAAACGTAGCAACTGGTAATTGTCGGATAAAATCTCAAGAAACCGCTACAGTATTCCAACTAACCTCAAAAACCGTTCACCACAAAATGACCCTCTTCGCAGACGTTACCACTCCCAATGGAGTAAAGTACAAACAGCCAATTGGCCTGTTCATCAATGGTAAATTCGTTGAATCTGTCAGCGGAAAGAAATTCGCAGTCGAAAACCCTGCTACCGAGGAACACGTCGTAGACGTATATGAGGCAGACGAGGAAGACGTCAACAATGCCGTCGATGCTGCTGCAGCAGCATTTGAAAAATGGTCTGTGACCACCCCCAAGGAGCGATCGCGGATCTTGTACAAGTTTGCTGACCTCATTGAGGCCCACTCCGAGACTCTTATTGCCATTGAATGCATGGACAATGGTAAGAAACTGGCCGGATCCACTGGCGACATCCAATTGACCATCGATACCCTGCGAAACTTTGCTGGATACGCAGACAAACTGTTTGGAGACGTCATTGACACTGACCCAGACCACTTCACCTACACTCGACGAGAACCCATCGGTGTCTGTGGTCAGATTATCCCTTGGAACTTCCCCCTGATGTTGTGGTCTTGGAAGATCGCCCCTGCCTTGGCGGCCGGTAACACTGTGGTGCTCAAGACCGCCGAGTCTACTCCTCTCAGTGCTCTGTACGTGGCCAACCTCTCCATCGAAGCTGGTCTACCTGCCGGTGTCATGAACATCATCTCTGGATACGGCAAGACTGGTCAAGTCATGTCGAGCCACCCCAAGATCAAAAAGATTGCATTCACCGGTTCCACTGCCACTGGACGACACATTATGAAATCTGCTGCTATGTCCAACTTGAAGAAAGTCACTCTCGAACTGGGAGGCAAGTCCCCACACATTATCTTTGACGATGCTGATCTCGACATCGCTGTACAGAGCGTCCACACCGGTATCTTTATGAACTCTGGCCAAGTATGCTGCGCCGGCTCCCGAATCTACTGCCAGGCCGGTATCTACGACAAATTCGTGTCGCAGTTCAAGAGTGTCACTGAAAAGTCCTCTCCTGGTGACCCCTACCACCCCGATTCCGCTTATGGACCTCAGACCTCCAAGATTCAGCTTGAGCGAATCATGTCATACATTGAGGACGGAAAGAAGACCGGCGCTCGAGTCGTCACCGGAGGCAACCGAATGGATCGAAAGGGATACTTTATTGAGCCCACCGTTTTTGCCGACGTCACTGAAGACATGAAGATTGTCAAGGAGGAGATTTTCGGCCCTGTCGTCACTGTGCACAAGTTTGAGACCATTGACGAGGTCATTCGATTGGCCAATGACTCAGTCTACGGTCTTGCTGCTGGTATTTGCACAAGCAACATCTCTGTCGCTCATCATGTTGCTGCCAAGTTGAAGGCCGGTACCGTGTGGGTCAACACGTACAACGATCTCCACTACCAGGTGCCTTTTGGAGGATTTGGTCAGTCTGGTATGGGTCGAGAAATGGGCAAAGAAGCCCTCGACTCGTACTTGCAAACCAAGGCTGTGCGAGTGGGCAACATTCTCAGTGGTCTTCCCAAGTAAAGAGTTGAATGATTTTTAAGTTTATGTAGTCTAAAAGTAGTCTAATGAAATGTCCAATAGTATGCTCGTACTGCTCGTATCGTTGTAGTTATAAACGGTTCGCGGCATCGCATCGGTCTTCAATCATAATAATTCCTCTTTACAGATCTATAGGTTCGCAAACTATACAATGCTATCAACTCTTTCTTAATATACTCTCCAAACTCTAACCCCCTCTCAATCTCCTTGGGATCATTTAGGTCCGCCTTCTTCTTAAAGGCTCCATATAAGCGCTTTCTGAAAATTTCATAGCCTTGGCTCGTTAGCTACCGTTTGACTTACTAGAACTATACAACCTACGGATAATCTTTGCCCATGTAGAGCAACTCTTTATATAAATACAATACTTTACTTCTAAGCTGTGCGGTCGGGGCCATGGCAGAGTCCTAAATTTGTCTTGCTAAGTTTCCCCACACAACTGTCAGAATCCATGCACAAACTTATCATCACACATCTCTGAACCACGTGAACCTGAAATATCATCATCCATCCTGAACCAAGTGAACCTGTAATACTGCCCCAATGGACTCGGGAACAGGACAAATCTCAGAGCTGCTCAAACACTACGATGATTTGGAAAAAGTCAGTGCGATCAAACAGAAATTGGTCCGCGAAAAGGCCGCCATTGACGGCCAACTGAAAGCCGGCGTGAAGAGCCAGATAGAAGTCATTCTCAAGGGCGTGTCGTCGTTGTCGGAAGCCAAGTTGCGAGCAGACCAAGTCCGCGACGATGTTGTTCGGATAAACAAACTGCGCAAGGACAGCCGCGAGTCTGTGCAAAACTTTGATAAGATCAATGAGGTTGCCCGGGCGCTGCAGAACTTTGAGGAAACGCAGCGGTTTATCGATAACTTCCGGACCATGCAGCATGAATTGGCAGAGATACAGCGATTGCTCGACGAAGATGGACCGTTCCAGATTCAGTCGTCTATGCAGAACCTGCTGGCGGTGCATTATGGGCTGTCCAAGCTGCGAGACGTGAAGGACGACGTTTTATATTACGCATCCTCGTCTACAGAAGATGTCAGGAGAACCATTGCAAAACACTTTGCTTCGCTCGACCAAATGGTAAAAGTCTTTGACGGGATAGTTTTCGATATTGCTGAATGTCTGCTTGAGATTGTTGGCACCGGCGATCCGTCACTGATCGTACGGGTAGCCAAAATAATAGACCACGAAGAAAAACTGGACATGGTGTACGACATCACAAAGGAGATTATGAACGACCAGCAGCCGGCTGCGCGGAACTTACTACAGTCAACCAATCGTTTCCATCGTATTCCACGAGAATATCCCAGGAGGTATTTTGAAGCTATAGAGGCCAGTGTCAAGCAAACATTTGCAAACTGTCTTGAGCACTTTACCAACAGCGAAGGATATTACGAAATATCAGAAGTCCTTGAAAATCTCGACTTTATATTCTCGGATCTGGAAACTGCCAAAGCGGCTCTTTCTCGATGTATGCCCGAACGGTGGAAGATTTTTGACAAGTATGTCGAGTACTACCACAAGGCAACCTATAATTTACTAAATGGAATGATGGCAAAGGACCCTACAGCTGCAGATATCTTATACATCCTCGAGTATGTCAAGGACTATTATACCAAGATGGAAGAATTAGGGGTGTCACAGGAACAGCTAATCCCCAAACTGCTCGATGGCCAAGAAGATTCCCTATACGACGACTACTTGGCACTGTTGGTGTCAAAGCTGCGAGAGTGGTACACTACGTTTTCCCGAACAGAAAAAGAGAATTTTGTTCTCCGTCAACTTCCGCCAGATACCCTCGAGGGTGGCATCCTAGGAATGGATGGAGAACAAACAATGTTCAAACTGGTTACCCAGCAAATAGACGTTGCCATAAACTCGGGCCAAAATCGTATTCTTGCCGGGTGTATCGAAGAATGTGCTTCTATTCTCAAGCAACGTCAAGGTGACTGGGAACGGGTAGTGAAAAAGCAAGTCCAACTACAACTGGAAGACAACGCTACAGACGAGGCATCTAGTTCTGTCCCTGGTGGACTGGTCGAATACCTCATTGCTTTGGCAAACGACCAGATAAGAGCGGCCGATTATACTGAAGCTATTTCCAGTCAAAAGTCTCAATTAGTATCTAAAAAATATCGGAGCAAGATTGTTACTCTTCTAGACGATGTATGTGATGGCTACATCCTGTTAGCGAAATCTTGCATTCATGGACTTATAACTATTATATTCAATGACCTAACTTCGGCCTACGATGAGATCTTTGAATCTTCCGGATGGTACAAGGGCAAGCCAACAAGACAAATTGTCGACACCATTTTAGAGTACGCAATGGACTGTCAGCAGCATATGAACCCAATATTACTAGAAGTTTTCATGGAAGAACTTTTGCATGAAACCGTGGTACATTATCTTACAGCATTAGGGAACGGTACGTCACTCATAAAAGTCCCCAAGGGGACCGATCGTATGAAGCAGGACATTGAACTTTTCTACGGGTTATTCACTGAAAACAATTTTGGTCTGGAACCACAGGTGGTGCAGGATTGCTTCAGGATTTTTGAGCATCTTTTGAGCGTGCTAGAGTCGCCAATGTCGGAAATGCTAGCAAAATTCCAGGAACTGCGAGCCGATTTCTGGGACGCTCCGTTGGACGTCTTTGAAAAGATGATGAAGATTCGTAAAGACTATGATTCCCGGATTGTCAAGAGTATTATGCATCAAGTTCGAAATGAAGCTTTGCAAACCCAGCCTAGTGAGCAGAAGCAGCCCACGTACCTAGCTCGGTATCAACCGAAAAAGCGATAGTAAATAGCGAATTTGGCTATTTGATGTTTCGCTGTGCATCAAACTAAAAGCAAAAATTAGCAGCACCATGAAATAGATATCGGTAGTATTTGATAAAGGTTTTTGGCATAAATTTCGATCATTCATTTGCTCTTTTTTGTTTTTTAATGGGTTGTATTTCGTTTTCTGGCCCCATAGCTGAGACTTGTCGACGCATTTTGTGTTTGAGTGATGGTTCGGCGTAATTCACTTGTCCACCTCGTGAACTTCTCCGCCGTGAGAGACTTGGGTTCGATTCGGGAGATTTGATAGTGTCGGGGATAATTACTTGACGTTTCGTGTCTAGCTTCTTTTTGACGGGAGACGTTTCTACATTAGTCTTTTGCTTCAGGGCTTTAGGAGGTTTTGAAGCTTTGGGTTTAGCGAGTGGTTGGACGGGTGTCTGGCTGGGCTTGGATGTGTCGTCCATAAACACCTGAATTGTTGACTTGGTCGGTGATTTGTGTGGAGAGCTGGCTGTTACATGACCTGCTGGCGATTCGGGAGGTGGAATGTTTAGCGACTCTTTCGCACAGGGTTGGAAGTTAGAGTTTGCTAGTTCGTTCTCCAGCTCATTACCCAGCTCATTAGCCAGCTCGTCATTTAACTCGTTCACCAGCTCGTCATTATCCCCATTGTCCTCATTACCTAACTCATCTTCATCGAATTTATCTCCATCTACAAACTCCACCTTTCGTCTTCTCTCTTCGCTATCCTCTCCTTCTGAGATCTCTTCTATCACATTATCATCAGCCCCTGGCCGCCTGAAATCATACTTGTCGTCTCCTTCATTTAAATAAATAGTGGATCGTCTAGGTCCTCTAGATTTCCGAGTAGTCACTGCCACAAACGGCTGCTCTATCAACTGCGACGGGGCCGGGAGTCCCCGAGCGATGATTGCTTCGAGCTGGGCCAACTTCTCGGTCAGCTGGTCGCGCACAGCACGCACAGCGTCGAGCTGCATGTTCACTGTGTCTGCCCGCTCTTCATCGGTGCGCAGCTTTTCCTGTCTTAGCGAATAATTTTCTGCGCTGAGCGTCAGCTGCTTTTCTTCCAATGCGACGATCTTTTCCTGGGCTTTGGACAATGATTTCGCCATCGCTTTGTTTTGAGTGACGAATCTTCGGCGCACAATGTCAATGTTCTGATCTGGCTTCTCCTGCTGTGAATTCAGTCGCGCCATGGCTCTGTCAAAACGAAAGAGCGTTTAACAGAACAGTGTTTAGGACTAATGGTCAATTGAAAGTCGTCGAAGCGTTTTTGTTTACTAGTCTTGGTCACGTGACTAACATTCTCGTCGTCGCGTTATGATACGCGTCGTGATGGCGGTGTCTATCAATTTTAGCTTGACCTCGTAACAGCCCCGTCACACCATGAACACCAAACCGCTGGTGCAACGACTGGCGGACAGAAAAAAAGAACTGCAGTATATCCATCACATGCAGGCTCAGAGCAAATTCTTAGTCGAGGAAATAAAATCTTTTGCTGATGGGCTGGATACTTTAGCTGATGGCACCGGAGCCACGGCCGACGTTATGACCAACTGGAACGCGATATTTCACGCGTTGAAATTGGCATCTACTTCTTTACAAAACTACTTACAGAAAGATTATGAAGCAGAAGTAGACCCACCTTTGCCGGAGACGTTAGTACGGATCCGAGTAGACGATAAGTCAACCACGAACATTTGAGCCTCTAATACTGTCTGATCACGATCTTCGCATATCAATTTTCAGTATCATCACATCATTTATTCAAATTTTGCATTAGTAGTATATTTAGCATAAATCATTATTGTACACTTCAATTAACGTCCATCCTCGTAGTCCCCGCTATACGAGTATAGATTCCCTTTGTCCATGAAGCAAGACCAAAATCGTTAATCAGACTCTGAATCTCATTGGTTTCCAACTCAAGGCTAGCCTCTATGTTCTCCTGTAGCTTGGTGTCGGCGAACGGAAATCTGCTTTGGACCCATTCATTACCAGTCTGCAAATCGATCAAGTTTCTGGGATCTTCCAACACCTGCGCACCCAACGGACTAAGAATGTCATCCTCAATCACTAGCAAAAGTGTCTGGTAAAGAGCAGTACTTTCGGTGATTTCTTTGACTTTTTTATCAGATTTCTGTTTTGTATTCACAATCTTAGACCAGTCGTCGGCCAGTATCAGTCTCCTCCATATCAACTTCTCATTGATGCGATTCTGCATGTTCACTTCATCAGACTCTGACAAACTAAGCAATTTGAAAGCTCTGTAAAAGTTATGTGGCCGTTCACGAGCATTTAACAGAGTCAAGGTATCTATCAACTCGTCTACACCCAAAACTCTCTTTTGGACAATTCGAGACATGCCTCTTTGTAACACTGGTACAAATGCTTGATGAACTCTCGAAGTTTTCAGTGGATCCGTGTACACTTCGTACTCATTAGGACTCTCGCCGATTCGAGACGAAATCTGAGAAACAATCGAATCTTGGATTTTCACGATACTAATCTGATTGTCAACGTCGCGGACGAGGCTTTGGTCATCACAGGCTAGGGCCGTCAGCTTGGCCAAATTTAGCTGCAACTTCTTGTTGGAGTTAGAATCCTCAGAGTAGAGACCTACATGGGCCAGAGTATTTGAAGCCTTTCGGTAATCTCGCTTTGAAATATCGTGAACCCATGATATTTTTCCGTGTCGTCCTGTGGAAAGATATTTTTCGAGGTAATTGTCAAAAGCAACGAATTCCGTTAGTAGGACTTTCAGCTGTCTTGTTTCAACCAAATATTGGAACAGGGTTGATGCAAACGGATAGCCAAACTTATCCATATATATATGCAGTCTCTCTTTTATTGATAAACTAAGCTCTTGTTCGTGGGCCGTTCGAGCAACCTTCCAGTCTTCAGTCATAATCTCAGCCAAGGATCGGAATATTCTATACTGTTCAGCAATCTTCACAGCAGCATCTTTGTTACCGATTCGGACCAAAGTTTGCAGCCAATTGCCCCGTTTTTCATTGTATCTCTTCTCTAGATCTTCAGCTTGCTGACTCTCATCTTCTCCCTTGGACTTGAGCCAGTTCAAACGCCCGCTATACATCGAGCACAAGCTTTCCACAAGACACACCAACTGGTCTTTAACTGATTCGTTTGGATTGGGAACTTTTCTGGTTATTTCATATTGAGATTCAAAAGCTTTCATTATAGCCAGGCTCGACGTCCACGGCTCCTTGCTCGGGAAATCCTCCAATTCGAGGCCATACACCGGACCGTAGTACTGATTGCGAATACCAAGTGCAGAGCTGTAGACAGACTCCAGACAGATCATATTGGCTTCCACAAGCACCGACATATTTGGGCTGTTTGAACAGTACGCGCAAACATTGACTATAAGCTGGTCTACGGTCGATACCTGGTTAGTAACTTGTCAAAAAAATCAATCTCAGATCGCACTCACTTTGTATAGAAACCAATTTCTTAGGGCATCCCCCGTCTCATCATCTCCAATGACTGTAGCGATAACATTGTCATCAGTAATGCTTTGATGCAGCCTTGAGTCAACATGTCTCCACAAAGCCCTAGCAGCATTGGCCTTTTCTAAATCTTCCAATAGAGCAAAACGGGCATCTATTGAAAGCACTCCATTGAAGTTGTGGTGCAAGTATTCTCCTAAACGAGCAAGGTACGAAACACGAAGATCCAAGTGCTCAGCCATAGATGGTAGAACTGGTGGCATGTAAGCCGAGCTCGTATTCAATATCTCAGTGGAAATGTCCAAAAATGCCTTTTCCAAGACATCAGCACTGAACTCAATCTCTTTTCTCACATTGAAGTCCAAATAGTGCGTCTCAGACTTTGACCCATAAAAGATAGCTTGCTCAATGGTGGACCTCGCTAGCAGGGGCTCCAGCTGCTGCTCAGCTACATTCACATTCCCAGAGGCTATCTCTTCATCTGCATAACGCTCGATTCGAATCACGCCAGCGTTTTCAGCAATTAGTACCGCTCCACAGTGTCTGAGAGTCTTCCGGTTAACCACAAGAGCATCTTCAGGTGCTGAGCCAAGGATCTCCACCCCCGAGCTGAATGAAATAACGTCTTCCCAGCGAGAGGTCACGCCATGTTCAGATTTTTTCGGCGTTGTATCGAGTAAAACTACCGCGCCGGAGAAAACGACAAACAGTGTTTCGCTGTCTCTGGGGAGGACCAGCCTTGGTTGCTGAGTGGACTCAGACGCATATGTTTGTAATCTATGTGCCGAAACAATCTTGACTTCGTTTCCTTCACCTAGTGATACGGTGTATAGCACGTAGAAAATCTCGTCCAAGGACTGAACAAATGAGGTTAAAATAAATATGCATTGTTGTTTTTCGAAAATCTCGACATCGTGCACCGCAAAGGATTCAACTGAATGGGGATACACTCCAGAGATGTAGTTTACAAGGATTTCTTTCAGACTGTTGTCGAACAAGATCTTTGTTTGGCCGGTTCTAGAGCATTCCCACACAGATAAATCTCCATTGCTCGATATAATGAGCGCCTGCCGGTCAGTACGGTCTTTGAATGGGCCCGGTTTGATGGACACGATGCCACGTCGCGATGGTGCCAAAGAAATAGCTCCTTTGAACGAAGACAAAAACCCCTGTGCACGTCCTCGCATCGTGTTGCTTGTAATATGCGGTTTTCCAAATTGATCTCGCAGCGTGACAAAAATAAACCGTCCACTCGAGGTGGTGGCTATTATTCCAGCCGGTTCAATGATTTCAAAGTTCTCAATGATCTCGCCAGCATATAAATTAATTGCGTGCTCAATGCTTTTCCTTCTGTGCAAGAGCCCATCAGCCACTGCCCGGCCCACAGCTTCCCAATATGTACATTGACCCGAATCACAGACCACAGTGACCAACCCAGGTTCTTTGGAGCCAGATGAAGGCGCGACCAACAACGCTTGAGTGCCCTTGGGTGTCTCAGGATATGTGAAAGGAATCAAATTGGGGAGGTGCTCGGGGGAGGTGTAATTCCAGACATAGGTCGTGTTTGGGGTTATAACCAAAGCGTGACCGGTAGTTTGGTCCGCTGAGGCTTGGTAGACCTCTTCGTCAGCAGATTTCAACACGTTTGGGACGGCCGGTAGCTGCAACACGGCGTATTTGGAATTTCTCGTCAATTCGACGATTCCTTCCTTTAATGGTTCTGAGAATTCCGCCAAAGATGCAGAAGACGAATTGATGGCTGAATCTGCCACACTGGCTGGACCCACAGAGCCAATTCTGGAGGAGGAGACTGATCCCGCATGGCTCCTACTGAGTGACCGAGTAGGGCGAAAAGAGCTCTGTCTTATTTTTCTCAAAGACCCGTCCATATTGACAGTTTTTGTGAGATGAAGTTGATGGAAAGATATTTCTCGCAAACCGCGATGGTTCATAGTATGCACCTGTGAGGCTCAAGCCGCATGCCGCATAAAATGGGGTGTACGGATGGATATATTGGCTCAATTGGCAAGGACTGAATGGGTGAAAGGAATAAACTGTGACAAGTAGTCAGCCAAATATCAAATACGTCATTCCCCCTTTGTGCACGTGCTTCTCGTACGGCATTCTAGAACCCCGTATGACTGAGATCTCGGGTGATTTACGTCATGCATTAAATGCCGATATCGCCGATCATGCTCAGAGATATGTAGCGTCATCTAACGGCATCGAACTTTGGATTCCTTCGTTCATATTGAGGATTCGTAATAACTGGCCATTTAAAACAACCCGACTTTCTTTTGAAATCAGTCCACCATGCCGGTAATAAATTCTCTCCTCGACACCGATTTGTACAAGCTTACTATGCAAGCGGCGGTCTTGGACCATTTCAAAGACGCAAATGTCAAATATGGATTCACGAACCGAACGCCAGATATGCAGTTGAACGAGGAGGCTGTGCAATGGCTGAAAGAAGAATGTGATACTCTGGGTGATCTGAGCTTTACTCAAGACGAAATTGAGTTTCTAGGCAAATCTCTGCCCAACTTACCAGCAAGGTATCTCGAGTATCTCAAGGATTTCAAATTGAAGCCCAAGGAGCAACTTTCAATTACTTTCAATGATAATAAACTCGTCATTGAGGTTCATGGACCGTGGGTCGAGACTATCCTCTATGAAATTCCGCTGTTGGCTTTGGTCTCCGAGGCGTATTTCAAGTTCATTGATAAGGACTGGAGCTATGATGGGCAAAAGGAACTAGCCGCGGATAAGGCTGAGAAGCTTCTGGACGGCGGCTGTGTATTTTCAGAATTCGGCACGCGGAGGCGGCGGTCTCTCGAGGCTCAACAGCTAGTTTTGGAAGGAATCCTTAGCAAGGCAAAGGGTAACCCCAAGTTCCTGGGTACATCCAATGTCCATTTTGCCAAGAAGTACAACATTAAGCCCATTGGCACCGTTGCCCACGAATGGATGATGGGGATTGCCTCGTATACCCAAGATTACGTGCATGCGAATCTGAAGAGCATGGAGTATTGGCTCGAAACAATGGGCCAAGAGGGAGCTGGCTTGGCGTTGACAGATACGTTTGGAACTGACAATTTCTTAAAGTGTGAGTAAAACCGAGTAGGAGAAAAGACAAGGCAACCCGAAAATAATCTAACAAGACTTTGTGAAACCGTTTACTGATATTTATGCTGGAGTTCGACAAGACTCGGGAGATCCGGCCGAATATACTGAAGTGATTGCCAAACATTACCAGAAACTAGGCTATCCGCCAAACACAAAGCGAATCATTTACAGCGACAGTCTTAATATCGAGCGGTGCATTGAATACAAGAAAACTGCCGAAAACAATGGCCTGATTCCTCTGTTTGGAGTGGGTACATTCTTTACCAATGACTTTCACAGGTTGAGTGATCCTAGTACAAAATCAAAACCTTTGAATATTGTCATAAAGATCAGTGAAGTCAACGGTAAACCCTCTATCAAGATTAGTGACAATGTTGGCAAGAATACTGGAGATGAAAAGACGGTACGAAGAGTGAAAGAGCAGCTTGGATACACTGAACGAGAGTGGTCCGAGGGAGATGAAGCCAACCGTTGGAAGTGATATGAGAGCATGACGATCTTTGCATAATCTCATGCATACATCCGTAAGATGCATGTCCGAGAGTGGACACAGTTGTATGTGAGACGAATTTGCGTTGTAAACAGTTTTGTTGACAAGATATGAGCTTATAGAATATATTTAGATAAGATGTAGACACCTGAAGAGGTACTGTGGCTACAGTAGACTGTCTCAGCTCGTGTTAACCTCACTGCTCAATCATGTAGCCATTGTGGTCCAGACCAGTTTCCAGTCAGTGATCAGTAGATTTATAGTACATTTTACTTGGATTGAAGCTTTAAGTATACTCCACTAAAACATCTAGATGACATCTTGCTCCATCTCATCCGCCTCGCTGAATCACAAGGTTAGGGTAATTTTTGATATAATCCGGCTGCTTTTTCTTCGATATCAACTCTCCATGGATTTGAACCTCGAAAACCTGGTAAAAGCTCTGGAAGCTGCTGGATCGCAGGGGGATGCCAATGTTCGTACCTCGGGAGAATCCCAGCTGGAAGTTTGGCAAACTCTGCCCGGATTTTGCAGTTTATTGCAACAAACATACCTAAACACTGGATTAGGTCTGCAAATACGATGGTTGGCGGTCATATTCTTCAAGAACGCAGTCAATTTGCGTTGGCGACGGACCACACCTAATGCTCTTTCTATGGAAGAGAAGGCGTATTTGCGCACTCATCTGTTTGACGGGATCCAGGAGCCCAATCGGCAGTTGAATGCCCAAACCGCGACCACTATTGCCAAAATTGCGAGGCTCGAGTTCCCGCGAGATTGGCCTGACGTATTTCAGGTCCTTACTGAGCGAATTGTTGTCTCTACGGAGTCCCAGGATTTGGCTCAGATGTATAATATACTGCAAATACTGAATGTGGTGCTTAAAGAGCTGGCCGCAGTTCGCATAGGTCGTGCGAAACCAATGATGCAGGAACAGGCACCTCAGTTGACAGAGAAAGTAGGGAATATTTACTTTTCTTTGATTAACGACTGCATGAGTAATGAGAACATGGATTTGGGTAAGCTGGAAGTGGGATATTTGGCATTGAAAATGGGCTGTCGGTTGCTGTATGAAGGGTATGAACGTTCTCATCGTTCACAACAAGCTCGGGACTTTTTTGACAGAGGAGTAGCTTTTTTCCAAGGACTACTTGAAGTTTATTCGAGAACTCCCTCAGATACAGTGGCTAGATTTTTAAAACGGTACGGAAAGTTTTACAACCAGCTGTTTGATTCCCAAGCCACTTCCTTCATCTTGATGCCAAAATCACTGCAGGCAATGCATTTATATTTAACCCTAATCGAGTCCAGGTCGACACAGTTGGAATTTGACGATGAATATGATGAGCAAGGCAACGTGTGGTCCAAGGTTTTGATTCAAGGACTATTACTATTTAAAAGAACTATGCAACTGATCACCAAGCCAGCATCCACATCCAGTCGATCTCGAACTGACGAAGACCGGCAGGATACACGAGAAGCGAAAAAGCTTCTGGCAGAATCATTCTTCACTCCGCAAACTCTTTCTAACCTGACAAATATCTTGCTGCATCATTACATCCGCCTCAGCACCGCAGATTTGGAGAACTGGAAGAATGAGCCAGAGGAATTTTTCAATGAAGAGGCGCAATTGAGTTGGGAGTATCAGCTCCGACCCTGCGCCGCAAAAGTCTACGAAGATGTAATTATTGGATTCCGAGACGTAGTTGGGCAGCAAGTAATGGCATTTATTGAAAGCAGCGCCAACCAGAGCGACATTCTCACTAAGGATTGTTCTCTGCAAGCATTGCAGTACGGTGCTGTAGTCTTGCAAGACACAGTCGACTTTGATGACTTGTTGGTCCGTTTACTGATTCCTCTGGGCCAGCAATCATCGGACCCGAATTATCGCATTTTGAGAAGACGGATCTCTCTAGTCATTTCTGAATGGGTGTCTTTGAAATGTAGCAAAGAGTCAAGGGTTGCAATTTATCGTTTGTTGATGAGCTTTTTAGACGACTCGAATCCTCTAAACGATTTGGTGGTACAGCTATACGCTGTTCATTGTTTACGATATGCGGTAGATGACTGGATGTTTGACATTGAAGGATTCCTTCCCTTTGTAGATCCAACACTCGGCCACCTGTTCAAATTATTGACCAGCCATGTCCGAAATATCGAAACTAAAGTCAATCTGTTACAGGTCGTATCTGTTTTGGTAGAGCAACTGCAAACCCACATTGCTCCATATCTGAACAATATACTGGCATTATTACCTCCACTTTGGGACGAGCAGACAGATAATCAGTTTGTGAAAGGTGTGGTGATGCAGGTACTAACCGGCGTAGTAACTGCATCTCGAGAGAGGTCAGTTACATGTTATTTCATTGCAATTCCTGCTCTTCAAGCATCGCTTGACACGAATTCGCCTTTGCATACGTATTTGTTCGAAGACGCCTTGCCTCTGTGGAAAGCTCTCGTTGTGAATGCGCCAAACCAAACTGAGGCTTTGTACAGTCTTGTAAACCCGCTGTTGAATATGATACAGAGCTCGACAGAAAATCTAACGACCGAACTGGATATTCTCGCAAGCTATTTGCTCCTTAACCCGAGTCTGATTGCTGATGCTCAGCTCATGGGATTGATGCTTACTACTTTTAAGACATATGTTCCATATATGACCCATGAGGCCATAATGAGTGTTTTAGAAGTTGTCGAGCTGATGACTATATTACAGCCATTTGAACAGTATGCCAACTCACTAATGGTTTCTGGCCTTTTTGCTTGTTTAATAAAACATATGCTTGACAAAGAAGTTTCAACTTCGGTGTCACAGACCAAAATACTATCTTTACTGGGACGTATGTCTATCAGTTCGCCTGCTTTGTTGTGGCAAATGCTTGGTGATATGCAGACTGCGGTTCTTGAGTTTTGGTTGGGACGATTTGACAGGATTGGACATCCAAAGGACAGAAAAATCTGTGCCCTGGGTGTTAGTTCACTACTTCGCATTGGAGATCACGCACCAATTGGTTATTTAAAACAATATGTTGAAGTGTGGGCAGAGCTACTTGATGAGATAGTTGAAGAAAATGGGGACGCTGAGATATACTACGGAGCTTCGGACATAACGTCTTTGGATCAAACGGTAACCCCTGAAGACAAAAGGAGGTATGACATGAACCTGTCGCTTGATCCCGTCCACAGAATTGCATTGAAAGAGGTCATACAACAAACGGTTCACACGCTGTTGGAGTCACCTCAGCATAGACAAATATTAGAGTCACAAGAGAGTGCAGTGCTAGAGTCATTGAATTCAATTATGAACGATAATAATAATAGTAATAATAATAATAATAATAAATAAATATAATAAATACACTTTTTGTGAGTAAGGTTATGCATTGACCATTGTTTGAAAGCACCACAAAAGAATACTTTCGTAACAGAGAATGTACTGGCGCAAGCTCTGGACCATTGACAGTCTCTGACTTCTAAATTCATGGACAACTTTAAATACAATATCCTCATCGGATAGTCTGTCAGGATCCTTGCTCAAAACATCCAGCACCGTGTCGACGCTACAAAATGTTCCAGTTCTGCCACAACCCGCGCTGCAATGCACCAATGCCAACGGCTCGGGCTTGAACGGGGTTCGAAATTCGTCCAAATATTGCTCCTTAAGTCGTGACAACGAAATCAAATCTTGAGGACTAGCGGCGGTCCCCAAATCGGGCCAGTCAGTATATTGTATTTGTACAACTTTTCGGATCTTTGTCGGGTGGTCTTCATGATAAAGCTCAAATCTTCGAGTCACGATCATAATATCGGAGTTAGATCCCGGAGACAATGGTTCAGTAATTTCACACATTTGCACCACATTGATCTTACCAATATGGCTATTGCCCCAGTACGAGTGACATTTGACCATGCCTCCTTCGGATTCTGCAGTCAACATCAAAATCACAGGAATCTCTTCATCCCAGATCATTTTCCAAAAATCTTTGAATGTATCTGGGAGTGGTCCTTGGGTCGCAATGTACTTTCTCTTTGAGAGAACGCTTGAAATGTGGCTGGCATTGATATAATCGCTGTCGGGTGAGTCCAAAACGACTCTCGTATGATCATAGGGGAAGATATTGTGGTATCTGTTTTTAGCACCAAGCTCTACGCCTGCAGAGATGCTGTATCGAATACCGTCCCGTCGACTATTGTTGCCAAACGCCTGGTCTCGGCCAAACGCACCTTGAAGTCGGATTTTTTCAGTTTCTTCGATATCGCTAAACCGTTTGGCAAGAACCTCGGGTCCGCTGGGGCCAGCGATTTCTTGCAACCATTTTGGGAAACTACTTTGAACCTTGTCTGCAGTCAATCCGTCTGGAAGAGCAATAGGCATTGTATCTCGGTGATAGTGAAGCATGGTTGGGATTTGATTAGTGAACGCAGCCATAGGACCGTCTTTAGTGCTTGTCTCTGGCAAACTAAATCCAGTGAGGACAGGCGGTAAAGACAAAGTCATGGATGACTGAGAAGTGGCGCTACTCCTCGAAGAATCAAAAGAGCTACGGGGCTCTTCCAAACTGGACACACTGGAATAAGGAGCGATTTTCTCCACCATGAGCGGGTAATTTGACGAGAATTCCGAGTATCCGCCTCTCACATAGCTGATTTTCCCATTTATAGCTGGGGATTTGCTGAATTTTAGCAAGGTGTGCAATAAAGAAGCTCCATTGGAGGTGGGGAAAGACACGGTTCCTTGGTCGTAGAGGATAATCTCATGATATCGATCCAGATTGTCTAGTCTATGTCGTTGATCTGGAATCATGCAGTCTACAAACCTCTCGAGGACAAAATTAGGCCGCTTGAGCAGGGTCGAAGGGATGCATATACTGGTAGCCTGGCGAATGTGGCCAGATGCATACTGGGCATACGGTCGGACGTCGACCAGCAGTACATTGTCTAGGTGTACATTGAACATGGTCGAGGAGGAGGACACGGAGGTTGGACTCATGGGAGCTGAATCAGTCTGCATCGCATCCATCGAGTTGATTGAATTGTCGCTCGACGGCGGCGACGGGAGGTTGTTGTTGCCGCTATGGCCGCTACTGCCGCTTCTTGTCGAAGACTGGTCGGTATCCATGAGTGAGCTTGGATTAGAGTAATGATGATTAGCGCACATCAAGTTTGCCAGAGTCTGCGAGGACAGTGGTTCAATGTCACTAGGCAAGTCGGGGCCGCTCCCACTAAGAGTATTTACAGGCATGGACGGGGAGCGATACCGTAGGTGCATAGACATGATTTTACGGTTGCCCAGGGGGGGATTTGATGATGATGATGATGATGATGATGATGATGATGATGATGATGAAGGCACTGGGCCGGAGAAGGACTGGGTGCTTTTCGCACTGTTGGGAGTGCGTAGGCCCGACCTGACGGGTGCATTCTGAGACTGGGAGAGATCCAGTTTGGCAGGTCGTCGTTTCGTGGTCTTTAACGAGTCCTGTAGTTCCATCGTGGTGCTCAGGGTGGACAGTGTCGTAGGAGGAGCTGAAACCACCGAAGCAGCCCCTTGAGGCTTGTCTATGGAGAAGTACGACTCCGGGGGAAGCTTGGTGGTTGACCCCGAGGGGCTTTTGTAGACTACCTTTTGCGGGAACTCGAAACCCGTCGGCGCAGTGGACGAGTTGGGCGAGACATTAGTTGAGGATGATGATGACGAGTAACCCCCACCAGCAGACGGTGAGCACCGGTGGTAGGAAGAGGTATTTCCAGAAGGAAACGGGGACCGGGGAGGTTTTACGCTCATATGAGCTTGTTAGCAGGCAAAATCACACAGCACAACAGCACACGCAAAACACACCACTCAGGCACAACACAACCTACAAACTACGTACCTTATAAATAGACCTTGATTCAAAATTCTATGTAGGTGAAAAAAGGTCGGCCAATATTTTTATTCGTCGAGGAAAAAAATAATAGTCGGGGAAGGTGTACGGAACAAATCAAATTCACACTTCTTCTTCTTCGGCAACAACTTTTTGATGCTACCAAAGGTTTTCGTCGGAGTATCAGACAGTTTCGCAGTCGGAGATATTAATAGTGATGGAGCAAAGAGAGTATATAACAAGTTGGGTTTTAAAAAAAACCGTAGACGCAACTCACTAACGTTTTAGTTAGTTTTCTTAGTGGCTATAGAAATGGTACCAATATAAGCGTAAAATGGTAGAGCAGGAACAGAGGATTTCAAATGGGGATAATGAGAGAGGTGGTGACGATCGCCATGATGTCATTATATTTGAAGGTTTTATTATTATGGGAAAACACTCCAGGGGCTAGGGCAGAAGCAGCAGCGCAGGAGTGCTTGCAGAACCCGCCCCGGTCATTTGATTGGCACTTTTTCAGTCACGGGGCAATTACGTCAGTGGTGGAGTGGAATTTTCATAAGGTGCCCAGTACAGTACTGTAAATTATATATTATAATACGACAGTGTAGAATATTAGGAGGAACTGAATCGAATGTGATCGAAGGAATTCTTATTTATGTTTTTAATTTACTAGCTTTGCTTTGTAGTTTTGGTATTGTAGCAACACACTCTACAGCAATACTGGTTTTAATTATAGAACTCTTTAAATCTTACTTATTTTTAACCTAGCCCTGGTACGACTACCTGTAAAATGTTTAAAGCTTGTAGCACTAGTTATCCTCCAGGGTTTTCGGTCTTGTGCAATATAGTAGAAAATTTTGTGTTTGTAAAATTATGGGTAAAACCGGTCCGTTATCGGTTACTAACACCCGGCGGTGATGTTCAACACCTTTGAGTTCATAGGTCTATTAGAGTTCCAAGTATGATTCCGGAATCACTCAAACTATAAAGTTTTTTTTGTACAAACTATAAAAAGATTCAAACTATAAAAGATTTTAAAATTGCGTACCCATAGTCAATTATGTACAGTGTTGTAGATGGTAGCTGTCGGTCGTCTACATTGTGCTTCTAGAATCCTCACCGCAGAGTAAAACCAACTGTAACACACTTTATGTAGACTGGATATGTACGGTAGACAATGTGGACTATTGTGGAGAAGATTCCAGGATGATGCGGACCGTTGCAGGATGTAAGAAACGTGCGTCTGCTTACAGAGCAGCAGCAGTTGGAATGACAAGATACGAGGATTGCAGATTACCACGACAAAAGTCGACTCAAATTACAAAGGGATCCGGCCATTGGATACTAGGGGAACCACCAAGTCCATGCAATGGCTCTGACAATCTCAATTGATCGTGATTCCAAACCTACTACGTCATCAATTGGACCGCCTTTTATCACGGCCATAAGTATCACCGTCATGCTGAATACTACTGTACTGTAAACTGCAGTAAGCACGAAAATCCATTGTTACAAGATTATACAAGTTTATGCTTATAACGCAGCCCTCTCGATCGGCGTGACTAGTATAATGTAATAAGGCTCTGTTTTTTAGCAAATTCAGATATTACATAATAAAATACGTCATTGATCAGGCTCCTAATGTTAAGCTGACGGGAAACTCGAGTGCGTGGTCACGTACCCCGATATCAAATATCAAATTTGGCACTTCAATATATGCGTACAAACATCATCATGTACGGGATGAAGGGATTGTTAGATCACGAGCCAACATCGATGGGATGTAAGAAAACTACTCCGATGTTTGACAGATGAGTATCCTGTAATAGTACAATTAATTAAATAAGATATAAATATAGTGAGCACTACTCATCACAAAGAAAGTTGAGATTATGACGCCTGACCAAATAATAAATTCGAAGAATTTTGTCGCAAGTCGTTTTATAGACAATTGTACATCCTCTATCTGTGTAAGCTCGCCATCAGTAGCCACCCAATGAGTCAGCCCAAATTGTTGCATTGCAGGTAGTCTAACAGAGCTATCCTCGCAAAGATCTCCGTGTTCCAAAGAATAATTCAGTGCCTGTGTTGGCTCTACAACGTTTCAAAATATCTCAACGTCATCTGAAGCCATTGTTTGCAGGGCATAGTTAATTTCACCGGCTGAATCCTCAAAGGCTCTGCTAACTTGATGAACTGACTCCTCTGCCTCGAGAGCTGGGATATTTTCATCCGTTATAATCTCAAAAGCAGCTATATTAGAGTCAACCAATTCAATAATCATCCCGGAAGGGCCTACGATTCTAATTCAACAAACTGTGCAAGGTAGCTCTTAAGGTTAAACAAGTGCGTCATTACACTTCTCTCAATAATAGCGGGCGTTTGATTTCCATAGAGGTCTTGCAATTGAACAATTCTCTCAAGATCGGGTAGTACTCGGCGATACGAGTTGTAAACTAACCAGTTAGGTACTCGTCTACCTCGTAACTCCTGTGCCAATAACTCAATAGCAGCAGTTTCGCTGTCGAGGTTTATAATACGTAGCAGATCGCACCCATCTCGAATAGCCAGGAGAATTCTGAAAATCAATGGTGTCAGGATTGCTCTAACTGCATCTTCAGGCTGGATTACTTTATCTTTTGCAGGTCGCGCCAACCGGAGCGTGATGTTTCTATCAGGCAGAGGAACTGTAAACAAAATGAACAGCTGCTTGAGCTTCCGCATCAGGTTGCCATTGGTGTAGTCAAAGACTCGCAGTTCGATCCTCTTCTCCACGGGATAGACTTTCACTGTCAAGCCAAGAGAGGTTTTAACCGAAGTCCCTAAGAGGACAGCCCTCCATTCATGATCAAGATCCGCCGGATTGTTGTCCGACACACTGTATTCAGTCAAGATTTCGGGATAATTCTGCACGGCCTGCAAAGCACGCAAAGTGTTAAAATATCCTGGTCGGATAGATCCATCTGGCTGTTTTTCGATATGACATTTCTCTTCTTCCATATGCGCCTGCCCGTTTTCTCGGCCAAATTGATCAGAAAAAGAAGACAGCTCCAAGTCATAACAAGTCATGCTGACCAGGAAAGAATCATGGATATTCTGCCTCAAAGAATTGGCTTGCATACTGGCAATTAAAAATACCAAGGAAAGCAAATCATTACATTGCTGATGTGCTTTGGTTGGAATCGTGATTACGAGCTTCCCCTCGAAGAAGTAGTGGGTATACTTTCGGATATAGCCACCGCTGAGCCATTCGATAATATCAAACACAGATCTCTGGGCAGAGGCCGAGTAACAGTCTGATATTTCAATTGTCAAGTCACTGCTACGGTCTGCATTGTCGTAGAAATTTTCAATGCTATCTCTCAACTTGGCTCTGCCCAACGTGTATGACAATTTAATATCAAACAATGGAGAAGCGCGGACGGAAGGGGCCAATCCAAATGCAGCCATCTTCGAAGAAAACCAGTGTTAAGAACCAGTGTTAGCCAGAAATATCAATGCAATTAACATGATTAGCTTGAAACCAAAGAGCATAAATATATGATCAAAAACGGAAGTCGCAGCACCTGCATAATCTTATATACGCTACAAATCTTACTATAAATGATCTTTGTGTCAAATCATAGCTTAGCAGCGCGCTAATAAGTCAACGATAACTATTGGATACAGAGGTGGTTATCCAATGAATTGGGCGCGTCCAGTAAACAAATATACACATAGACTCGTATCTTTTTCACATAACTACGTAGTACTTGCACAAGATTTTGTATGGGGAGATGTGCCAGTTTTTGATCATCTGAATAATTTCTTGATTGGGATGCATGATCTGGCAGGAAGATCTTTAATTAATTCAGATATATAATTCAGATATATTTATAGACGGAATCCAGAGTGGTCATGGTCTCTGTTTACATCTAAACTCATGAGGAGAGTAGGACTCGGTGTTGTCTCCAGTTTGTGAAATGCCAGACCGTGACATGCCAGGCCCTGTGGTCTCCGAGATTGACTGACTAATCTTTCTCTAATCATTTCCACTTGCTGACGTGAGATGCAATCACGTGCACGAAAACGCGGGGATTATCGTAAGCGCGCTGCATGGTAGATTATGCTTTGTTATAATCACACAAAACCGATTCGTGTACTCTGTGCAAAAACTATGATATCATGACTGATTACACTGTGCTCGATGAACTATCAGATGACCAATTCAATCTGAAACTACAACTCCACAAACTGTCGCTGCAGTTTGATTCAGACGACGCCGCGGTGTCGGTGTCGAGCGCGTCGGAGGTTTTGAAAGAAGCAAAGTCCAGACTGAGAGACACTGGATTCCAATTACACGCGCTGTCGAACCAAGGCGTGGTCAGTTCAAGAGGAGATGTGAATTTCCGTGACTTGGAGGCCATTAAGAGCGAAAACGAGGCGGCACGCGTGGGCACTTTGGATCGGTGGTGGAAACCGATAGGAGCTGAAAGCGGCGATCATAATGAGCCTGCACCTACAATGACTTTTACGGCTACGGCCACTCAGAATGAAAATTTCCCCTCTGGGCTCAGTCCTGCACCTGTCCTACCTGTCCCGACTCCCCCCGACGTCGAGATGCTGGACCAGCCGATAGTAGTCGAGAAGCGCACGTCCAGAGACATGTCGCCAATTCGCGTCACGCAGCCGTTGGTCCCGTTTGGGTCTCCGGGGACACCCAAAATAAAAGCGCGTTTGCGGTCTGACATGAACAGAGGGCAGAGCTGGTCTCGGTCTCGCCAGAGTTCCGAGTCTCCACCCCCTCGGCAGCGGCCCAGGTCTGCTGTGTTTCCGCGCAAAGGTGGATTTGATAGTCCGCTGAATAACCAGCCAGAGCATGTGTTTATCTCTCCAGATACACCTCAAGGTAGTCATGTCAGCCAAGTCAGTGAACAACAACAACAACCACCACAACAATCATCTCAACCTCAACCCGCGCCGAACCCCCTTCCTAACATCTCTACTACCTTTTTCGACGTATTTTCCAGCCCGACAAGTGACGTAGCTCAACATGTCGTGTCTGAAAACAGAGAACCGCGTCAGAAATTGTTCGCCAGACCGCCTAATAACCATAATATCGCTACCAAAGTGGATACTCTGCTCGACCGAATGGACAATTTGACACTGGACGAAGTCCGCAATGAATTAAGGACATGCATTGAAACTTGTGACGACGAACACCCAAAGAATGACAATATGGAAACGAAAGCCCAATTGATAGCCCAATTGGAGACTAAGACACACTTGATAGCCCAGCTGCAAAATCAATTGGAAGCTGGGAATTCTACAAACCAAGAATTGCAGTCGAGAATTGAAGAGCTAGAGGCAGAAATGAAAAGTCGGCCACCGGTCACCTTGACCGTTCCACAGCTAACACTTGAACAGGAGCTCTATTTCCGACAATATGACAACCAGAGACTGCGTGAGATCAGGGAAGTCCTCCAGTCTATCTGCGGATATCAAAAGTCACAGCTGATAAAGCACGAGCAAGCAAAGAGACAACGAATGAGTTGGCTCAACGGCATGCTGGATCAACAGTTCACAACCCCGCGCAGACGATCTCTACAAAGCGTCGGGCTCGCCGTTTTATGGTTCATTCAGGTCCGAAATAAAGCCAGACAATCTCGCCAAGCTCGAAGACGAGTCAGGGAAATTGTTGGTATGGACCGATTTATTCAATCCCGATCTCCAGATAAGGTATGACCGTTACGAAGTTTATGTACCCAGTGGTACACTGTATTAATAATATGATGTTTACGTGCTATGTTAATTTATCAATAAAAATTTAATGGTAGAAAATCGTCAATCAACTACTCAGTACAAGGGAAAACTTTAAAGTAGAATCTCCGTCAGCAAATACGCTGACCTGCTCTTGATGGCCAGGAATATGGTCTGCGCTCCACTCGGAGTTTCCTCCGTATGAGAGATTGTTGTCACTGTCGAGTGTAAACTCTCCTGCTGTGACGCCCTTGCCACATGTAAATACTCCATTAACCATACCACAGTTGCCTTTAGATGATGTGACAGTGGTTCCAAATGTAGTGGTCTTGGCTCGGAAAGTAGCACATGTACCTGAAGTGAACCACTTGCCATTGGAGATCAAACAGCCCGGTTGGCCAGTTGGCTTGAGGTAACCAGGAGTACCATGATCATCGCCACCACCACCGCCTCCTCCTCCTCCTCCACCACCGTGCTTGCCTTTCGGAAGCCAACGGAACCCATCCCTACAACCTTGACGAGAGTTCTCCAGTCCAATAGGACTAAAAGTCCCAGTGGCTACTGAACCTTTGACATTGAAATAATAATAAACCTGATAGAGAGCATTGTGGTCATCACAGCCCAAGTACACTTGCCGTCCTCCAATGTTTGGAGAAATCGCATCTTCAAATTGTTTGATCGTGTAGGTCTCGCTCTCTGAAGGGCTGATCCCGGCAGAAGCCAAAAACTGGTATGTCGGCAACTCCAGCCACAGATCAACTGCAGTCTGAAAGAAATCAACAACGTTCTGGTTCGCAGGAGCAGTTCCTTCATAGCAGCTAGGATTCAAAGTGGCCATGCAAGTTCCATGCTTGTTGAACTCATGGATCCACAGATTCTCGTCTTGGCCTCGAATGTCTTTCCAGTTTTCCTGCATCGTGGAAAGCAAATCGTCTAGCCCAAACGATTCCAATATCTGCGTAGCATTGTCGATATTCCAAGACGGATTGCAGTTTTGGTTATATCCACCTCCGCATTTATCCACCCAGAGCCCGTGGATCGTGAACACATCGTCTGGCCCAGTTGCCGGGTTGTAATCCCAGAACTGCGTGGCCATGAGCACGCCATTGGTAGCTTCATAGCAGCAAGAATCAGCCCCCGAGCCACGACACGAAAACGGAGTATCAGCGGGACAAGCCTCGTGTTCCGGTGAACTTCGGGGCGGCGATTCAAAACCTCCGCTTGATGAAAAGAACGTCTGTATAGAGCCAGCCGAAGCCAGCGAAAAGAGGTATGCTAGAAGTAAAAGCATGGGTGACTTGAAAGAGAGTGCAGAATAAATAAAGAAAAACGCTAATCAAATATGTGCGGAAGAGGTGAGATGGTTGAAATGATCTCAGGACCTAATTTCCCATATAAACAGCTACACGTGGGGAAGAGACCATAGGAGATCGAGATGTTGTACGTGGGGTTCAACGTAGGACAGTTTTGATATACAATAATAGCCAACTGTTAGATAATGTTCTAAATTGATCAATCCAGATAGTCGTAGCATTCGTAGCTCTTTGTCTGACTCACGACCGTCCGTCCAGCGGAACAGTCCAATTCAACGCTACCTGGTCTAGCACCGCAGTCCGCGTATAGTCAGACGTCTGCGTGGACTTCACCATCGCGTAGGCAAGCCGAAAGTAATACTTCACAGGTACCGTCGTAAAAGTGACGTTTCTATGTATATCTTTCAACCAAGCAGTCAACTCAAATTCTGAGTGTGCCCCGCGATATCTCTCCACATCGTTGACCAAAAGAGAGAACCCGTCCCATGAGCTCTCCAAAGTAGAGTTCCACCGGATCAAAATACCCTCTTCACTAAACACCGGATTTAAAAACGACGGAATCCCACCATCCAGAGACGGGGCTCCCCGGCGCAGCTGCTCGTATGTTTGAATAATGGAATCAAAATCCCATCTGGCAATTCCTGCTATCAGCAGTCCGACCAGTATGCCATTGTAGAACAGAGCCGGACTGGTCTGGAATCCCGTCCCGGGAAGTAGTATCAATGCAAATATATAGTGGTGGAGACGCAGAGTCTCATTGGGTATGAAAGAAAGCAGGAGCAATAGTCCACCAACCCCAAGGTAGTATGAGATATAAGGCCCAAACTTGCCAGCTCTCCAAATCACATACGCCTGTCCAAGGGCAATACTCACCACTAGTCCCACAATAGTAAATAAAGCCAGCCAAGCACCTGCTTGTTTGTTTAAATCCTCCACTGTCAATCTATCAAGGGGAAGATATGCGAAAACGTAATTCTCTAATACTCCAATCCAGTATCCAGCACCCCATAGTACGGCTCTGGACAAGTGAGCTTTAACATCTTTCAACAGGGGCCGTGTTGAAGTCACAAACACCACGTAGCATACAAACATGAGAGGTAGCAGTCGGCGGAACCCCAGGGAAATGACCTCTGCATTCTCAATCTCGGTTCCTCCGTTCAACGGCGGATTGGAGGCAAGAATCACAGTCCAAAACCCACACAAGCACTGCGTGAAGAAAAACCAGGCCGGGCTGGCCACCAAGTACCCAAATATAAATGAAAACGACATGTTCATTGTTGTGATAATGGTTCTGAAATCTGAACACCCGCTCAACGTCATATCAGACATATCGTCAAACGAATAGTTTTGTGGAAACTCTGAATCAAAGCCGATACTTTCTATCCGATTGTGGCCCTTTTCTGATATAAATCCCGCTGTGGGCTTGCCAAACCGGACGACTCCGCAACCTCCAAATCGGTCAGAAATGATGCCATTATGAAGGGCTGCAGCACAGATAAATGAGTCTGCTCGATATGAATTGTTCCCTCCAACAACAAACGAGCGGTAGATTGACTCGTAGTCACCTACTATCTGATTACTATAACTCCAACTTTCCTTTATACAATCCGAAAGGCACTTGAATTTGAACGTACCACCCTCTGGTTGAAGGCAGAACTCTGCATCGAGCCCGCACTCGTCATTCTTTCCTAGCCATGGATCATTAGAGCCGCTACACCGCAATGACTCGGCTCTTTCCCCGTCCACATATGGAACGGCCAGTATAGAATGCTTTGCAATGAACTGAAATAAAAGAGCCCATACTATGATGGCAGTTCCCAGAGCCGACTTAGCGGTTTGCTCCGATATTGTACGCAGAACCCGGTCTCGGAATTCTTGTAGCGGTCGGAATATCACTGTGATATGAGGATCTATTGGTTTTTCAGGCCCATACCAAAGAAACCGCATTGTCTTCTTAACTCCGGAGCCCGGAACTGCCGCGAATCTTCCGAAACTGCTTTGGCTAGACCAGCTCCCCGGTAAGTCATGATTTAACAGAGCTTCGACCTCCATTTCGGATATACTCGACTCAAAAGAGTCTTCTCGTTCTCCTCGTTCACGATTCCCGTCCATTTCATGTTCTGTTGCTCCATCAAGGTCCGGAGGTTCGGTCATTTTTATGTGTGGGATCTAATACATATGAGGTTAGAATGAAATAAGCTTAATTTAGGCTTTGATTCAAATTAGAATGGGTGCACATATGTCAAAACATTGTCGCATTTTATTGATTGAGAGATAAATACACTAATAGGAGAATCTAATAGGAGAATATTTCATAAATAGTTAGTATTTAAACTTAGCCCGAACACATGTCGCAGCTTTCAGGGTCATCAATCAAACAGAGAACGGCCCGATCGCTGTAGATGTTGAGAGATCTTCGTCGGACTTTTTTCTCTGGATGATGAGAAAAGGATTCTTCTGTTAGGTTCAGCCTTTTCACGTTAACATCATTATCGTCGTCAGTTTGTTGAGTATCCGGTTGGCTGTCCGGTAGTGTGTCAGAGTTAGTGTCAGTCTCTGAGAGCCATGGTGACTCAATTTTTGGAGCTTGCACGCTACCTAGGCGGTCAACGGCTTCCATGTAGGTTCTTTTTCTCAGTTGTTTGACCTCAACAGCTAACGGCTGTGTTTCCAAGGCTTCTTTGTCCACAGTAAATTGAATGGGAGCAGAAGCTGCTTGGGTTCGCAAGTAGTACATTCCGGTCTTAAGACCCTTTTTCCATCCATAGAAGTGCATGCTGGTGAGTTTCCCCATTGTCGGGTTCTTCAGGTGGATGTTCATGCTTTGGGACTGATCTATAAAAGGGGCCCGGTCAGCAGCCATGTCGATGATTGTTCGCTGACTGATTTCCCAGACTGTTCTGTACAAGCTTTTAAGTTCGTCGGGAATCATGGGGATGTTTTGGATGGATCCGTCGTCACTGATGATTCGGTTTTTCACGTTTTCATTCCACAGGCCTAGCTCGATAAGATCTTTCATCAGCCATTGATTAACCACTTGGAATTCGCCAGACAGAACCCGTCGCGAGTAGATATTCGAGGTATATGGTTCAAAACACTCATTGAACCCCAGTATTTGTGAAGTAGATGCAGTGGGCATAGGTGCGACCAGTAATGAGTTTCTCAGACCATGTAGTTTCAGCTGGTTCTTCAGTTCTTCCCAATTCCACAGTTCGCTTGGCTTGTGATTCCAGAGATCGTACTGTAACAGACCCTGCGATGCGGGTGACCCTTCATATGACTCGTACGCTCCATGTTTCTTGGCCAGTTCTATAGAAGCTTCTACCGCTCCGTGATAAATAGTCTCGAAAATTTGAATATTGAGCACCTTGGCCTGTTCAGAGTCAAATGGTAATCGCAAAGCCATGAACGTATCGGCCAAACCTTGTACACCCACCGCTATCGGTCGATGTTTCATGTTGGATCTCCTTGCCTCTTCTAAAGGATATTTGTTTCTGTCAATAACTTGGTTCAAATTGTTAACCACAATCTTGGCAATATGATGCAATTTCTCGAAATCAAACCAGATTTTGGAGTCGTTGGATTTCACATACATGGGTAGAGCAATCGAAGCCAGATTGCACACAGCCACTTCGTCTGGAGAGGAATACTGGACAATTTCCGTACAGAGATTCGACGATTTGATGGTCCCCAGATTCTTCTGATTCGACTTTCGATTGCATGCATCTTTGTATACCATGAACGGATTCCCGGTCTCGGTTTGGGTTTCCAAAATAGAGTACCACAGTTTCTGAGCGCTCACCTTTCGCACATATTTCTTCTTAACCTCGAGCTCATTATACAGCGCCTCAAACTCATTCCCGTAGACGTCGGCCAGCCCTTTTGCCGCGTCTGGAGAGAATAGACACCATTCTTCATTATTCTCTACTTTTTTCATAAACAAATCGGGCACCCACAGTGCGTAAAACAAATCTCTAGCTCTAAGCTCTTCCTTGCCATGGTTTTTGCGAAGATCCAAAAACTCAAATATATCAGCATGCCACGGCTCTAAATACACTGCAAAGGCACCAGGTCGCTTGTTCCCACCCTGATCAACATACCGAGCTGTGTTGTTAAACACTCGCAGCATCGGCACTAGCCCATTGGACTGTCCATTGGTACCAGCAATGAACGCTCCCGTGGCTCGGATGTTGTGGACGTGCAGACCGATGCCACCAGCAGTCTTAGAAATCAGAGCACACTGTTTGAGAGTGTCGTAAATCCCGTCTATCGAGTCGTCTTTCATGGCCACCAGGAAACATGACGACATTTGCGGGTTCGGAGTGCCCGAGTTGAACAGAGTGGGCGAGGCGTGGATGAAGTACTTGGACGACATCAGCCGGTACGTCTCTATTGCCTTGTCGATATTGTCTCCGTGTATGCCCAGAGCCACCCTCATCAGCAGCTGCTGAGGTCTTTCTACTGGCTCACCGTCTATACGCAGCAAGTACGATCGCTCCAGAGTTTTATATCCAAAATACTGGAAATCAAAATCTTTCGAGTAGTCTATAGCCGCATCGAGCTGCTCTGCATTCTTCTGCACAGTCTCAAACAGTTCTCTGGAAACCATGGGGCACGCAGTCTCTGTCGCAGGATTGACATATTCGTACAACAGACGAGTAACCTCTGAGTACTTGGCAGTGGTTGCATTATGAAGGGTACTCACCGCAACCCGGCCAGCAAGTTTGGCATAGTCCGGGTGGATTGTGGTCATGTACGCACATGTTTCAGCCAGCAGAACGTCTATTTGGTGCGAGCTGATGCCGTCGTACAGACCTTTAACGACTGTGGCGCACACTGACTCGGGTTTGACATGGGTCGTCGACAGGCCGTACGTCAAATGCTTCAGACGAGCCAGCAGCTTTTGGGGTTCTAGCGCAACCTGAGAGCCGTCTTATTAGATTATATTTATTAGATATATAAAGCACCAAACAGAAACCTACCTCTCTTGGTTATCAACATGATAATTAATACAAAAAACACACCGCCTACCCCTGGGCGTGCAACTTTTCTCGTTTTTTTTCTGAGCGCTGATTACAAACTGGGATGTGAGGCGAAAATGCGGGACGACTGAGCTGTAATTAATGGATAGGAGGAAGGGATCGGCACTTTCATAGCACAAATCTTTAATTACTTGCAGTGTGCATTCAATATATCTTGCATAGAATGCCAGATTGGAAGGGGCATCTACGAGAGGGGAATCGCGGAGAATAGAGATATAGGTAGGACAGGGGTTTCACAAGATTGTCAGTAACGCAATTGATCGAATTAGAAATTTGATAAAACTGTAGTGATAACTGGGCTAAACATTAGAGTAGACCAGGATCATCTACCCTCCAACCGTCATTCTACAATGTACTCACTTACACAATACATAGTTGCTGGGTTTCACAAAATGGTCAACAACGGACTTCAATAGCATATAGAATGATATGTACTGATAATTGGGTTAAACATGATCTCCAACCATATTTCTACAATGTACTATATATAGTCATTCATTTGCTCATAAATCATTAATAAATACATCGTCTGTTCACCCTCAGTGAATACTTGCATACGCCAGGATCCACTTCGAGTTCGTCAAAACATACTTGCACGCAGTGGTCCACGAATCATTCGACGCACTCATTGAGAGCCGTATACTGCACCCGCCTATCTTGTCCTTGTCGATAAGATACGGTAACTTCAATGAAGCATCTGAACTTTCCACAAACTCTCCGACTTGTTTCAGCACTGTGAGAAACGCAACCATGGCATAGTCAAGTCGTTTATGTGTGAGAATCCTCTCAAATGAGTAATCCCCAGAAGAGTACAGTTCCAGACTGACCGTTTTCATCACTTGCCCTGTCCTGGCATCCAAGTCCAACTTGTCAATCTTCGACATACTCCCCATGGGCCGTAGCCTGTAACCCACAAGCTTGAAGTTCAGCTTCTGTATAACTGTGGCCAACAACAACAACGTCTGACCCCAGGCAGCATTGATCTCAGACCACTCAACTTTCTTATCTTTGAGTCTCCCCAATCGCAACCCATTAATAGTCCCAAAGTACCCGTCATGTCCAATGCAAAACACATCATTGTACACATTCACTCGCTGTAATCTCTCCATCTGCTTTGTTTTATATTCCAGCAATGACTCAACTCGGTGCTTTTCATTCATATGTTTCACCATCTCAAGAATCAACTTGTTCTGCTCTTGGTAAAACTGGTCTTCTTCCTCCTGCAGCTGACTCGACTCTAACTCCAGTTGTCGCAGTTCATCCTCAACCTGCTCTCTTTCCCTTTCTAGCTTCTTCAGCTCCTGCAGTGCCCGTTCGGTCTCCTTCTCCAGCTTACCAATCCCCTTCAACACATCCTGAACTTCATCTGATCCATTCCCTGGCTGGTCTTTGATCTTATTCAGAAAGCTGATATACTGATCTCTTTCTCTACACGACTCTTCGTACTTGGGTTTCAGTTTATCCCTCACCAGCTCCGCACATTCGGTGCATATCGGGTAATCAATATCCCCCTTACAAGACAGGACCTCAAACAACCGTTCAAGTTTGTTCAATTGCGAGCCCGACGCCATCCCGTCTTCACCCACTTCATTCTCCATTATCCTGGTCGTCGTGCCAGCCATCAACGAGTCCGTCAACATCACAAATGAATCCCCGGAGTTGATTTCATTCTTGCGCAGATCCTCCAGGTCAATGCCACCGGTGCCTCCAAACACGGTTTTCTTGTCTCGCCAGTTGTTGAGTCCCTCTTTTTTGGTTGTCAATAGCCCAATCTGTGCGGGGCTCAATCCTATCAATGAATCATGCGGTACCAGCGGCAGCCGACATCGCTGGCAATGCTGATGTTCGTGGCGACTCATAATGAGGAGGAAGGGATGATCCGTTCCGGAAAAGGAAATTTAGGGAAGTACAAAAGCCATAGTGCATGTGATGTCACTTACCATTGTTGGGTCAAAATATATCATAAATATCTATTTACAATGCTATCATAAAACTTATAATGCAATAAAAATCATCTCCATTCGCGTTTCAAACTCCCAGCCCTCAACTCCTTCACGCTAGTATCTTTCAAAAACGGCATTATGTTCTCCCGCCGTTCTACCTTGACGTTGGGCAATCCATAAACTTTTAGTTTAACACCTTCTTCTGGAATTTTGCCATTGGCATGCACTTGAACCACTCCGACTCCTCGAATCGCGAGACTGACTCCTTCTCCTTGAAAGTCAATATCCATTAAATGACTGTAATCTGTTGCCCGCTCAGGGTCAGCAAATGTCCAGTCAGCATGCTGATCAACTGTATTAGATCCAATTCGTAATGCTTTCTCTATAGACGCCACTGGTCTCACCTTTTTCAAACCATCGGCTACTACAGACCAGGAGATAGTTACCAGGTCAGGATTACTGCTTTCATGTTCCAACAGCAGCAGTCCTCCAATACTGGTCAACTGACCTGATTTAGTCACCACTCTCTGAGCATTATAACGTCCTGGTTCCTTCAACAGCTGATGCCCCTTCACCACTTTTTTCACTTCCTTTGGTTTTAGTATCTCATACACACTTTTCTCTTCTGGAATAGCCGGCATGTCAGCTAGGATTTTTTTATCTTCTAGATCATAGAACCTTGGAGCCCTTGTCCGCCACGGACTCGAAGATACTGCCAAGTCCGAGTTGTTCTTTATGTCATTCCTGTCGCCAAACTCTTGCTGCAAAGACCGCGCCAACAGCGATTTCCCTACATTCGTATATCCAATCAAATAGTTATCCTTTGTCATTGCAGCGAACAAGTGATCCAAGTTCCACTTTGCGAGGGCACTGACTACAAATACATGCTGAGATTTTGCACCCACCAACTCGGCCAATACATGTCGCACATACGGCAGCACTCGTTGCATAGATTTGAACGGTTGTGTCACCAGCAAATCAGCTCTATTTACCACCCACAATACTTTCCTTTGCCCTCTCCTTTGCCATTCTATTACTCGAGGGTCTACGCTCGCTGGGAAGTCAACTCCATCTATCACGTGAATAAGAGTAGCCCTCTCAGGTATCATATTCAGCAGTTCATCGAGAGAGGACATGCTTGTTGGCAAAACAGCCAACTCGTGAGAATGCACACCAGCTCGTTCATCGAAGCAATGCTGGCACATGCTTTCTCGAACAGCAAGTTTAGCTTTTAGCTTTCGTTCCGCTTCTAACTTTGCGATACTGTCAGATCCAGAAGCCCATGAAGTGCTGCCCAGCCCAACCTTTGCGGCTGACTGATTAAGAAACTCTCGTCGTTCAGGGCTGAGATTCTTGAAAATATCTTCAACATGCTTTTCCTTAACCACTTTCACCGACTCCTTTCGTTGACTGGTGGCCGTCAAATTGGCAGGGAATCCCAAGGCGTTCTCAGGATCTCGGTGAAAGGGGACTCCACAAGCTTTACAGCTGGGCATGAGGCCCCTAGCCAGGGGACTTTTGCCAAGCCGAGCATATGAGCTATAGAGTCTGGATCCAAAATAGAGTCTCAGATAAGCACCTGTCCACAGTTTCATCGATGATGGTAAATGATATCAAGTCAAGATGAAGAGATCGGCAGATAAAATTTAAGCCGTGCATGGATTATGCAGTGTAATAGATGTATTAGGTGAAGATCGCCTGTCTCATATTTTAGAGTTAAAGAGCAAAGTAAATTTACTTGAAGATTTAGTAGAAATCTGAGATAAAATGTTTTGTCCTAAATTTCTGTAAAATTTTTATATGTGTATATAGTGGTAAATTGGCTGTTTCATCTTTCCGAAGGCATTGTAGGCTTTTTCCGCTTGTAAGAGTCGGTGATAGTTATTTCATATGAATATATCGCACAAAATATTCAGTGGACAAGTAAATATATAGCAACTCTGAAAATTGCCATGTACCATTAAACGGTACTGTCTTTGATCGATATAGTCTGAGAATATATCTTGAACTTGTGAGCCAGTCAATGACACAAAGAATTGCTGAACTGACATTTTCTGCTCAGAAGTATCGAGCCTACGAGCCTACGAGCCTTACTAATATTGTATATATTTCACGCAGATTTACAATATTCCAGAGAAACACGAATTATATTGAAATTGACATTAATAAAATATAGACATCAGTTCTGAAATTACATTGAAATTGAAATTAATAAAATATAGATGTAAAGAAGAAGCAAAAAAGAAAACCTTTACCCCAGAGTAAGTCACTCACTCAAAGGTGCATCCATCATCTCCGAAAACTGTGATAACTTCATAGGTTGAGATACTGAGAGCATACTGTTGAGCAGTACTCGAAGAACTACTTTGCCAAACTCCATTATTGGCCCGCTTGCCATCTGCGGTGTTGAAGCAGTCGTAGATGATGTCCTCAAAAGCTTCCCAACAGTTGCTGTTCTCCTGACCATTCTCCATTATGTAATATCCGGCTGCTTTCGACGCTCCTGCTTGCTTAGCAGTTGGTCCCCAAACAGCCTCTTCGCACAGTTCAGACCGGATAGCCCAAAGTCCGTTCCAGATGTCCTGGCTCCAGCCGCAACCAAGAGTATTCGGAGGTGTATCATTGACATCGCAGTAAACGACGCCAGCGGCAGCGAGATTGCAAAGGCTCAAAATCGAAAGAATTGAAAGAGTTTTCATCATAAAACAAAGAAAGAGCGGACGGATTGAATTTTCAAAGCAGGATATTCAACAGATTTAGGGAATGGCGAACATAACAGAGCGGAGCGGTCCATATAAATAGCTACATAGCTCAGTTGTTATTCTTTACTTTTTGTGCAATGTTCTCCTGAAACTGGGGTGAGGAAAATCTCCAACTGTCATGGAGGAATGTCGGCAATATTGGCGTCTAGACCATTTTCTCCGTGATACCAGTAGCGAAGTTCGGACGGACCGGATTCAATTGGTTGAGTCTTGTAGAGAAAAAAGTTGACACATAAACGATATACTATACTGATTGATTAAAGAAACTTAATAACCAGTGTTGTTCTCGAGCGCTCGATTATATAAGATGGTAAACATGTATCTTCAGCTTTTCAGCTAATGCAATTTCACCTACAACCCCTGCATATTTTATCATGCAGGGTCCATGGATCTACATGAGAAGTTCCGTAAACACAAAATCGTCCGCGGAAGTCATATTCAGTGAAACGGAAAACAACCCGCTGAGAACTGAGAAAGCTGGAGATAAAATGATCTCCTAACTTTTGTTTGGCGATGGTAGCGGATGGCGGCAAGTGCATTTAAGTCTGCCGTGTCCCGCTCCAACGATTCCGCCAATGCTCACAATTTCTCGAAACATCCTGATGATTGCCCCGCTAAATTTAATTCATCAAAAGTAGGGTTGGAGCTGTCGTGCAAAATAATACTAGTCTAAGCTTGGATAAACCCTTGTCATCTTTAAGCATGTAAGAGATTCTGCATTTAAAGGCCGAAGGAAGAATGTGACAGCGTACTACGTTATTACCAGTGGGAAGTAAAGAGCTCAGATTAGCTTCCTTGGCAGCTGGTGGAGAGAAAATTATTGCATTAATACGTATAAATTGTCAACTGTACAATTTGTCATTTAGAAATACAACATTACTTTTATTCGCCCTACTCTTCGTTCTCGTCTTCTTCTTCTTCTTCCTCATCCTCATCAACTAACCCATTCAACTCATCGTCCTCTTCCTCCTTATCACTCTCTTCTAAACTCTCTCGCAACAGTCGGAGCTTCTCTTCTCGGATCTCTCTCTGCACAACCACAAATGCTCCCATAGGAGTCTTCTGCCACTCCAAATCCTTCAAAAATCCCGCGACCTGCTCTTTATCAGTGGGGCCAAACTCCACGTTGTTTCGTTTTTGCAAAATAAATTTAGAATTTTCATCCAACTTCTCAACTAGTTTTTGAAGCTGCTTTGAGAACTTGGCATTTTGAGACTTTTTAATAAATCGCTTGAACGTGATAATAGCAGGAATGGCCAGTTCAGGGAATGCAATGCTTTTGGTATGCAACACAAAGAATTCTCCAACCAGGTCCACAAGCTGCTCACAGACTCCGTCCTGGTACACTCGAGTTCCAATGTAAGACTTGGCAGCTCTGATATTATGGTCAAAATCCAGAGGCTTGACGGTGCTGGGAGAAGGCTTTTTGGTGATGGTAGTAGATGAAAGAATTTCAGTCATAATTGGCAGTAAAGGAATATAAACCCCTGAAACGCTAGTAACACGCAACAGACTTCTAGTGAGATAAAACCTCAGAGGGAAGTACTGGGGGGTAGGGATAAGACGGATGCATCCAAGAGTCACCTGAACCAACGGGTGGATCAGCTCTCTCATAGCAGAGGGTTTGCCCGATAAGGACTCTCTTTCGGTGTCACACTGTTGGCAAACGACCCGAGACCAAAAGTCCAACGAATGAACGTATTGCCAGTTGTACACGGCTTTATAGGATTCACCAGTCTTGTTGACAATGCTAGATCGCAAATGGATAGCCAGCTGTCTGATGAACTGAAATGAGATTTGGTAAGAGACAACGGGATCAATAGCATACAATGTAGAAATAGAGTTTTTCAACAGATTGATGGCCGGCATAGTGTGCACCGTAGTCTTTCGGCTTGTTTTAATAAGACCACTGTATGATGACTTCAGGATGAGCTCTAGGAGTGATTTAGGGTGTGCTTTTGCTGCTTCGTGTAAAAACCCAGCAGTAGACAGTTTGATCAGGTCATCTTGAGTTTCACAGAGTAGAATGACGACAGAGTTGATGAGGTCTTTGAGCACTCGTCGGAATGACAAAAAGTATGAGATCAGTTCCTGGACAGATTTGAGAATCAGGTTGACTGTTTTGGAGTCGTGGTTAGATGATAATAGAACTCCTAGGGATGCAGCGTAGGATTTCAGACTATGCGACAATCCTTTCAGCTTTTTGGACTCAACAGGAGCATTGTTTTTTAATGGAACATGATGCTGAATTGTAGCCGGAACTTTGGTCAGGGTCACAACCAGCAGTTCGTTGAATACGTCCGGGTTGGTGATGGTGTATTTAGACATGTTGTTCTGGTCTTTTTCCTGGCCCGTCTTGATAGCAGCAGCAAATGCCTGGATGACCTTTTTAAGTGTTTTCAGAGATTTCTCTTCTGTCAGCGACTTTTTCCATTCTTTCACCAGCTTGGAGGTAATTTCGATCTGGCCAGAAGCTTCATGGTCGGAAAACACCTCCTCGGCGGCTTCGGCGTTGTCTTCGTCCTCGTCGTCATCTTCAACATTAACGCTGGGATCAAAATTCAACAGTTCCTTGTCGTTTTCCTGTAGATATTTGTAAAACTCAGGGTCGCTTTTCGCCAATTCTTTAAGATCATTTTTGTGATCGGCGATATCTTCCTCCGAGTCAGAGTCCTGGGCTTTCTTCTGATCCTGCTGAGCCTTTTTACCTTTGCCCTTTTTCATCTTTGGCACCTCGAACCCGCCGCTCATGAAAGCTTCCACAGACATGTCGTCAAAGATCTGGCTTTTGGGTTCGTCATCTTCAGCGTCTTCACCGTTTCCATTCTTTCCTTTTTTCTTATTCTTCAGCGCTTTTTGCTTAAATTTTTGTTCGACTTTTCTTTGATCGACAGTACGTTTCAAATGAGACTTTTGAAACTTTTTGGTAGCTTTCGATGCTTTGCCCATTTTTAAAGAAGTTGTATCGAATAAACTCTCAAGTCAGGTTTATTCGTATGTTGGAAATATTTTAAGCATGCGCATTGAAAGATCTGCACTGAAAAAATTCGAGCCGCATGCAATACCGTCGGGCCGCACTGTATGCGTGCATTCACAGGTTTAGGTTTTTGGCTTATATTCGGCTCCGCTAACAATTATTTTCTTTGACAAGAACTGACACGCGTCAAGGGATTGAAACAGGAACCGCGTAGAAATCCGATTAACGGGTCGAATCAACTAGAGGAGAGCGTACATAGAAATTTCAAGTTGACGCGAAGCCAACTGTTTTCAAATTGACCGATAAATATCACGTGTCTCTCTCAGTCAGCGTGTTACAAAAATGGCGGATCCTGGCGCGGTGGACTCATCACCAATGGTCTCCGAGGTTTCGGGCATCTCGTCAGCAGCGTCGCCCCCTTCACCCTCAATGTCACCTTTAAAGTCGAGCAAGGAATCTCCGCTACCACCGGTGCTCTCAAATGTACTTAGCATTTCAAAACGGCGACGGCTTGAACCGTTTTCGTCGTCTCCCATTGATCCTCGGACGAGAGATCAGAGCCCGCGGAATTATGTTGGTGGAGGTCCGTTCTCCACGCCTCATGTGTTGCCGGAGAAAAGCAGATCGGTGTCTACGCCAGGTCGTTTGTCCGCTTCACGAACTCCGTCGCTGACTGACCGTCCTATCCCGGTCCTGTCTCCTCCGTCCCCCACTCGTAACGTTACTCCTGAAGCTTCAAAGAGCACTGGCCGACGGAGCGTCACATCTCCTATAAAGGGAGTCAGTTTGACGTACAATATAGGGGAGAACGGAGACGACGAAGAGGGAGAAAGAGGGACGTTGAACAGGAAACCACCAGCATACAATGAGAGAATTGATGAGGAAGAGGACGAAGACGATGACGAGGAGAATGGTGAGGAGCGGCACAGAGAGGACAACCCAAATGAAGTAGACGAAGAAAAAAGCAGAAAGTCGAACCAGAACCAACCAGCCAAACAGCAGATTGCTAGATGGAAAACTGCTCTGGAACTTGCATTAGTGTGGAATGAGAAAATCAGTGATGGGAATTTTGCACAGGCTGCTCTGGAAGGTTATCGGTCTGCGACTCAAGCAGCCGTTGAATTTATCTACGACCACCTGACCAAATCGCCTAGAGAAGAGCACTCTCTGGCTGGCGGTGAAGTTGTTTTAACAGAAGCGATAGAGCAAATGAGACAGCTGAAAAAGATTATACGTCCTAGCCAAGAGCAGAATAGAGAAGACGAGAACCAGACCTCTGATAGCAAGGCTGAAGACGATGACAGCACCGACAAGGACAATGCCAGCTCCAATGAACAACCGCGTTTCAGTTTTGAAGACATGCTGCTCAGCATGGGCATAGACCACGACATCTTATATCACGATTCAAACAACTCATCATAAAAGCTATTTATTTATATATATTTACAATACTCATGACATGTGCGTCGAAATTTACATCTAGGTGCTGCCGCCTCCCAGTCTCTCTTTCCCTTTCCGCCTCTCAGCCTCCATAAAGCTATCTACAATATCATCTCTGGTAGGCGAGTTCACTGGCCGCTCAAACAGCTTACTGGCAATACTCTGAAGTTCGACATTACCCGTCTGAGTGGCTTGAGCTCGTTGAACAATAAACTCCTCCACTGTCTCGGCCCGCAGACTACTAGCTGACTGGGCCATGTTCATGGCATGACTAATAGTAACGTTGGACACAAATCCACCAAGTCCAGCACTGACTTTGTTTCCACGACCATTCAGCACCCGGCCGGACACTCGCTTGTATTCTTGAACGCCCCGAGGCGTATTATGTAAAGTCCCTTTGAGGGCATAGCTGAGTCCCACCGAGGAAACATTCTGTGCTCCAGCGGTGTCCAGCGAGAGATGCGAAACCACGGGCTGGATTCCCATGAATTTTTCAATATGCTTAGTTAAGTTGGCCGACGTAGAGTGCATTTCCTTGGCCGAGCCGAGACTCTCTTTCATGTACTCATGGAATTCTTCTCGGCGGCTGCGGGCCTTTTGATATAATTTCATCTTGTCGCTTCGACTCAGCGATGTCCATGTCTGTGCCGATCGCGCACTAGCCTTCAGCAAATTATCAATTTCGCCAAACCGCGGCAGCTGGAGATGCAGTCCAAACTCTCGAAACCGCTGCATTTTGCGATAAAACCCGCTCGCCGGTTCATATGGCAGAATGCCGACATGGTTGTCTAATGCTTCTAAAGAAATGTGAACGTCCTTGGCCTTGGAAGGTAAATTGGCTTTGATTCCCCAGTCCTTTCTGTGGAACGATGCTGGCGTGGTCTTGAGAACTTGTAGGGTAGGGACTTTGCGAGACCTGGGGCCTGCAGGAACAAGTTTACTTTGGAATGTGGTAACCCTCGCATTTCGCAAGAGTTGAGGGAATTCCATATTCCTAGTTTACCAGTGATATCTTGCGACGAGGAAAGTCACCGAATCACGCAGTCTGAAAATTCATATGGTGATGCGGCTGATGAAATTTGGATCCGTGGCAGGGTAATGCACTATATCTGCGATTACAGCATAATGTAATTTATACAGGGCGATCCTAGTTTAATGCTCAGTATTAGATTTTATATATACAATTCACGTTATATACACTGTCGTAGTGTTAGACTGTCATACTATCACTCAAAAACATCCCCCAATCTCAGTCTCGGAGCAATGTTCATGGCCATGAGTTCTTGGAACAACAGCTTCGCGGCATATGGAATGGTCATCTTAACAACCCTCTCTGTAGTTTGGCACCCGGTACACCAGCCATTGTAACCCATTAGTCCACATTTTTGGCAAATGTCAACGTCAAAAGCATCAGACGAAATCATCAGTCGCTCTAACAGAAGCTGCGACGCTCCATATGCAATCACACAGTCTCGCTCCATCTCTCCCAATCGAAGCCCACCATCCCTCGATCTACCTTCTGTAGGCTGACGGGTAAGAACTGCTCGAGGTCCTCGAGGTCGAGCATGCATTTTGTCCATAACCATATGCTTCAGTTTTTGATAATAAATAGGTCCAAAGAAGATATAAGCCTGTAGACATTCTCCAGTCACTCCAGAGTAGAGCATGTCCTTTCCAGAGTAACTATAACCCTTTTCAACCAGGATTCGACTCATGTCTTCTAGCTTGGATCCGCCAAAGCAGGTACCATACTGCAAGGTTCCATCCAAAACACCCGCTTTGCCCGACACCAGCTCAATCATTTTGCCTACCGTCATTCGAGACGGGAAACCGTGAGGATTCATGATAGTATCGGGGCAGATACCCTGGTCGTTAAATGGCATATCTTCTTGTTGGACAATAATACCAACCACGCCTTTTTGGCCGTGACGAGATGAGAATTTGTCACCCAGTTCAGGTCGTCGAGTTTGTCGAAGAAGAACCTTAATCAAGGGCTGCTCAGACTCACTAGATGATAACATCACCTTGTCAATATAACTAGGTTCAGGTGCCTTGTACGACATGGGCGTTTCTCGGTATTCTTCACTAGCGTTGGGGTTACGATTGATCACTAAATCATCTCCAGCATTTACCGGAACAGATTTGTTAATATAAATCTGACCACTGTCGATTTTGGTTCCTACCTCGGCAAGTCCATCAGGGCCCAAAACCTCGTGCTGGAAGATCGGCTTGAGAGGTGGTGCCTCCTTAGTTTTCTTTTTCTTTTTGGGTAACTCGGCTGGAGGTTGAAATTTGATACCTTCCAACCGATCAGACGTTTGATTGGGGTAACGTTTCAAGACAGCAGTAGCCTTTTTAAGAACTTGACATCGACCAAATCCTCGATCAACAGAAGCTTTGTTCAGAACCAAAGCATCTTCGATATCATAACCAGAGTAACTCATGACTGCTACAGTAGCATTTTGACCGGCTGGTAACTTGTCATACTGAATCAACTCAATCGTTCTTGTTTTGACCATGGGCTGCTGGGGATACACCATCAAGTACAACAAAGTATCAATTCGGCTGAATTGATTGTAGGCTATTGCTCCAATAGCCTGCTTACCCATTGCACATTGATAGGTATTTCTGGGAGACTGGTTATGGTGGGGATATGGGATCAATCCTGCAACCGCTCCCAGTACGGTGAACGGCTCTATTTCAATGTGGGTGGTTTCTGGGTTGATGTCTCTTTCGTATAATGCAATGTATCCGTCATTTTCTTCGTTACAGTCAATGTATTCAACCACTCCCATTTTCAAAAAGTCGTCGAACACAAGCTCTCCATCCAAAAGTTTCTTGATATGCTCGACTGTGACAAGGGACTGTCCCTTTTCGACAATGATTAAGGGTCGGCAAATTCGCCCACCATCAGTGGCAATGTGAATACTGTTGTAATGATGATTGCAGTAGACACTAATGAACTCGCTGACTTTGCCAGTTCGTCGCAGTTGTCTAAAGTCCCTCACGAATTTGGCGGGAAACCGAGTCACACCGATAATTGTACCGTTAACATAGATACCATAAGTTCCGGGATTGTGAAGCTCATTTCCACCGATTTCATTGATATCCTCACATCCAAGAACCATGCAGCATTTGGTGACCTGATCCTCTTCGACATCGGTGGTGATGTGTGTCATAAGGGCCAAGTTTTTAACTAGACCGCATGCCTCTCCTTCTGGAGTGTCGGACGTACACAGCATACCAAATTGTGAGGGCTGCAGAGCTCGGGGGCCAGAGACTTTTCGAGATTTCTCGAATTGCGACGAAATACGGGTCATCATTCCGAGAGCTGAGATGTAACTGAGTCGACTGAGTACGTGGGTGACTCCCGCTCGTTCCATCTTGAAACGCTTCAGAGACCAGTTACCAGTCGAGATTGCTCTGTTCATGCCAGTGGAAATGTTGTTGCTATGACCAGTGAAGTGGATCATGGCATCAAACTCGTTTGTTCTATTTCTCTTCTTGAGGGACTTGTCGATACTAGCCTTGAAGTCGCTGTTTAGTTTCTTGAACAAGTCCTCAAACAAAAGTGCTAGCAGCTGACCAGCCAGTTCAAGTCGCTTATTTCCCACGTAATCCCTGTCGTCTATCATTTTCGGGTTGTCTATTGCCATGACCACCCTTCTGGTCATGAGAGCAATGTACAATGCCTTTTCTTTGAAATCGAGGTCGTTAATAGTGATATGTGCGATAATAGTGGTGGCCAAGGTTTCAATACCTTCTTGAAGAGCGGTAAGTTTGGGGGCATTGAGTCTTCGAATGGTCTTGACCTTGCTGCCTAAATATTCTAGGGCCTGCTGTTGAGTTACAATGCCCATTTTGTACACTTCTTCGAAATTTATGGCAAACGTTTCTTGATATGTTGGGTTTTTGCCACAGACCAGTTGGATAATTTCGTAGTCAGTGCCCACCCCGGCTGCTTTAAGCATTATAACAATAGGGATTTCCTCACTGACAGAGTTATGCTTGAGATATATTTTGCCGTTTTTGGAGATCACGTATGTTTTCGATTTTCGTTCGTGAGTACTACTAGTAACAGACGCTTGCACTATTCCTTTCTTTTCATCTGCTTCCACAATAATACGATTCTTACTCAGCTGTTCTTGCACCAGGATAACTTTCTCCGTACCATTGACGATAAAGTATCCACCGGGATCCAGGGGGCATTCGTTCATAGCAGCCATTTGGAGCTCGCTTTTGTTGGTCAGAACACATCTTGAACTTTTCAACATAATAGGCATTCTGCCGATTTCAAGACTTCTATGCAAAATGATCTTTTTCCCCCGGGTGTATTCCACATCTACGAAAATCGGAGCGGCGTAGGTCAGGTCTCGCAACCGACACTCGTGCGGAGCAATTTCGTTGTTGATAGCATGCATGTCTTTCCGCTGAGGCATTCCAACTCGGATGTCTCTATATTTCCAATAAAACTCGGGATCGACGTCGCTGACGACTTTTTCATTGGCCTTGATGATTTTCTTCAGATCCGTCTCCACAAAGTAATTGAATGAATCCAGGTGCTGTTTGACCAGACCTTTTACTTTAAGAAATGCTGGCAGCAGGTTCCATTTGTCCTCCGCAGTACTAATCGAATCAGTCAATCCTTTGCCTTTGTAAACCGGTTTTAATAAATGGTTGAATCCGTCATCCGGAACGTGGTCTGCGTGGTGGCCATTCTAGTTAGGAAACTGTAGTGGACAAACGAGATTAAAGTGGAGCTTACCTCTGCAAATGTCACGTCTTTTTTGACTGCCCTCTTCTTTGGCGGCATCGTATTTTGAATTTCAATAAATACGATGTTGGAATTATAATCAAAAAAAAATGGATATCAGCGCAGCGATCGGCAGAAATGTTTCAGCTGACTAAGCCGGGACCAGCTGCGGTTATCGGGGGAGATCATGAACGGTGCCTTCTCTCATAGTTAATTTATATAGTACGGCGTCATAATATACACGGTATAGACATGACTGATATCTTTGACAATGCGACCAAGGCTGCCGAGTTCATCAAAGCTCTGCTCCCTGAAACCCTCCAGCAGCCAAAAGTAGCCATTGTATGTGGATCCGGGCTGGGAGGAATCGTAGATGTGCTGGAGCCAGAAACTCAGGTTCATATAGATTATGTAGATATTCCGTTTTTCTTAAAGTCCACTGTCGTAGGTCATGCTGGCAAACTAATTGCTGGCTTTATAGGCAAGACTCCTGTGCTGTGCATGGCGGGGAGATTCCACTCGTATGAAGGGTACGATGTCAAGGACACGATCTTCCCAATTCGAGTATTTGCGCTGCTTAAAGCGGAGTATTTAATTGCTACCAATGCAGCGGGAGGAATCAATGATAGTTATAAAGTCGGTGATATCATGTTACTAAACGACCATATAAACATTCCCGGCTTGGCTGGGCTGCATCCTCTGAAAGGACCAAACGATGTCCGGTTTGGAGTTCGGTTTTTGGGTCTCAGTGATGCTTATGATCATGATCTCAGACATAGGTTTTTCAAGGCTGCTGAAACATTAAAGATAGCTAGACCTATCCATGAAGGAGTGTATTCGTTTGTAAGTGGACCCACATATGAGACTCGAGCTGAGGTGAGATATCTCAAGAGTTTAGGTGCTGATGCTGTGGGGATGAGCACTGTCCCAGAGGTTATTATAGCCAGGCATACTGAGATGAAGGTGCTTGCTCTTAGTTTGATAACCAATGTAGCTGTCATAGAGACTGTACCGAGCGGTCGGGAAAAGCTGGTCACATCCTTGAGTGAAGGAAAGGCTACACATGAAGAGGTGGTGTTGGCTGGACTGGAGGCAGCCAAGGATGTTCAAGAATTGGTGCGACAACTAGTGACAGATCTGTAGAACGATATATATACTGCTTCAACACACGAAATACGTTATATGTAAAAACACTGTAATTAAAATACTACAAGAGAGCGTAAAGAGCCACTAAAGTACTACTCCTCGACAACGCCTGCCGACTCCCATTCACCCTTCAAATTCTCTTTCCACAACGTCACCTTGTTGTCTCCTCCACTAACGGCCAAAACATTCCCGCTCAGCGACCAACTCACCCGCCAGACAACATCGGGGAATTTGTCCTTCTTCAACAACTGTTTCTGCCAAGGACCATTGCCCTCTTGGGTCCATATAATCACCGTCTTGTCCTGAGAACAAGATGCAATGTACGATTTACTCAAAACACTGGGAGACCACGATACATCTCTGACCCAGTCGCTGTGGCCTTCTAACACCGATTCTTCTTGATATGTGTTGAGTTCCGAGTTGAATTTCCAGATTTTGACGAGATTGTCGCATCCACCGCTCACAAACCGCCGAGTCTCTTGGCTGCTGCCCCCAGGAAGGGTGCTGGTGCTGATCAACGACCCACTGACAACGGGAGGTGCCCAAGACGCAGCGTTTACACCAATTTGGTGAGCAGGGAATATAACAGAATCGGGCTTGCCCTCGTCTTTGAATTCGACAACTGAAACCTTTCCGTCAGAAGAGGCACACAATAGCAGTGCTCCATACTCCTGTGGCGACCATTGCACCGAGTTAACGCTTGCCTGGTGCAGTGAATGTGTTGAAATATTGGACCAAACCCCGTTCTCCTCTCTCCAGATCAGAACTTTGCCGTCATATGAGCCCGAAGCTAGAATAACTCCGTATTTCGGGTGCGCCCAGTTGACCTGCCAAACGGGCCCGTCGTGGCCCCGCAGGGTTTCGACCAATTTCTGGTTTTCTCCATCAATTTCAAAGATTTTTATAGTTTTGTCCGTAGAGCAAGTCGCCAGCCGCTTGCCATAGTAATCCAGGACTGCGTCATGCTAGTTAGCGATGATATCCATATGATGAAAAACGACAAAAACATACAATTAAATCATTGTGTGCATTACCAATTACGACCTTGTTAGCGACAACTTTCTTTTACCGCGCAAACCGCTCATTCCACCCACCATTGTTATGCTTTTAATCAAAGTTGTCAATAAAACTGGCAACTTCACAGCTGTCAGTTACTACGTGAAGTACGGGTAACCCACCCCGTCCCAAATAGGATATCAACCTTGAACTCTTCATGAACGAGCGAGTACACTGGTGGGTTCCATGGCAGACCACAGAAATAGCGTAAAGGACTACCTCGAGGGCCTGCCCGAGGTGGTGCTGACCAAATTATACACTGCGCCAGCAACCTGCCTGGCCATCTTTCGATTACTCCCCGATACCGCCAAAATCCTGGTGATGTCGATGATCTACAAAGAAGGTGCAGTGGATATTGGAGACATAGAAATCTGGTTTCGGGCAAAATCCCAGAAACTGCTGTCCGAAGCATTACAGAAACTGAAGAATTTACATCTGATCAAAGAGAGATTCCACAACAACACCATCTCGCTCAATGCGACGTTCAAAACCAGTTTCAAGAACGCATTAACCACCACCAGTTCTGATCTGCTGAGCAGTTCGTCCTTCGGGGTGCCGTGTGATACTGAAGATAAATACAAGGTCGACGTTGCATTTCTTGACAAACATGCCACTGAAAAGTGGGAATCCATTTTGCATTTCATGGTGGGCACCAGGACCACCGCTCTGCCATCTCCGGGCGTACTGTCGTTGTTGGTTCATTCTGGTCTCATGTATGGCCGTCACCCAACTGAAATGAGAATCACCAGTGCCGGTTTCCAGTTCTTGCTGCAGGATGTCAACAGTCAAATCTGGACCCTGCTACTACAATATCTCAATATGGCAGCCAATCTCCAGATGAACCCTGTAGATGTCCTAAACTTCATATTCATGCTGGGATCTCTTGAGCTCGGCAAGGACTACTCGCTGAGTGCTTTATCTGTCACCCAAGTGAAAATGTTGGAAGACCTTCGGGATTTTGGCATTGTATACCAGCGGAAATCGTCTTCTCGGCGGTTCTACCCCACCCGTCTAGCCACCACCCTCACAAGTGATTCCAGCGCCCTTCGGTCAGCCAGTGAGTCAATGGAAGTTGCTACACAAGAAGGATACATGGAGACTTCCACTCAAGGAGCCTCTGACGAGAACAGTCAAAAAGAAAGTGTCTTAAGAGGATACAAGACTGGGTTTATCATCTTGGAGACAAACTATAAATTATATGCATATACCGATTCACCATTACAGATTGCCGTTCTGAACCTATTCTGTCATTTAAAGACGAGATTCGCCAACATGGTCACTGGCCAGATTACCAGAGACTCTATTCGGAACGCTCTTGCCAATGGTATCATGGCCGAACAGATCATCACCTACATCTCCGTACATGCTCATCCGCAGATGAGGAAAACAGAGCCAGTTCTACCCCCTACGGTAGTCGATCAAATCAAGTTATGGCAGCTTGAAATGGACAGAATCACTGCTAGTCCAGGATATTTATATGCGAATTTCAGCACTTTTGACGAATACAGTGCGATCGTGACTTACGCTTCAGAGTTGGGAGTCGTTCTTTGGCATAACCCGACCAAGCGTCAATTTTTTGTGACAGACGAGGGTCACCATCAGGTGCTGGAATTTGTGCGGAGGCGGACTGATCCGGAGAAGTGAAGCTCTAGTTTTTCCTATTCCTGCCACGCACCCATGGAAAGTAACATGTGCAAGACAAGTAGGGGTCATGTCAACTATTAAAATCATATGCTATGGCTACATTGGGCCCACGAAAAATGGCCCTTCATTAGGGAAAGCCAAATCCGGTCCCGGTGGTCTATCTAATGGATCCTCGTTTTCAGGCTGATTCTCCCTAATTGGCCGTTGTTCCTCTTGTTGCTGCCGATTGTTTTCTTGCTGCTGCTGCTGGACCCGCCGTTGGGCTTCTCGCTGCTCCTGTCTGTTCGCTCGCCATCTCACCAGCCGTGGTTGCCTGTACACTATAATGAACAAAAACAAGCACACCAGAACAACTGTAAATACTGCATCACTCATAAAAATTTCTTCATCGTTTTCTTCATATTCACCTTGGTGTTCTTCTGATTCATCATCCAAGGAAAACATTTTAAATTCCATGGCATTCCACTTTTTCCAAAACACCCTCCAGTGTTCTTTTAAAGATATTTCTGGTTTCCTTTCTTCAATTATACCTCGTATGTGGCCGCCGGAAAGTGTGTTCCAATAGTTTTTCAAATACAGTCTAAACAGTGACAGTTTAACTGGTAGATATGCTTCCGGTCCCACCAGTAAAGCAAGGTCATAGTACCGTTTAGCAAGTGGGTAGTCTTTCTCCACTCCAATTCCACTCTCGTACATCCATCCCAAGTTCCACCTCGCCAGCCCGCTACCCTTGTCGGCAGCGTTATTGAAGCAAGCGACCGCCTTTTCAGCATCTGGCTCTCCGCACCCAAGGCCATCAAGATAATAATCTCCAACCTTAACATGGGCATCTATATTCAATTGTTTGGCAGCTCGAGTCCAGTAGACTAAAGCTGTGTGATACGCATTCTCGCGTGTTGTGAAAATAGATCCATACGACCCGGTAGATTTCGTCTCCTCGCTGCTCAAATCAACGTATCCCTTGGCATTGTCGAGCAAGTATGCTAAATTTAATTGGGCGCTCTCGTAGCCTTGTTCGGCTGCAATCAGGAACCCAAGAATCGCACTTTCAACGTCATCTTTCGCAAAACTGATCTGTGCCCATTTCAAAGGACTATGGAGCTCACCCATTCTTTCAGTCACTTTTTTCAAGAAAGAATTGGATCTCTCAAATTCGTTGGGCAAGTTCTTTTCGTCAATGGGCTGTACATGATACCGGCTATCCTTTCCATTGTCTAGTGGATGTCGATTGCTCAGATATTTCGCATAAACATATGCTCCTTCAACTGAACCGGAATGAGCAGCCTTTTGGATATATTCTATTCCTTTGTTCAAGTCTCCAAGTTGAAGAAGAACTAGTCCCAGATTCAATTGAGCAGAAGGCCAATCCTTATCGGCAGCCTTTTTCAAAAGTTTGAAACCTGCCTCGAAGTCGGCTTCCATACCAATACCTCCTATTAACAGCCTGCCGAGCATCTCTTCCGACACAGCGTCTTCTAGGAAAGCGCCCCTTCGAAACCACGCGATCGCTTCTGCAGTATTCTGTTTGACTCCTTCTCCTCGCAGTAATCGTTGTCCAAGCATGCCAGCGGCATGACTAGCAGCTTCCGTGGATCCCTTGTCGACTTTGGTGATGGCTGGTTTAATGGCTCCACTAGAGTCCCAGACGTGGTTTGCTGCTTTCAGACTGTACAATACAGACATTTTGAAATTCGGGGCACTTCCTAGTCCACTATCGTAATATAAAACCGCCAGAGTGTACTGGGCTGCAGCTGAATCATTGTCATCAGCAAGATAGTGAAAGTACTCAAGAGCTTCCTCCAAGCTGTCTGCTCCTCCCGGCAGGTGGCTGTGCTCTCTGGCATTTATCCCAGAGCTAATATCACTGGCGCCTTTACCATAGACACCGCCCATTATCTCATCAGGGATGATCCACGAGTACTGGCGAACATATTTAGAGCCTATTGGACCCGGCCCCTGTCTATAGTATGCTACACAGTCATCGGCGGCTTCACTGTAAAACTCATTAGCAATTTCATGGTCAGCTACAGTCGCAATGGCTGCAAGATATCGAAATCCCATTGCCATTTTGGCTCGCACATCTCCTCCATGAGCTGCAAATGTATAGTAAACTGCGGCTCTAGCTTGATCTACTGGAACATGACCGAACAGGCCCGTGGAATACCCGAGTCCGGTCATGAACTGGGCGGTGCTGTTCCCAGTAAGGTCGGCAAGTCTCTTGTAGTAATGAAACGATTGCGCTAGATCTCGAGGATGCGAGTAGTTCCCGTAAAAGTACAAGTCGCCTAATAAATATAATGAGTCAGCGTGGTCGAGTTCTGCACCCTGTTTGAGGTACGACACCGCCACTTGCAAGTCGTCAAACGACCGCTTACTCTCAAAACTACTGTCTCCATCATGTAGTCTCTCAAGCACATTGACCACCGACGGCAGGTAAGCGGTCACAGCTTGTTTCAGCTGATGCTGGAGATATCTGGCGACGCGGCCGATTCCCGAGATTGGCCGCAGCGTAATCAGCGAGTCGTTCGCAAAATATACGTCTTTAGGTAGCACACTCAGTATTCCCAGCGCCTCATCGTACAATTGCTCAGCCAAAGTGAAATTGCCGACAGTATCAATACGGCTCTGATCCCACCGAGGCAGGACCAACGAACTGGTTTCTTCTGATTGGCCGAGGGAGGACCCTAGCAACGAACCAAGCAATAAGGACCAATGTAGTAGATTCATTGGTACATTCAAACTGATGTCAGTTGAGGAATGTCGGAGTCTCTGCTGACAGCTGTCCAATCTAGGCGGCTGTGGGGCTCTTCGAGATCGTCTGCCGGATTAGCCGTATTCGGGAATGTGTCATGTAAAGAGCCCAAGTTTTTTCGACATGCGCGATCATCAAAGTCTAATTAGAACTTTGTACCTTTAGGTCCGCCGGAAACTTCAAAGTCCAGTAAGATGTCACAACAGCCTGGTAACTCTAAAACTGCAAAGACTGCAGGAAGAACCATCCTGGCCAGTTCAATTGCAAAGCCTTTTACTGAGGAAATCGCAAAAGGTGTCGAACGCCTGGGCCGAAAACCTCTGCTGGTGGGATTCCTGGCCAATGGCGACCCTCACGCTCGAATGTACGCTGATTGGACTGGAAAAACCTCAGAGGAGCTGGGGTTCAAGTACGAGCTGCGGGTCATGGACAAAGAAGAGCTCGAAGAAGCCGTCATTGAAGCCAACAATGATGACAAAGTAGACGGGATCATGATTTACTTCCCTGTCTTCAATAACCGTCAGGACCAGTATCTGCAACAAGTTCTCTCGCCTGAAAAGGACGTCGAGGGTCTCAGCCACCGATACATTCAGAACATGTATCAGAATACTCGGTTTCTGGATAAGGAACAGACCCAGAAGAGTATCCTTCCCTGCACTCCGCTGGCGATTGTAAAGATTCTCGAGCACTTGAGAGTTTATAACAGTTTGATTCCGTACGGAAATCGGCTGTACGGCAAGACTGTTACAGTGGTCAACCGAAGTGAAATAGTAGGTCGACCTCTGGCCGCTTTGCTGGCCAATGACGGAGCCACTGTGTACTCGTTTGATATTACCGGGGTCCAACGGTTCACTCGAGGTGAGGGCATCAAGGCTATCAAGCACCATGTGGTTGATGTCGACACTACCCTCAAAGAAGCTGCGTTGCAGTCAGACGTCATTGTCACGGGAGTTCCTTCGGCTGACTACAGCTTCCCCACCGAGTACATCAAATCCGGAGCAGTGTGCATAAACTTCTCCAGTGAGAAAAACTTTGCTCCAGAGGTCAAGGAGCGAGCATCACTCTACGTTCCTTCAATAGGGAAGGTGACTATTTCCATGCTGCTGAGAAATCTGTTACGGTTGATTGACAACAAGGCAATCAGAGACGGAAAGACTGATAGTAAATAGTACAGCTGTGCAAAAACCCCACCATAACGATACAAACATGATATAAATATATGCTACAAATTACGACTCTACAAATAATGGTGACTATTTGACTCTCTGCTTCTTAGCCGGGAGCTCATCTATTATCTCGTCCAAAATTTCATCATTCTCGTCCGAACCAAAGTCCTCGTCTGCTTCCTCTCCGTCTTCATTTTGATCAAATCTCGCCTTCAATCCCTTCATTTTTCGAGTCTGCAGTTTACCCATATCCTGCTTACTCATATGGATTCGACCAACCTTGTCTCCCAGTATATCAGTGTCAATATTCTTCTTGGTTCTGGGTTCCAACTGCTTAGCTCTCTTCAACGCTTCCTTCTCCATGTCTGGGTTGGGTGCTTGGATTCGACCGATTTTGAAATCAAATCGGGGTCCTATTTCATCGAGCTCGACCCGGGGGATCTTGGGGTTGTCTGATTTGTAGGTCTTGAGCAAGTAAACTCGGAAGTACACCAACGGCAAAGCCTTCTCGTCACCCTCTTTCACCTCTTCGGTCGAAATACTAATAACGTGCTGCAATCCAGCAACGTCGAGCACATCTGTGGTCTGACCTCTGAAGAAATCCAGAAACAGCGATTTGATATGCATATACGTAGGATGAGTCTCGAACAACGGACTGTTGAAAGCCATCATGGGCTTCATTCCGACAAGAAACGTTTGCTTTTTGAAGTCTTTCAAGAATTTAAAATTCTCCAGTCTCAGCTCAATCATGTCATAGATTTGATAGTTGAACGTTCTGGCAAACGTGAGGTTATTAGGTCGCTTCTTGTTGCTTGTGCCCAGCACCAGCAGCGAGCAGTCGTTCTTCTCGGAAAAGAACTCAAGCGAACTAGGGTCCTCAAAGGGCCGTATGTCATTCTTCTTCTGGAATCGTTTCATATCCGGCTTCTTAAGGGCGCTCAAGTCCACCATGGCATCGTGCAAAATCTGATTGCAGTTTGAGCCAGGAATGAATAGAGCGTTTTTCACGTTTTCTACGAGTTTGGGGTCTTTTTTGGCAAGAGCCCTTTTGGCTCGCGCATTTTTGGGCTTGACAGCTTTGAGCATTTTGGGAAATAATTTGGTAGAGTTGAAGTTCCAAATGAAAAATAAAAAATTATTAAAGAAGGACTGTCGATCTGTGCAGAAACCTGCTGATCTATGCATGTAACTTCGAGCCTCACATTCTGAAGGGATGATGACTATAGTATGGTCAATTGGTAACTTTTAAATGACATTATAATACATAGAGTAGATATTTACATCTTTATGCCCTCCTGGGACTTAGAACCTGCAGAACCTTGTCAAAGAGAACCTCCAAATTACTGGTGTCGTACTCGGTGCCATCAAATACTTTGTCAAATGAGTGCACGTTGAGCACCACAGCAGTATGGGGCACCTCCACTTCCTCTTCATCTTCTTCTATAGCAGACCCAACAAACGTCAGTTTCCTGTGATAGAACGTCTCTAATGTTTCTGTAGGTCGTTCTGCGACTGCTTGTGTGCTCACCAATGCCAAAGTGGTAACTCTTCCTCGAATATCCAAGACACTATAGTCTGATGAATGTGGGGCCAACTTGACATTTCCAATTCCACAACTAAAATTCTCGACATGAACTGGTAGAGGTGAGTTATAGTTGAACACCAACAACTTAGAGACCACCTTGAACTCTTTGCTGAAATAATTCACAGCTAAGGCGATTCTCTGAGTTTCTCCATCCACCGCCAACAATCGTCTTCCATTTGTAGGAGAATGCACTATAGTAGACCAGGACTGGCAGTTATTCAGCAAGTCCCAGCTCACCAGTCTAGTTTTACTCAACACCACTAAATGGGTTCCCGCAATAGCTAGCTGCCGTATACGAGATTCTGCAATATTAGGAAGAGTGTATGTGACGTCAAATCTCTGAGCATCCACCACGTGGATAGTCGACTCGATGCCAAGGAGTATCAGACTCGAATCTACAGACCATGCAACGGAGACGGACGAAGTAGTTAGTGCACTAGGGGGTAGGATTTTTCGAACTCCCCAAACCAGACGAGCGGATTTGTTAGTTTCTGGCTCCCTCTCCACTCTCAGTCTCCACAGCCTCACTCCTCCATGATGACAGGCAGTGAGGAAAGCGTTGCCGCTGAAGTAGCTCTGATCAGCTGCAACAATGTCTACTATGCTATTATTGACACCGTGTGGTGAGGCGATTCGAGTCACCAGGTGCCACTCCTTTGTTTGCTCTTTGTATTGCCAGAACTTCAGATTGATTTCCTTGTCCTTCTTGGAAAGTAAGTTATCCAGACCAGGAGCCTCCCGTTCGTCCACTGTCACCATCCATTTGCCGTCCTTTGAAAAGCACAGGCCCGTGATCTCGGGGTCTTTTATTAATAATTCCTTTCTGACTTTACCAGTCTGAATAGTGTTGGCAACTGACAAGACCTTGATTTGCTCGTCGTTGACAGGATCGTAAATCTGGATCTGGGCTCCACTAAGCGGGAAGTAGAGGTGGCCCGTTTTGGGATGGATATAATACTCGGCAGTGTAGTCGCCAACTTTGTCCAGAGCGGAAATCTTCTTTCTCCTCTTTCGCTCCCGTTCGGCGTCGGCAGGTAGTTTAGCAAACTCAGCTTTGATGCCGGCCACCTGAAGTCGGCTGATCAGGTCCAGAGCACTGAGCACCAGAACCTGGTCTCCTTTCAGGGAAAGTGAGTAGAATTCATTAGAGGGATCTACGTTTATGCTTCTGATGTCGCCATAGAGCCTAGGTAAGAACTGAAGGTTGCCGGTTTCCAGCTGCCAAAACACCAACACCCGCTCCTTACCACCAGATAAGAGATATTCGCCATTGAGCGAGAAAGATAATGCAAGCACTTGATCGATGTGCCACTTGAGTGCCCGAGGTGGAGATTCAGGATCGTAGTACAAGTCAATAACTCCAGAAACCGAGCCTGCTGCCACCACCCCAGAGTCAGAGACGGCTAGTGACAGAATAGGTCTATTTCGGGTAATAGCTTTGTGAGATACGTTGAAGTGTTCATCCAACTGACCCACGGTAATAACATGATCGTGCTTTCTTGAAGCGTAAAATGCAAAATGCGACAATGAGTTTGAAATCGCAAACAAACTCGAATTCTGACTGACGAAAAGCGGCTTGGCCTGCCATTCTTTGTCGTGCAGACTCAGATCTACAATACTCGAGCTGCCAAACTTTTCGCTGAGCACAATCGCCCGTGTTTTAGACACCAGTTTTATGATCCGAGCCACCGGGATTTGCAAATCGATTCGTTGAACAACCTGCTTGGTTCTCCAGTTGTATACCTCGCATTTCCCGGACCGGTGCACGATCCACGCATTCTCATCTTCATCGAGATACAAATCAGTGATGTCTGACGAGTCTACATGGATGCTGGCCACACATTGCTTGGTTTCCAGCAGATATACTTTCAGGCTGAGAGCCGTCAGGACGATGAAATGAAGTTTGTCATTGGAGAAGAGAGGTTTTATTGAGGGAAGCTTCCCGCCAATAGTCTTGGACAGTTTGTAGAGGCCCCCGTCTGTGGATTGGCCAAAACTTTTCTTTCTCCGAGGTTCTTCTGCCATTGGTAATATATGGTTCAGAGGAATATATGGTTCAGATGGTTGACATTAAAGATGTGGAATTTTCAATATTTTTTAGTGAGGCTGGCTGAAAGGGGCATGTCAAGTGTAGATCCGCCGATCACATATGCATATCTATGTAGATCAAAACGGCCATGATATACAAAATAAGATTCATGTTAACTGATATACTACATAACTATACTCATGCTCTTCGAACTCTGTAATTCTGAGCAGCCATTAAAACATACAAAGTGTCTAATATGGGAGTAGCCACCTTGTGTTCCTTAGCCTTTCGCATGGGATATCCTAAAATCACCTCAACCTCCATGGGCCTGTTGTTTCTCAAGTCGTTCATCATGCTCGACTCCATGCCACCCTTTGTGCTCAACGTCTTTTCCATCAGAGCGTCAATGACACCATAGTCGATGTTCACATTGCATGCCCGAGCCACTGACACGGACTCGTGCATCAGCTGTCTACTGAGTGGAATGGCGTAGTCTGAGCTGTGGACCAGGAATTGTTCAGTGTTGAGCATCGTTAGTGACGTCAAAGAGTTCCAGGCAATATTCCAAATAACTTTTTCCCATCTCTTGGCTTGCATGTCCTGCGAGACCTCGACCTCAGTTCCTCCCTTGATCAAAAGCTGCGAGAAACGATCGACATCATCATTGGAAGTGGCAGAATCGTAAGGACCTAGAGTGATAGCATTACGGTTCACGTGGTGGATTTCACCAGGTACAACCTGAGTTCCTCCTACCCATGTCACACATGTTATGATCCCGTTATCGGGGAAAGCAGCTCGAATAGGCTCCTCAGCTCCGACTCCGTTTTGGATCAGAACCACTGTCGTATACCCGGGAGTTACCACTGGTTTCAGCTGTTCTGGGAGTTTTTCAGGGTCCAGAGCTTTGTTGCAGCAAACCACGTACTTATACTTGTGACCACTGCCCTCTTTGGTACTTGAAAATACATTCTCTGGCTTCACAATGTGGTCTCCAAAGATCACAGACTTGATCTTCAGTCCAGAGTCTTTCATAGCCTGGTAGTTTGATCTGCCCACCACCGACACTTGAGCCTCTCCCGACTTGTCGAGGATAAATGTGTAGAAGCCTCCAATAGCTCCGATGCCATAGACTAATACTTTTAATTTTTCCTGAGTCATTTTTTTGTTTAAGTCACAAGATTCGTCAAACCTTTGATTTTTAGCAGCATATATATAAAGCCCCCACCTACCCCACCGGTGATAAGATGAGCGGCAATCAACGGCTACGCTATATCCAGGGCTAGGTCAGCAATTGATCTGTAACGGAAAATGGAGGCTATTTTGAGGTGATGATGTACATATATGGGGGAATAACACTAGCAGAGTATAAGGCAGAGCTACTCTGAGTTGATGGAAAGAGAGTGGATCCTTTGAGAGGACGAAGAAACTTGGAAGGGCCGTGATATGAAGCAAATGGTTCTTTGAGGTTTCCTGGCCCTGCCAAGGTAGCTAGCTCTCGGGAGATTGTGCGGAGTCGGTGCAAAGTATTGATTGGTCTTAGACGTGTAACAGAAATAAAATATATACAGAGAGTGGATGTCTTATACAGCTCTGGCTGATTACTATATCGCAATAGATACGTGATTTTTGTTATAGGCACGTTTACGATCCTTCCAATACACATTCTCTGTTAATATCTGTACACAATTCACTTGGAAGGATTTCTCTCTTACCTGTTAATATCCGTACCCCTACCGTTAGTTCGATTCGTGGAGAAATCAACTTTGATGAGGCAGATCCATGGGCAGACCGCGGGGACAATACCACCTTAGCGATTAACCTATGATTCATGCAGGGGAAATGGTAACTTTTAAAACAATGTACATCACTAATAATAATAAAACACATTGTTATAACCCTGGCCAAAGACACATCGTGATATACATCAATGACAAACAATGCCACATTTAAACCGATAAGCCTCACAGTCACTGTGCTTTTTTTGAAGTTAGTTTCATGATTCTTGCCAACCAAGGAATATTTAGAGGATAGCGGAATTATCGGTAGGCGAGAGAGCATAGAGTATCATAGGACACGACCCTCATAAAGAATCATAGGACGCCAGAGAGCATAGAGAATCATAGATGCGACCCCTCATATTTTACCTCTATAGAAATAAAAGCAAGAGCGATAAGAGGTAATGATCGACGACACGACATTCTGCCAAACGCATATCAAAGATAGATATAGACAGGAACAGTACTATTTAATATGAGGCAATTCAGAAATATATCGGGTTGAATTCGTGTAGTCGTGCAGTTTTGTGTATATCTCTTGTGTGTCTTTTGTCTTTTTATCTTTATGCACAAAGAAGAGCTAAAAATGCCTACAAGCTCTCAATTGTACCAATAATGACGACTACCACATGGAATGATGCTCCAGGTTCATCCTATACAGCGGGCAAGAGTCATCTTGTGGCCAATTCCTTTGACGACTACTTTACCACTATTTTACGACTACATTGCGACTACATTACGAAAAGTGCCAGTTAACCACATCTCGTTAAACGTTCCCCTTAGTAAACCAGCACTTTTTGTTCACCACCCGTTTCGTTTGTCCCGATTCTATACACAGTTTCCCTAGACAGTTTCCCCGCTATCTAACTAAGCCTTTGTTTACCATTCTGTTTTTTGCTTCAAAACTTGACATAGTCGAAATAGCAGAACTGTGTCATCGATCATCATTTGGCAAAAGTTTGGAGTTCCCCACAGAATTATCCCCACCGAATGATTGTCCACCGAATTTACCCCCGCAATTAGTCAAGCTCATGATCAGCCTTAAAACCCCGCTTCTAATACAGCATTCTGGATTTACAACATTCGCTGTCAATACGCCATGGGAGATCATACTGCTGAAGTTATATTAAACTGCCTCCCATGTAATAGCTGTCGAGCAAGGCAAGTGGAATGCAAGGGCTCTGTGTCAAGTGGTTGTGGAACCTCCCCAGGCTCTGATGGCCGAAAGCGCCCCGAGCAGCCCCCGGTTGAGCTCCACCAAGATTCACCGCAAGATTCACCGCAAGAGTCTCTCGCCGGATTCAAGTCTCTTTGCTGGGACAATCTCAATGTCCAACTGGTCAGGATCTTACTGGATGCGTATTTCGAGTTTGTAAACCCAATCGTTCCAATATTGGACCGTGAAGTCGTCTTTGCATACCTCAACTCTCCTCCTACGCCGGAGACTTACGCTCTGGTGACAGCGGCAGCCGCTACTGTCTTCAAGCGAGTGGTGTCAGATGGTATCAGCGCAATTGAAAAGTGGGCCCGAGAGTTTTATATCAACATGGCTCTGCTTGTGAAGGGCCAAATGGAATATATACGGCGTCGGACTGTCAATAGTGCCAAAACTGCGTTCTTGCTCTACTTGAGTTGCTGTGCGGTCGAAGAATTTGACAGTGCTTTTTTCTTTCTTCACGAATCAATAACCATTGCTCGGATGTTGGGCATTGATCAAGAGCGCCACTACGGCAATCTAGATCCCATCGAAGAGCTAGATCACAGGGTTCTCTTCTGGGGTCTTTATGTAAGTGAACGGGGGTTTTCCATTCATGAACACAGACCCGTTGTGCTAAAAAAATCTATTGGTCTGCCTGTTGCTTACAAAAATATCCCAAACCAGTATCATGAATTTGTGGCTCTCGTCACGCTCATGTGCTCTCTGGATGACGATTTCATTGGCCTCTGGATTGAGTCCGATAATCTACAGCCCACACCCGATAATACCGCTCTACAAACTCTAAGCCGAACACAAACACAGCTGAGTCGTGCAGTAGCACAATCTCCGCCTGTGATGAGCGGAGTACAGCGCGCAAACATTCTGATAACCCAGCCTTGGCTCTATCTCCTTCTATGGAGACAATCGTATGATGGTATTCATTCATCTGAACTTACTCGAGCCATGTCCATAAAATCCTTCCTCCCAGTCAGAGCAGCCAACGCCGCATTAGAGATCTTCCATTCTGTCTCTTTCCAAGAAGTCGTCGTCCATGGACCTGGTATTCGCAAAAAATTTTACGACATTGGAGAATGCTTGGCCGATTTTGTGATCCTACAGCCGGACCTTTTTGGTATTGACGTCGCGCTGGACAGGTGCAATTTGCTACAGCATTTACTTCGAGTATGTTCTTCCCTGAGTACGGATTATATGGACATGTACTCACAACTAGAGCATAAAGTCACTCCTGCTATTCAGCATCTCAGGCTACTCAGTTGGGCTCCCAATCGATTGGAAACCGGCCTTATGCTTAGGAATATCGCCAATCTTGGGGATTTTTATCACGAAGACCTAATTCCCATCGCATCTGAAACCGACCTGATGCTTACCTACCCCAGTGACGCCGTAGATGACTATTATCCCGAGGATCCAGTTCCCATGCATCTGGATCCAGCCTACACAAATGCCAATGTGGTTAACTATCATCCCGAGCAAGATGATACTAGTCAACGAGTTACGATAATAAGATACTGCGCAGATGTGGAATAAGTCTCTCCCCCTTATATCTCCATTTTTGGCCATCTCTTCGATATTCATAGCCAGTCGTACCAGCACACTATAGAGTACTCATTTCTTTGTACGGTGACCGGAAATGATCGTGGAGTAAGATTTACACCCAAATTGGCTTCAAAAATTTACTTATCTTTTGCACAATGCAGTATCTTCTAGACGGGTGAAGAGACGGTGCAAGAAAGATTTGCTTGCTGGTAGTTGAGATTGTACCCAGTCAAAATTTGTATTTCCACTCCGGGCTGCATTTTGCAAACATGGCCGATTGCACCGATCAAGTCGATGTTTCTAAGAGATGGTTGATCGACGTCACTTACAGTTCAGAATTTGCTGCGGTATCGCTTTGCTAGACGAGTAAAGATGAACTGGCGTTCTGGCTAATCTCGAATGCACTACAGAGATGGCATTGGCCCTGTTTTTGCATCATTGTGAACCTGTCCACTGACGTTCATTCTCAACATCTTCACGTCCAGTTCAAACTTCGACGAATATAAAATGGTTGGAAAAAACGACAAATTGGCAAAACAGATGTGGTGGGAGCTATTTGGTAACGAATAAATGTCTGCGAAATGTCATCTCGTGAGTTGTGGACTGTATATCTATTTTAAAATAGGTTGTAGAGCCAAATTCCATGGTTGCTTCTACAGTGCCAGCATAAGCTGACAGAACAACTTCTACGCACATTGCCTTGCCTACGATATAGCATTGAAGGTTTTCTACTTTCCATCATAAAAACGGCTGGATATCAAGAGTGAAATTGGAATCGCATTACCGATGGCGCTGAGCTACTGATGGTCATCCTTAGTATATCCTGCGAAATATGGAATATTTAGTGGTTCGCCATAGATAGCAAGTTGAGTTAATATTTTAGAGGCTAAAGTTTCAGATAGGAATTAAATTCTAGGATTATATACATAGTCTTCATGTAAAATCACCTAATTATAAGACAATTTTACGAGTCTTTCGCCCGGTATCAAAAGTTTGATCATAATAGTTAGAGCCTTGATGGCCTTATCGTCTTCTTGTGAAGCTCAGTCACCGATTCAATCTTAGATAACGCCAGTTCCAGTAAGTCTTTTCTGCGCTGCAGCTCAATATGACTTTTGATCTTCGGATCCTGTTTGGCAAAGTTCTCAATCTGCTCTTCTGTTAAATTTGTACCCAACCTCGAATCGAGTTCTCGAGGGAAGTTGTAATAAAAGTCACTCAATAGCTCAACATTGAGAAACAAAACAGCCGTCTGGGTCAACTTGTTGGCCACAACGTCAAGAAAGACTTCTGGACAGTAGTACTTGTTTGCCTTGTTTTTGCATTGTCGCGAATTAACAGCCGCCATTCTCATTTTCAAAATCCCTCCTCGGTCCCTCAAAAAGAGTGCTTCTCTGCCTTTAGCCAATAGTGCTTGGGAGAACCCAAATGCTTCCTCGTTCTCGCTCACAGCTGCGGCATGTCCCACCTCCCGAGCCTTTTCGATAAATGTCATGACCTGATTCAGCTTCTTTGTTCCTATAGATTTCCTCAAATTATTAAAACTGTCGTCACATTGCCTTAGTTCTTCTTTGAGCAAATTATATGCATGATCTCTAGAGGAAGTCCACTCCCGCTCTTCAACCTCAACTTCGTATTTATAGGGCTTGATACAGTTTTCAACCTGATCAGCCGTAGAGTAGTACCTCATGTTCAAGATCTCTGATGTAGCTTCCTGGATCGCATTCACTGCAAACGGGTGATTGTGAAATGTTGTTTGTGAAAGCAGATGATTCATTTCGTTACTAAGAGCATTGATCACCAGGGTAGTAGACAATCGCCCCACTCCTAGTTTGGTCAGACTTGAAGTAGAAGCATCAAGCTTTCTATGCCAGAATAAATCGTCCACCGCTGATTTGGGCAACTCCGATAAAGAGGGCTCTAGCAAAGAGCTACTAGGGGCATTTGGTTTATTCCAGTATCGCTGTGCCAAAATGTCCAAGACACGTTGATCTAACTCGTTCTTGAGTAGTCTGCGGACTTGCTCTCGACCAAAATGTGAAGAGAGGTCCTTGAATGCTAATTTAAAACTGTCTATCGAGCCAGCGAGGTAGGTTTGTGGAGTCAAGGATCGATCGTTGAACTCAACTTTGAACTGATATGAAGCTTCCTCCAATTCTTGTCGTATAGCTTCAGTAGTGGGACCAAGGCTCGCAGACATTGTTTTTTCCAAAACACTCATCAGCTTGCTTTGAAGTTCCCGCGTTCCAACCGTACAATCCTCGTATTCATCATGCTGACCAAAGAAGTTGTCTTCGTTTTGCATGACGAGATCAGAGATGGTCGACGAACGTCTGAAAAGCCCCACTGCCTGAGGTGCTCTGGTGATAACACCAACGTATCCCATTTTCAGTGGATAAGACTGGTTGGTAAGAGTTTCAACCCCTCGAGTCGGTGGGACCAAGTCCATTTTAGTGATAACACCGATAGTCCTCTCACCTCTCGGGTCGACTCGTCGGCTAGCCCGCAAAGCAGATGAGTTGGCTAAATCAACGTCTGCAGCAGAAATGGCGAGAATCACGTTGGGAGCCTGGATGTATTTTTCACAAAGGGCATTGATTTTCTGTTTAAGACTTCCTGGCTGGTCCGAGGCAGCTACCTGGATGTAGCCGGGGAGATCGATTAGTGTGAGGTCTGGAACCTTGGGAGAATAAATGTTTAGCTGAATGGGGTCATCGGAGACGGCGAGATGGTCGGGGACTGAAAGATTGAGGTCAGTCAGTGTCTTTTGGACTTGAGTGAAATCTGTAATATGGCCCAATTTGAGGGCAGGGAACTCGGCGAATTCAGCAGCTGAGTCGGGAGTATTGATAAGCGTAAGCTCGATGGGGCGTCGGGTGACCATGTTGTTGCCCTTGGGGAGAAATTCATGGCCCACGATGGCCTCAAGGACTGATGATTTGCCCGAGCTCTGAGATCCAATCACAACGATGGAAGGGAGCTGCAGAGTGTCGCTCTGGTCGATCCGTTGTAAGATTTGACGGATCTCAATCATCTGCTTGGTCAACACCATCATCTTGTCTCCAGAGTCCAAATCTTGACTATTCAGCGCTGCGGCTGCCACAGCAGCAGCTGCCACCACGGGCACTTCTGGTCCGCTATTATTCGGGTCTTCTTCGTTGCCGTCTTTACCTTTACGGCTCCCCTTCTTTCCGCCGCCTGAGCCCAATGAAAACTCAGGCATCTCGAACCCGTCAAACCTATCTTTAAGTCCGTCATACTTCTCCGACATCCAACCAGTGACTTGATTGAACTTGTCCGAGGTATACGACGAGGCTTCGTTGACTTTGTAGTTGATGTACGCAGCGCCCCCGACGACCGCCGACGCCGCAGCAGTCATGGGTACTCGCACTAGCTTCGCGGCCATTTTGGGGATCGTGAAAATTGAGAAATCGCGGGGAGCAAACGGCGACGACAGCCGACTCAGCTCATGGCTTTTCCCGTGATATCTGCGGATCAACAGCAGCCCGTCATTGAGGAGCAGGTTGTGTGGTTTATGAGTCCGTGATATACTGCGGAGATGTAATATATTTGACGACACCCGACGCTGGACCCGTCTACTTGCATTGAGCATGGTGATGGCGTGAGATTTAATAATCGCCCCCTGAGTAAAATAAATATAAATAATTTGTGAGTTGACGGTAACGTTGACGGCAAACGCAGTTAAATGCATCAATAAATACGTGAAGTGGTGGTTCTGGGTGCCCTAACCGGATCATCAAAAATTGGTATATTTGTATGTACAAGCCCTTCGGGAAGTTAGGCTAAGACACGTAGTTCTGGTGCAAATTATCGTAGTATTGCGACAACATGTTTGGCCTGGGATTGTTGTTATATGGTATGGAAATATGACTGGTATGGATAATGACACAATCTGACAAGTCACTGTTTTATTCTTGAATGCTATTGCGATATTAAACGAAGAGAGGTTTCTAGCTAGAAGTACGTACTACTCCAACGCCATTGGTGTCATCTCTAACGAGTTGGATGGACTGCCACTGAGAACCAAGGGTTTGGGGCTAATCCGGGCGAAGAATCGGTCAGAAGTAAATTGGTGGGACTAATACGAGCAGTGCGGACTGTGATGAGGCGTAAGTTTACCATGTAAAGTTAACCGTGCAAAGTTATAACCATCACGGTACTTGAATTCTAACCAGCATTTCTAATAGCATTCAACCTATCGATTATAGGATACGAGTTAATATTAGGTTAGTCTATTACAGTAACTGTTCATTAATAAATTATACAAACTACACAACAATATTTTTTTTACTGGTGCTAAGTTAAAACTCCTTCTTCTCTAGAGGATTATATCGTAAGAACTTTTCAATCAAATCGACGTGGGTCAGCTGGTTAGAGAGGACAGGACAAACGCTACAGTACTAACTTACAATCATACGTCTACAGCAGTATCTTTTCAGCTTTAACTTGTCCAAAGCATCACTTGTTAGCCTTATTTCAGTACTTGCTCACTGATATTGTAGTACTCACCCTTCGGACATGTTGTCGTCTTGAAGATAGGACAGGTATGTCTCCCATTTATCTCCTATGACCTGGTTAGTCTCGAGTCACTTTATAAGTATTAGTGTTTCCCAGGTCTCCCACTCACCATTCCACAAGAAAAACATCGAACCGGGATAATCATCTTGAGATTTGATATATACACTCTGCGGGATGTCGAAGAAGAAAATTAAATGCGGCGATGGAGGTTGTTTTGATACGGTATATGGGGGTTGAGGGCCGTGTAGGGAGGATGTGATGGGGGGTGGGGAGGGGTCTTCGATCTGCGATAAATAAAGGTAACAGTCGGATTATTCAGTATCTCTATTTGTACTTTATAAAGAAACGTAACACTAGCTAATAATCATCAAAATATCAATTGTGTAATATAGCCGCTATCTAAAAGTAAACCATAGTGATGAGCGCAGGCATACGAAATGCTCTCAGCCCAGTCTCTGCGATACCGTCGTAAAAACGAAATCTGTCTCATCGACAGCCATGACACTGCTACCACCCAACATGATATCGAGTATATCATTGACCGTATCATCGAGATGACAGACGAGCGAGCTATGGAGATCTTGGTCAAGTCTATCGAGTACCATCTTGATGATCCACTTTTTGGTCTTCTAACCATTTTTTCCAATGAAAAAAAGATTATCCCCAAGTGTTTCAGTTTCTTCTTCCGTAACGCGGTCTGCACTTTTGCCCAAGGCATCTTCTTGGAGAGCAATATAAACATTCTCGCCATTCTTTCTCTTGTTCACATCAACTTTGAGGCGAAGCTGTCACAACATAGTTGACTGACATGGTTGACTGACATAGTTGACTGACCCTTGAGATTCTTTGAACCCAATTCTTTCATTACCACGGAAAAGCTCTTCTGTAATTGCGGCAATCCAACTTTCATGACCATCTAGTGCCCGATTTGTGCGGAGGTCGTCACTTATTCGAGCCCTGTCAGCTTCTTTCGCAGACTTTTTCTCTTTCGCATCCTAAGTGTATAGCCATTTCGCTAGACATATGATCAAAGTTATGTATTGGGCTCACTGAGAATCTTCACAATCAAGATGTTGATATCTGCAAGATAAGAGAGTCTTACTCCACCCTCCGAGAGCAAGTCATAGCAAGAAGGCATGCAGGCAAATTGACCGCGTTACTCAAACTTCAAACATCTTGGCCGTCTCATGTTACATGCCGTTTTGACACAAGAAGTACATCAGGTCACTCGTGTTGGGGTTGTCTAGCGGCTAGGCTCTCGAACCACCGGTGAATTTATACGCAATATTGGCGGGTTCGGGCGCAACTCATGCTCTGATCCACTCGGAAGCAGAAAGGATACAGGGACCGAGATACCACGGTGTTTCAAACAAACTGTGTTGTAAGCATGTATATGCAGCTGGGATTTCTCCTTTGTACAAACCTTTTATTAACATTTATATCAAATATATGTTCTAGCATATCAGCACACTGACAGGTCAATGAAACCTTATCTTATATTCCTCCTCATAACTCAAACAGAGACCCCTTGCCCATCGGTAGAAACGCTGTTTCGTAAATACAAAATCCTTCTCATTAGATGGATCCCTTGGACCTCTTCTAAGCATATCTTCGAATAAATAGGTAAGATCATCTATCGTCTCTTCAGTTCCATCTTCATCAACTCGGAAAAAAAGAATCTTAAACTTGAAGCGTCCGGGTTCTATAACAATCTTAACATAGGCGACATTTTCTGCAATGAATTGTTGCTTGTCATCATTAGTTGAAGGTGTTTGCACTTCAGCCATACTAGGGACCGCATGACTGCGTGTTCGCCGTTCGAGATGTCGGTCTGAAGGAGCTGTATATATGTTATCATATGTGGGTCGCCGGAAGTTGTGATTTGATCTTTTCTTCCAAATTTCAATAAGGAACCGTCCTCTCCGCGTTTCAGGCGGCGGCTGGGTTCTGATTTTTGATTCGTGACACCTTCAAGTTCTGAATCTGCACTCTCAGTCATCTCTCCATCCTCGGCATTCTTTTGCACCTCTTCATCTGCAATTTCCTGTCCTTCCGTCTCACTTTGTTTCTCGAGTGGCTGTGGTTTCTTCCGCTTTTCCACGTTCACTTTAAGATGAGCTGTTAAAACGGAGTTGACAAGCCCCTTAGATTTTTCAACCCAAAGTTGTGCATCTGCACGAAGGCTCTTCTGCGTTTGAGATAGTCCAACTTCTATAACCACAGTGGGCCAGTCTTTTTCATTGCTAGCCGAAATAAGGTAGTTCATAATAGCGGCATCAGCCTGTTTAGCAGGTTTCTTGCTCGCATTGCTTGAAAACTTAAATGTTGCTCTTCCAACGGACGTAAATTCCGTATCTGTGTCGAGTTTCATTTCCTTTGCCGTATCGTGGAAGAGGTCATAGAGACCAAGGGCACCCTTTTCATGAGGTTGATTCTGGATCTTGACAATCAGAATTTGGATTCAGCAAAATAGGTGAGCCTAACTCTCAACCAAAGCTTCTTTTCAATAGTATCGATTTGAGGCACGTTACTGAACCACAATAATGGTTCTTGTGATCCCTTTCGCATGTCTTCCCAACGCCTTTCTACGATCGCCTCCAATTCTGCAAATTTTGTATAGCGAATCAGGCGTTCATCCTATCCTGAGAGCAAGTCATAGCAGGAAGGCAAGTCGGGCAAATTGACTTCCATATTGCAACAACTTCTTTAGTCAAACTTCAAACATTTTTGCCCTCAAAATTATGGATAAAAGCTTTACCCTGTTCAATCAATATGATTCATTCGGATAAAGTTTAATAAACCCTACTGCCGTGAGGACTAAACTAGTTCCTCATCCGCGGATGAATATGACAACTAGGACAAATCGACATATTGTGAAGGTCGATGTTTTCCACTTGATACTATTGTCTGATCGGTTTGAGGGTATAGGCAGTGGTCACCGTGCAAATTCTGTCGTCCATAAAGTTGGCCGTACAGAAAGTTATACCTTATTTCGAGCCACCAGAAGAAACTTCAGGGAAACACATTGGGTAATGAATGGTTGTGGCTTAAGAGACTAAATACGCGGTTGTTTTCAATTGTATCAATCTCTAGAATATTGGAAATTAGTGACAGTTCCGACATATAGCTTTATTGTAAGACTCACATCCATAAGATATCTAGGAGAGTCAGCCTCGCTACAAAAGAAACGAGCAGCAGACGGCAGATGTAGATCCTTGTATAGCTATGTACCTTGTAAGCTGACTATAATAATTGATGAGTTCAGTTTAAACCGCGGCTTTTCTTTTTCAAAATGATCTACAGCTCCCCTGCATTTTGTGACGATCTTGTTGATCACTAAAAGCGGTTAATTAACTTTGAATAGTTGATTGTAGGCTGGAAATATTTGCATATACAATGTGTTATTTTACGGCAGATGCCTATAAAATATGGCTGATTACCCCAGTGTTCATGTTTCATAATGGTTTGTCTGTTTCTCATATGTTTTGAATCCTTTTGCTCTAACGACTCTTTTGGTGCAAGACAAAGCTATACGACTCCCTTTTATCATTCCTATAACCAATTAACAGGTAATTGTCAATTCCATTAAAATCTTTGAAAGCTTTTTGTTGCAGCTTAACTCTCACAACATGAAACAAAATATTTTAGTTTTCACAATGAAATCTCTCACGCTAAACATTTCGATACCTTGGGTCTTTAACGGGGACGTTTTGCTTCCAACATCAACCCTTACCCTACTACAATCCAGTGTCCTACCCTTACCCTCCGCACTTGCGCCTCGTTACGCAACTCACTGCTTCTCCATGGACTTTCTCACCGTCTCCATCATCTCTACCAACAAAATCAATGACCCAGGAACAGGACATAATAAACGAGAAAATCGTCAATGAGGAGTACAAGATCTGGAAGAAGATTTCTCCGTTTTTGTACGATGTGGTCTTCTCACGTGCGCTCGACTGGCCGTCGATAACCGTCGAATGGCTGCCGGAGTCGACGGCTCACTCTGAGAACCAGCACACAACGTATTCGTTGCTGTTAGGGACGCACACGTCACGGGCGGAGCAGGACTATCTTAAGATTGTTGATCTGGACATGCCTTCGTCGAGTTATCGGTCGGACGCCTCAAAAGAGGCTGCACTGCCGAACCGGTTGAAGGTGCGACAGAAAATCGACCACGAGGGCGAAGTGAACAAGGCACGACACAGTCCGCTCGACCCCAAACTTATTGCGTCGCTGGCCCCGTCAGGAGAGACACTGGTGTTTGATCGAGACGCTCTGCCTGCATTTTCCACCGATCACACGTGCCGGCCGCTTCATAGACTGAAATATCACACAAAGGAGTCTTGGGGCCTGGCGTGGTCGCCCTTTACACGGGGGCAGCTCTTGACAGGGTCCGAGGATGCCACGATAGCATTGTGGGATCTGAATAATCCGTCGCTGCCCAAAAATGTCCTGAAACACCACACCGCGATAGTCAACGATGTGCAGTACAGCGTGAAAAATTCAAATTTGTTTGGCAGTGCCTCGGAAGACGCGTCTATGAAGTTGTACGATTTCAGGGATTTGAGTGAGCCCGTGTTGAACTTTGAAGAGCTCCATTCCCGGGCTTTCAACTCGCTGTCATTTAACCCCTTCAACGAGTATATTATAGCTACTGGTTGCGCTGACGATACTGTTGGTCTATGGGATATTCGTAATGTGGGACGAGCAGTCCATTCGCTGAGTGGACATGCATCAGATGTTTCGCATGTTGTGTGGTCTCCTCACGACGAGTCGGTGCTGGCTTCTGCGGGCTATGACCGACGAGTCAATTTGTGGGACCTGAGTCTTATTGACACTCCACAGACTGCCGAGGAGGAGCAGGAGGGACCGCCCGAGCTGGTCTTTATCCACGGGGGACACACCAATCGAATTTCGGATCTGTCGTGGCATCCAACTATCCCATGGACCTTGGCCAGTGTTAGTGAGGACAATATTTGTCAAGTGTGGAAGGCAGCTGCTGGGGTTGTTGAGCGAGAAGTTGGAGGAGATGAGGAGAATTAGTGATTTGAGTCCAGTTTTGGAAGCTACTAGCTGAACACCTACGCTGCAAAGAGTCTATTAATGAAAACTCTCAACTAACGTATTTATATACTGTATACTTATTGAATGAATCAAAACGTCATACATGATACTTCATACACTGCATCGGTGCTGCTGCTTACAGACCGCTAATCTCCTTCTCCTTATAATACTGCAAACTCCTTTTCACTTGGTCGAACAGTTTTCCTTCTTCTTGTCGTAAGTTGTTGAGTTCCAGATCAACTTCTGATACCATTATATTATGCCAATTGTTGTGTTTAAGACACTTTCTTCTGTCGTTTAAACAGAAATTCGATCGGTCGTGGGTTACAGGGTCCGAGTCCAGCCAGGCATCATTCATTAATGCCGAATCTAAACCACATATATCTTTCTTTTTGATGGCCAGCTCCTGTGCTAACTCCTCGTTGATCCGCTTTATTCGGTCTTTGATCTGTCGGAGGTATATAATTCGCTTGTTTAGTCGTTCCGTGTGCGTAGCTATGCGGGTTTGTTCTTCTGTGCTTTGTAATGCTTTTTCGTGGTCCACACTATCGAGATCTTTCAGTAGCTTTTCAGTTATCTCTGCAGTACTCTGGCTGCTATCGACCTTGATCTCTGCTGGGTTGGAGCCGCCTAGTTTTCGGAACTTTTCAGCCGAATCGACCTGCACCAGTTTCGCGAGTTGACTTTTCGTCACTCCAGCTAAACCGGCACTGACCAGCTCTCTTATAAACTGTACTCCATGATCGTGCGAGCAGTACTTAGAGGTCTCTCCTACCGGCTCATTACACGACGGTAACCGGCACTTCCTCTTCCATATCGCAGGGTTCTGTACACGGCATCGGGGACACGAGTATTTGATGACCAGTTTGGCCTTGTCCTCGTTCATATTGACGCATTCTCCATGGAACCAGTCGTCACAGAAATCACAGCCAATCATCCATCGGCCGTTATCTGGTTTTCTACAAACACAGTACAGGGCCGGGCCTGATGGTTCAGGGACGACCCGTTTCTTGACAGATTTGCGGACCTTTGGGTCCATGTTGGATATTCAAGGAAGACGCTACTAGTTCGATATAGATGCCGCGCTGCTGGGGGGATTATGTTTTTCGCTAGTCGTCTCGATCGTGGGGAAAAGCTGAAAGTGGAGAAGCTTCTCGTTCACGTCCAGTCAGATAATCAATTATTGATAATTATTACATACTGTACACCACAAAATAATAATCAATTATATCATGGCCAAGAAAACGGGTAAACATCAGAAACGAACATCTATTGATGATTTACATCTTCCAGACGAAGAACTACACGAAGTAGCGCCGGAGCCAGAAGCACCACTCGAATTTTCTCAAGATGAAAACACAACCAGCAATGGTGACGAGCCCACTATATTAAATGACTGGTACAGTAATATAATTAGAGGATGTAGAGTAGTACAGAGATATTCTTCGTACAGTTTTACTGCGTTTCTGGTGCTTCACGGCGCCACGGTACTGAGCCCGGTGATTTCTATGGAAGTGGCCGATCAGACGCTGCAATTCTCAAGAGCAGTGTATCAAACTACGTTGGTCGAGCCAATTGTTCTAGGATCAATGGCATTGCATGTTGGCGCGGGAGTGCTTTTACGCGCCAACAAAATGTTTCGACAGTACAAATACTACAAGTGGTTCCGGCCAGATATATCTAGAATAAGTCTGGCGGGATATGGCCTGGCCGGGTTTGTAGTGGCTCATTTTGCTTTGAACCGGGCAGGGCCACTGTTTGAACTGGAGGATAGTTCACTGATTAATTTGGAGTTTGTGTCTCAGCAATTCCACCGGCATTACTGGTTCACCTGGCTCATTTATGCGCCGCTGGTCGGGTTATCGGCGTTTCATGTGATTCTGGGGTGGAAACTGTGGCTTACGGGTACGACTGGGTTTGCGGGGAGATTGACTAGGAGAGTTAGGCGGTGGAGCAATTGGTGGATTGGGTTGAGTACAGTGCTGGGGGTTGCCAGTTTGTGGGTGATTAGTCGAGTGGACGAGGTTGGTGGTTGGGTTGGAGCTCAGTATGAGAAGGTTTTTGTGAGATTGAGTTATTAACTGATCGCGAGTACTGCAAGTACGAGCGAGGGAATTAGAGTGGCATTGAGGTCTGTGGTGCATCATGGTACAATACGTCAGTACCCACGCAGGCTCACTCGATCCACCGTATTACTGTATATATATATATATATATATATATATATAAATGTATTAATTGACAAATGAGTGACTGTGGACTTGGAGTATCTATGACTACGAGTGGAATAGACCGTATTATTTACAGTGATCAATGGAACGGTATAGCTAGTTCATGTATAGGTCAGTGGAAATGGAAATGGAGACCCACGTTACGCTTAACGGCTTGGTGTAAACAATGTTCAAAAGTAGACCAGTTGTATCTGATTCCTGAACCGAGATCAACCGAATAGTAAGATCATTTGGATATCCTTCAGCTGAAATGTTCAAACATAGAGTCAACCGACCACTCGTTTAACAACCTCCTTCTTCTCCTAGTCCTCTACGCCAGTACTCCTCTGTGTAGTTATCAGTGATTATCGTTACGCTACATCATGTATACATTTATTCTCCTCTCTTTCTGTTGGCCTGTCGCTTGCCAGTACCAAAGATCTTCTTGCCTCGGTTCTTCTTTTGAGCTCGCTGTTGCTTGGAAGTCTTCTCGATCTTGGTGGCTAAGCCATATCTGACCAATCTGTATCGGGGCTCAAACTTCTTGAGGGCCTCTTCACTGTCATAGATAAGTCCGAATCCAGTGGACTTTCCTCCACCAAACTGAGTTCGGAAACCGAAAACAGACACACTGTCCTTGGCGGCTTTGTAGCTCTCAGCAAGTTTTTCTCGCAGCTCGTCCTTGGGGACGTTTGCTCGGTTGGGGTGGAGCACGTCAATGACAAACTGTCGTCGGCCGAGCAGAGGATTTCGGATGAATTTTCGAGTTCGGATGGTGATAGCGTCACTCTAGTTAGAACAGGACCAAAAGAATAATGGGAAAGGAGCGCACTTGAGTTCAGCAACTCCTTTTTAGTTTTCGTCGTTCAAACATACCATTTTGTTGTGTTGTATATAACTATGCTGGATGAATGAACTGTGAGTTGGGTGAAGATTTGAAAGTTTCAATGGTGTAAGTCGGAAGAGGGAATATACAGTCATAGTTGTTACCGTTTTGGGAAAGCTGGGTTGGGGTAACGAGTACGTGACAAAATTGAGAGTGGAACAAGGTAGAGGAGGTGGAGTTGGAATTGAGTGTGAGAAGAATATTAAGAGGTTGTAATGAGCTGGAGTTACTACATAAAGGGTGTTATTGAAACTTTGGGCTCTTTGAGTGGGTTTTATTGTAGTTTGGTTGGTTTTGTAGTCACACTGCTTTGAGAGTCTACACTAATAAGTGAGGTGAATAATAAATGTTTATATAGTGGAGACGTATCGTGTTAGTAATCAGCTAGCACTGCAAAAACTCTGGTTAGCGCACACTAAAAGGTGAGGTGAATAGTAAATGTTTCCATGGTCAGCTTTGCGCTCCAAAAACACTGGTTCGCGCACACTGGTGAGGTGAATATAATAGTTTATGTAGGCATATTAGTTGTAAGTCCTCCACCACGACCTATCGCTCCAACCTTTTTTTGCTTTTCACCTGCTGGTTTTCTTTTCCTTTCTTTACTCATTCACTACATTCTTTTTCGTAGCACACACTTTTCCCCCTCCATTTCCCAAGTTCAGAATCTGTCAAGCTTGTATTTATTTTTAGGGGGTTAAGCATAAATTTTAAGTTGCTGTAAAGTAGATCTATTTCCTGATTTGACGCACAACGGTCGCCTAAACCATGCAGCTACATATCCGACACGCAGATGAGGCGTGTGGAGTTACGGCTCCAAGTCACCTTATTTCCTGTAAAACAACCCCAAAACGGGACCGAAGCTGACTTCTGCACATGAGTAGAATCATACCAAAGAATCGATGGTCTTTGGAAGACCCGGGACCGGGGGCAATATTTAAATAGTGGCCCCGCGTCGTGTCGCTCCACTTTTCTCCCCATCTTTTTTTTTTCTCGAAAAGGTCCGCAGTATAAAGTTCCTCGCGTTCTGTTCCAAGACCCTTCGATATAATGGATACAACTCCTTGTTCTGTCTCTCTTTCCGCTAGCGGTATCGTATCTACCTTGAATCAACTGTCGGCTGATACCAATAATGTGCAGTCTGCACTGGAATTCTTTGAACCTGGAGTTTCGTTTTCTCCCGCCCAAAGTGCATTGGAGTCGATGATTACTGACCTGACCAATCTCGTTTCTGACGGTCCTAATTTTGTGACCTTCAATGCGTGCGATAGCACTGCCATTACTTCAGCTCTTGGCCAGAGTGTTGATGACATCGATTCTCTTCTTGAAAGTCTCGAGGGATTGCAGGGAGCTTTTGATAACGGTGTTATTGCGACGGTGGCTGATGATTTGGAAGGAATGCAGGAAGCCTTTTATCAGTTAGAAGGGCTACTCTACGCGTCTTTGCCTTGTGGTCAAGTCTCTTCCTTGAGTTCCTTGTTCGATATTATCAGCAATGATTTCGGTGATGTTAACCCTCTGTATGGATATGTTGCAACTGTTACACCTCCTGTTGCGTTCTGTGCCAGTTCTTCAGCTGCTTCTTCGACTGTTTCTTCGACCGCTTCCTCTAGTGCTTCCTCTTCTGCAGCCTCCTCTAGTGCTTCTTCTAGTGCTTCCTCTGTTGCTTCGTCTACTGTCTCATCTGCACATTCTTCCACTGCCTCTTCTGTGGTTTCGTCTACTGCTTCTGCAGCTAGATCCTCATCGGCTGTTTCATCAGCTGTTTCAAGTGCTGGTTCCTCTGCGGCTGTCTCTTCTCCCGTTCTGTCGTCGATTGCCGGAAACTCTTCTTCTGCCTCCTACACCACCATCACCACCACCGCAGTCGAAACTTCAACCGATGTTGTCACTGCGTACACCACCTGGTGTCCTTTTGCTACTAGTTGGGTAGAAGGAAACTCCACTTACGTCGTGACTGAAGCCACCACAGTTACGGTAACCAACTGCCCTTGCACTCGACTTCACACCGAGACAACCACTTACACCACCGTTGTCCCTTGTCAAGAATCGTCTACCGCTGTAGCCCCCGCTGCTCCTACTGTTCCTGCCCGTGCCAGCTCTGTTGCGCTTGTTTCAGTTGCTGCTGCCAGTGCTTCTACTAATGGATTTGCTCCTGCTGTTCCTTCTGTTGCCTCCGTTGAGACTACCGGTCCGGCTGTCGCCAATGGGGCTGCCCTTCACAAAACCAGAATTAGATTTGTCGCTGGAGTTATGGCTTTGGCACTTTTCCTCTAAAGTATTATTTTTGGTTTAATTGTTTTTAGTTTCGTGATTTTTTTTAATAATATGACTTTTTGCGTTGAGCATAATGTTTGCTTGAGCGAGGATGCCAATATATGAAGCTGTTCATGGCTTGGTGTTGAAATTCATATAAGGAACATCGCAATGGTGGTCCTTGTCATAGAAAGCGCTATTTTAGAAGTCTTCACCTCTCGGTTCACCTGGCAAATCCACTCCAGACTAAATATTCAGCGACATCTGCTAAGTGCGCGCCTATACGGTCGCAACTTCTTTCCATCCTACCATGACATTGGATGTATTGACTGCTCAATCTCGTCACTAATTTAAGCTCACATGCAAGAAGGGTCCGATAATGCAGGATTAATGCATAGATTGATCGACAGGTTTAATTCAATTGAAGAAGTGAGACATAACGACATATATTTGAGCACAAAAAAACTATCCAAAATCTATATCTAAAACAGCGTGATCAAGAATCGAAGAGCATAGAGTTCTCGTTTAAACGTAGGTACCAGAATAGCAGCCCTGGAGCAAGCCAGAAGCTAAGAGACATTCAATCGCAGAGCTCTGCTGGACCTGGATTGTGGGCTGCTCAACACTGAAGGGACCAGACCATACCTCACCAAGCTGAGTACCATTTCGGTCATTCGCCCAAATGCTGTTAGCATTGTTGATAATAAACTGGGAAAATGCCTCCTTGTCCTTGGAATCAAGCTCTTTAGAAGCTTGCAGGATAGACAGGTTTCGAATGAAAATACCCTTGAACTGACTCGAATCTCCACAGGTGGGCTCACATACATCATGGAGGATACCGTCAACCGACAGAGCCTCAATAGCACCATTGGCGATCTCAGCAGCCACCTTAATGTAAGTGCTATTGGGGTGGGCCTTGTTGAGCTCAACAAGAGCACCCAAGATCACTCCTTGGTTGTAGGACCACGTCTCCTGGCCATTGTTTGCACAGGTTGTGGTGAGACCGTCATTAATGGTATGGTTCTCGTTGATCAATGCACTCTGCTCAAACCAGTTCCACTCCTTGAGGGCCCAGTCAAGATAGGTGTGGTTCTGGGGAATTCGAGTTGCCAAATGAGCAGCTAAACTGAGAAACAACTCGTTGGCAATGGCACCTTTGTAGCCGAGGCCGGTACCGACTCGATTCCACCAAACTCCACCATAGCATGCTTCGGCTGTATCGTTCCAACCGGTAGTAGCGATGTCGTCAAAGATCTGTGTAGCAGATGTCAAATACTCCTCGTGATGAGTCAGGTCATAAGCGCTGACCCAGGCAAGTCCAAACCAGCCTTCATCATCATAATAGCCATCAAGAAAGCCATCATATACAGCAGGAGTAGTGTGGTCGTGTTCTAACTCCCCAAGAGCGGACGAATCATCCATGTAGGGAACGGCATACTCCTGTCCCAGCTTGTAGGTATTTTGAAAGATCTCATTGATCCAACCGAGCTGGGAACTGTCACATTTGGCATAATCTGCGAGGATTTGAATGCCCTCGGCAGTTGTCCACCATGAGCCACCATTAAAGCCGGGACCCGTAGCACCCCAGAGTCCGCTCGATACGTTGTACTGGGACCGGAAAGTTTGCAAGGCTTCAAATGTATCAGAAGCGACTTGACATTTTCCATTCGTGGCAGGTGCAGCTTTTACGGCAGCTAATGTTGCAAGTAGCCAAGCAGTGGTACTGACTGAGACTGAGACCATTGTGTAATATGAACAACTGAGAAGATTGACTGTTGAACTGTTGATTTATGTTGGTTAGGCATGAACTGAGGAGACGAACCTGGTGGTTTTATAGTCTGTCCTGGAGCGACATTTTTGTTGACCAATTACATAAGTTTCTTCAGCACTTGTCTGCCTGACGAATTGTTGACCATGGCGTCGTAAGCAGTAAAAGGCATTCGGCCATTGATCTGCCCAACGAGACTCACGATGCCACATTCTCCTATGAAAGATTCTTGCGGGGTACGCGTTATCAGCGGGGATAATTTGTATGAACTGACGAATTGATGGCCAAGGAGAGGCGCCCTACATTGTGAAAGTGAACTCTTGAGCTGGCTGAAAGGTTTCACGAAACCACATTTACTCTGGCATGTTTGCGGGGCATGCATCTCAACGTGCATTATAACCGGGGATGTCACTCGGATCAGAAGGCGAACTTGCAGTCGGAGATGCTTGACAGATCAAGGCCAGACTCGGCATAAAACGTCGGATAGACGTTTTTACAAACTTTGGGATAACTCAGCCCTTCACCATGCTTTCTATGAGTTCTGCAGTCGTAGCTGAAGTTCCTGCTTGGACCCGAAAGGACTGTTCCCGCATGGCAAAACGATTATACGAGTTACAAGTCAAATGTTGTATGCCTATGTCCAACTCATAAGGTTTATGATGATCCTGGTAATCATATTGTAATTTTATGGTGATCCTGCCAATCATTATTGCAAAATTGAGGAGTTACCAAGTTGATCATGGACACTACATATCAAGTAGGCTTAAATGGAACAATCGTTTGAGTTAAGGCGAAAGAGAATGAGGGCATATTCAATTGCAGACTCAGCACACATGTGCAGGCATCAAGCAGAAGCAACTTGTCATGACAAAGAAGTTTCTCATGGCGCATTTTTTTCTTTGCGCAACAACTCCTCTTCGTCAAGGCGTAATTTGAAATGCAATGATTCTCAATACTCGATGGCGGTTTATCACACACTGATTGAAGCTGATCATGCGAATCTTCAAAAAACGACAGTTCACAATAAAAAAATTCTCTTCGGTAATGTCGGACTCTGACGGATTCGGTGGGATTCTGCATGGTGACACTCAGCAGCGTGCATAGCTTATCTGCCAGTTTGGCGACATTGAGCCCTGAATTGGATGACAAGGATCAACGCGTCATCGACTGGCACTGCCCCAAAAGCTAATGTAAGGGCAGTAATGGGCATCCGCAATGGCATCTGTCTCGGCATGCGACTGCTCCTCTAATTCAGCTTACTTCATTATCAGAGCTCAATTGACCTGAAAATTTGAAGCTTCCCTACCGTTGGTCTTCTCTACGTGTAGATTATGCACACTTGAATTGTTGGTCGTCATCACATATTATCCGTCCTTAAAGTCGTCAAACATAATTGTCTGTAATGCGTCCTTTCTGCAGGCACGCTTCACTATTTGCCTAATCCATGGGCGTACACTCAAAGTTTCACCAATAGCTTATTTGTTGTACGACATTTCAGCTACCGCTCTATTGGTTATCATTGATCCTTTTTCGCCATCACTGCCGTTTCTGATCAGCATATATCTTCAATGCCACGTTTGAATATCAAATGGCGGGGTATTATGCGGGGATGCGGGGTAATTAAGCCCGTTCTCAACTGCCAACTTTACGTGGTAACCTTTGGGGTCGAAACAAAAGTTTGTGAGCTTTATTGAATTGAATGTCGTCTCTTGGTAAAATTTCCTTTGAGAGCTTGCTCAAAGGTCGTGCATCAGAAAACCTGAGTTCAAAATGGTATCGATCGGACCGGAGTAGCGGCCGAGCTGTGACACTCTGAGCCGATATAGGTGTATTGGAATCAAATATGATTCCCAATTTCACTATTTGTGGGAGCGACAATGCTATTTGGTACATATGGGTTTCATTATCAACAATAAGATAGCTAGCCTGAATTCGTAATTAAATATACCTAGCAAAAGATGAAAAGACTGGCACTCTCCGCCTACAGATATATATATATTAAAGAAACAATCCAGATGTGCCCATCAGCTTTTAGTCCAAGGGTTTCTTGTGGTGAAAGATCTTTCTACATAGAGTCTTGGATACTTGTGCTATCATGATTCTTACATCAGGCAACCAGCTCGCTGAGATTTATTTGAAGAGACTTGAAAAATTCACGTCAACGTTTGCCTGTTCAAACAAGGTCAGCCTTGTCATTATTGTACAGCTAAGGTACTCACGTTTGCTATAAGCTTCACTGTAAGCTTCAAGGTACAAGTTTCATGAAGTTTCTACTTCAGCAGAATAAGGTGGAATACGGTATGAAACTGTGTATTCTCATCGTCATCCACAATCCCTGGATGAAACATTCTCAAAGCACTACAGACGTGATTGCACCAAACTGTTGTACCTCCGTGTAGAAACCTGAGAATGTTAACTGGCCAAATCAGGAAGCATCAAATGTGCACCGCCAAGCTTGCTGGTTAGGGTTAACAGAAGTTATCGCTACGGAAAGTCTGAAATACAGGTGGTTCTCTTACGGGAGTTGACTTTACACTCTTGTAGATATGGACGTATCATTCAGCCACCAAAAGGACCAGCCCAGCAAGCATTCTACTGGTAGCAGACATCTTTTACTCTTTCCTTTTTCATTACTTCATGTATCAGTATATCTACATTGACCAAACTATTCACACTATTTACAATTACCTTCCAATGGCTCTATTCTGTCGTCTCTTCACTCTATTGGATAATATCCACCCCCAAACAGCCCCTACTGCGGAACCAGCCAAATGGCCAGCGTAATCGAATCGTCCCCATCGCAGCACCAATCCCGCTGCGTTCCAAGCCGTAGAGCCCCAGAATACAAGGTAGGCAGGGAAGTAAATAGGAATAAATATGATACCCACCCCAGCACTGGGATTCAACATTGAAAACAGACCAAAGATGGTGAACACCGCTCCCGAAGCCCCCAAACTAGGAATACCACTAAACACGCCAAATATGACAGGCAGCATCAATGATCCCAGTGACGACAATACGGCACCGTCCAAATATACTTCTAAAAACCGCTCAGATCCTATCCACTTGGCTACTGGGGTTCCAAACTGATATAGCACAAACATGTTGACTCCCACATGCCAGATTTCCTGGTGGCTGAAAGCTGATCCCAACATACTCCAGCTCGTAAATTGAGAATTCTTGTGCAGTAATCCGTACTTGTACATGAATTTCATTCCCTGACTAGTCTTCCATGCCAGGAATCCTAGTAGGTTCAAGCCAATTAAACCGTAGACTACATATTCAGGGTTTCGTCGCAACGGAGCTCCCAGAGGACTTCGAAAAAATATGGGCAACGCAATAGCATTGAATGCAACGAATCCTAAAGAAAAGTATATGGGATACTGGAACATTTTCCAGTACTGCTGCCATTTGTTTCCTCCAGATCCTCCATATTGACCACCTAGATCACGATGTGTGGCCAGATTTCTGGACCCAGTTTGAGAGAGCACTCGTGGCGGCGCAAATATTGCACTTTTTAGGACAGAAACGACGGTGTTATTAGTTGTCGTCGATGATTTCTGTTGAAGAAGCTGAGATAGCAGCGCTGATCGGAGTTTCAATGGGGCATTTTTGGAAAAGAAAAGCCGAGAATTCAACTGACCTATTCTAGTTAGGCACGGATTCGGCGAGAAGTACAACCTCGGAGCCACTCTTGGTATAATGTTCATGATTCCAGTTGTAATATGATATCTATCCGGCTGACGAGTTCAAGAGGCAAATCGTACGTACAGGTTAAAGGGTGCATTAGCGTGCGGCGGAATGCGGCGAGCTTGCAGGTTTTGTCAATTACGCTACAAAGGTTGTACTTCTCCAACAGCGCTGGGCACTAAATGGACCTGCGCATTGCTTACGTACGTACCAGATGTCCTCCTTATCAACCTAGAATCTTTCAATGGTGACAGTGCACAATCTGACGTGGCCATACACAATCTGATTACCACTAATGGCACGTGTTCGTACGTTCCAGGCTCAATATCCACGATGTATAATTATGACGTTAGCGTTGATGCTAGTTAAATCCGAGCGTTAACATTACTAGCACTCATTTGGCCCCTTTCTCCATTCGTCAGCCGTCTTCCAGTGGTTCCGGGAGGACGATCGTCGATGACCGCTTTAGCGCAATTACCGTATTAGTACAATGAGCGGAGAAGAGGTAGTTAGGCACGAAATTGCATGAAAAGCACAAAGAAGAAGTGGAAAACAGCCTTGAAAAGCGGTGAATACGTGACACATGATCGTGCTAGGTGTATTGGTTCCATCAATTGGCCCATTGAAGCTGGTCAATTGAACTCCACCAACGCCGTTCACCTTCCTAGTCACCTCTTCACAACTTCATTACTACTTTTCCCGGTGGGTTTTGTCTGATCATGAATCTACACGTGTATGGCACATTCCTGTGAGCCTCATGTCAACCGGATACTTTCCACCGTTTAGCCGTGCTCTGCTATCAATGCTGTGTATTCCAAACGTATAAATCATGTTTGAAATTAAAAGCTCTGATTACAAACGGCTTTAGCTTAAATGCAGTTAGCGTCATCATCTCCGCCGTGCGCATACCCTTTTCGAATAGTTATTGACGTTGATCTCCACCCTGAACTGCCTGGTTTGGCGAATACCGTTGGACTTCTTTGTAATCCACGGCTGATTTCTGCATGATCCACCCGTTTTAGCTTAAATCCGTTCAGACCTTACAAATGACATTAAGATAGCTTTAAGCTTAAACCTTCAGCAAGATGTGATCCTAAAGTTTATAAATATGGACCTGCTTTCCCTGGTTTCTAGATCTCATCATCAGCATCTTCTCTCACTCTTCTAATACTAATACAACAACAATCACTCAATTCTTATACAACGCATTGAAATGTCTTATATCATTCAAAGATCATTTGTCGGAACCGTCTTCTCCTCTCTCCTGTCTAAGGACATTGATGGAGTCGTGATCCGATCCGCATCACCTAGTACTGATGACCTTGAAGAGAAAAAGGAACAAGCCTCGGACAACAATCTGTCCACCACAGTCTCAGTGGAGTCTGCGAGAAGCAGCATGTCTTCTGCCAGCGATCTCGAGGAAGTTCTTTCCAAGGCCGAGGAAGGTTATGATCCTAATTTGGTCACTTGGGAAGAAAATGATCCCGAGAACCCCAAAAACTGGCCCACATATCGAAAGGTCGCAATTTCGGCTGTGGTTTCTTTTTTGACCTTTTCTATCTATATCGGAGCTGGTATGTATACAGCTTCCGTCCCTGGAATCATTGAGGATTTGCATGTTTCTGAGACCAAAGCCGAGTTGGGATTGACTTTGTACGTTATTGCATACGGTCTTGGCCCAATGTTCTTTTCTCCTTTGAGTGAAATCCCTTCCCTCGGTCGAATGAACATTTACGTTGCAACCTATTTCCTGTTTATCATTTTCCAGATCCCCACTATCTTTACCAACGACTACAATACTCTCATGGCCATGCGATTCTTTACTGGTTTCTTGGGTAGTCCCGTTCTTGCAACCGGTTACGCTAGTTTCCAAGATATGTTTTCTGACGCTCATATGCCGTTGGCTGTCCTTGTGTGGGCTACTGTCACTGTTCTTGGACCTGTCTTTGGACCTATCATGGGAGGCTTCTTGGCTATGAACGAAGGCTGGAGATGGCCATTGAAATTGTGGCTCATCATGTCTGCTGCTTACTTCTTTGTCCTGATCTTTTTCTTCCCCGAGACTTCCGCAGACACTTTGTTGCTCAGAAGAGCTCGAAGATTGCGAAAGCTTACTGGAAATGACAAGCTTCAATCCCAGTCTGAAATTAACGCTGCCAACGCTTCCAAGAGCCAGATTCTGTTTGAGAGTTTGGTTCGACCTTTCCAGCTCAGTTTTGAACCCATTGTCCTGTTCCTGAACACCTATCTCGGTCTCACTTACGGAATCTTTTACCTCTTCTTTGAGGCTTTCCCCCTTGTGTTTGGTGATATTTATCACTTTAACCAAGGAGAGCAGGGTCTAGCATTCATGGGAATCTCTATTGGCTTCTGGCTCGCCGGACTTGCTTACGGTATTTACCAAGGTAAAGTTATGATTCCAAAGGCATTGAAAGGCGAGTTGGTTCCTGAGGACTTCTTGAAGGTTGCCTTTCTTGTCAGCTTCTTCATTCCTTTCAGTATCTTTTTCTTCGGATGGACATCTCGAGCTGAAGTTCACTGGATCGTGCCTATCATTGCCACTGTGTTTTATCCTCCTGGAATATTTCTTATGTTCCAGACATTCATGGTTTACCTTCCCCTGTCCTACCCTAAATATGCTGCTTCTATCATGGCATCTAATACTGCCTTCCGATCAGTCATTGCTGCTGCTTTCCCTTTGATTGCCAAAGGATTATATGGCAATCTCGGAATTGGTAAAGGATCTTCTGTCTTAGGTGGAATCTCCATTGCCATGATTCCAATCCTGTTCTTGCTATCTCGATATGGAGGCAAGATCAGAGCTTGGTCTCGATATGCCAATTAAACTTGGCGCACGTTTTAAAAAATAATAGACTTATAGACTTATTTATTGGATAGAAAATTGCATTACATTAATATCTACTCTTTCTAATACACATTAGTGAAAATATAAAAGAAGATACTACCAAAGATAACTTGTTGAATAGTTGTACGAGAGATTTCTATCAATATGAGTTGACCTCAATTTGATTATTGTATATCTAGATAAATAATACTCTACTCATTCTCGTCTTCTCCCTCTAGTTCAACCCTTCTCTTGCCTGATAGCCTCAGTCCCTGCAAAGTTTCCTGCGTAACCTGCTTTCGAGTTTTGGCTTCCAGTCGCTCAATCTCTTCCTGAGCATCTACAGCATCAGCTTGAGCATACTGCATAACCAACCGTCGACCCAACAAATGTGTTCCCTGCAGTGCTTTGAGAGCATTTTCTGCCTCTTTGGCAGTTACGAACTCTGCAAACGCAAAACCTCGAGCCGACTTGTCGAATTTCCTGGGCAATCGAACAGATTTGAGCTGGCCAAATGTGCCAAATAGCTTTTGAATATCTGACTTGCTGGCCTCGAAAGGAATGTTTTTGATAATGATCTTGGTCTGGCCAGATTTGGACTTGACTCGGTCATCTGAACCTCGCTGGGCCAACTGGATTTGCAGCTCGTGGCCGTGTAGATTATGGCCCTGCATCACCTTCATAGCAGTATTCGCCTGCTGTTTAGAATTGAACTCAACGAATCCATAACCCATGCTTTTCGTCTGGCCAGAATTGTGAGCATCTGGCTTTGTCTGGATTCGAGCTGACGCAACTCCTTCCAATGCCTTGAAAGCTTCGTAAAGATCGGTAGAAGTAGTCTTGAAGTTGAGATTTTTGATGTAAAGTGAAGTTCGTTGAGATAAATCAACCTCTTCATCATCTTCTGGAGCATGAACTTCCAAAATGTCGGCAGCTGCAGGTTTAGCTTTGACAGCAGATTTAGAAACACTAACTGAAGATATACTATCAACTGTTTGAGCAGGAGCTTCACCGTCAAACAGACCCTTTGGTCCCTTCTCCAAGTATAGAATAGAGCTCTTGAATCGTCTGTATGCAAGTTTGGCAAATGCAGCTCTAGCCTCTGGGTTATTCTTGAACATAACCATGCAAATTGTGCCATCTGGGGGCATGAGAACTCGTGACATTTCCCCATACGGCGAGAATAAATCTGTAATCTCGTCGGCCATGGTGCCAAACGGCAGGTTCTTGATTAGAATTATCCTGTCGTCTTTTTGTTTGATATTAGCAAATGAGCCGAGATCCACTCCGTGGGACTCAAAATACTGCTTGATATCTGCCAAAACGGAAGTCTCAGCCAACGCCTGTTTCACTGCACTGTCCGACGAGTCTGGGTTGATGAGATCTGATTTCTGAACTCCGAGCTTCTTGGCAACGGACTCCATGACAGCATCACCACTCAAATACAACGAGTTCCAACTGAAATCTTGCTTGGCGGCTTCTGCTTTTCGTCGCATTACTTGCTGTTTTCGCAAGGGCATGTTCTTTAAATCAAACTCGTCCAGCTTCTGTTCCTTTTTGGGCTGGCCCGGCAGAATATGCAACAGTCGCCCTTGGAATATGCTTCCGTCCAAGGTCTCCAATGCGTTGACGGCATCTTCACCCTTTGTGAATAGAATATGTGCAAACCCTTTTGGCTTTCCTGACTTGGGGTCCACTGGGAGATGGATCTCTTCAATGCTATATTGGCTGAAGAGATTTCTGAGGTCATCTTCGGTGCTAGTGTAGAGTAGATTTCGTAGGAAAAGTCTTTTGGTGCTCATGATCTCAGCTACTATTTTGTCCTGTTCTGATTGTTGAATCTGCTCAGCGCTGGGTTTTAATGACTTGCTAACTTCAGTCTTTTGTTCCCTTTCTTGTTGTTCTTCCTCTAAGTCCTTGTTTTCGTCCTTTTCAGACATCCTTTGTCGCTTCATGCGGAGCCAGTCCATGTCTGAGACTGTCGGATCAGTCTCAGTAGTTTCATCGGGAATTTGATCTAGTGGGATCATCTCTTCGTCATTATCTTGTTTTTCATCCACATCGTCTTCATTTGCTAACCCGACGTTCCGTGGCATATCTTCGTACTCGTCATCACTCTCTTGAGCAAGCGGGACAACCGGCACAGCAACTATCGGTGCTACACCAGCAGGACCAGTGGGCTGGCCCATGGCTCCAAAACCGTCATCATTAGCCCAAGCTTTGCCAGACTGCCGTGAGCTCATGACGTCGAGAAACTCCTGCAGTCTAGGATCCTCTGGGACGTCCACCGTCGGTGCCGTCTTATTCTTTACCTTTTCATTCTGCCGCCTCCTCTTCTCGTCGTGTGTCTCCTCAGCCTCAGCCTTTCGCTTCAGCCTATCTTGCTGGGTAACTAAGCTCGCATCGTTGAAAGTCTTGGCGACCGCAACTTCGATTTTTGACGTATCTATGAAACTTTCATTGAAGAACTTCACAGCCTCTTCTCCGTCATTTTCATTCCTGAACCCGAGAAAGCAAAACCGCCGAGTTCGCCCGTCTTTGGTCTTCATCAGCTTGACATCGGTCACCTGGAACTTGCCGGAGAAATGTTTTCTCAGCCTTGCTTCGTCGATATATGACGGAAGGTTCTTGACAATGACACGAGACCTGGTTAGCCAGTTGTACTACAGTGGTGGACCATCTTATTTTGGGGTTTATCAACTTACATTTCCAATAACTGGTATACAAAGTGATTCAGATGTTGAAATCAAGTAACAAAAAAAAAAAAATTCAAGATAGGAAGGAGCCTCACTATTGCGGGAGTGTGCATGTGCCCCACGAGCCGCATACTATGCATAACGGTTATGCCGGCAGCCGATGATATGAAGCAAACTGTGACAGGGTGGGATGCACCGAGTTTACAGTAGCAATACAAGCGATGAGCATTTGATGTACATGTCACGTTGAGAGAAGAAAAGAAACTGTGACTCATTTTCAATGTGTACTGCGAGACAAGTTGCTGTAATCTATGCAGACATCAGCTATACAATTGCCGAATATTAAATTGATTGGTGGAAATGCCAATGTTAATTGAACTTGTGTGCACCCTACATATCAATGATAATTGGCTGAAACACGTAAGTATGAGTGTACCGTTTCTGCTGACATATGCACCCATATAAATATACCCTCCCGTGTACTAACTAATTTGGTATTTCTCCGGCAGGGGCCTGTAAATACTGTACAGCGTACCAGATCGTGAAATATTATTGATTATTATTGTTGGAATCGGACCCCCGACCGATGGTAATATTAGTCAAGATGATTTAGGTACCTCTTTGTCTTTGGGGAACTGTAAATAACCACAGCATTATATCAGCATTCTAGGACAACACTCAGCCCTTCTAACTCACTATCTTATCCGGCTAGCCATATGCATCCTGACCCACGGCCCGTTATACCCCCATCAATCCCCCCAGTCGATCTTTGCATACCGCTACGTCAGATTTAAACGATATCTCCCCCAAACCTACCCCCATGTTATAATGGCAGAGTGAGAGCAGCCAGCAAAAAAGAGGGGAGAGACTGTGCTAGCAGAACTTAATATTATTATTTTTATTACTACATTATATGCCCGTCATGGGCTCTTTGCTGTTTAATTTTTGACATTTTTTTTGATTATTATTATTTTGCTGAATACACTTAACAGTACAGACCGTCTATATTTGCAACAGTTCTCTAAATTTGCTTCTCTCCTCCGGTTTGTATGTCCATTTGGGGAGTTCGTTAACTTCACAGGACCAGTCAGTTACCCCGTCATTTGCCTCTGTAACAGACTGGAAAAAGCCCAAAAAAAAAGACATGTCCCGGAGGGCCGACGGAGGAGTGCACAAGTCGCCGGTGAATAAAGGCAGGCCTCGTGGGATTCGTAGAGATAGAGACTGCTTTACCTGCCGCTCGCGTAATGTCAAATGTGACTTGAACCGGCCCAGTTGTTCGCAATGCTTGAGTGCCGGGATTCACTGCGAGGGGTATCCGTCGCGGGTGATATGGCAGAGTAATTTGGATTCTCAAATGCCGTTTAGCAATAAACAGGGGCATGGGCACAAGTCGAGTGCGGTGTCGAGTGCAGTGTCGAGTGCAGTGTCGAGTGCAGTGTCGAGTTCGGGGCCGAGTTCGGTGTCAAACCCACCACTGTCGCATTCAACGCTCAATTCACACTCAGTAAAACCTGACATATCGCCGCCGGACCCTAGTGTGCCAGTTACCACAGTGTCGCCCACCATCTCCGTGTCCACTACAGGCACAAGTTCCCCGATAACGACGACAACCACCAACAGTAACTCTGCCTCCCCTGTTCATGTGGCTGGCGGAGGAGCCCACCACAAAAAGTCATCAGAGGCTGTCGATCCGTTGTGTTTCATAACCCATGGAGAACAGCACGACTCGGGCCCCGATTTGCTGACTGGTAGTAATGACTATTCAATAGATCCCATGAAGATAACCAACTTTTTATGGGGCATCAAAGCAATTCTGGCGGCTTTCAGCCACGCTAAAAATCACAACACTAGCATGATGTCGTCTAGCGGGGTAGAAAAGTCCGAAATCCTAAGAACTATCTGGAAATTCGTCACTTCTTTCCTCGAACACCAAGAGAGTCCTACTGGGTCTGACCAAACTTGGGAACTAGAGAGTCTTCAGTTGAAGACAACCGCCATTAAAGAACTGCAAACGTTTGTCAACGAAGGAGTTATAGAGGCTATCTTTTCCATCTTGGCCTTTACATATTTTGATGTCTGCCAAGCCTCGTTTGGCAATTGGCACCGTCACATCTACGGGGCTCGCAGTGTCCTGGATATTCACTGCACAAACAAAATCGAATTACTGAGTGCATGTGACAATACCCCCGGCTTGAGACATGCAATCACGCTACTCAACTGGTACGATGTCATGGGAGTGGTGGCTTCTGAAAACCGACCATTTATATTTGACGACTGGCACAGAGAGGTCATAGAGGATAAGTTTTTCCTACTGGTTGGATGCCCCAAGCAGATATTCTACATTTTCCCAGAGCTTTTCAAAGAACAGCATTTGAGAAACACCTGGTGTCTCCGAGCGCTTCAATTGGTTTTAGCCATCCCCATCTTCGCCAAGCATCCGGACGATTCGATAACTGCCGTCAAAAACACAGAGTACGCATGGACTTATGCGTGTCTGTTGATAGCCTTGGAGCAGACATATGGACTTCCACCCACTGATTCCTCAATTCGAACTTTGGTGGAAAAAATATGTGAGCTAGTGCACCGAATACCCCTTCAATCCGCTTTATCTCAGCACCTCGCAGTCATTGTATTTGTTGCCGGCATTCGAGCTCTGAATCAATCAGATCGCCAGATCGTTAGGCGGTATTGGCTGTTTTGGAAGGCTGCCAAATTTCCTCTTTACACCGATGCTCTGATGAAATGTGAAGAGGAGTGGAGGTTGTTAGACATGAATTCAGGTTGGAAAGAGGCCCTAGAAGATTGAGACTGGAGAAAAAAGACATATATCGGCATAGCTCTGCCGTGAGGGTTTTACGTGGGTGTATAAAAATTATGTGATCCAACATTATGGGCGGAAATGGTGGGAAAACTATCTACAAATTAGGAGGAGAAGGTGTATCTGGCTTCTGTTTATTTATTATTGGTTTTCGAGAAATCTGATTGCGAAAACGAGGCATCAAAATGCCGGCTCGGTTGATTACCGTCCAGGTACCTGAAAGCGAATATAATGCATTTATACAATTCCAGTCTGTATTAGAGCGCGAAGACCCTGGAAATAGGATTGAACAAACGGCCAAAGTCTCGTCTTTGGACAGCGCAATAGAGATTGCTCCATTGGATAGTGAAAGCTATTGGTTTCGACAGCCACGTAACGAATTAGCTGCAAGAAGCATGATTGGAGCGAAAAACTATGAATTTACTATTGAGTTCTGCCATCCAAGCTTTGCCCGGTTATTCCCACCCGATTGTTTCTGGCTGTTGATTAGAAACCAACTCAACAGTTATTTGAGGTACATTTTTTTCAGAATAGAGAGCAAGAAGCTCAAAGCTCACAAACCGTCATTCGGATCGCCATTTTCGAGCTCTCAGTTGGTAGCCGGCACTATTCATATAATGGGTTGTGAAAACTCCACATACCCTGACGAGAAATATGACGAGTTCTCTTTGATAAGTTCAAGCTGGCCATACAGTGATAATTGCTATGACCGCGCTTTGCACGAGTTGGTTCTAATCTGTGAAAGCGAATTATTGCCCGACAGCATGATTCCCACCTTGCACGTCAATACCAGTTTGCCAATCGTCGACTTCGTTGTAGAAGAACAAGAAGAAGAGAAGGTGCAGGAGGACGAGGAAGAGCAAGTAGTTATTTCTCCTACGACGGATGACAGTGACGTCCATTCGCTGTGCCATAGCATATCATTAGGCGAGGAAGGCATGGAGAAAGAATTTGTTGATAATAACGCCAATCCGGCTGACTGCATTCCTCTCGCGAATGACAGCGTTGTCAAAAGATGGCTGCGGAAGTTTTCAATGAATACGGGTCATCGAATTATAGGGGCTGCCGGATTTAAAGGGATTATTCGAAATGGATTACGGAACATGGTCAAACGAGATCATGCTGTAGAGTTTGTTAATGAAGATAAGAATGAAAACTGGCATTTTGTCCGGTAGTATGTAGAATTGGGTGAAATAGAATAATTTCTAATGTTCTGTGTCAAGTGAAAAAGTGATAATATTCAGTTTTTCGGTTCTCACTCCACACATCAGCAATGTTCAACGTCAACATGACAGGCATCGACAATGCGCAGCTCAGAACAGGGCTAAATTTATTTTGTGTAATTGTTTTATCCTTTATTTTTTATGTAGTATCGTTCGTTTGTAGTGTTCTTCCCTCTGCTCTTGGTGAGCGTCTTTCAAATCTGTTGGCGGTAAACTCAATTGGTGCTATAAATCTAGAAGTACGCGCGCGAGTAAGCTCTCCACGTATATAGCTGACCAGAGCCGAGTACAATTACATTTGAACGGAGATCCTTTAGAAGACAACGTCTCCGCCTTAGCTATTAGTTCGTATACAAATCTTATTTTCGTAAATGGGCTCAAACTCACACAGGTAACCATATCAGCAACGTCGACTATCTTGTGCTGTCTACGCTTTCCAAAAAATCCAATATCAAAGGAAATTGCAATTTTTTATTATGGAAAAAGAGATACAAATTACCCTTGGGTGCTTCTCTACTCAAAAAATACCATGCTCAACGGGATTGGACCTTGAATCCTCGAGAGTTGGCGAAACAGCTACTCTGTGTCAAACCTCCATTCTGTATGAGTGATATCTAGTGAAAGCGTTAACCGCAGCCGCTAACCAGGGATTGTATTATTTCCTGAAGTCGATTGTTTCAATAGTCAGCTACAACTGGAGCATTCTGCGCATTGTAAGCGGAACGGATCTCCCGTAATGAAGCATGTTTTATACCCGAGATATAATGCCTTTACTAGCATTTGCCAGTATCTAAGAGAGCAGAGAATTTATCTGTATGATTTTACACTTGTATACTGGGTAGTTATAGGTGAGGAGAAGCAGCTCAGAGCTCCAACACTGACTGATCTGTTCTGGGCAGATAAAGATCGCACTTGGCATGTAGATATAACTGTGAAGCGATACCCTATAGTGTCAATGTCAAGAAGAAGAAAGAGATTGGAGAAGTGGTTGGAGAAAACGTGGGTTCAGAAGGACAACCGGATTCATGATCATTTGTTTCCAGTAGTAACTGGACGTCGCAATAGGGTTCATTTCTTTACCAGGAAGCGTAGTACTACTAACTAGCTTCATTAATACTTTTCCTAATATGTTTTAATATTTTTTCTTAAATACTTCTTATAGTTTAGTATATCTATATATTACAGTCTCTATAGAGATTCTAAATTACATGCTGGAATTAAACGTATACCTGTTGAAGGTTTTCAGGTCTCAAGCTTCTTAACCTTGTCAGCCAAAGCGTCGACTTCGTCACTCTTTTCAGGAGCAACGTTTTCAGCTTCCGCCTCATCCGCTTCTTTGATCACTCTTTCATTTTCCTCGTCCTCTTCTTCTTCCTCTTCTTCCTCCTCGTCAGATTCTTCGTCCATGTCATCCAACTCATCCAACTTTCCAAACCCTCGTTCTTCAAAAACTCCATTGATATTCTCAATAAACTCGTGGTCTTCGGCAAACTTGTTTCCATTGAGCTCAAGATACTTGAGATTGGGCATCTTACTCTTGACTGCATCATGGATCAATTCCAAACCCGTGGCGTCAATATCATTGTACTGCAGGTTGATAATCTCTAAAGTCTCGAGCACGGGTCCGTTGACTAGACTCTGTGCCAAGACTTTACCGCCTTGGGTAGTGAGAAATGCATCGTTGATCTGTAATTCCTTCAACTTGGCCCACTTTCCAATAACCTGGCCAAGAGCTCGGGCGCCTTTCAGAGTAAAAGTGTTATCTTGCAGGTCGAGTTTCTGCAAGTGAGGAGCGTGAACCAACCCATTCAACAACAAATGCTCGATACCTTCCTGACGAATACCGTTTTGGTACAGTCGTAGCTCTTCTATGCTTCCATGTGCTTTCAAAAAGTTGGCCCATGCCTCCATAGAGCCGTTTTCCAGCCGATTTCGACCACAGATGACAGTCAACAGGCTCTTCTCAACACCGGCGTCCTTTTTGGTTTGCGCCAATTTCTCTAGCGCCTTGGCCACTCGAGACCCTGCCTCTGGACCAAATCCATTGTTGGCCAAAATCAGATGCACCAACGGAGTATGTTGAGCCAGAAACTTCTCGAGCGGTTCAATAGTGGCAATACCAAATGCATTATCGGACAGATCTACGGTGTGGGCTTTTTTACATTCGAGGAGAGCAGAAAGCAACGAATGCACAGAGGTAGGGATCTCTTCTCGGAGCCGTCCAGTGAAAATATCAGACAGATCGGCTTTTTCCAGGTTGGAGAGTTTACTTATAGCCTTGGAAAGAGCCTGGCAAGCTTCGATTCCCAAAGTATTGCCTGCAAACTTGATTTCAGTGATTTCATCCGCCTTTTCCTCGATCTCCTTGACATATTTTTCAACATCTTGGGCACTATCGAGTTTTTGGCCTTCTCGGTCAAAAGTATAAAAGGTCATTTTTTTATAATGGGGTCAAGGACAGCTGTCAGTCAAAAGAAAAATTAATCCAAACAAGCCTTCCAACCGCCCGAGGATCTAAGCGAAAAAGTGTCTTTGATATATGAAAAGAGAATTGACACCAAAAGATTTTGGAGATTCAGGGAAAAGGTTAGGAAGTGGAAAGTTTGCGGTTCGAGTCTCAAAGACGTCGTTTGATAATATGTAGTATAGACTGTGTACAGTAAAGAACAGACAGTGTAGTAAAGAAATCAGACAATGTGAAAAACCAGCCAATGTTCGACACCGAAATCCACTAAAAAATGCTACTTATTTACATAGTCTCAAGCCTGCTTTATTTCTTCTTTGGTCCCCCCAACGGCGATCCAATGTCTTTACCTCGTAGCTTGAGTCCAATAACTCGTTCAATCTTGCCTAGTAACTGCTGGTTGGGAACAGCCCGTCCAGCCTCGTAGTCGTTAATAACATTAGGTTTCTCATTGACTTTAGTGGCCAAGTCCTTTTGAGTCAGTCCCTTTTCCTGTCGTCCCTTTTGAATTGTCTTTCCAACATCCATGCTGATCTTGGCCGGAGGAGCAACTTCGTTCTCTCGGTCAATTTTTGTCAGCCGTTGGCCCTCGCTGTCTTGCGACCGGTTGCCACCAGCTCCGTATTTCTTGTCCACCGACAACACCGCACCGGATCTCACAGCAGCATTGATTTCTCCCTGAGTCCGAGCAACAGTGGCTCTTGGTCCGCCGCCTCCAATTCGTGCCTTTGATCCCACAACGGTAACAGAGTCCCAGTCTTGGTCAGCCATGTTTACAGTAATAGAGATGATTTAAAGAGATTTAATAAAGTATGTAGTAAAGATATGATTTCTTTCTTCTAACCAACAACCTGTTTATATAGTTTTGCTGGATAAGTTAATTCTTATGTTATTAAGAACGTCAAAGAAGTCATGGAATAATGTCATATAACGTCACCAATCCCGCACCCGGGTAACATTTCCGGATCCGGTAATTTTCAGAAGCTTGACACCTCGCCCGACACACATATATATACATATGAGATCAACTGGTTAGTCACCAATACATTCTCATCCACCCGGTCCCTTAACCATGGATATCCTGGAAAATGCGCAACTAAATATTTTAGTTCCGCCAAAGTCAGGGTCGACGGAAGTTGACCGCGATTCTGCATTTTATGACGAAGACCTGACTGTGATAGCGCGGCTCACAATCCCGTCGTCAAAATTAAGTGACAATCTCATTGACCGGATCCAAATTTCACTCGAAGTCAGCATCGCAGGGTCGATCTCCGGGTCAGGTGGATCGCTATTAGAAAGATCTTATTTGATCCACTCTCTGCTGGTAGGGCATGACAGCCTGAGCCACAGAGGATCCACCGAGTTGCAATGGACTCTTGGCTTTCCGGTCAAGCATCCGAGAACCAGACTACAGTCTCCCCGACTTGTGATGGATGCGGCGGTCAGTCTGACGGCAGAAACAGTCACTGGTGTAAACAGCAATACAAATGGGAGCAATAACTCGGCTACGTCACCCAGTCACTCGAGACAGAACTCGATTCAGATCAATGATATGACGCCCATTCAGCAGGTGGACTGGTTCGGACCCTTGATAACTGACTCTCTGTCAAAACTAGACCTGAAAGAACGTAAAAGGGCCCAACACTCGAGCATTGGAACCACCCATAACCGTGGCAGCACCATCAAAACTGATCTTCAGGTGGCAGCTAGCAAGCAGCTCACAGTATATCCAGCAGTAAATCTACGGTTACGATGTACAAAGCCTCAAGGTGACTACGGCAATGAAAAGTTCCTTGCAACCCTAGAAGTTACTGCCAGTGAACGGGCAAAGTACGATGTCATTGTGACAGATGTGAAAATAGATCTACTCGACGGATCTGTCATCCCAATGGGTCTTCCTGGTTTCCCCTTTCACGTTCAGCCAGTCGACTGCTACAATCTCTCTTACCAATTGAGCAACACCGACAGCCACGCCACCACTACCACCAATGGTAACAACCTTCAGGCATCGTCAACTCAAATCACAACCACTGCTCCCTCGCAATCTCAACTACTGGCACAGCAACAATCACACACTTACAATATGCGTCCAGTCTTTATTAAAGTATTCTCCACACCCCTAGTATACCCAGAGGTCCCTCAAAACAATCCTGAAGTAGTCACCAAATGGGACACAGTTATCGACTTTGACATTCAACCAATCCCTGCAGAAACCTTCAATCAACGAAGCCCTGTCTCGGCTGTCCATTCGCAGCCTGGAATTGCGCCCGGTGCTGTTCGACGGCTGGTTAAGCTGAATCGAAGCACTGCATCCTTGTCAGGCAACAACCGGCAAAACCGACATTCACCGCAAACTCTAGGAGTCACCCTTTCTTTCAACGGACCCAATCGTGTGAAAGCCGGCGAGACGTTCAAATGGAAAGTGTTTGCTATCAACAACTCATCATCTGTACGTAATCTGTCGTTATATTTCCAAGCCAAAGAACAACCCCCAGGTGGAGTTGATCAATCGCCACGGCCACTATCAGGGTCAGATCTTGGACCAAAGATAGTCGATCTCAATGTCCTGAAACGCATGGCAGCAGCAGTCTCTCTAGGAGACGAGGGAATCATGAGCTTACAAAACGATATACGGATAGGACCTTTACAGCCACAGGCATGTTTTGAAACAGAAATTGCATTATTAGCATTGAACGCTGGAGACCATACTTTAGAAGAGGTCACTGTGGTGGATCTAGTGACTGGAGATGGGTATGATTGTGGAGGATTAATACGCTGTAGAGTAGATGAAGTTGAAAGTAAATAGTGTATTATACATAAATGGCATGACAATATCATTTAAAGTAGTTTCACCATTCTGGTGGATCTCACTTTCTCCTCCACGTCCCCACGATCGCCATTATCCCCCCTGCATAGCCGCAGTACTGAAGCACTTTGCAACTTCACAATGACATCTCTAGTCCATCTAAACGAAAGGTTGACTAAAACCTGCGTACGTAGTTACTTCCAGTGTATCAGTGTTGTGCTCGATCTGTCTGTCTGACCAGCCCGTATCCCAACAAACTCTCCAAGATATTGTAAACGAAGCATGTTCGTCGACCTTGGTATCTGAGTACTCGCACGTTGAAAGCCTTAAATGGAACAATCAAATAATTGTATGTACTATGAATCATGATTTCCACGCGTAAAAAATCCCCACTAATAAGGATTCCATTTTAGGTAAACTCAAACAAGAGTCAAAATCTTATAAATACATAATCTACGTGACTTTGCTCGACCACTTGGCTAGCGGCCCGAAGGGCATTCGTACAACATCAGGAGCTTACTGGAACGGCGAAAAAGACGGTTTGTGGAATTACAAATACGAAGGAAAGGGAGTAGATGCAATTGTAAGCATAGCTTGGATTCATGCTAGTTCGTAGGGGAAAAGTCTAAGCATATATATAGTTAGATGATACTGTCGATAGTAATATGTATTACGGCTACCGCAGATGAGCTACCGCATTTTTAAATAAACTCTGCCACATGAATGCCTCGCTCAATAGCAGCTCAATATCTTTTTCGTCCCAATTTTTGGTCGGCAGAGCTTGTAAAAACATCATAATCTCTTGAAAGTCCATTTCCTGGATTTTGCTGGTCCATTTCACCAAAAAAGCTGCACAGACATACACGTGGAATTCGGAAAACCCCTCTGAGTCTTCAGCCATATATGTGTCCCACATCCGTATAGTGTTTTTGACACTAACTTCTCTCATCAAAAGACAGTTCATCCATCGGAAGCTGAACTGCATGAACTCAATGTTCTCATCTTGCAAGTGTTTAAATAGTTTGGCATCGATTCGTTGGGTTAGATCGCGTAGTTCGGCGACTTGCCGTTGGATACCAGGCTGGGCATGGATGTAGTTGTCCTGGATTCCATCGAGTAGCTTTGATAGACACCAAAAACTGTCTGCTTCAACGACATCCAGTACCTCCTTGGGTAGATTTCCAGGATCAAACTCCTCGGACTCTCCGTCAATATATGCAGATAAAAAGGTTTGGAAAAACGGGGTTACCAGGTCGTTAATCCCTTGGACGTATCCACTAGCTGGATGCCGTATGGCCCACAGGTATAATATCCTTTCCAATGCTCGTTGTGTGGCCTCGAAGCCGTATAGTTTAATATGTGGGTTGGTACGCGGAACATCGATCGAAATCTGATGCCACATGACCTGATCCAAGTTTTTGGAGAATACCTGTGATACACCGTCCAGATACTCTCTCCGCTTACGAGCGAGGGTAGCCACTCGCCGCTCAGCGTTTGTAGGCAGGTACCCTAGTAACAACTGCCAGCTCATGGGCCGCAGTTCTTCAGGAATACCTGACCATGCAAGTTTCCTCAGCTCGTTGAGATCGACGTTACTGCTTTGGAGAACTTTCTTGAATCGATTAATGCGTGATAGTTTTGAGTTGATCTCTTCTATTTCAGCAGCAGTTTTCTGCTCGGTAGGAGACCGTAATGAAGTTCTCGACGGTTGGCTATGCACGGAATATAACGAGTTGGCTGGATCTCGAATGATCCCGTCGACCTGCTGTTTCAAGCCGGTGCTGGGCATGGAATACAGGTCGCTGACGACACTTGATCGGCTGTTTGTGTCTGGCAGATGCTCTATGGATTTCTGCACGCTGCTGTTTAGAACTAGGTTATGGTCTACGTTTGCGTCCCAGTCGTCGTCACGGTCGAAAAAAGGGTCGTTGCTCGTTTTGCCTGAACTCTTTGGCGAATCTTGATTCGACGATTGCTTTTTGATAGCCCCGGCGTATGAGTACGAGGCTCCGACGATTTTCAGGTCGGTTGATTTGGAGCTGGAATGTGAGTTGCTGGTTAGGAACCAGTAGTGAGCACAGAGCTCCACAAAACTACGATGCCAACATGGCCCGACATGCCACCATGAAATGGCAATATTTCATGTAGACCCAGAGTCACCACGGCTACTCTCTATACGAGTACCTTGCTCAAACCTACCTGTCTCCTTGGGACATTAACTTTTTGAAAAAAGCAGACGCCGGCGTCCCACGTCCGCCTTGTTCGTCAAATACGTAGTCATGGCGATCTGATTAGTTGGGAAACTGTGTTCAGGTGGCTCAACCAGCAGTGATATCCGGGATAGTACATACCCAACTGGACCATTTCCTTGTTAATTTCTGATTTGTCTGATTGCCACTTGTGATGCTTACCGGTGTCCCCCTGCCATTATCGCGTGATCCCATGCCGATAATGTTTGTGAAGTATATCGACGGTTTGAGATTGAGCTACCAGTTAAACGAGCCGGGAGTCTAGGTGGGGGTTACGTAATCAAGGTTGAGTGTGGGGAACAGGTTGAGCGGGGGTGTACAAGTATGAGCGTATACGCGTACGACCTCAGTCTTAACGAACCACAGTCTCGCCAGAGTTCCCGTAGAGGTAATTAAAACGTAATATATAATGCAAATTCTATAATAATATGTAAACTCGTTGTAGTCGATAGGAGAGAGACAATATGGTGCAGCCATTCTGATGTACTATAATCAGCCCATCAACGTGCTCAATCCTCATGCCTTAGTCCCTCTTCCAACACAAAATAATCACCGGTCTTCTTGGTAGCTAATAACGTAGGATTCCATCCATTGGGCCCAACTGTTTCCGGAGCAATAGCATGTTGAGTCTCCTCGAGCTCCAATACTTTATCTAATGTAAGAGTCTGAGGAACTGCGCCAATGCGGACCAGAGGCTCAAGCCCCGTAGTATCGACGTTATGGATATGTTCGACAAATGTCAGCTGGTTCTCCATTTCGTTCAAAAGATGATTCTGTCGGTCCAAATTCCCATCAATAGGATTCAGACCAGCTTGTTTAAGCAGCTTAGCTAGCAGTTTAGGGGTTGGTTTCTCTGCCGTATCAGCATTGGGATCTTTAATAAATAGTTCGCCTACTGACCAAGTTGGGTTTTTCAGCAGTTCGGCAATCTGTTGCCTTGACTCTAGCGCTGCTCGTACGATGGTCATGATAAATATCTAATGTGTCAAATCTACAAATAAAAGTATAAAAAAAAAAGAACGACTTTTTTTATGCTGGCACGATTCGCTATCTCGCAAGTAGTTTCCACAAAATTTCACACGGCTCCAGTCTTATGACCCGACTAGATTAGGTAACCGTTCCGCAGGAGATTGTTGAACAGCTGATAGTTGGGTGTGGATATTAGTGTGACTAAAGCGTGTAGTATGTATAAGGACTCTACTCAGTCGAATAGTAATATAGCTTTGGTCTTATCAGTGACAGTTAACGTTGGAAATCTGATATTTATATCGGTTACATAATTTTTTACTTCCACCCTTGCCCTACGGGATGAGGTCGGTGAAAAGCTCAAGATGCTGAGGGAGGAGAGCGATGAGAGTTGAAGCGATGAGAGTTGGAGCAATGAAAGTTGGAGCGATGAGAGTACTTGAAACAAGAGCAGGATTGAACACTATGTGATATCCGACATCTTTCCACCTAAGTTTGTGATATTCTTTTCTCACTCGTTATTTAATATCTCATAGTGCAAAAATTTATGCACCTGTCCGCACTCGACATGCATATTCCCGATCCTCAACTTTAAATTTGAAGATCACTCAACTTATTCATTTGCAACTTGGTATAACAGAACTCGGTAAGAAAACTCAGTGATATAAAACTGGGACTCTCCGTTTTTCTACATAAATTGGCTTACTCGGTCTACTGGTTTTAAAACTCAATTTTTTTGATTTCATCATATCTTCACTGTATTCGTATATCATTTCGAGATTTGTTTACACATTGAAGGCATTCACTGCCCAGTCTTGTCTTGTGTAGACCTACCGTCTGCTAATACTCCTCGGTGGGGACATCGGCCTGAGGAGTGAATCGGAATAAATGTCGCTTCTGCTCTCCCGCCCAATCACCAGTGGCAGTATGAACAGTTCGTCGGTTGTCCCACACGACCACGGTTCCGTCTTCCCACTTGGCTCGGATCTGGGCATCGTGAGCATTGCCAATGATGGTGTAGAGGAAATTGAGCAAGTACTCAGACTCCTCCTTCTTGTATCCTTCAATGTGTCGAGTAAACTGAGGGTTGACAAACAATGATTTTCTCTTGGTCACGGGATGCTGTCGGACAACGGGATGGGCGTTCTTGACAGGCTCTCGTCGTACCACACCCCCTCTCACTCGAGAGTATTCAGCCTGTTCCTCGGCAGAGTGAACGGCCTTCAATCCCTGGAGTCTCTTCTTGAACTCGGGGGACAGCTTGTTGTACACTTCTTCAGTGTCAGTGAATACAGTGTCTCCACCACTGGCGGGCAAGTCCAGGATTCCCAAGAAGGTGGTTCCAGGAGGCTGCTTCTCATAGGTAACATCAGAATGCCAGGAGATAGCACTGATCCGGTCATTGGGTCGGAAAATCTTCTGGTTCTTTTTATCTATGTACACCAGATGGACCTCAGGGAAGTCCTTTGGTGAGCCGGAAGTGGGATGGATATGGTGTCGTCCAAAATAAGATGCAATTTTCAAAGCCTGTTCAATAGGGAGCTCTCTCAGATCTTGATCTCTGAACACCACGACACCCCGTTCAGCGACAAATCGAGCCAAGTCATTCTTACCTTCATCAGAGAGCTGAGACAATTGAACACCTCTAACCTCAGAACCAAATCTGGGGGAAATATCCTTGACAGAGTAGCCGAATTTGATCAATTGTTCAGAGGTGCTAGCTCTAATGTCAGCATCTGCCTCGGGCACTCCCTTGGGAAACAAGTTGTGCAATTTCTCATGGGCCAGTAAACCGGGGTCCTTGAAGTCAAACACCTCTAGAGGAGCATACTTCTGCGCGGGGTTATAGGTTGGTGCATAATTGGGGAATCTCAAACTGGCAAATCTTTCTTCAAGAGAGAGATATTCTTCTTTGTCACTAGGGTCTACTGGGCCCTTTTCCTCAAGATGAGTGACAGCGGAAGGAGGAAGTGATAGTACTGAAGTCATTATTCTACTATGATTTATATCTGAAGTGCAAATGTTTAACTGATAATGGAAAAAACCAACAATATGGCAAAACACTCGGACATTTATATAATCATTGTCAGTAAGATTTAGATTGCACAATCGAGATCAAAAATCACATCAATTCTGGCATATTATCGCACAGACTTACGAACTCTTACGTTATCAGTCATTTTTACTTCGGAGAGCGAAGTCATTTTGGTGGGAATGTGCATAGGTCTAAGTCTTAGCGGGTGGCTTGTTTAACGGCTAGCCACGATTTCGTGACCAGCGGCGTTGCCAAGGACAGTAATCTGACCAACCACAGCAACTCTTGCGCTGATGTCGCTGCTACTTATTTCGGAGACCGATAGTTTAGCGGGAGAGTCTACCCCTGGAGTACTAGTTAGTCAACTCCGTCAATGATCTTTGGAAGTTCAATACCGTTTTGGAGAAATCACGACATCTCGATAGACGTTTATGTCTTTTGATTATGCATGCACAATCACATGTATTTGCGGAGAGTCGCAGGGAGTGTTTAAAGAGAGGGGAGCAGTGATATTTCAGACGGTTTTAAGTCCAGAATACGATTCGTTTTGGGACCTGACCACAGTCGAATGAGTTGTGGTGCGACACACCGTGGAACCTACCATACCAGCAGACGTCATTACCCAAACCAGCACGCAATCACCCCGTGTATCGCGAAACTATATCTTTGTACAAAAATACCCAACCATCTCGGCTCACGAGTCAACCATATACAACCACTGTACAATCACACATTAATCAGCACGACCATACGCGAAATCGGAAAAACAGTATCCGCTCCTTTCGCACATTCTACACGAGTCTTTTACGATACATCGCTTTTACAAACATCGCCTTTGCTTTGCTACAGCAGACGATCCAGTTATAACGCTGATGAAATTTCTTACTAGATGACGCCATCCGTTGTTACAACTTCAGTTTCACGCTACCTCAAAAAAGGCTATGAATGTTGTAGGGAGTTAACTTTTGCATGGTATATACAACAGACAATAACGTGCACTCGAACCAGGTGCTAGATGATGTACTAGTTGAGTTCCTAGTACCTAATTAGGAGTTCGACATTTCTTCAAAACTTGCAAATCTGCGGCACTCCAGAATCCCCTGCATGCGGCGGATTAGAGTTGCATGAGATATGCGAAATTTGTATTGTACTATCAATTGATTAGTTTCCTAAATCAGGAATTAAATCGGCGATCGAGATGATGACCGACATTTTTAGCTACGTAAATTCCCGACTATTTCCTTCTTGCTTGGTTTAAACAGAATCTGGAGCTGATCATACCCGGCAAGCACACCAGCACTGGCCACGGCTCGCAGGATATTGGCCCCGCATCCCTTGAACAAAGACTTGACCCCCTCGGCAGCGATGATCTTGGTAAAAGCGTCGATGGAAGACTTGTACTTCACGGCTTGCCCAGAGGTCATCATCATTCTACGTCGGACGGTGTCGAGAGGATAAGCTGCTGTATTGGCACCGATAGTGACAGCCCATCCTAGTAAGAAGGAAGCGAGGAAATTGCCTTCCAAGGGTCCGGCTAATACCACTGGTTTCAAGGAGTCGTAGGTTCCAAACGAAAGTCCTCGATAGACAACTATACCAAGCAATGATGGCATGAACCCTCGGTAGAGACCAACAAATCCATCTGATTTCAGAGTCTTCTTGTACACATCAACAATTCCATTAAACTGTCTTTCTCCTCCCGTTTTGGCACTCTTAGCGTCACTGGCAAGCCGAGTTCTTGCAAAGTCCAAGGAATACACAAACGTGAGAGAACTGGCTCCTGCCAAAGCTCCCGAAGCAATATTTCCGGCAAACCAGGTCCAGTACCCGTCTGCTTTTTTGTAGCCAAACATGGCTTTGAACTTATCCTTGAAAGCAAAGTTCAAGGCTTGGGTAGGGAAGTATCTGATGACATTGACGGTGTTTCCTCTCCACAGAGAAACAACGCCTTCATCAGCAATAGTTTTTTTGAAACAATCAATCACTCCAGTGTAGTTTCTGGACAGGGTTCCCTGTTTAATCATTTCATCTTGATTTTGGATGAGAAGCTTGACTCTTTCGATGGGCGCAGCGGCTGACTTGGACACAGCTGCAGAGACTCCACCGAGGAGAAAGTCCAGCATGAAAGAGTTTTGGAATGTATTTTCAGGCATTATAATGAATGTCGAAGTAAGTAAGAAATGTATTTGGATAGTGAATAAGCTTGTGTCACCTATACCGGACCATATCATGTTTTTATATATGATCTGAACAATCGGAGACCGATACAACGCTTGCACAAATTATTGATGCCCCGGAGCCGTGACGCGACATTTTCCACAGTGGCTATCCACTCTTCTCCTATCAGAAGTTTCCGATTTCCTACGACACGAAGAGCTACAGTTATGGAATATGCTATATTCTTCTGCATACCGCTTTGCAGATTGCATGAAAGATGCATGTCGGGTCGGAGAAATTCGGTTCGATGAGTATTGCAACATTGGATAATGATGTCAGTGGGCACGATATGCCCGTGGAGTCGTCACATCCCTTACAAAGACAGAAATTACAAACAGAGGAATAAATAGAACGTGGCTCATCTTCTCAAGTAGCATAAATTCTACGTCTGCTCATTACCTATAAAACGAATGGAATATTACTCTACCTTGAAGTGCTTACTACGGAAGCCGTCAGGATGGTTCATACGCTGTGTTTCGGTGTTTCACTTAATCCGCATGACTCAGGGCTACTGTTTATAAAAACAAATCTTTTGATTGACGGCACAAACATTTATGCATTCAGCACACGAGCCCTTCCCCCAGTAATAATGGGGTACGTAAACAGTATAATTGTGCTTACGGTACGTATAACTTACCCCACTTTGGCATTTTATCTATTTCTCCCCCGGTTGCAGCAAATTATGCACCCTCCCGTCTACATAGTCATCTCTGACTAATCAAACCCACGTGCGCTCGTTCTGCCTTCCATACAAAGCGTGCAAAATAATATTATATTCTTCCTCTTCTCTTTCCTCGAACCTTTTTCTTCCGCACAGCAGGCTGTCTCCGCAATTTTCCAGTAATATATATAATGTCGTCAGCCCCTCTGTTGCAAGCTGCTCCGGGTATGTAAATGAACGAATCAGCTAGCCACAAAATATATAGATAAAACATTATACTAACCAAGGTAAAAGAATTGCCTTGCCTACTCGGGTCGAACCCAAAGTCTTCTTTGCTAATGAACGAACGTTCTTGTCATGGCTCAATTTCACTGTCATCCTCGGTGGATTGGCAGTTGGTTTACTCAACTTTGGTGATAAAGTGGGCCAGATCTCGGCTGGACTTTTCACTTTGGTCGCTATGAGCACCATGGCCTATGCTTTGGTTACGTATCATTGGCGAGCTGCTGCTATTCGACGAAGAGGCAGTGGACCTTATGATGATCGATTTGGGCCTACCATGTTGTGTTTTTTCCTGCTTGCTGCAGTAATTGTAAATTTCATTCTACGTATTCGGGCGTAAGTACTAGTGCTTCGCAAGTGTGTAGATCTCATAATATTAATAGCATTTTTTCATCAGCAAGTATATCGGAGAATAAAGTTGTAGTTTTCAAATCGTAGTTTTCCTCGGTCACCACTCCGGTCCTTCCGTCGTAACTCACTCCACTGATCCCTTTCGATCTCGATAACGGTGCGCTCTTAGTCGACTGCCAGTCTCGGTCCTTTTAGATCGACTACAGTTGATCCTATTCGGTAGCATGCCAAACCCTGAAATATGCACCGATCGACGACAAAAAATTAAAACGAAAAAAATTAAATATATTTCAGGCTCTTTCATATAGTAAATCAACCAGTACTACAAAATCAAAAATGAGAATCAAGAAGAAGGGAACCAGTGGAGCTGCCAAAAACTACATCACCAGAACTCAGGCCGTCAAAAAGCTTCAAGTCTCTCTGGCTGATTTCCGAAGACTCTGTATCTTCAAAGGAATATATCCGCGAGAACCTCGTAATAAGAAAAAGGCCAATAAAGGGTCGACTGCTCCCACCACTTTTTATTACAGTAAAGATATCCAGTATCTGCTTCATGAGCCTGTGCTGGCCAAGTTCAGAGAACACAAGATCTTCGCCAGGAAGCTCTCCAAGGCTCTGGGACGAGGAGAAGTTGGAGACGCCAAGAGACTCGACGATAATCGTCCTAGATATAAGTTAGATCACATTATCAAGGAACGATACCCTACGTTTCTTGATGCTCTGAGAGACTTGGATGATCCCTTGAGTATGTTGTTCCTGTTTGCTGCTCTGCCGGCCACAGACAAGGTCTCGTATCGAATCACTCAGGACGCAGAGAGACTGTGCAATGAGTGGATGGCGTATGTTGCTCGAGAAAAACTTTTGAGAAAAGTTTTCGTCAGCATAAAGGGTGTCTACTATCAGGCTCGAGTTCGAGGACAAAACATCATGTGGTTGGTGCCATTCAAGTTCCCTCAGAATGTTCCTTCTGATGTGGATTTCAGGATCATGTTGACGTTTTTGGAGTTTTATACCACCTTGTTACAGTTTGTGCTCTACCGGTTGTATGTCGAGAACAACCTGGTCTATCCTCCTACCGTGGACAATGAAAAGTTAAAGGGAGTCGGGGGAATCAAGGCATATGTATTGGAGTCCAGAAAGCCTGTGTCATTGTTACCAGAGGTGGTGGAAAATAGTGAGGAAGTTGACAGTAAAGCTGCTGACAAATCAACGAAACCGTCAAAACAAACCCCTACACTAAAAATGGATAAGATCGTTAAAGCTGACAATGACCAGGAGGACGAGCAAGAAGATGTTGAAGAGGAAGATGACGACGAGACAGAAAACAACCTCGACACCTTCAATGCTATCCCTGCCACTGAAACTGCTGCTAGTGACGTTCTCGCTCAGCCTCTTGCTGATGATGATCAAATCAGCAACCTGTTTAGCAATTTCACATTCTTCATTGGCCGGGAAGTCCCCTTGGATTTGGTGGAGTTCCTCCTTCTTGCTTTTGGAGGCAAAACCATTTCTGAGAGTGCATTAGACGAACTCATTGACAATGAAAACGAAGCCGAGAGCAACTCCAAATCTGTGATTGATCAAGTTGATCTTGAGCAGGTCACCCATCAGATCTGTGACCGTCCATCCATTGCATCTAAGGTTGCAGGACGAACCTACGTCCAGCCCCAGTGGATCTTTGATTCCATCAACAAGGGTACTCTGTTATCCGTGGCTGAGTATTCTCCTGGTGAGACTCTCCCACCTCACTTGAGTCCATGGGGAGATGCTGCCGGATACAACCCTGAAGAGGCACTCGAAGCCGGAGAAGATGAGGAGAGCGACGGGTCAGCCGACGAAGCTCTGGAAGACGAAGTAGAGGGGCCTATCGAAGCTGACGAGGAGGAAGAAGAGGAAGACGATGAGGAAGCTCTTGAGGCACAGAAAGAACTTGAAAAGGAGGCAGCTGGTATCAAATACTCGGAACAGAAAACAGATAGTGATGACAGCAAGGAGAAAAAGAGAAAGCGAACTGCTGCAGACAAAGAGCAAGAAGAGAAGGAGTTGCGAAAGATTATGATGTCCAACAAGCAGAAGAAGTTGTATAATAAGATGCAATATGGCATTGACAAGAAGAATGCCAGACAGGAGGCACTCCGAGAGAAACGTCGAAAGCTGGAGGAAACCAAGTCCAAGTTGAAGAATTAGGGTGTATAAAGTATAGAGTAATGCATACGTTAAGTCATAAAAAAGTCGTGAGCGAGAACGCCAAGAACTGAGCACTATAAACTAAGCAAGGTCTCGATGGTAAGGTGTCTCAGAGCTTAGTTCTTCCTTTGGATGGTGTTTCTTCACCTCCTCCTGATTCGCGTGTCAAAACTATTTCTATCAGGAGTTGTCAGCTCAAATAATGTGGACATGTCGGCTTGAAACTTCTCTAGCTGAGACGTAGCACTGATCGTCTCTGGATCAGGAAGTTGCCGAACATCCACATATGCTTTGACGGCCCAACGGCCAGACTTGTCAAGAAGCTTTAACGGCTTATAAGAGTTTGCCTGTTCTAACAAATTCTCTGCTTCGTCTAGTTCCATCGGTTGATCTGCCGAAGAAGCATCCGCAGTTTTACTACTTTCATCTTTTACGCACAATCTATATAATTTCAAAACTACATCTCCAAACACGTACTCGTAGCTTCGAGTCCAGTACTCGTACTCAAACTGATAGCCCAAGTCGCTGATAAATTCAAACGCATCTCCATCCATTACGTTAGTATTTAATACTGTTTGAGACACGGCTTTACGCTTGCCAGCCTCTGGGACTTCGCTTATATTGAAAGACCAGTTCAGGTCCTGCAGTTGTTGCGGATTTTCCGTATAGCCAGCGATCTGGCCACGGCTTACATCCGCTACGCTTGCAGAAGACGTTATTCTATACTGCTCTGCCTGGTCTGCTTGCGCCATACCAGGCTGATATGGATGTTTTATAGTCCAAACTACATTATGAGTGAACCCGACAATGGGATTCATGCCTGAGAGGGCAGAAAGGGTGTGAAGAGTGATGTTCAGGTCGCTTTCACGCAACGTCGCATGTAGAGATAGTTGTTGAGGCATTGGACTGTGGAATTGGACTGCAGTCAGATGAATTAAACTAAGTGCTAAACGTTTATGATCATGAAGTCGGAGGGTCGCACTAAGTTAAACTCGATCTACATGGAGATCTCTGTGCGGCTTCTGTCGAGCCTGCATAAACCTGCATATATGTCAGGGCTTTTCGTATTTATACGAGCGAGCAATACGCAAGCCACAATCTTCTTAGCTCATTTTCCCTTTTTCTCTATATAAGTTAAGATTGGAGTGTTAGTCGATTGCTTTTTCAAAACAATTTACATGACTAAACTCAATCCCAAAACCAAAGAAGCCGAGTTTGGCGGAGCTCTTGGTGCGCTGGCCATCTCCGTTGGCCTGCCTCTGCTCACCAACGTGTTATATTTTGCCTGCAATGAGAAAGGATGTCCAGCTACTTGGACCTCGATCCAGCCGTACTTGTATGAATTCAAGAAAACGCCACTCATGTCCGTTGAGGCATGGGCCGCATATTTGGCATGGTTCTTTGGCCTGGTTCTTTTGGACCGAATCGTGCCTGGGAAAGTGGCTCAGGGGACTGAACTCAGAGATGGCCGCAGGTTGACGTACAAGTTCAACGGTACTGCTATCACGGGGATCCTTGTAGGTATTTTGGCTACTAGAGCGTATCAGACACAGTGGCAACTTCCCGAACTGGTGTTTATATATGACCATCTACTGGAACTGGCCAATGTCACTATTGTGTTTTCGTTTCTTCTGGCGACCTATGTCTATGCTGCCTCTTTTCTGCACAAGAAAGAACCGGTTTTAGCTCTCGGTGGCAACACTGGCAATCCTATCTTTGACTGGTTCATTGGTAGGGAACTGAATCCTCGGATAGGGCTGTTTGACATTAAGACGTTTTGCGAAATGAGACCCGGTTTACTACTATGGGCTCTGATAAACCTCTCAATGGCCCACCACCAGTACTGGAAGTTCGGATTTGTTACTGATAGTATGATTCTTGTGTGTGCTTTCCAGATCTACTACGTGATCGAAGGCACTCTATATGAGTCTGGAATCTTGGGTATGATAGACATTACGACCGATGGCTTTGGGTTCATGTTGGCTTTTGGAGATCTCACATACGTTCCTTTCACATATACGATGCAGTCCCGATTCCTGGCCGACCATCCGGTTGATCTGGGCTACTGGGGAATAGCTGGAGTACTTGCTGTCTACTTTACTGGACTGTACATATTCCGATCATCTAACAATGAAAAGAACGCTTTCAAGAATGGACATCCCTCGGCAAAAGGCCTCAAATTCATTACTTCCAAGGCAGGTAATAAGCTGATTACTTCTGGCTGGTGGGGAACTGCCCGACATATTAATTACTTTGGCGACTGGATCATGGCTTGGGCAATGTGTCTGCCTACAGGGTTCAGCACTCCTATTCCTTATTTCTTTGTGCCTGCATTTGGATCTTTGTTACTCCATCGTGAGCAGCGAGACGAAGCAAAGTGTTCGGAAAAGTATAAGGAGACCTGGTTGGAGTACAAGAGAAAGGTTCGATGGAGGATCATTCCCTATGTGTACTAAACCTGGAAAAAAAACTGTAGTATAATGTATATACTAGTAACGATAATATATATATGTAAGTATATAATGTAATATAAGTGATTTAAATTCATAGGCTAGACCAGTATGTCTCATAATTCTTTGTTTCCATATCATACACAATAGTAGTTTTATCAGAAGGATTGCTATACCTTTAATTTCCTCTGGTCAACGATCCTTCTTTGATTTCTCGGGTTTTTCACCCCCTACAGCCTCTTCCCCAGTATCCTCTGTGAAAGCTACGACTATATAACCAATAAGAACCACGTTGGCCACGAAAGCAGCAATTCCTCCCGACCAAATTGCATTGCCATCAAAAGCAGCCTGAGCCAGGAAGAACGCAGACAGTGGTCCCAAGACCATTGCGCCGGTGAAGAAGACGAGTTTTCTTATCACCGAGCTGGTTAGTTGGGGGAAAACCACAGTAATTTACAGTACAAACAGTTGATTTACATACGCTGGAATTTCAGGTCGAGTGGACATTGTATAATTCAGATATATAGGATCATCAAAGGTTTAAATAGTGCATACGTATTTATGTGGTTACGCGGCTGGGCTCAGTTAGTTCCTCGACAAGTTAAATTGAACAACACGGTATAACTGAACTACACGTGAATATTACACTATGAGTGATGGGGTCGAATAGTGTAGGAAATACACGAGCATTGAAGAGAGCGAGAGCAAACGAATATGATAGTGTTGTATTAGATAAAAAGAGTGCTGTAAATAGCGTAAATGGTGTAAATAGTGTAAAAACTGCAAAACACCACCAACAACCACTCGTAAAGAAACCGTGGATTCCTGTTACAAATGGGTGCAAAAACAGTATTGGTGCAATCCTACGTGGTATAGCAAAAGACCAAGTAGCTGGTATTGCAAATGAGAGTAGAATACATGAAATAGATACGTTTTTAGGATCGGTGCTAGGCTCAATTGATGATAAACTAGATCAATTGACTCTCCCGCCTGGGATACGAGAATTCCATTTCGACTATGAGGAAATGGTGAAAGAAATTGGGCGACTAAAGACAGAAAAGGTAGCTTTAATGGCAGAAGTTGGGGGATTAGAGGCCGTGGTGAGAGACGAAACCGAGCAGCTGGAAGCAGAAGAACGACAACTGGAATCGTTGAAACAACTAGTCCAAACAGAAACAAAAGTGTCACAGTTTGTAGAAAAGATGAAAGAAACTGGATACGATCTAATAGATAGTACTGTCACTGGTTCAAAACCGAACCTATTTGATTCGGCTCAAGACATCTCGCTTGAGCGGGACATCCTGTAAATCCCCGAAGCCATGACCGTTGTCATGTTTATAAACTAACTACAAAACTATGTATTTATAAACTATACACTATAAAACTATATACATGTAACTGTTATTTAATATTATTTATTGTAAACCAGTGCTATCACTTGCACATCTGATCGTCTCCACACCCCGCGTACACCTCATCCCACAAAACATCTCATCACCACAGTTATCGTGAAACTACCCGCCGTGTGCTGACCTCAAATCAGACATACTGGATATATTGTCACATATATCTTTGTATTTCTTGTACCGTCGACCCATTTGGAAACGCGGGGATTTGCAAGGGACTGTCTACAAGAAGGGTTTTGGTGTTGATTGATACAACATCCAAAGACATAAAACCCCAGGGATCTCTCAAGCGCGGAATTATATTGAAACAATATTTCCAGCCTGTGCTCTCAGTTCAGTTTTGAAAAGAGGCATCTTATACGGTTTTCCTGAGACGAGTTCTAGGCGCGCTTGAAACTTCACGTGGTTTGAACGTTTAGGTAATCGATTTCCGCGATTGAACGTCGTTGCGTTTTGAATTGTTAAGCCACCCCGGGGAGAGGTTAGGGATACTTTTAAGAGCTCGAGGGGCCGGCGAATTTCGTTCAGGTCACCAGAAACAGCTTGCGGTTTTCTTTTAAATTGACGTTGGACTGACCCCTGTACCATGAGCACAAAAGGGGGAGCCCGACAACAACCAAAAAATGGGTCTTGGAGAAGAAGTGACACCAATGTCAGCCAATCTCTGAGAAGAAACAACACCGCCAACCAAAAGTCAGGCGGTGGTAACAATGGCGGCGTGTCTGCGTCCAACGGTGTTGCCAAGCACGGGTCAGGGCCACCTGGCGCCGCCGCTGGTCTTGCCACTGCCGCGCCATCATCGAAGGATCATGTATCTGACGACTTGACAAAACACATGCATGATCGATTCACGTATCTGCTGGCCAAATCAGTCGGCTGTACTGCCATAGTGACTGTCGCATCAGGCGCGCGGTTCAAAGGGATTTTCGCGGCTGCCCTGACCGAGGGTGAGTTGGGTGTGGTTCTCCGAGAAGCGGAAAAGTACTCTCCTGCCCCAGGAGAAGATTCCAAGGAGGACCCTGTAACCTACGAACAGCTGGTTATCACGCCTAAAGATCTTGTAGATATTTGCATGGAGGGTCCAGACTTGACTCCCGACAGACCTTCTACTACTGCTACTGCTACTGCTGCTGCTGCTGCTGCCTCGTCATCATTTTCTTCTTCTTCCCCGCACCAGGGTTTCAAGACTGATACGGACATTTCTGGCCGATCCCAGCTGGTGGAACGAGAACTTCAAAGATGGAGTCCCGATGAAAGTGAATCGTTGCTATCGACTGCTTTAGAAGATTCAGTAGATCATCATCAAGGTGCCCAACACTGGGATCAGTTCGCGGTGAACAGACAGAAGTTTGGTGTAGAGTCGACGTACGATGAGCACTACTATACCACTAGAATTGACAAGAGTCATCCGGAATATAAACAGCGAGAAAAAATGGCGGAAAAAATTGCTGCAGAGATTGAACAGTCTGGGCATGGAGGTAATGTACATATTGCAGAGGAACGAGGAATTGCTATTGACGACAGCGGATTAGACGAAGAGGACAAATATTCTGGAGTAGACAGAAAGGGTGGAGTGCCTTTATCAGTAACAAACGATGGTCTCCAGCGACAGCATTCCCCTGTCCACGTCGCTCCTCAGCCTCAATCTGCTGGTAAAATCCCCGTCAAAATTCCTGCCCCTAGTTCCTCCACTGGCAAATACACACCCCCTGCTTTTCGACCACCCACTGGGGTCAAAAACAATGCCGGAGTACCATATGACCCTGCCATCATCTCCAGCTCCATGGCTGCTCCTCCCGACAGCACTATGGCACCACCACCTGCTCCTGCTCGTAAACCGGCAGGAGTTCCTCGAGTCGTGGAACCACACAAACATCCCGACCTGCCCTCCAAATCCAACGGTATTGAAAGCGAGCTCGCTGGCAATTTCCGACAATTTGTTTCTGTCGAAGTGGAGAGACTACATCAAAAGAAACAATATCTACAAAAGAAGGAAAAGTCTGAACGATTGCATGATTTCAAAAAGTTCTCAGAGGATTATAAGATTGTGACCCCTGTCCCTCCTGATTTACTTCCTATCCTTGGAAAGAGCAAATCTCGGGCTGCAGCCTCTGCTTCATCCTCGCCTGTAACTACCGCCACAAGCACGGTTGCCAAGGAGCTGTCCCCTGCAGTCACTCCGGCGGCTACTGCGATTGCTTCCAAATCAACCGCTCCCTCGAGTGCACCATCCACCACAGCGGGCACTCCCGCTAAGCCTTTAACTCCGGCGAATGAAATCACTGCTGCTACCACTCAAGCTTCACTCTCTCCTGTGAAATCAGATGTGCAGCCCGTAGCTGAGAAACCATCTGCTTCGCCATCTCCAGCACTCACAGATAAAGACAAAAAGCCGAAATTCAATTTCAGCGCTCCCGGATTTGTATTCAAACCAAATCCCTCAGCAAGTTCCTTCACCCCTTCGTTCCCTTCCTCTTCGTCCTCACCGATATCTGCAAAACCACAGATTTCGCGTACACCAACGCCGTCAACATTTTTCGGAACAAACAAAACAATCAATCATGTTAGTAGAAAAGGAAGATTTAACCCTTTTACGCGGGCAAAGGCCGAACACACAGGAACTGAGCAGTTCCACATTGAAAGGTCATTTGTTACACCACCCACGTGGAACGCGACGGTGGAACGGTCATATGTCGAATCATTCCCTTTTCTTGATGTCATGCAACCCTACATGGGCGGTCCGCGAAACGGGGCAGCAGGAGCATTCCCAGGGTCTCCTGGAATGGCGCCCAATTTTGTTCCTGTCATGCCAGCATTCGACGAGCGAGGGGCGCCAGTTGTGCCTGCAAACTCGCCACCGCCCATGCCTGGAATGATGCCTGCAATGGGATATCCTCAATATTCTCCTATGTATAATCCTCAGTATTACAACGGACGGCCGCCTCAGCAGTTCATTGCCAGTCCCCAGATGGGTTTTGGCATGGGCTATCTACCTCAGCAAGGATATGTGTCGCCGCGAGGTAACCAAACGTCAATGGTCCCTAGTGGAGGAAATAGTGGGTTTTACTACTCATCATCATCACAGCAGCATGGTCAACATCCACCTCCCCAGCAGCCTATGAGAGGTCGAAGTCCGCATTATTCTCGGCACAACTCTGTCAGTTCTCATGGACCAGAAGAAGAAAAGCAGTAACCGTAGCTGATACAAAATGGGAATATAAATGTATTGTAGAGAAGACCTGTAGAATGTATTTATTTTTCCGTTGCAGTACTGTGACTGGACTGTCGTAGCTCAAATCGTAGACCCCCATTTTACCCACCCTGCATAAAATTATGCATGGGGAAATAATCCGTCTTTCATCCTTCGTCTTTCATCATGAGTTCGTGGATCAAAGGACCAAAATGTGGAGTGAATAACTGTAACTCCCGGCTATGGAGGATAGTAGAGGGTCAGAGAGTCTGCCGCAATGGCCATGTCCGTGAAGGAGACATTGAGATTGGCGATGATGACGACGAGTTTTACAGTCAAAGGACTCTGAAAATCCCAACTCAGTCGTCACAGCAGCTGGGTACGGCTGATAAGGGAGACGAAGCACTTTATGGCGCTAAAGCCTCGAAGCTCTACATGCAGTCTCTGCAGTTTCTGTTGCAAAAACAGATCAAATGGCTGATTGACGTCAAATCGGTGCCCTCTGAACTGGAATCTGTAGTGCGGAGCTTCTGGGCCGTATATGTCGATGTCACAGACTTTGCCAGAGAGGAAGCTCGGTCTAGTAGAGCTACCAGTGTCAAAAGTGATGATGAGCAGACAGCAGCTTTCCCGAGTTTCCACAGGAGACATTACTTTTCTGCCGAGTACATCCATACCATTTCTCTATGCTACTTGGGATGTGTATTCTTAAAAGTCCCTATATATCTATATGATTTCCATCGCTGGGCTTATCGTTGCGAGTTTCCCTATATTAGCGGAATGTACCACTTGCCTGAGAAGTATATGAAGCGGTTGTCATACTATCATCAGAAGTTTCTTCGGCCAGACGTGCCCAGCATAACAATGCTTCAAAGATGCACTCAGCTTTTGGTTTGGTACTTCTCGGCAACAGCAGAAGTAGATTTCCCGAGCCCAAGCACTGAACCATTGGCTATAAAGATGCTGCGAGACTTCTTGCTCCCACCGGAAATATATCCAGCAGTGCTTCGTCTGAGTGAGCATGTCAGTTTAGATCTGAAGCTGAAACCTAGTCGTCAAATGTCTGCACAGAAATTTGGAGAGCTGAGTTTGATGGGAGTTATAGTTGTTTCCATAAAGTTGATTTATGGACTAGATGAGTTGACTCGCATTCCAAGCACTGACACAGAGCCAACGTCTCATGTTATGGACTGGGATCTTTGGTTGGATCTACTACGGAAGTTTTGGCTGCAAGAGGAAATTTATCCCATCATGGATGAGAGAGATGTATTCTATTGGACCCCAGATAGGATAGATCGGTACCTTAACTGGTTCCACGACATGCTAGGTAAGAGTACAGAAACCACTGGGCGGAACCCATCTCGAACGAAAATGTATAATATGTTCCCTATCGGTATATATGACGACGATGGGAAGGTGACGAAACAGAGCGATACCAACGAAGAAGACTCGGTGGAAAAGGACAAGTGCATAAATGACATGGTCGTACTGACTCAGGGTACTACCAGGAAGTTTGACTTCCATGGCGAGCTGGAGAGCATTCAGAGGGCCGGAGTAACTTTGACTCCTGGTGCCCGATATCGCATGTTTACTGAAGTCGCGGAGATACCTGAGTTTATTAACACCGTGTATGAGGTAGCAGGTAGAATGTGCGGAATAAAAGTTTCGGACATAAGGAAATACGTGAAATGGATAGAAGAGATTTTAAATGTGCGACCAATGGGCATTGTTGTGCGAGGAAAGGGAGCGCAGAGCAGTGAAGCTGACAATGCTGAACGTGTTGACCATGCTGACCATGTTGACGGTGCTGATGAATGAGGTCATCAACCTCAACCTATTTATTGTAATATTAATGTTATTTTTTCAAAATAAGCTGCATTTCCTTAACGAGGTCATCAACCTCCACCTATTGTAATTTTTTTCATAATAAACTGCATCACCTTATAAATAATATCCTATCCTCATGGAAAACTTTACACTGACATCTTCATTTCAATCTTTTTCTGAGGCTTATAGTCTTTCACAATGAAATCCTCGTATCGGAAATCATCAATGTTCTCGACCTTTCTGGCAAAAGACAGCGTCGGAAATTTCCCAGGTACCCGCTCCATCTGAATCTTGAGAGCGTCTACATGGTCCACATATACATGAGCATCTCCCATGGTGTGTATGAACTCTCCACACTCTATATCACAGACGTGGGCAATCATTTTGGTCAGGAGAGCATATGAGGCAATGTTAAAAGGCACCCCCAGGCCCATGTCGCAGCTACGCTGGTACATCTGACACGATAGTTCTTTCTTGCCATTTTTAGTGCTCACGAAAAACTGCGCAAACATGTGGCATGGCGGAAGAGCCATGTCTTCCATATCAGCCGGGTTCCAGGCAGACATGATGATCCGACGGTCATACGGCGTCTCTTTGATCTTTCGAATGACTTCGGCCAGCTGGTCAACTCCCTGGCCACTGTAGTCCGTATCACAGTCTTTATATTTAGCACCAAAATGTCTCCACTGAAATCCATACACGGGACCTAAATCGCCCTCTCGTCGATGGCCTAACCCTCGCTTATCCAGAAACTCTCTGCTGCCGTTGCCATCCCAGATATGGACGCCCTTCTCACTCAACAACGTAGAGTCGGTGCTGCCCTTGATGAACCACAATAGTTCCTCCAATACGCCTTTAAAATACACCCGTTTAGTGGTCAGCAGCGGCAAGACGTCATCTCTGAGGCTGAAGCGGAGCTGCGGAGGTGCGAATATGCTGAAAGTACCAGTTCCTGTACGATCCTCGCGTTTTTCACCCTGCTCTATGATTTCTCGGCAAAGTTCAAGATACGCCAGCTCTTCTTTGTTGTGATGTTGGATCTCTTCGGCTGTCATAGTTGCCAATAAATTATTTGTAAATTGAACAGAGATCAGGACGCGTTTTTCAATTAAGAGGACGTGCCAGGAGGGTAAGTGGAGTGACTCAAAGTCATACTTGGAGTTACGGTACATATATTTACTTGATGCATCATGATGAATGCTTGCCATTGATACTTATTAGCCTTTGAAGGTCTCATAAATATCTTGCTCGCATATTTAATAATATAATCTGTTCGTAGCCTGTTATTTCTTGTCACATAGTAAACTCCTTGATAAACCACTCCTCAACATCAAACAGTGGGTTCGTATTCAAGTCTGTCCAGTTCTGGTCAGGCAGCACTTCAGATACCTGAAAATCACGTAACGTAGCGTCTTTAAATGCAATATTACTCAAAGACCGCTCTCGCGACACCGAGATCAAGTGCTGTGCAGTGGAAAGCGCCTCTTTTGGCAAATGGCTTTGATACGTGTTGACTGTCGCTTGTAGTTGGTCAATAGCGATTGGGAGAAGAGATACAAAATCTGTGGTATCATACCATAGACTCATACACACTGCTTGGAATGGGACGCTAGCCACATTCCACCAAGGCTGCTTTTCCTCCAATAGCTTCTGGTTACCTTCAAATGCCTTTTTTAAAATAGATATCGAAGCAGCGCTGATTGCGGTTCCTGGTGACAAAGAAACCGACACCATTCTCCTAAGTAAACATAAACAGATATCTGCCTTAAAGAGCCTGATAGTCGCCGACTTATCTGGAATAGCACAAAGCAAGTCAAAAAGTTTCTCCAGAGCTCCCCTATCCACGGGCCCCTCTGTAACTAGATCCTCTCCCTCCCGAAGTATTTGAATGACTTGTACAAATTCTATCGTACAGGTATCTTCTTCTGCTTCCAACATTGGAGTCGTGCGAGTTGAGAGAGTAACAGGCGAAAGACCGTACTCCAAACACAGTAATTGATTCAGAGCCCAGGCCACCCAGTAATACCGTCGGCGCATCTGTATATCGGCCTGTTCGGGCTTAGACTGTCCAACGGCCACAATATCATTTTCAGGCATCTCTTTGTGTAGACCCCATATCTCCGCTATATGTACAGCAACATGACTCGCCATACAGGCGTAGTTTGGACGTGTGGTCAGTCTGGTATACACTGTCCGTAAAATCCAGGCAGCGAGGCAGTCCAGATCCATTCCTCCCACCGCTTCACTGAGAATCAAATCCAAAATATCATATGCGTGTTTCACTAAGTCATTCTCATGCTTATGTGCCGACGCAGCAGCAAAGTATGAGCCCAGAGATGTCACCATGCAAGCGAGAGCTTCAAAACTCGGGTGGTACTTTTCAGTGTCTGCCCAAAACCCTTTCAACCGCTCAAAGTAATCTTCACGGTGCAGAAAGCCAAAAGTCGAATGTACGGACCCAAAATATAAGTCAGACAACGCAAGGCATTCCTCCCAAGTTAAGAGGGTTCTGATCTTTGATTCATACGGAGAGCGTCTCTCAGGACGAAGACTCAAGTTCCACCCGAACGAATGTGGCCGAGGCGGATTAATATCATTTAGTTCGCGGCCCAATAGAAACGGGAAAGTCACTGCACTATGAGCTGGCAAGAATCTGCCTCGATACTTGTTCATTACGATCCTCGTGGAATGGGTACGGCGGGAGTAAATCGGCTGCGGAAATGGATCTTTCTGTGTCTGAGCAGGTGTTGAGCCGGCACCTGGCTCGCTGTATACACATCTATAGCCATAACCGGCACATGAAGAGCACGGATTCTTACCGTCGCATTTCCTCTTTCGCCTGCGGCATTCGCTACAAGCGCGATAGGAACGAACTCGCGATGAAGTATCGCTGGGGCTTTCGGGCAAAGCTGCACGTTTGGGCATCCTGTTTAGCTGTGGATAAAGAAATAAGAATTTATCCCATAGACAAGCACTTTCAGCTCAATTGTTTGGATAAGTCTGTCCGGAAGAACTTACGCGTTGATATGGCTTTCACGGAAAAAGTAGAGTAAAATGGAAAGATCGAAGAGTGGATGTCTTCTGATAGTGAAGGATACAGGTCGGTCAGCAAATAACAACATATCATTAAAAATTATATAGACTATGCTTCATAAACAAGGATATGGGCCTAAGAGAACTGGAATCTCGCTATTTATAAAGTGTCAATGTTAATTGATTGAAGTCAGTGGAACAAAACGTTATGTCGATCGTGTCCAAATTGGGATGTAGCCGCACATTAATTAATGCACCGATGATCTGTTTATAAGTGACATCTTATATTCTTTCCGAGAGGACCTTATTATCTATATGCTTTCCTCCGAACTCTTTAATCCCAAGCTCACCTCCAATTCTCCAAACATCTTGATAATCTCATTATCAAGTCCCGACGCCTTATATGCGTGCTTGGTCTCCTCACTTAATCCGTCATGCTTAAGAGCGTACTCTAAAATCTCAACTGAAATTTTGATAGCCGGTGCAGTCTCAACTGCTGGCATATGAAGACCTTGGACAATATCTCTCAGATGTCCAGTGGCTTTAGCACCTCCTCTTTGTCCATATGAGCATATTCCAGCCGGCTTACCGGCCCATTCAATGAAAAGATAGTCCAGAGCGTTCTTCAGACTAGCAGGAATACTCCAGTTGTACTGAGGAGTTATGAAAATAAACGCATCATACTGTTTAACGAGAGCCGACCATTTTCGAGTTTGCTCATGTGCGTAATGCGGGGTTGGGTTCTCCTTTGGCAGCATGGCAGGAATAGCAGGCTCATTGTATAAAGGGAGATTTTGATCTGCTAAATCAACAGTCTCGAGCGAAACAGAGTTGGGGATCAGAGGCTGTAAAACATCTGTGACATACTTTGCGATATGTGGATTGATACGGGGCTCTCTCGTACTGCAAATGATAGCGGCGATTCTTTTGGTAGAAGTCATGGCGAGTATTTGTTTCAACTGAATAAACTGTATCTCATTGTCGAGGAAAAGCTAATTTATATATGATTTTAACTTTCGGGTATAGAAGATCCGGTCCCTTCGTAACGAGCGGGGATATTGCGGATATTGCGGACTGACGATCAATTAGAATTGCGCAGCTGCGATCCGATATATCGGGGAACCGACAACTCAATTGTAGATGAGCTAACGAAGGTCCCAACTGTAAAAGGTAATTATTCGTTTCGAATAGAACCAATCTTCTTGAATACGGGCTAATGACGACTTGAATCATTCAACAGAAATACCGGAAACATCAAATTTGGTCCATCGAATTTTCTTCTACAGCTAGACCGTCGATCTATATGCGAGATAATGCAGGAAAAAGTACATATGATACCAATTCTTGCAAGTATTCATTATCAGATGGATGTAAACTATCCTCAGTTTGAACTTTTGTATTTAATTTTTTTTTGTCGTTCATTTTTTGGACTCCGAGAAAGCCAAAGCAGCTCATCCGTATTGGAGTTTCCTCAAACTATGAATGAAGAGCCGTCTCCGAAGTATTGCACATAGGCTTAATAAATGATAAAGTGTGGACATAAAGTTAGAATATCGGGTGCTTGCTCGAATTCTACGAAGAAGAATTGCTAATTCAGTAAATTATAAAATATTTTTTTTATAAATAATATGGAATAATCCTGCAAATCCCAGCCGTCTTTTGAACTTTTGACTCTTCATCAAACAGGCGGTACTATATTTGCCCCTTGAAAGCACTTGGCGCCTGCGATCCAGCAGAAGGACTTTCTGGGCAACACTAGTGGTACTCTCTTTGCTCCAGCCGAAATTCAAGAAGTAAATTTTGCCGTCAAACCATCTCATATTTGGCTGTCGAATGTCGCAATGAACAATCCCCTTAGAATGGATCATATCCAAAGCTCTAACAGCCTGCACAAAGTGCTCAAAGTTGTTCCAGTCAGGCATCTCGTCACCAAGATCTTGCAACACAAGAAAAGGACCACAATCACCATCCCAGGGAAACTCATCACATTCTTCCATGATATCATAACATATCGGGATGCCATCTCCTTGGAGGTCTTTGAGGATATGATACATAGCCATCTCATTGAGAGACTCGGCAAGGCGATCAACTACCTCAGTCTCATCAGCGAACACATCATTTTCGCTCACGACAAAGTCGTGATGCAACCAGCTTGTGACCTTAACAACGCAACTTTTAGAAGGATGCTCTACCGAGTCTCCGAGCTTTGAGCCATCAACCCTGTAGACGTGAGAATCGTATTCTTCTCCTATCTGAACGGCAACGGCGGAAGATAGATCAACCTTCTTGAAAGTGCAATGACTACGGATTTCTCTAAGTGCCTCTTGGACAATACCACGAGCAACTTCAAGCAAACTCTCAATTTCTCCCACACTTTTTCGTCTAAATCGCCTTTTATATCTTCAAGACTTCGCAATGGCTTCTTAAGCAAGTTCAGAAACTGGTTAACCCGAGCCCTGTACTTCATAGGATCCGCCTGTTCTTCGAGAAACTCATCAATAGCTTCCGTCAAAAATACTAACAAAAAGAGACGCTGAACATTGAGCTATCATTTTCAACAATGATATACCTAACTCCAGAAACCATATCGTGTAACAACTTCTCGGAAGACTTTCCTACGGTCGCTTTCCCAAGCTTGGCTTTTGCCTCCCACAACTGGGCCCGTGTCAAACCCTTTTTGCGAACTGCTACTGTGGAACCGAGGAAAACAACGATTGTTTGATCGCCATCAGTCAGAGCGAATCTTCTGGTACCACGTATTAGACAGTCATCAAACACTTGGTTTACAGCGTCAAGGAAGTTATTAAATCCTTTTCGACTTCGCGCGAGCTCGGGCCCAAGCTCAGCATTATCTGCGAGTCCGAGAGTTTCTCGCACTCTATCAGGCATTCTGAAAATTGTATACATACCACAACCAATCAACGTTCTTTTTAGTTTAGTCTCAAACAACATAATGGCAGAGTAAAAACGTCGAAACTGATCGCCCGTCATTTTTGTCTCCCCGGTAGCCATAGCGCAAGTGAAATCCGGTTGTCCGCCAACATTAAGCCTTTCTGACAGATATTTAATGGTGTCGATAGGACAGGTGTCATCTCTTTCTTTTTCCTTTGCCCATTTGGCATCTAAGCGGAAGATGTTTTCCAATGATCCGTTACATCTTTATCAACATGATCCATATCGTTTAGCGTAACCTCTGGGTCGTAATGAAGGACAGCGTAGGCACGGGCAAGATTAGAAACTGGAAAATAATGAAATTTGTAAACATAATCACCGATGGACTTCTCAGTCACGTCAGTCGCTTTGGCTTCGGAGAAATGCGCGCATGCCAGGTCGACTTGATATACTTGGCTACCTTTGGATGCTGATGACAAGCACGCATCAGCTCGCCAACGCACTTCGTAAATCGACCGTGCATCTCTTCCTCTGTTATAGCTGTTCCGCTGAGGTAGATTCGTTTCACGTAATTGCTAATATGAGCGACCCTTTCCCTCTTAGGTACTGCTCTTTGTCGAGGACTAGCATCATTCATTGCCCCTGCTTTGTTGCCAGCATTACTGGCCGTGGCAACAGAAAGTAGAATGAAGAAGAATTTGATAACCCAGCCAAGTGTTTGATGGAAAACCAGGAATGTGCAATCTAAACTATTCCACCGTCCTCTGGGTCTGCGCAGATGAGTAGTATATTCCGGAACCCTGCCGTTCAAAAGGTTTTCTTCGAGCATTTTTTCATCAGATTCGTCAAATATGTCTTCTTCAGGTGGAATCTCGAAAGGCGAAGATAAAACAGAAGCAGGAGGAGCTGGAGGAGCTGGTCGACGTTTGTCTGGATTGTTCTGCTCATGAATATCAGAATCTCGTCTGGATCTTCTACGACTCATTGGTTCAATTTGCTGACTAGAGCTTTTTACGGTTTCGATAGAACACAGTGTAAGGAAATATACCTTCACGGCGTTCAATGCTCTGTTAGTCTTCCTCTATTCTCAGTTATGCTCTTCCCTTTGACAACTTCCACGCCGCTATACAATAGTTTATCAAAATTAGAGCCCTGACAAGTCCAGCAGTCGTATTATTATGAAATAATGGATTTAGCAGTTGGTTCAGCCGCTTTGAGGATAGTGGGACGAGCCAAGGAGTTTCTTTATAAAGTTCAATTTGATGTTGTGTTGACCTAGATTTGAAACACTGATTCAAATAATTACTAGGTGTTTTCCATGTGGTTAAACTCTTTGCAGGTACTTACCAATAAGTAACCAACCTAATATAATACTCGGCCTTATAGTTCCGTCTCTAGAACTACATGTTAAAATATTGTAATTGTTTTATCAGGCTGCCCCTATTAGGAACTCGTGGGTAAAGGCAGTAATGATCGTCGCTGCGATATGCAGGGGGGCCGAGCAGTGAAATTTCGTGAGAGTCGACAGTAGCAGGTCGAAGAGTTCCTGATATTTTATTTTTGGTTTCTTCACTTTGACGATCTGTGTTTTGAGACGTGCTTTGTATGTGTGTTTTGAACCAACCTCAGCAAGGGGTTTCCTCCTGTGTAAAAGCTATTTAAGACCCATACAGAAATAGAATGCTGATGTGACGGGAAAACAGTAGCTACTAAAAGCTGTCAAAGAAAAAGGGACTACAATACAAATTAATGAGCAGAATATAGTGCATGATATAGCCAACAGACCTGGACGGCTATTAGAGCCCCAAGAATGAGAGACCCGAGGTCAAACTCGACTCATATTTGCAGCAGGGTTGACTCACTAAGTCCGATTAAATCAGAAACCCATCAATTCAACTTAAAAACCGGCCAGAATGTTTATTGTTTGTCAACCTTTAAAATCATATTGGAAATTCTTTATTCGTTAGTTTGCCATCGCATCTTTAGCCAACCCATTTCACCGGTATAATTAGGCACTATGGCCGAGCGGTTAAGGCGAAAGATTAGAAATCTTTTGGGATTTTCCCGCGCAGGTTCGAGTCCTGCTGGTGTCGATATCTTTTTTGTTTCTCTTATATTTTTCCATATTTCCCCCTTTTTTTTCCTTCCCTGCAATCTCGCGTTCCGAGTGTATTTTTTCCAACGACGACCGGCATGTTGCATTGAGCCTCACACTCGCCGCACAGGAACTCCCACACATGAAACCACCCCCATGAGATCGACGATGCCTAATACTAGTGGCACTTTGTATTGAACAATTAATTGTTTTGTGACAACGTTCGTTTATCAGACAACAATGGGTGCCACTGACTCAAAACTCCAATTCAAAAGCCATGTGTTCCGATTGTTTGAGAGTTCCAAAATCCCCGTAAATGATCCGTACTGGACAAAGTTTTGGACTCAGCCCGACTCGGCCTACGATGTGTTCACGCTGTTCACAGCCTCTGACATAAGGAAGACTCGGGACACGAATTTGGAGAACCTGGAAACACTGATGACTGCTGTGTGTACGCGACTGTTCCAGCTACACGGGAACCTGGCATTCCCTCATGCAGAAGTGGCTCCGGCCAAAGAATTGCTCAATTGCATTCGAATCCTTACTCGAATCTTTCCGTTCATATATGAACAAAGGTCGGACCCACAAATAAAAGAATGGGAGGAGAAGTTGTTTTGGACCGTAGACGCTCCGTTTGGTGGTGCCACTACTGCCAGCGAAGAGCGGCCTCCGAGCCAGAGTCCCAACTTGGAACTATCAGAATCAAGAAGAGGCTCTGAAGGCGAGGTCCCAAAACTGCGAACTTTAGGGCAACGGTTGGTAGACACCGCTTTTGATCTTTTGTTTTACAGCGGGTTCACGGTGCCGAGTAGCTCAGGTTCTCGCACCAAAGTTGTTCATTACATTTGGGAAACAGGGGTCGGCTGTACATCGCCCTTGACCATAAATCACGAGCATATCGCAAACCGAGTAGAGGTGCTGCGGTTCCTTTTAGCATTGTCCTCAGATACAATGTACAATCCTGCGACAACAGTAGCTTCAATTGGCTCCAAATACGTAACTTATATGGTTACAAGGCAGAAGAAGCACCACTCGATGGCGTTGCTGTGCTCGTTGTTAAACACGACCCTCAAGTACAGCTCGGGGTGGAAGGTTCCCTACGACCACGTTTTAATATCTGACCGAAACCGGCAGCTAGTTATTTATTCTTTGCAGTTCCTGCTGGTGCTTCTTGTGTACCCCATCCCTGATCATCACCACACGGAAGACCCTCCAGCCAAACATGTGTACCGGCAACTTTTGTCGAAAATACACAAGTCGGAAGACTTTCAGTTCATTGCCAACAGTCTGACGAAATTCTTGACTCAGCCAATTCTCGCATCTACATCATATCTCCCTGGGAGTCAACGAGAGATTCAATGGATAAACGAGCTGACTATGTTGTTCTGGGAGTTTATGTTGTGCAACAAAAAGTTCAAGTGCTACATCATCTCGACATCCAAGATATACGATTTTATCGTTCTAATTCTGTACTACTTGTATGAGGAGAGACTGGATCCTTCCAAACGGGGCCATGTCCGACTATGTGCATATATTTTGCAGAATGTTTCGTCAGACCCGTCATTTGCCGGGCTACTTTCCAAAAGATTTGAAGGATATAGCAACTTGCCCGGTAACATGAAGCTGAGTTCTTTCAACGGAACATATGCAGATTACTTCATCCTGCAAATATACAAGACTATCACCACCAGCGGGGATAATTTATCATTTTTGATACGCACCTTGTTGACATGCCTTCACAACATTTCGCCATATGTTGTTAATCTGTCGTACCAAGCGGCAACCGGCATGGTACAGCTATTAACGGGACTCAGCGCTCCTAGCTTTTTGAGGGTTAGTGAGTATAATCGATCGTTGTTGAGACTGGTTCTCAAGTCCATGAACTTGATGTTGAACTGTAATTTTCGATCAAACAAAAAGTTGATGTACCTTATGTTGAAGAACGAGATGAGTTTTGATGAGTTGCAAAGACTAGTCAGTGGGAATAGTGAGAACACTGACAAGTTTGTGCTGAGCGATGAGGGTGAGGATGGCACCTCAACGGAAAATAGCAAAGAAGCAACTGGCCTATCTGCCAAATCCAAAGGAAAACTGCCTGAGAAGTCGTCTTTTGACCAGGATTTTTGTGACGAGTGGATCTTGTTGGACCCTCTAGTGTCTATGATGAAATATGTCAAAGTGGAGTCGCAGTACCAGACAGCCATTGACTTGGAAACAAAATTAAAATCACACACTATAATTGAAAACATTGGCAGACTCTCGCATGTTCCCAATATTTCGCTGGTACCGCACGAGCCCTCAGACGATGAGTTTAGCCCCGAGAAGTTCATATGGAACGCATCGTCGCTCGGGTGGTATGAAAGTGTGTTGTGGGGTAGTATTTATCAACGGGAGAGCCAACTGGGGGCCAACACCTCTCTTACAGATGCTACGAGCATTGTGAATCCGGTAGCCAGCAATGTTGGGGTCTGGAATGCGACAAACATTAAGTTATTTAAATTACAAGAGGTTGTACCTGTCGGGCCGTCGTTGTTACGACCCAAGGGTGCGGTTGATGCAGTTGCTGATTCTGTTGTCCAGAAGTTTAGTCAGTTGGCAACTGGTGGTAATGCAGGAACCAACACAGGCCATGGTTCGACAGGACATAGTTCGACGACTCATAACTCGGAGCAAAACTTTACAGCAGGACCCCCAGGTGGATCAGATTGAGGATGTTAACCGATGATGTTAGCCTGAGTATAGTCAGTCTACTTCTTTCTTCCCTTTCTTTGAACGAGTTCAAAGCCATCATCGTCAACGACGGGCTGTTGTGGTTCCCGGTTACTGGGTGCCTGGCTGTCTACCTCCATCTCGTGGTCCTCACTACCCTCTGTTTCGTCTTCACCTTCCTCCTCGTCACTGTCACTATCTTCCCCGTCTTCATTTTGAGCTACAACTTTGGTTTTCGGCTCCAGACCCTTTGCCTTGCGTTGCTCTTTCTCTTGATACTTTGTCATTAATGCATCTACGGTTCCGAAATTATTCTCTGCACACTCTTTATACACTTTGATAATATTGACTGCCACCAGGGCAGCAGTATTGTCTTCTATAGATACCCCAAATTCATCTTCCATGATGCCCAGGATTCGGTCCTCAATATCATCCGAGTCTACATAGTTTGAAGTTTCGAACAATTCAACCACCGATCCTACCATCCACTCTCGCTTGTCGACACTGTCTGCTCCTCCCCATTGGTTATCCACCGCAGTGCTTAGGTTCTCCCATTGATAGAGGATCAAGCAAGTTCCCAGTTCGAATCTTGTTTGCTGGGTTTTTTCGGGCAGAACGAGGGTTTGGTTAGTGGTTTCTACGACTGCCAAAGGGTCGCTCATTTCTATATAGCAATAATAATTTAGAGTCGAGAGAAAGACTTCTTACAAGTAATTTTTGAAATTTCACTCTAAATAAATCTTGCATGCGGCTGACGTGCGTCTCGGCGATCGCCAGGTCCCCCTGTTTGCTTTGTGGGCCTTTGAACTCTCAAAATATATTTGCACCACTCTACTGATCTTTTTGGACGTTGGATTGCGATAAAGGCTATAACCATTTGACCAGTTGTCTGTAAATTACATCCCCCTTTTTATTTCCCTTTTTGTAGTGCCATCAAAACCCACCATCAAATCAAAGTAGCTAAAATTGGAAATCCGCTTTTATAAAAATGGTCGGCAAACTCGGACAGTCAAAAGGGCTAAAGAAGTCAGACGAGGCTGCATTGGCAGACGCTAATACAAAGAAGATCGAGAACGCCATTCGGGCGTTCCAGGAGAAAAAACCACTGCCAAAACTGGACTTCACAGCCTACAAAACCGCCGATGGCGAAGAGTTCTCCACTGTGGAACGAGCCGTGACCTCTGTGCCCGCGCCCGCGGCTCAAATCCCCACCGACGAAGAGCTCTTCGACTCGGAAGATAAAACAAGAGTCAATCTCGAGTTTTTGAAGAATCACTTGTTCCGGGAGGGCCGGCTCAGCGAAGAGCAGGCGCTTAGGATTATCAATTCCACTACAAAGATCTTGCAGCAAGAAGACAACCTGCTGACAGTGGATCCTCCAATTACGATATGCGGTGACATTCATGGCCAGTACTATGATCTCATGAAGCTGTTCGAAGTTGGCGGGGACCCTGAGAACACGCGGTATCTGTTTCTGGGTGACTACGTTGATCGAGGATACTTTTCCATCGAATGTGTGCTGTACCTGTGGGCTCTCAAGGCGTGGTACCCAAAGTCGATATTTCTACTACGGGGCAACCACGAATGCAGACATTTAACTGAGTACTTTACTTTCAAACTAGAGTGCAAACACAAGTACAACCTGAAGATCTACGATGCATGCATGGAATCTTTCTGTGCGCTACCACTGGCAGCGGTTGTGAACCATCAATTCTTCTGCGTACATGGTGGACTATCCCCTGAGTTACATACGCTGAGTGATTTAAAAAAGCTCGATCGATTCAAGGAACCTCCGACCAGAGGGTTGATGTGCGATTTGCTGTGGTCGGATCCTATTGAAGATTTTGGCCGTGAACGCACCGATGAACACTTTGTGCACAACAACGTACGAGGATGTTCTTATTTCTACACATACAATGCTGCTTGCGAGTTTTTGTCGAAAAACAACCTGCTGAGCATAATACGAGCCCACGAAGCCCAGGACGCAGGATATAGAACCTACCGGAAGGCTAAAGACACTGGATTCCCGTCCATTATGACTATATTTTCTGCTCCCAATTATCTGGATGCCTATAATAACAAGGCCGCTGTGGTCAAGTTTGAAAACAACATACTAAATATTCGACAGTTCAACTGTTCTCCTCATCCTTACTGGCTGCCCAACTTCATGGACGTTTTTGAGTGGTCGTTACCATTTGTGGGGGAGAAGATCACTGATATGCTGATCAGTATTTTGAACATCTGCACCAAAGAGGAACTGGAAGAAGAAACTCAGATCACCGCTGCAAATGGTATCATTACAAACACCTCTACTCTCACTGGTGGTCCACCGCCGAAGGACATTACTGCAACCACCGAGCCTGCTAGTAGTGACTTGGAGAATCGTAAAGACGTCCTCAAGAACAAAATCATGGCCATTGGCCGACTTTCTCGTATGTTCCAGGTATTACGACAAGAGTCTGAGAGTGTCACCGAGCTGAAAGCTGCCAGTGGAGGCAAGCTTCCCACCGGTACTCTCATGCTTGGCTCTCAGGGTATAAGGAATGCAATCACCTCGTTTGAGGAAGCACGACGGGTTGACTTGGTCAACGAATCGCTACCGCCGACGCGAGACGAAGTTGACAAGCAGGAAGAAAAGGACCGAAAGGATAAACTGAACAAAGCCATGAACGAAGCGGACTCTGATGAAAACATTCAACGGTTGGCCAGAAGACTTAGTACTGGTTGACTGGTTGAAACGACATTGTGATGTTGTATATATTTTGACGTTGCATGATATACTATCGTATTGACATGTATGTAGTTACGAAAAAGGATTGACATTTTGACTCAGTACTACAAACGGTACATTCCTGTTATGTTTCGGGTAAGCAGGTCAATAGCTTGAGATTGACCGACATTTACCTGGACTTCAGTTTGGAACTCGATTCCAATCACCATACATTGAAGATGAGTTCACATACATTGATCCTACTGTATCTACTGTAGTTCAGCCTATCTGGTCCTATCTGGTCCTATCTGGTCAAACAACAACCTAACTCATCATGCTCTCATTCAGCTCATTCTCATTCTTAGCGTCGGTGCAGACAACAACGTGCAGCCCACAGAAATTCTTCATTCCTGTCGGCACTGTGCATATGATATGTACAGAGATCTTTACCACCAGAGTCAGCTAGCCGACGACGTGATCATCTTATCTTTTTCAGTCTTAGTGTTAGTCCAGCTATGATATAGTCTACGGGAAATATCAGCATCGTCGATATCAGGTCGCGATGAGTTCCCCAATTTTTGTAATCAGTAGAGTTGGTTGTTTTTTTGTGCAGTTGACTTCAAGTCAATGCCCAAGTCGCGTTCCACCGCGACGCGTCCAGTTCGTACTTATTGCTCACATGTACATTAAGTATTTTTTATACGCGTTTGCCGCATTGTGTATGTCTGTACCAATAGCAGTTGTACCAAATATCTTCACACTGCGTCACACTACAGCTCGCACGAGCCAAGCCTGTACCTGTCCGAGCTCTCCGGAAAACGCGTAGATCAACGGCAGCCATATATGCAAAAAGAGAAGAGACACCACAATCTGTCGGATCGTCGAATTCAGTCAATAGCTGCTATTGTATGATTTGCACTAGCAGTAGTGGGCTAGTGATGCAATAATACTACTTGGCACAGATAGTCCGTAGAAGAACTCCAGACGAGAACTCCCAAACTCCAAGCTGACCGGTTCATGTACCACCAATACGGAAATTCTTAAACTTGCTCATGCACGCCAATTCAGTAGAATATATGTAAATGTACAATGCACAACGTACAGTAGTATATAAATTAGACTATACTGTACTTTTTCAAACTGGAGACGATGATGTAATCCTCTGATTCAAAGGAACTCATACAAAGTTCTCGTATGGTCGCTCAGGTCGCTGAGGTCTTTTGCCGCCACTCGCCATGCCCAGCATTCCAATCATCGGCAGCCCACACGGTACATGCTTATTGTAATGGCGTTCGGTTCATCCAATAGCATTCTACATTCCTTCATGCGATACGTAAAGAAATGATCGTCCGTAATATCATGCAAACTGCATGTTGAACACGCTTGAGACCATACCAGAGACATGTAAGTTAGCACAATAGTAGGGCGATGATCAAAACATATTGATTCTCGCACATATATATAAGCGGAGAGAGGTCAGAAAGATGTTGGCCTGTAAAACCTCGACGGCTGCAACACGTCGTTTGTGTAGACTCAAAATACACCATGAGCATCTCGAGCCCTTTCAGTATGCCCACAATTGAGCTAGTTCTAATAGTGGTGGCAGCAGTAGCCGGCACTGTTGCAATTGGAGTCACGGGGATACTGCTCTACACACTCAAGAAGAGGAGGAAACCAGAAAACAGCATCGTGGTGCCTGGGCTGGACGTGTACTCCGCAGCAGAGGTTCTCGACGCCTCGAGGTTGCACCAGAAGTATTACCCGAGGGCAGCAGTAGGCCACAGTCATAGTCCTAGATCGTCGCCCACTCAGCAGCAGCGATACTTCATGCCCTATTACACGCCCCACAAACATTCGCCCCGACTGTACTCGATGAGATCGGGATCGACCAAGTTTGATGACTTTGGGTCACTGAGAAAGATCAGCCCGGGCTCAATCCGATCAATGGACTATCCGTCCTCGAGACAGTTATCCAAGGGTCTGTCGGGGGTCACACTGCGTAATGAGTTGAGTGGGTTGCCGAAACAGCAGTCGGATTTCCATTTGTCGAGCGGAGACGAATCTGTGCTAGAGAGCAGTACACCTTATTCAATCAACCACCACGAGAATCAGCCGATTAGACAGGCGCCTTCATCACCTGAGGCGGCGGCGGAAGGTGCCCCAGATGTCGCCAACGAATCGCATAGACGAGGAAGAAGAGTGTCACAGGGCGCTCAGAGTATTATTCTATCGTATATTAGACAATACTCGTCGTCTCCGCGCTCTTCGATAAGTTCTGCCGACGATGCGAGCATTTATGACGAAGTAGAAGAAGAAGAGGCCAACAGTGAAAATGAGCACGATCTTCCGGTGCCAGCAGATTATACTGCCAATGTTACTCCTCTAGAGTCATTGTCAGACGACAGTATGAGTATACCTCAAATCATGACAGCATCACGAGTTGAAGTTTCAACCAGTGTACCATTGGACACTCATGTCACTTCTCCTAGTGTTCAACAGAACAGAGCGTCGGCTTCGGACAAGTCCAACTCCATCGTGTATGGAATCGCCTATACTACTGCCGACAGTTCACGGAAATCTGGCGCAAACCCCCCCGAACTCACCATGGACGACGACGATCCTTTCAAGGACATGGACTCTATTTATTCCTGGTCGCCCATGACAGAACGATTTTCCCATGGAACACACAATGCTCGTAACAGTCTACGACAGTATGCCTGTTCCACTCCTAAAAGAGGGAGACATGTTCGTCACCCGACACCACATACCATCAAACTCCCCATCCCAGTGGAAGTAAAAGTTGTGAGTCCTACTCCTACTCACATCATGCGATTTCCAGACCCGCCTACCGATTCTCCCAAACAGCGGTTCTACAACTTTAAAGACATATCTTTCCCTTTGCCTTCTGACGAATTGACGAGCAACGTTTGATTTATACAATGGAATGGTTTAATTTTGCCTTCCATTCTAATTATTTTTGCTTTCTGAGCTTTTATTTTTCCTTAATGATGTATGTATACAATAATAGTAATGATTAATGCCATAATATTTTTATTACGTTTGTACATTTGGTTGGCCAACAGCTCTTGCTGCTTGTTAATCTGTCTTTCTCCATTTCTGAACATCTTCCTCTTCGTCATGTTCTATTTCGTCCCGAGTTCTTCTCCAACCTGGTTGCACAGCTTGATTCTCGATTTCTACTTCCAGTCCCGCTGTCCCAGCATCTTCGTGTCCGTACCCGTTTGTGCCAGTGACTACATCATCAGCATCGCCTTGTTCCAGCTCCTCGGTACCCCAGTCAGCTTCGACAGGTTCTCCATCGTAATGTTCATCATCACTTACTGCATCTGGGTGCAGCGAAGAACACTGGCTCAGAGCCTCGTACAATGACTGTATATCATTTGGGTTTTGTGTGACCACAGTAAGCTCTAGCAGCTCAGAATCAAATTCTATTTGCAAATACACTGACCGCAGCGCTGACTGTATGGCGTGAAGGGTTATACATGGATATGGAATCTCATACCCTATGCTTTTGGACGGGATCCATAGGAGCAAGTGCCTCGTTAGTTACCTAAATGATAAATGATAAGAGCAATAGTATCGTGCTCTTGAGCCTTGGAAGTGAAGCCCCTTGACGCATTTCAGAATGTCCTCATTTCAACCTCTTTTCAACCCTTTTCAACCTCTTTTCATCCTCTTTTCATCCTCTTTTCAATACCACTTACGAAGATGTGACGAAAATGTCAGTTGGAACATTTCCTTTTGGCTCCTGCAACTGTGGCAGGTTCCCACTGAATGTGGCAGTTGAATTGCGGCCCGAGTAGTACAGCACTGGATTCTCCTCTAGAGCAAATGTAGCCGGAGTGGATGCCTGATGCTCTGCCAGTGGTACAAACTCTGATAACAGCGGCGGGCTTGATGTGATCTGGATTGTGTAGCTCATGGTTTCAGTACGAACGTGCGCCAGATCGTTTTTTCTTTTGATTTGGTTCAACTGGTCGTCTATAACTTTCCTTTTGTCGCTTCAATTGCAAGAAACGCCAGCTATTAAAGCTTTTGATATTGGTCTGTTCTACGCTACGTAGTTGGAAAGAGCAAAAATATTGACAACTGTGGGATTCGAACCCACGCCTCTTACGAGATTCGAAACCGCGCTTTGTAGCTCGGAAGCATCTTTCACTTGAGTCGAACGCCTTAGACCAACTCGGCCAAATTGTCATATTGTTGAAGGTCTGGATTGGCTGGTTTTGTTATAGGCAAGAAATATTAAAAAAGAAAAAACGATTGGAGCAAGAACGGAGGGTGGGGGGCCTTATTTGAAGGTACTGTGGGACTCTTCAAGGTCGAAATATGATATTTTTCAAGTTTACAGTATCATTTTTCACCATGGAAGATATTTGTTCTGGAACAGAGAATTTGACCTATACATCCACTACTCGGGTCCCATATAACAATATCATTCTGAAGACACGATCCTAGAACCCGGAATGTTTTACAGATATTTAAAACTCTAACATAACTACAACCCATATCAAGTCAACTTACATGTATACCGGAAACACAACATCTTGCTCGCTTCCCTTCATTTCTCTCGATCCTCGTTATCGCTGCGTACATCTCAGCACCATATACCCCATACCACTGACATGGGCTTCAACGACTCTATCACTTATTGCTAGCTCGTTAAAACATCCAGGATCTCTGGTATTAAGGTCAACAATGGCACAGCTTAATGTATGATCTCAATCTAAACGATGATTCGTCCCGCTCGCTCGTTCGTTCTAACAAGACCCTTCCGATCATCTCCAGCCAATACTTGGACGAAATACAATCAAATATCCGAGTGCGGCCTATTCCCTGGGAAGGATATGTCCGTGCGAATCTGTTGACGACGTCAGAAGCGTCATTGATTAAGTCAATTGAAAAGGAGTCGATGGAGAAAAGGGCAGAAAATATTGCCAAAAACCCGAGTCAATACGCCGGCACCGTGGTTGAACTGCTGAGCAGAATATCAAGGGATGATGTTGTCAAGTACATTTTGTCTTCTGCGGGTGAATTTGCCCTCAAGGTACAATCGTTTACTGATTCTTTGTTGGAGACGCCAATCTATGAAGTTTTGGTTCGGTTATTGGAGAAGAATGACGAACAGATCTATCTGCTGAGTGCCCAGCTGCTTGTCATCCTTGTCAATATCAAAGAGGCTCCTTCCTCGACCGTTGACGCCCTTCTCCAGTTTCTGGCTACAAAACTAGCATCCTCTCCCAATGTGAATCTGCAAATCATTGCTGTCCAAAGTTTTACTGGGCTGCTTAGCAAAAGATGGTACAGGACTCAGTTTTGGAATGCGCGACAACAGGTAATGCCTCCTGTTATCAAGATCCTAACGACCGCCAAGGGTAATTTACAACTACAGTACCACACATTGTTGATCCTGTGGTTACTTACCTTTGACAAAACATGTGCTACTGGTGTTGTCAACGAGTATGAAGTCGTCCCACTGTTGCTAGACACAGCCAAGACAACCGTCAAGGAGAAAATCATGAGATTGGCCATTGCTACACTGGTAAATATAGTAAATCTTGCCCCCAGTATTGGCATCCCTACCCTGATATCGCATTCTGCCCTTCCTCTAATGAAGACATTGTCGGACAGGAAATGGGCCGACGAAGAACTTATCGAGGACCTGAGCACATTAGGAACGATATTGCAAGAAAAGTTTGATTCCATGACCACTTTTGACGAATACAACAGTGAAATTGTCGGCAAAAAACTGACATGGAGTCCACCCCATCGTAGCGATATTTTCTGGAAACAAAACATTGGCAAATTCAAGGAGGCCAATTGGAAGACTTTGACTCAGCTCTCCAATATCATCTCTTCATCTTCTGACGATGTGTCTCTCGCAGTGGCATGCAACGACATTGCACGAATCATTTCTGAATTACCAGAGTCCATAAAGGTTTTGGAAAAGTTAGGAACCAAGATAAAGATCATGGAGCTCATGAATTACACTGATCCAGAGGTCCGGTATGAAGCTTTGAAAGCTACACAGGCATTTATTTCTCAATCTTTCAAGGGTTAGACAGACTTAGAGAGAGCGTTTTATTAGACTAATATGATTAATTCATAAATTCATTATTTATATCGTAGGGGGTTGTGGGGCAGGTAGATCGTTCATTTATTGACCAGAAAAAACAAGCTATAGTAAACTCTGATACTGATCCAATCCTTTAGTCTGCTGCTTAGGGGCTTGTGCCGGCACTTGAGCCGGAACCCGAGCCTGTGTCTGTACTTGTGGCTTCAACGACGTCGGACCAGCAAGCCTAGGGATAACTGGTGTAGTCTGAAAGGTTCCAAAATCATCGTTGTTTGCCCAGACATTTCCGGTGGTAGAAGTTTTCAGGTTTGTAAACGTCGATGCAGTCGGTGATTGGGGGCTTAGAGTAGAAAAGGAATTAAGAGGCAGATGAGGGGGCCTGGATGTCTGTTGAGATTGTAATGAGGAGAGAGTTGCAGGTTGCGGATGATAGCTCGAGGGAGAGTTGGTAAATGAGTTCAAAGTTTGAGGTGCTCGAGGAGCAGCACCAAAACTCGGCGATGAAATTGGAGATGAGAGGGGGTTTGGTGATGCGATAGAAGATTTGTTCCCCGGTGCATCTAAGTCCAAGATAGAAAATGCCTTGTTCGTAGGTTCCAATTTCAAAGCGCCGGTTGCTGGTGCTGAACTCGATCCTGACCCGGCGATGAGCGAGTTAAAGTCCAGGGATTGAGGTTTGGAAGCATTTTGAATAGGTGCAGTAGACGATGGCCTAGAAGTCATTGCTTGAGGCACATTTCGAGCCAAACGCTTGACCTTGTCTTGCTCGATCTTGTCCAAAACTGTCCGTACTCTCTCGAGTAACAGTTGGAATTGGTCCACCGTGAGCGAAGATTCCATACTCAAAGCTAAAATATGAGGTACAATCGACACAGCCAAATCTTCAACGTCCAATATGTTGATAAAAGCATAGTAAACATCCAAAGCAGTCATGATAATGTGTGGTTCTCGGGTTTTCATGTTGCTCAAAAGAGGGATCATCTTCTCTTTGATGACAAATTTGTCGAGATCATGTTTAACAAATACACCAAAGGCTTTCAAACATTCTAGTTTCACACTCATGCTGGTGGTTTTTCCAAAAACTTCTCCCACGGGAGGGAATATCTCATTTTTCAGGGCTACAAAGTCTAGTTTTTCTACCACCGGTTCGATTTTCAGAAGAAGATCCTTTTGGCGGTCCGGTTCCGAGTTGGCCAGTATTAAGCTCCAAATGGGGAGTATCTGTTTTTTGAAATCGTCTTGAGAGGTTCGCGACAGAAGAACGTCCATAAAGTCTATAACGGCTGCCTGACAACCTTCTTCCTCCTTGATTTTGACTAGGGCAGGCAAGAGACGTTCGCTAAAGCCGAGCTGACTCATATCCTTGCCGATGGTGAGGATATTTTTCAAAAGGAGGTAGTCGATGGTTTCTTCTTTGCCCAGTTCATCTAAGAGACTTGTCAAAACCTTGCGCTGCAAAACGCTCTTGGGGAACTGAGATAGTATGGTGTAGATGCCCTGGAGGAATACTCTTTTCTCAGATGGCAGCTTTCCTGGGAAATCATCAAGGAAATTGATGGTACGCACCAGTTGGTTGTCAAAGTACTCGGACTGCTTCAGGGCCTGCAAATCGATTCTTTCCAGAGGAACCCTGGTGAGCAGTCTTGGTATGACTCCAGACAGATGTGATGGGATACTAGGGTTCCGCAATTGCCGCGTGACGGTCGGTAGCTCGCTCCTGTAAGTTGAAACATTGTTGTTTGTGGACAGTGGCGGCTTTGAGCAGTAGATAGTCAGCATCAGACATCCGAGAGAGAAAATGTCATTTGTCGGGTCGAGCTTGTGTTCCAGAACCAATTCCGGTGCAGCGTAGTCCAAGTTTACTTGAACAAACTGTGGCAGTCGGGGGTCGAATTGATCTATAAAGTATTCTTGTTTCGACTCCTGAAAGTTCGTGGCAAACCCCATTCCGGACAGCTTCCAATCTCCCTTTGCATCAATTACGATAGAGGTAGGCTGGATATCCAAGTGGACATAGCCGACATGGTTGTGTAAGAACATGAGGCCCTCGGTGATTTGAAGCAAACCTCTTTGGATGACCAGATCATTCCAGTCACTGTCGTCATCAGAGGGAGTTCCGCCCACATTTCGGGAGTGCAGGTCTATCATAGACTTTAAGCAGCCGATCAGCGGTTCAGTGACGAACGAGATTTCCGACTTTGACTCTTCCAGCGGCTCAATGACCTTGACAATGGAAGGGTGCCGAAGTTTCGAGAGCGAATTAACTTCTCTACGCAGCCGTTCATACACATCTTCAGCCACTTTCTTGGTCAGACCGGACTCAGCAATGTATGCCAGCAGCGCCTTTTTGTCAAACGTGAAGACCGACACAGAATCACCGCCATTCTTCTTCTTGGCACTGAACACGGTCCATGGCCCGGCTCGAAATGAGACCTTTTGGGACACTGAGTATTTGGAATGGATTCCGCTGGTGACTGGTTAGAATGTGCTGACTTTACAGTTTAAAACGGTATACGTACAGGATTTCCATGCGCTGGAGAACATCAGAACATTAGCCTTGGTGTTTTATGGTGTGAAATGGTCCGTGATGAACTGCAACGTGTGGGATATAAAGGCGGGGGGTCAGTGGGGGAGAGGGGCGATGAAGCTTGCAGTGTCGACGGAGAGAGATTGAGTAGTTATTGCAGATATGAAGTCAGGTCAGTAGTATACCCAATGGCTAGTTGGAAGATGTTTTTGAAAGAGTACGTACATATTGCAATGTTTTCTCGTCAATGTAATTAGGCAATAGAATTAGGTCTGACTGATTGTTGGTGTGTTTGATATCGTCGGGTACGTGCAGGACGGAACTGCCGATCATCTATAGATAACGTAGATCGGTTTCTATAGTTATACCAATTCTAATTAACACATTCCTTATACAACCATGACCACAAACATAGAATACTTTGATACAAAATCCATCGAATGGAAGGACGCACAGGGAAACCTGAAAAAGTCAAACATCCTTCTACAAAACAAGAACGGACCTTGCCCACTGGTAGCCCTCGTTAATAATCTGATACTGAGCGGCCACCAAATAGGGGCTTTCACGGATGGCAAACCTACCATTTCGGTGCAAGGGATTTTGGACCAGCTGGGAGAAGTTCTCGCTGACAACTTGCATGCTTCTAATGAATATGACTTTGAAACTGTGTTTGCGCTTCTCCCTCACCTGATAACGGGGCTGAACATCAACCCCAGATTTGATGGAACGTTTGACGAGGGCCCCGAAATGGCGATTTTCAGACTGTATGATACTGATATCGTCCATGGCTGGGTGTGCGATCCTCAGAGTCCGTATTACGAAGCTCTGATGAACGTGGGGTCATATGACCAGAGCCAATCGTTGTTAATACGGTTGGCTGAGGAGAGTGACTCGGTCAATGAGCAGGATCATGAGAAAGCTGCTGCTGTGCATTCTTTTACCGAGGAGTATGCTTCTCAACTGACGCCAACAGGCATAAAGTTTCTCAAGGAGTTGCTCAACTCTGGCCAACCCTGCGTGTTCTTCAGAAACAATCACTTTGCTACGCTATATAAGCGGGGCAGCGATCTCTACGTCTTGGTCACGGACTCTGGACTCAAAGATGAGCCCCGAATCATTTGGCAGAAGCTTTCTGATGTTTCTGGGAGTGAGGATATGTTTTACAATGGAGCATTTGAGGTGCAATATGATCTAGGCCAGGTATCGGGAAGTACGGAAGGAGGCGGAGAAGCGTTTCAAGCTCAAGATTCAGATTACAAACTGGCTCGAGAACTGCAGATAGAGGAAGATTCACAGATGGCTTCGTCGATGGCAGCCAACTATGAACGAAGACGGGACGATACAGGGGATCGGAGGGATAACCGAACCTCAAAAAGTTCTAGAAACAAGAAGGATTCAAAGAAGGATTCTAAAAACTGTGTTTTGATGTAAGGTTCGCTTTGCTTTACAATCTGTACAATAACAATATATAGTCATCTAACTATTTCTAAATGTAAGTGATACTTTTTTCTACTAAACAAACTGGGCATTTTAGATTTGAAATCATACCTTTGTATACTCTAAGTCATAACAACAATAATAATAACAATAATCAAATGAAAGTTTAATAATAATAATTATAAAATAAATCATGAAATATTCGTGAACCAACAAGCTCGGTCGTACCCTTGAACAATTATGCCCCCCTCCGCCTCTTCTTTGTGACCTTTGGACTAGTGGGAGACAGCTGAGCAGGCTCTGGAGTATCGTTGCCGACTTCTGAGGGATCTGCCAAGAAATCGTCAACGTTGAAATGCTCACTGGCGTTGCTCGAAGCCGTATCGTCATAGTCTGGAGCAAGTTTAGCTATCCAGTCTTCCACCTGTTGTAACGAATGTTCCTGGTCTTCCACCCGTCGACTGACTTCATCTAATCCCAGTCCATTTTTTAGTATCTTGTGGTCGTGATCATCTAAGTTCTGCAAGTCTGCATGTGCACTGTCGTATAATTCTGGAAACAAACTTCGAGGGATATCTCCGTAAGCAGGTGCGGCCCCAGCCCGAGGGTGAGTGTCTTGGGGAGGAGGAAGGACCGGTGGGGCTACTACTGCTCCACCACCAAAGTTCGCCAAGGCAGCAGCAGATTTGCCTGCCAGAGTTAATGCCAGATTGTTCACATCAGTTGGATCTCCTCCATCTATTTCAGACAGTGGATCCTTTGTGGTGGTGGAGGTGGTTGTACCGGGAGTTGTGCCAGACGTCGAGGTCACTGATGTAATTCTATTTTTAGCGTTGAAAGGGTCCAGCTCTGTAATTGGACCGTCATTAAACTGATCAGAGTAGTCCTCCACCGACCCTGGATTAGCCATTAATAGTTTCTGGTGCACCTTCCCCGGACTGACGCTGTCGCCAAGCAGTTTCCCCTGACTACCGTACAACGACGCCAAGAACCGCAGGATCCTGTCCAGCGTCTCTGCATGTTTCTGATGTCGTTCTCTCGACTGATAACTCTCATTCCACAGCATCTGATTGTCATGCTTGATCCTACTCAGATCGTCTCCTATTTCTTCTTGGTTTTTCCTAATGCTCTGTAATTCTCGTAATATCCCCGTCAGACTTTCCTCTTCGTCATCACTCCCCTTTGAACCTCTGTTCCGGACAATGTTCTCCAGCAGATCTTCTCTATCGCGCATGAAATACGGCGACTCAAACTGCCACACCTCGTCAGTCGACTGCATCGCTCCACTCGTGATGTCCTGAACCTTGTGCCAGCCGTACATATTCAGCTGTCGCACAAAAGATGAAAAGTTCTTGTGCTTGAAGTATTGCGGCAGCACCTTCATCATGAACTCTTCTCGGTCCAGCACCTGGAAGCTCTTGCCGTCAGGCATCCACCGGATATACTCTTGGTTCTTTGGGTCGTTGACCATGCTCCACAGTTTCAGCACAAACTGGGCCGGCCTGCTCTTGCCGTTGCCGCTGGTGATGCGTTTCTGCTTAGCACCGGTGATCCTGCGATTCATTTTGACAATGGGGCCTACTTTATCGTCGTCGGACATGGCTTTCCGACTGGTAGGTATAAATTTTCAGTGTTTTTAGTACTGTGAATAGTCCAGACAGTTAGTAGCAGATGTACAAAGTGATTTCAACCGTGACAGATGAACGGGAAAAAAGATCAGGCAATTAACGTTTCGGTGGGTTTTTGATATTCACAAAATAATCTCTTACATCATAGAAAATTAGTATGGGATTAAGGTTGAGCGGTTGTTGGCATGACGACACGGGCCAGGGTAGGGGCAGTTGAAAAATATAAAAGTGCGAGTGAAAAAAAAATATTCTCCTTAACATCCACACTTAGATTGTAATTCTTACTTTGACAATAAAAATGCCCAAAAAGTGAGTCAATTGATTTAAAATACCACTGATTAATTATATACCCCAGATCTGTAAATGTAGAGAATAGTCTTTAAAAATTTATTAGACTTTGCCTTTGCGGGCCCTTTATTCCGAAAGGAGTGTTGAGACTATTGGAGTGTATTTGGAAAAATTGGCTATAATGTTTAATAGCCAGTGATTCCATTAACAACCAATTTTCTTGAAAACTATAGATATGTCGTGCGGGTTGAAGCTAAGCTGGTGTCATTCAGCGTTACATGAGCAGACGTTGTATCTGTCTCATAGCTTTGCCCCGACATTTGTTCTCCGTTTTACGGGTCTTGTCATTGACTGAAGAGTCTCTGATCAAAATTATTAAAGGAAATCTCCTTTAAGATTTGGGTGGATGGTTATATGCTAGTTGCACATTGTTGCACATGGCATATATCCTATTTCAATCCCTACAGAGCTAACCAGCTTCACTACTCCTACTGCCGAAGACATTTTTGTCCCAGAGTCTTTGCTTAAAAAGACCAAGGCTAAACAAGAAGCTGAGAAACTCAAAACTGAAAAGGCTTCTCAACTGAAAACTGTAAGTAATATCCCAATATCTTGTTTCTTCTCGTACTTCTTTGTACTATAGTGATGATAAAAACCATTTGCTCGACTAGCGCATGCTGTGATGTCGTCAGTTAACCATCTTTCGGGACTGATTTTGTTGTGATTTTCATGATATGGTCATTTTTGGCAGTTTTGTCTAACCAGGAACGACAGGAAAAACGAAAAATTATTCTTGAGCGAGCTCAGAAATACCATAATGAATATGTACAAGCTGAACGAGCTGTCGTTGAGGCTCGACGAACTGCTCGAGCTGACGGCTCAGTGTATGTTCCTGCTGAATCGAAACTCGTATTCGTGATTCGAATCAAAGGTATCAACAAAATCGCTCCGAAGCCTCGAAAGGTCCTGCAATTATTGCGACTCCACCAGATCAACAATGGTGTTTTTGTAAGACTCACTAAAGCCACTGCTGAACTGCTTAGAACCGTAGAACCTTATGTGGCTTTTGGATATCCTAGCCAAAGCACTGTGCGAAAGCTCGTCTATAAGCGAGGATATGGAAAAGTCAATAAGCAGCGAATTGCTTTGTCTGACAATCAGATTATCGAGCAGGCTCTGGGCCAGTACGGTATCATTTGTATTGAGGATCTCGTTCACGAGATTTTCACTGTTGGACCTCACTTCAAACAGGCTGCTAACTTTTTGTGGCCTTTTAAACTGTCGAATCCTTCGGGCGGATGGGGTGTACGAAGAAAGTTCAAGCACTATATTGAGGGCGGTTCTTTGGGTAACCGAGAGGAGTATATCAACCAGTTGGCTGCTCAGATGAACTAATCACTAAGATTAGACTAGGTAGATTATAATTTAATGAGGACAACATTTATGAGTTGAATGAGAGTAATAGTACAAGAAATGTAGGTTGAATATAATAAAGTAGTCGTAAATCGTAAGGTGAGATACGGAAGGTTCCAAGGTCAAGCTCTGATAAATCGTTTCATGTCAATCTATGCCAGTTCCATTCTCTTTTATTTTGCAGATTTTATCCTGCTAGCTGTTACCCACTGGCTTCAAACTAGGACTGACCATAACATTGTTTTCGTGCTCCCAGTTAGAAACTTCAGCCTGAAGCCGAATCAATTCTCGCTGGAACCGCTTGCCGAAAATATCAATATAATAAGTGGCCCCGTTGTAACTTGCCGCAAACAGTATAGTAGTCAGAAACAATGCAGACAGGATTTCGCTAGAATACCATAGAGGACACAGACACATGGTCGATAATTGATACGCAAACTGAATGCATGTGAAAGCTACTACTGGAAACGGTTCCGGCAGGCTGTTGACAAATTTACCCATACGAGTCCTGCCATATGACTTTCGCAAGTACTCAAAGCTAGTGGCTCGACCAGCTTTAATTTTTTCCTTGCGCTTGACGGTAATGAAATAGTGGTATAACGACTGCCAGACAAAGTACGACACGCTGGCCCACACTAGTCCCTCAAAGAACTGCCACTTCTGCACTTTGACGGCCCCAGCAAATCTAGCAGTTTTGTACTCTAAATCCAGACGATGAGTAATGACATGGAACACCGCAGGGGGCAAAATATGAATAAATGTACTGGTCGTCTTTTCGAGCGAATGCAGCACCAGTGAGTTTCTCCAAGTGATTACTGCCCAGGATAAGGTTCCAAAAGTCAATGCATAGCAGCCAATAAATAGAGGTTTAGAACTGGGAAACACCCAGATAAACAGCAAGCACATCCCGTTGACGAAATAGCACAAGTCAGCTAAGAAGTAGTGATACTCTTTCCGTCGATAGGTGTAGATTCGGATAGGTAGCAGTAGCATTGCCTCAAATGTATACATGATATGGAACCAGTCGGGTCTGTCGCCCATGAGGAACCCGAGGAAGAACAGGTTGAGCACGCCCAGGGCAAAGGTGAGTTTCTCAGTGGCAGTAATGACATTCTCATCGGTCAGCCGTTGCTCCAACTTGCCTACCTGACGAATCACCTGCTGTTTCAGTTTATCAATGTCAGCATCTCGATAATGTGACACTCTATCTCGGTGTCTCAGAGCCAAATCCTTGATTTCGCCGCCCTTTTTGCGGACAGTAGAGTTCAGTTTCTTGGTAATCTGAGTAGTCATTGAAAATGTGTCCAGCAAGTCCAACATTGAAATGCGGTCAGACGGGACGGTCGAACTGTCTTCCAGCGAAGACATTGAGTCCACTGAATTTACGCGGTCCATCTTGGGAGACCATGCTGCCACTGATTAGCGACTAAAAAATTTTATAATATGAAATTACAATATAAAAAGCAAAAATTACCTACCTATTGGAGAATTCTCCTTTGATGAATCCACGGACGGGTCATTTAAGTCCATAGTGAAGTGTAAAAGAGCAAAATTGGAATCGCAATGACAATGCCGATTAATATGCAGGTGAATAAAATATAACAGCTAGTTAAGACAACAGTGCAATTAAAGTTGATCAACTACGCATGTGCTGCCCTAACATCGTTGGCCACGCGGCCGTGTTACCGAGCTAGGCTCGAAGAAACTTAGTGGGGGAGTTAGTCGACTTAAAGGTGAAACCAAAGGTGAGTGATCATGCAGGGGTGATTTGTATGGAATAGACATGTTATTGACAACGGCAGAAAAAGAGTCAACTAACTATTCATGTTCATTTGAATACATGTAAATTACGCAATTAACTATTAACTACAACTAACTTAAGCAGCAGGATAAGAACCAAGAGGAGGACCAAAGGTCTGGTTGACCAAAGGCACCAATGGTGGTCCAAGACCGTCCATTCCGGCAAAAGGTACATTATTTCCCCACCAATCCACACTGGCAATGTGGTTATAACCGGTTGCAAAGAACACGATGATAGCAGCGAAACCGTAACCAGACGATAGACCGGAATAAAGAATATAGTTGTACTTAGACCACCAAGCAGGCCACTTCTTGATAACCAAAAAGTTGAAGATGAATCCAGTGTAGTACTGACCGATGTAATAGTAGAAACTGTAAGGAGCAAACAGAGAAGATCCGTAAATAAGGAGAATAGGGTGGAATCGTCGGAAAATCCTTGGCTTCCACTTGTCCAAAAGGAAGAATGGAACAGGGATGAAAGCACCGATCAAGAAAGTGTACTTCAACAGAGGATAAAGTTTGAAGTAGATCTGAGGACCCAAAGTACCCCACATAAGATATGTAGAGAAAGAGCTTGCCTGGTAAGCACAAGTGAATTTGTTAGATTGGTCAGCAGAACACAAGTCAGGGATACCAGTGAACAGCCAGCTGAGCAAACCAACGTTGGTGAAGACACTGACAAAAGTACCCAAGAATTGAGCTCGGAAAAGAGATCGAGATGCGATACGAGCATAATGGGTCTGCTTCTGATTCGTGATGAAGTTCTGAGCCTGTTCCCAGAAATTGTTGGCAACCGCAATAGTGATCATCAATGCATTAGCATCGTGAGGAATCATGTATGAAATCAAGACCTGCATCAAGGGACCAATATCCAAGAAAACAGAGGTGTATGCGAAAATTGGTCCAATGGCCAAAATGAAAATCAAGTTAATACCAATTGCGAAGAACACAGTCCAAACAGGAGTCTGTGTATCGGGGTAGATCTTGACCATGACAATATACAAAACAATGGACAGAACCAAAGTGACAATGTACCACCACTGAGGCACCTCAGGATGAATCTGCATAGCTCGAGTGAACGGGTCACTGTACAAAGCTCGTGCCTTATCGTGTCCACGGAGAGAAATCCAAGTATTCTTAAGAGCGTCCTTTACAGTCTTTCGGAAGTAAAGCAAAGCGTAAACGATGGATGCAGTCATCAGGGCATAATTAGAACCCTGGGCGACAAGGAAACCTGCCGACAAGAAAGCAGGAGAGTAGTCGAGGTAGCCCTGTTCATTGAAAGTACCGTCAGAGTTGACAATTCGAGATGCATTGTAAGGGTTACCAGTGTTATCGAAAGGATTCTCAGAGTTAATGGGCAAGTACTGCGTGAAGGCAGACTTGGAGAACCACAAGCCAGCGACAGTCAAGAAACCGATAAGCTGGCCGATAAGCATGTTCCACGAAGCGAACCAAGGCAAAGCCATACCGTTATTGAACAGAATGACACTCCAGTCGAAAGTCTGAATAGGGTTGAATCCCAAACCGGTTACACTACCGGTGATTGCAGCAAGGGCAATGTTCTGGGGAGAAATCCAAGTCATCCAGTTGAAGTAAGACAAGGCAGAGAAAAGGAAATCAGGGAACCAGTACCAGCAGAAACTGTAGAAAAGGACGGCAAAGAAGAAAAAAAATCGTCCAACAGTCCAGGTGAATCCCCAAGCACGAATGGATTCCTTCTGGTCTTTCTTGATCAAGGCTCTGTTCATGGTCAAATTGGGCAGAACCTCAAACCACACAGTCTTGACAGGATAAATAAGAAGAGATCGCAGGAGACCAGCAATACCGTAACCCATGAACTGAGAAGTGAGCACCAGGAGAACCATGTAACCAAACTTTCCGGCAAAAGCATAGCCGTAGAATACTGGCAAGTGCTGGGTGATAATCTGCTGCACAGCGTTGGGTGCACCATCAACAGCACTCATCATCTGAGTAGCCAACATCTGTTCCTTGAATGTCCAAGGACCAGGGTTGAGGGAGTGTCTTGTTCCAAACATTTTGAATCCCCAGTCAGGAAGAATCAACTCAAAGAACTTACCAGTGGGGTAAATCAACACCTGCAGAGCGAGGAAAGACAAGGAAATTTGAGGCCATCGCATGGTAAAGAAAGTAGCCACCAAACTACCGACGTTGGCAAAGATCAAACCAACTATGTACATTCGAATAGTCTCGGCAGGCTCATAAGGATCGTCGACCATGGAGGTAGCTGCTCGAATCTGTCGATAAGGCGACCATTCAGAAATTAAAGTAGCCTCGAATCGAACCTCGAATTCATACTCCTCATCAGTCAACTCGGGACTAGCTTGTCGTCCCTCGGAGAGTTTCCAGAATCGCTCGACATCATCAAACTCCAAGTTCATGTCGTCCTTGTGGTACTCGTAAGCTTCCTTGACGATAGCTTCAGATTCCTCGAGCCCATGGAGATCGATTTTCTCTACAAAGAAGTTGAGCTCTTCGATGGTAAGCTCCATGTGCAACTGAGCAGCGGCATGTTGAATTTTGGCGATAAGGTCTGAAGAAGTACCGTCGACGCCGATCGAGTAGTCGGCCTTCTTCTCGTCAACGACGACATTTTCTGGTAGGCTGTCGTCACTAGACATCTTGTTTTCTGGTTCAGTGAGTTACTGTCAGAATAAAAAAAACCAAAGGGTAAAACATGGTGAAACGGTCCAGCTATATACCATTCAGGTCAGTACATGAAGCGGCCCTAGATGTTACTGGTATTTTCAGCAGACTTTTATCGCACTGCAGAATAGAGACACTATCCGGTGCCGTGCCCTCCAGATTAGCGTAATTGGGCAAAAACATAGGGTTCGTGATAATCGAACATGCATTGCATTGCAACACCCACCACCTCGCGCAATTATTCATCCTATCATAGCTAATCAGTTCAGGGAGAAACGGCTATCATAAACAGGTCAAAAGAGAGAGTCTACAATCTAACCGCTAGTCATCGTCCAGTTTTTCGACCCAGGTTTCGGGCCTACAAGAACTAATGGAGAAGACGGTCAACGAACTTAGACACACAGCAAAAATGGACCGATAGGCAAGTATCGTATTAACTCCGGGTTTAAACGCCCGTTGATCGGCAGAATACATTATCAACACATCAGATCTGCGTCTGGTTACGCAATCCGTGCCGAGATAACGCTGTGTACGGCACCAAAATGAATTTTAAAACCACGTACTCCCCTGCTTTTTCTCGACTGCCAAGCTGAGTGTGGAATCAATCCATGCAACGTTTTGCTATATAGGGTAGATGGCACCAAAAAAGGAGTGAGGGAGGTGAGTGATTGTCCATAGATTATTAGAGTCGGAAGCATACCGAAAAACAAAAGTAAAAAGAAAAAAAAATCTGTTAAGAGAAATCTCATGTCCCTTATTCGACGTCAACCACATCTAGATAAGAAAAGACGCTGATATTTCAAAAAATCACTTACCAGTCGTCGCTTTCATTGGCCACGATCCCACCGCCTCGCCAGACCTGGTCCTAAAACCTTTACAAACAGTAGTTATGGCACTTGGATCTCATCAGGCGGGGGACCTATCTAGGATCGTATTACCGTCGGCAATAAGTAGTGAACGGCACACTAACAGGCCCTTTCAACTCCTTGGCTCTGATAACGGGGTTCTAGTACGGCATCAAAATTTCACAACGGCGCGAACCCCCCGTGATGCAATTTTGTGGGGTAAAAACTTCATATGTGCAGCTTAGGTGTACATCTATAGGATCTGCTTATAACCCCCTTATAAATGTTCAGTCTCGAACTCATAGGAGCAAAAAGCCTCGTGCCGAACACAGTACAAGGGCAAAGTAGAAAAAATGGGCAAATAGCCGGAGCCAGTACAGTGTATATCGGTCGATGAATAACGTTACATGTATCTGTCAACGGTTTTGTGTTATTTTACGCTGAGTCAGCTCTTCAGTTGTATTCTCTGAAGATCAGCCATGAAATAGAAGCCGTCCCATTGGTCGCTGTCAAGCGCGTCTTGGCGTAGAAATCAAACAGTGATATAATAATCCCGATCTCACATTACCAGGTGTTGTTGGTTGAAATATTGACTGGAGTCCTTAACTTCTGAATTTCTGGCAATCCACACATTACTATTCTCGTTGATAATATTTTTACGTGATTTTTCAACCTGTTTTCTGATATCTGACAAATGGCGCTTATCTTATCAAGCAAAAATCCTAAGCTCCCAATCGCCTCGAGGATTCGCTAAAGCCGCAGCCCCACCCCGATTTCTCGAGGGAGCATTGTATGAGAAAATGCCAAAATACGCTCCGAAAACTGTATAGATCCAGAGTTGTAAAACGGATCAAGCCTACAAACTGACAGGTACAAATTTGAGAGGAACCTTTTCCCTTTTATACGCCCTCCCCTCTCGCTGATCTTTGCGCGAAATATTTCTGCGCGAAATATCTCGACTAAACCTCAGTCAACATGACTCAGACAGAGGTAGTGTGCGGCTGGGGTTGGCGTGTGTCAGTCAATGATCTCTACAAAGCACTCTAGCGGCAGCCGGATTGCATTAGGCCGGGGTCTGAAGAAGTGTCTCCTTGGTTTAATGGATTTGAAGATTGAAAATGAGAAATCGACTGGCAAGTATCCATCGAAATGTTAGACACTTTCGTATTAATTGCGATGGTCAGTACAATTTTTTTATTTTAAACTGATGCCAATATTTCGAAATTCAAATTCCAACAATTTATAGCAATCAGAGACCTTTGCTGTTCTGTCAAAAAGACGAAAGGTCACGCTACTTCGCCGAAAGGCCGAAGGGCAATGTGGATCAGTCTGTCAGTAGCGGTTGTAGGTTCCCGCCGAGACAGAGGATCTTTTAGATGTCCTTGTAGTTGATGATAATATTTACTGCATTTGCTACGATAGATCAATGAGTGACCAATTAATCTTGACTGCATTCTTTAAGAATTATAGTCATATGGCTTAAATATGACATACAACTGCATCTAAAAGCAAAGTCACGCTTTGTATTCGATCAACGCTTGAGTGTGGAGCTATACCCGACTGACACCCCAGTAGGGTTAGTTTAGTCTTCAAGCTTAACCATACTGGTAGTTAGTTCGTTTCGCTGGCAGGCTCATGTCTGTCATTGCGACCAAATCAACACAGTCTGCAGGATATTGAGTCACTGACAGGCGACCAGCAGGTGCGTATTTTCCCCAGAATCACGTCAGAAATTGCCCGGCCGAATTCTTGGCCAGGATATTCTCTCGGGACTGCGTTCGCAGTGTCGGTTTGGAGTAATTCAGAGTCATCGGTCAGTCCGCCGCCAAGTTGGACTACGATGAGCTTCTACCCAGCAACATGAGTTGTCCAATTTGCTTCAACTGGTGGTGGGCCACTCAATGTCCGATCTATCTTGATCTTCAACTTCGATGGTGTTATCAATGCCTCGGGCAAAACACAATTACGTCAGCGTTCCCAGATTTCTGAAAAGTAACGGACTTAAAGGTATTGAGGTGCACAGCAGCATAGAGTGGAGACGAGATAAACTTGGCGACTCCTTTCGTAGTTGCCTTGCATATCTGTAGTCGTCGCGTCGGCGTAAGGCCGCACTATAGCTCGCTTTGTCTTTTTTGGACCTGTTAGTGGCACAACACCTTTTTTCTCCAGAAGTACATATACTTTCGACTGCAGAGCGATGGGCCCACTGCTGGGCATGAGGCGTACCTACGTTTTCAAAGGAAAGCGATCGGTAGGGTTGGCGGTAACCTTGTTGTTATCGGCTCCCTAAAGTCATGGCCGTAACAAATTTCGCATTTTCTACCATTAGATTTATTCAATTTGGATCATCTTGTACAGCTTTTTGTCAAAACAGGCGCTTAATTTTACTCTATTGATAAGATCTTTGACGTTGGATACTACTACACTGTACAATACGTCAATACAAAAATATCAGTTTAAGAAAAGTCGTACTGCCCAGCGATGATAGGAGCTGCTCAAGTGCGCCAACGGAAAGAATTGGTTTGATTGCTTTTGGTGCCATGTTTCAGGGGAATTATCGGTCATCTTTTTATGGAGACGCGACTTTTGTTCATCGAAGAGGCTAAACAGTTAAAGTATCCCCTTCTGTATCCCTTTTAAGAACACAGAAGTATGCAGCAGTATTTGAATGCACTTTGTTCTAATGTTACTTGTTTACAACCGCTACATGACTACTTGCATAGAGTTGTAAACTAGCAGTACGGGTTTCATCTCTGCGGTTATCTCTGCGGTTTAGCTCAACGTTAATTGTATGCATGGATAGAACCGAATGTTATAAAATCCGAACTGACTTATGAAATTGTTTAAGCACCCAAGCTCTGGCCACCAATAACGCTTTATGCTAGAACTCAATTGTGTACAGAAGCAAAGTACAACAAGTCAAAGTACAAATACTGGCCCGTTTTTCCTGACGATGTCGAAGAAAATAAAGTTGCAGCTGGATAAGTCGTTAAGTGGCTAAGCGGCTGATCGTAAACGGTTAAAAAATGCAGGGGGTTAGTTAGTGTCTATTCGTCGTAACATTCACACATCGAGCCTCTCAGTCAATGACAACTTTAATGCAATACTCTTATTATAGAAGGAAATATACAATTTATCAACGACCTACTAATGATTGTCCGGAAATTATAAAAGGGCCGTAAATGAACCGCTCTGGATAACCACTGAAAGAAAACTACTCTAATAATCATCCGATGAAATCTCTAGCTCTCTTCACTTTTACCGCACTTACCGGCCTGGCTATTGCTGGAAGTTATAGCTGTATTGGAGATAATGGTGGTTGTAGTTGGGACACTGACACTTGGGCAAGTTTCTGGGATCTTCGATCTACAATGTGCGACGACTCAATCACAGGGCCATACAAGTCCGGTCCGGTCTATAATGGTGCTACCTATGCTACTGCTGAATTGAACATTGACATTACCAACGCCAACTGCTTTCAGGGATTTGAGGATATCATTTTCGGTTGTTACAACACCGACGGTGGTGCTTATAGTTATGGAGGGATCTGGATCAGTGATTCCCACAATGACCAAATCTATTATATGTACACAAACATCGGTGAACTAGCTGAAGGCGGAGACGGAAGTTCATGCACACTTTAAGTTTTACTTGAACCATTCTTCATACAGCAAATTGAGTCATTTGATGATCAAGTTTTTCAAAAGTGGTCTTTTCGGTGACCCGCTGAAGAGAATACTGTACTAGTAATTCCAATCTCTTCAAATTCGTGTCAGCAGGAACGTTCCATTCTTCTAAAATCTCCTTAAGCATTGTGCCGACGTCGTAGTGTTGCTCCTGTCGGATTTGTAAAATCTGCTGTTTCAAGCTTAGGCGAAGTAGTTGCTCGTGTCTCTCGTTTGGGTCTTTTTCTTCCTCTTCGTATCCCCCATCTTTGTCTTCGTCTTTGTCTTCGTCTTCCCGGCCTTCTCCCTCCTCTTCGTATCTTGCTCATCTATCAATCTTCGGTACTTAGCCTTGATCTCCTCATGCAATCTTTCCAGAACAACATTTGTTTCATTCAGTCCTCGCAACTCATCAACAATCATGGACATCGACCTTTTGCGTTTAGTCAGCCTAATAATGGGCTCTCTATTGGCCTCATGCGATCCTCCGTAAGAGCGAATTTGACTTTCAGCAAGTCTCCGCAAAAGAGCAAGCCGTTTCCATGAAGATTCCACCCCTTGGCACATAAAATAGTGCCACATCAGTGCCATCTCTAATTGCGTATATGTCTCTCTATCTGGTTCTTCCTCATTTGGGAGAAGTATAAGTTTCCGAGGATCGGAATCCCCCATACCAGCAAACCAAGCGTCGAGGGCCGTCCGACATTCCTGCTTGAGTTTGTGATAGTAGTTGGCGACTTTCCCAACCGATTCACCTGCAAGTTGGGTCTCTCAACAAACTCTAGGTCCATTATTTTGAGATCTTGAGTTTTTTCCCGCCATAGTTAGGGTCAAGAGACTTAGGGTCAAGAAGATATTGGGCCATTTCTTTGATCTGATAGAGTGCAAGAGGCTGGTTATCCTTTCCGCACGCCTTTATCCAACATATCATACTGTATTCCTCATTATCGCTGAAGCATCTCATGCCAGGTTCCGTTACGACCAGTGTAGGGCCTCTCTAGAACCCTTGTAACCGCCTTGCAATTGTGATTCGCGGGACTCGGAACGCTACTGACACCGCTCGAACTGATGGAAAATTTCCAGTCCGGAACGCTCGTACTGCGCGGTCGACTTTCTGGTTGTATTCTCTCTGTTCCTCTTTGCTTTTCGCCGTTTGTGTACGTGTTTGAAATTAAGCAAAACACGGATTCACCGCGTCCATGTATGGTTACAATTAGTTTAAACGCATCAATATTGAATGGGTCGATCTACAACGTTATATCGCATCGCAGATCTCGATAAAGTTGCCCGGGAGTTACCCGGGAGTCAACACCATGCTGACTGACGAATAACGTAATCCAAAATTACTGTTACTAATCACCCTCACACAATTACGTAACGCCAGTAAGACCGCCGATCTCCAACTTCACCATTTCCACTGCTGACTTAACTTACTTGATATATAACTTATCCTAATTAAATCCCAACATCACCATCATCATCGATTGAAATTACAACACCATTAACAATGAGTGGATACGACAGAGCATTATCAGTTTTCAGGTACGTAACATCATACCCTACATCCATCAATTCTGGCCGCCCGCCGGTTTGCGTTGTGCCCGCCACTAACCAGTCCTGACGGTCACGTTTTTCAAGTCGAATACGCTCTTGAAGCAGTCAAAAGAGGAGCCTGCGCAGTGGGAGTCAAAGGAAAAGAGATTGTCGTACTGGGCTGCGAGAAAAGAAGCGCAATGAAACTACAAGATACTCGAATAACGCCATCGAAAATATGTCAAATCGACAGTCATATCGCCATGGCGTTTGCCGGATTGAACGCTGATGCGCGGGTGCTCATTGACGAGGCTCGGGTAGAAGCCCAGTCACATCGATTGACCATGGAAGATGCGGCGTCGGTCGAATATATCACAAAATACATTGCCGGAGTCCAGCAGAAGTACACTCAAAGTGGAGGAGTTCGGCCTTTTGGGGTGTCTACTCTTATAATTGGGTTTGATCCTAATGATAAAGTTCCTAAATTGTATCAGACTGAACCGTATGGCATTTACTCTGGCTGGAAGGCTAATGCGATTGGCCGGTCGTCAAAGACTGTACGAGAATTGTTAGAGAAGAGTTATGAGCCTGAACTAGACCGAGAGGCGACGATCAAGCTGGCTATTAAATCTTTGCTGGAGGTCGTGCAGACTGGAGCTCGAAACATTGAGATTGCCATCATGGCTCCTGGCCAGTCTTTGGAAATACTAGATGCGGAGACGTTGGCACGATACGTGGCTGAAATTGAAGAGGAAAAGGCTGCAGAGGCTGCGAAGAAGAATACCAGAAGATCAGAGCGACAGGAGTAGACAGCAGACGAAGATAAACGAAGCAGTGTTTAGATATGATAACTTGTAGACGATGATTAGAGATGAGCTCAACTAGTACTGTCAAAGTAGAAGATCCGAATGCGATGTCAAGCGAGTTATTCATTTTCTCAATGTAAGAGTTTGACGGTCAAGAAGCTGTTATTTACTTCACTAGCTAACAACAAATCACTCAGACCAACTATACTCACTGACCATATATGTATACTCACTGACCATGGATTCCAGTGAGTGTCACAATATGTTAATATGACCTTAAATATGTTCCACAACCTGTTGATCAATTTTGACATCTTGACATCTTCCATATGCTCATTAATGCAAACCCGGCTTAGATATGTCGAGAGCAAACCGTTTTGCCAAAGACTTTGCCAGGGTCTGCTGAGACAGAACGCTCCATTTGCAACTGCTGCTCATCCTCGTTCAGCAGTCTCCACTTCCCAGCCCACACCGCTCAAAACCGCTGTGATTTCACCGGAATTAGGCGTCAGGACGAAACCTGTGGCTGAAAACTCAAAAGAGTACAAATTTACATACTTCTGGAGATGGCGGTTATACACCAGTCCAGAAAGTGGTCGGTTAATTCACCGAAAACAGTTTGCACTGAAAGTTCTCCAGCATAGCGGAGCATTGCAATGCCCCGAGGTGAAGGAACGGCTGGAAAGATTTTATACGTATTTCCATGAAAATGACTATGAAAATGCAGTCAAGGCATGGAAAGATGCCAACTCTTGGGTTAAACGTCTAGCTACAAGGGCTGAACTTCCCAAGGTAGCGAATCAAGCTACCCAGGACAAAAGTACTTGGGTTAGCCCGAAAATTATAGAAATCCTGGCTGATGTTTATGACCGCGACATTCAACGGTTTGAAACATTTTGGGCTGAGGTTATCTGCAGTCCTCTAAGCTATGAGATTATTCCTTTAGCGACTCGTTATTTTTTGAGGAATAAGAACTTGAGTGCTGCAGAAGACTTTCTTTTCAAAGTTGACGATGACAGTTACTTGAAACTCATTGACTCCGATATACGGAAATGCTACGTCAACGGGTTGAACAATGCCCTCAACCTATTACTAGACTACCAATGTGCCACAGATCGGGTCCGGAGCACATACGACACTATCCTCTCCTACAACCAGTCTCTCAAAATATATTTATTACCTCGAGTCTCTCAGAGACTGCACAGGATTCCCCGTTCTTTGATCAACGATTTATTTCGCCTTTTGTTGTCAAGGGAAGCGAACCTGCACAGCGAGCACATTGTCCCCTTTGTTCGCAAAGTGGCAGCCCTGTCAGATGTTGGGGAACAAATGATTATCAATGCTGACCGTGTAGTCCGCAAACTTCCTGCGAAATCAGATACATCAGGTTCCAGTTTAAAAGAAAAATCTGATCCAGATGCATTGTCAACTGGTCTAAGGGGAATACCCCTTTTCCATCGACAAGTATACACCAGGATTTTCCGAAAATTGCTACGAAACTATCAAATCGCGCACAGTGAATTATTACTGCAAGAAATCTTAACCAGTAAAGCATGGAATAAAAAGACCAAAGAGGTTTTATTCGAACTGTTACTTCTTCGAGCCGCGTTTGTCGAGGGTATCGGAATGGTTGGTCTCGTATGCGAAACAATGATCCAAAAAGGATTGTACCCTTCGAAAAATGTTTTCCTTACTTTATTGGCGGCCATGAGAGCAAACAAAATGCCCGAAAAGTATTTCCAGACCCTTCAACTCCTTTCGAAGTATAACATCCCATTGGATGATGATGTTTGCACAGAGTATCTGAGATTCGTTGCAATCAATCATTCAAAATCTGTGTTGATTGAGGAATACTGCAAATTATTTCCCAGTGGTACCAACCTTTCGGAAAGGCTCGGATTTATTGATGCAACGGCTTTGTCAAGTCAGCATTCTGAAGAGTCTCTTCCATCAACCCAGCGGTTCGATTACTCCAAAATATGCACAGAAGCTGATGGGATACCATGCCTGACTGCACTTGGCGTCGTATATTCTCATTTGATTCAGAACTCGCAAGATCTGGATTCAATCTGGAACCTCTACGAATCTTACCGACAGTACCTCTTGGATCGCTCAGAAATCAAGGCGCCGCATACTTTCTATATCATCGAGCTCTTTGTCTCAAATCTTTCAAGAAAAAACTCTTCCGAAGCGGTTTTTCTAGCCACTAAAATATTTATTGATGCCTGTGCGCATAAACACCGATTTAGTCCTTTGCGTCAAACGTTCAACACCAAGTTTCTCGAACACTTGACCAGGAGGTTGGTGTATGGTCTGCCTAATTCTAGCGATGTTCATACTACGCATATTGATCTTGCGGTGCGGGTTGTACAAACAGCGAAAGATTCTGAACTACCTCTCACAGGAAAAATGGTAGAACCGATAATCAAGAATCACTTGACGTCGTTGAACCATGCTGAAGCTACCAAGCTTATAGAATTTGCATTATCGCATGACTTGTTACTGACTGATCCCGAGATCGAGTCTCATCCCTTGACTGAGAGAATAAAGAATGAGCAACAGGATTTGTAAATATCTGTATATCATAGCTTGCATGGTCTGTGATGTCGAACAGACTCTTTGTAAAATACTGCATCGAATATGGTCTTAACTGTCATATTCATTTTTTTTTGTACTATAAATAATCTATTCCATTCATCAACTTTTACACTAATAATACATTAACCAGAAAACGCTCCTGCTGCTAGACACAGGTTCCGTCGTGTAAAATGAACTTTATACACAGGGGTACGCTTGGTGTGAAATACCGCCATGTGATCAGGCGTTGCTATTATTTCCTTCTTCTTCCTATCAGTGTTTGCCCCAGCAGCTTCACTCACCAATCCATTCGTCTTGGTGCTATCATACGGTTCTGGCTCGGGGCCAGCGTCATTAGTGCCCTTTTTGATATTCCAGGTCCGGACAGAACTATCAGCACCAGCTGAAACCAAGACCGACCCTTCTTGAGAAAAGGCCAAAGAATAAATAGAAGCTCTACCATGACCCTTCATGCTCTTCAAACGTCGACCCGATCCAAGATCCCACACATTTATAATACTATCTTCTCCAGCACTAGCCATCCACCGGCCATCAGGAGATACTGCAACACAATTGATTGGGCCAGTATGGCCGATGAAAACCCTGACAGAATTGCCTTTATTGACATCCCACATTCGACAAGTCTTATCAGAGGACCCTGTTATCACATAGGTTCCATTGGGATGGAATGCCACGGTATCGACATCACTCAAGTGGCCAGCAAAGATTCGTAACGGGTAGATATGATCGCAACTCCACAATCGAGCCGTTTGATCGTGGGAAGCAGTGGCGAAGTAATGGCCATAGGGACTGAACTTGACATCCCAGACTGGGTGGTTGTGCCCTTTATAGGAGACCAGACCAGTGTAAGTGTCGAGAGACCATAAACGAACCGTTTTATCTTCTGAAGAGGACAGTAAATATCGATTATCTGGGCTGAAAGAAAGGCCGTAGACAGCACCAGCATGTCCTACTAATCGTTTGCTGGTACTAGGTTCGTCATCGCGAAGAACAGAAGAGATTTTCTCTCCCTTGAGACTCCAGATTTTCACAAAGCTGTCGGAGAATCCTCCTGCCACTAACGTGGAATCTTCGGAAAAGTCAACTACATTTAGACTTTCATGAGTATTGTGAAAAGTGTACATGCAGACACTGGGGAGTGCGGCCTGGGTTGCTCCCAATCGGACTTTTGCTCGCGAGTCAGCAACTTTTTGGATTTCTGTCTCGATATCTACAGTTTTGTATGCTGGCAAAGGCAGTATTTCTCTGGCTGGGGAGTCGGTTTCTTCAGTCTTGACCATATTGTTGAACTCATCTACTAAACTGGACACTCCCTCGGTGGGAGGGTGTTCAGCATCGCGCACCTCCAGGGCAGCAGTGACGTCTCTTTTGAATTCAGGGTCTATGGGGAGGTTGCCTAGTTTGACGGGCCGTGAGTTGAATTTCTCCACGCCCTCGGAGCCAGACGCAGAATCAGGCAACCCTTCTTCGGGATCTAGAACAGTGTCATTGTCAAAGATACTTGGTCTCTGATTTGTTATTTTGGTGTCCAAGTGTTGGTTGAGCAGTCGAATAACAACATTTCCTCCACTAGACTCGATTTCATGGAGATAGAACAACAGCAGATCGAAAGATGTCCGTGATATTCGAATTCGATACTCACTAGTTCGAAACTGTTTTGCCAGGGAGTTCTCCTCGAGATGCGCCGGGAGCGAGATAGCACACAATGTCTGAATATCCTGTCCATGCAACGTCTCGTGGTCCTCACTGTACTTTTCGAAAAACTGCTTAGCTGTCGAACCATGGTTCTTGGCTATCAGGTCTAAGAAGATGTAGACAAACACGGGATAGAGCAGGCGCCGCAATTCGGGCTTGTACAGGTCCAGAGATGTTTCTGTCCAGTTTTTCAGCAACGAATACGCTTTTACATAGAGCCCCGGATCGTCTGCCTGTTTATTCGTCGCGGGTGTCTCTGGACGCGACGACGCTGCCCGTTGTTGTTGCTGCTGCTGCTGCTGACCAAACGGCTGTGCCGGCGTCGGAGTACGCGAGCTTTCCATTCGCAGCATCGCTTCTGTCTTGGTGTATCCCTTTTTGATCAGATATTCCAACACGATTTGATTCAGTTCCTGCAACCCCAGCTGGCCCTGCCGCTGCTGCTGGGCCTGCTGCTGTGGCGCACCCTGAGGGGCCCGTTGTTGCTGCGACGGTTGGCCAGTAGTACCTTGGCCTGCTCCGCCTTGCGAAGGTTGTCTGATCACTCCATTGTTTGGAGTATCTTGAGGACCGGCCATTGGTGTTTAAGGTGGTTGTAACGGAGAGAAAGGATGAAGGTTGAAAGGTTGGTGGATTATGTAAGATGTAAGATTAGCATACGTGAACATATATGAGCATACGTAGACTCTAGGCACCAGGGTAGTTGCACAGGATTTAAATCGACCACAATAAAAACATTAAATTTGGTATTAATGGAGAGTAGAAGAGTTACGGGTGCATTTACGACAAACTTAATAAATGATAATGATCATCATATAATTGGCCCACGTAAAGTGTGCCATGTATAATGCAAATAATATATAACAGTCTCATCATGTCCTCAACAACAAGTAGGAGCTGCCGTTTCTTGAGACATGCCGTCAGTCATATTGTCAGCTCCAAATAAAAAGTACCCAATAAACGCTCCAATGAATATACATATGATCAAATAGCCGTTGAAAAACATAGCAGTAAGCATTAGAAAGTAGGCTCCCACAAACTGTAAAAAGTAAAACAGCGATCTGATAAGTTGTTGGAAAGCAGTTGGTCGGAAATGCGTTCGAGGAACAGGATGAAACAGTCCCGAGTAGCTTGGTTTTGAACCAACAAACATTGCGCCTTTCAAAGACTCGCCCTTCAAAGACTCTGTGGAGGACAACGTAGTATTATTATTGTTTTCACTCTGTCTCAGCCTAGCTTCTTTCCACTGTCGTACAATTGTCCTGTCATACTCCCGGTGAGCCTTTCGAATAAACTCAACCGCTATAGTCAGAAACATGATTCCTAAGCATGACCCAGCAAACATGCCATGAGAAGTGATATGCCATGACTCTGCCACAAAGCAAGCGTCTATTGTCTGCCAGTTCCATATCATCGGAACCACGCACTCCGAAGCAGTGGAGTTCATCGATCCCATGGATCCCATGTCCATTCTTCGCAGTAACGAGTCCATGTTGTGTGTATATGTTTATGTGTTTTGAATGTCTATTTCGAAAGTAGAAAGGGCAACAACTCTTCTTTATAATTGTTCAAGTTGAACGTCAAGAGATAAAATGCTCGAAAAGTGGAGAAACACACCAGCCATAATTTGCTCGAGAGCCATATTGCCGGATTGGTCAATTTGCTCATGTGCGGCGGCTAAATATCGGGAAGTGAGTAACTGCAAATACAGGTAGATGAGTGGAATATACTATACGGTAGATGTATTACTGAGGTGACTACGTATCAGACGGTATAAAACTTTCTACTGTACTCATAAGATATCATAAGATAGCCCTGACAATAGTTCGATGTGTACATGGTGGTTCAAAGATCTACTGTAGATCAAATTGCTCATGTACAATTTATGCACAGATCCATGCATTGGTCCTTTTAGCAGATGAGCTTATTTTAAAATTGAGCAGATCAGATCTCATAACGGTTAGTTCTATCTTACGCATGAGTTGATAATGTAGTTGACTACGGATTCCGAGCCAAGAGCGCAATTTATGTGATATCCTATCAAATATCAGCAGAGTGTTTTGTCGCATGGACTAAACTACATTTTATTTTATTTTGCCGTTTGCGAGCACCGTACTAAATATCAATATGGCCACGAATTACAATTAAACCATCAACTAAATAACCTATATATCTATCACTGTTTAAAATGCTGAAACACTCTTGGTAAAAGCACCGTGAAAACCAAAGGGAACAACTTTCCCTTGCTCCATTTCGGCCCGAGCAATTGGCTCCATTGTGTGCGCATCCACAATTGCAAGTAAGCTTCTTCCTCGGGCTCCGTCAAGACAGACAATTAAAAGAACTCCGTCATCTTCTGCAGTAGCTCCTGGCCTGGGAATAAACACCGGTTCACCAGGAGTACACTTGTCAATGCCAAACTTCTTAACATCCCCGGTTGCAAAGTCGACTTTGATTACATATTCGATAAAACTGGACTTGTCTTCAGAGTGGACGCCGTAGACATATCTCTGAGATTTCCTATCATAGCTTGTGTTCCATACCGGTAGTTCTACATTGTTCTCAGGGCCAAAGCTCTTTGCGACTTTGGCAATTCGGTGGCAATTCGATGTAACTCCCTCCAGTTTATACTGAACTAGAGAGGTAGGTTTCACAGGGTTCTGGCCATTCTTCGCCAAAATGGGAGAGTCGGAACGAACACGATCAATGAATAAATCGAACAAAACACTGTGGTCTTCATGCTGACAAAGGTTGATTCGAATATCATCTCCGTCATCAAAAGCGTTGGCAGTATGAAAGCAAAAAAATGCCTTTTCAGACTTGTAGATGCCCTTCACTCCGCCATCCTTTCGGTCAATCACGTAGAACTTGGTCTTTCTATTGGGATCCCATTTCCGAGTCATGCCATCAAGCACATTTTTGTGGAAGGGGATAGCAAGTCCTCCGTACCTGTAGTCTGCTTGCCAGAGCATGAGTACCAAGTACTTGTTGGTGAGCGCCATTGAGTGAACGTAGCAAGGGGTGTCGTGAAATGTAGCGAGTTTTCGGCTAGTAGTATTTGACACCGAAAATACATGATATGTGGATCGCGCTCCAAGGCTGAGAGTAAAATTGAACAACTCGCCGGTATCATGATCAATTGCTGGATGGGCAGCACTGAACTCGCCCGTTGCAGATGGAACCAGATCTTGATAGGTTGATATTGCCAGGGGCTCAAGAGTGATAGGATCCAGTTCTTGAACCATGTTGAGGTCCGTCTTTGCAAATAAAGTGGCATCTCGAGAGTTTCGTTGCCTGTGGGACACCGCAGTGAACCCTGGCATGTTAGGCGACAATACAACTCCAATGCTTTCAGAAGACGCATCGCGGATATCAGGTTCCTGAGACCCGACAAACATTGTGGTAAAGCGACTGAAAATACTTTCACAAGGATCTTTGGGGGCAAATGTAATGCCTAGATGACCATCTTCAATTCGTTTGACCAGAGTGTCAACGGCATATCTACTTCGATACGACACTTGACCATTTTTGATCTCAAACCTATGGTTCAACGCGAGCCCGTTAAACCAGTGATTCAAATGGACAGTTTGTCCTGACTTCTGGTGAACATTGAAGCGGCCGGGGCCAGTCCTATACAATGCACCAGAGACCCATGAGGGAATTGTGCCAATGACTTTTAGGTCCACAGGTTCGCGAGTCTCGGGCTGATCAGAGAATCCCTGAGCATTGGGGAAGTCTTTGAAGTGCTGGGGTGTGGAAACAGTCCTGGGCTCAGACACAGGCTTTGCTACCAAGACTGAAGAAGCAACAGCAGAAGGGTATGTTTTTGTAGTAGTAGTGCTCATTGTGGAGTGAAGGCAGAAGAAGAGTTCAATGGATGACAGATATACCAGGGGGGAATATACGTTCTTTATATTAGTTATATACGAAAGCAACGGAATTGAAGTCGTCACATGGGACCCGTATTTTTAAAATGGGCATTGCTCAATATAGTAGTCCAAATACAATTAAAAAGCTTCGAAACTATTGATCGACACCGAATGCACTGCTGAGCATTGATCGACCATCGCCGTTGAGATAGCCGATTACATAATCAGCTGGGGTACTAAGTGCGTCAGCAAGAAGACAAAAAACGGTCAAGTGGCTTGTTAGAGGAGGTTAGCCATGTGATATGTTTATAATATTGGACTACATGAGCTTGTATTACTAAAATAGCAAATTAAGCGGGAGTTCGCATTCGTGAAGTATCGAAGGAAACCAGAATAAAATCTTGTCAGCGATATTGTACTATCTTCGTGTAAACCAAAACATAATATGGAGGATTTTAAATTGTTTGTTTAGAGAGCGTCATCCTAATTGTATGTCCACCGAGAGAGTGAGTGAAATAGGCTGTTGTACCATACGGGCCACAAGTCCAGGACTTGAATGGATCTTGGATACGAGCGAAGTACGATATGATCATGCACTGCACTGATTATGCAGGGTTCGGTTAAGCATTGTCGATCAATGAATCATTGTAAGTCTTCACTGTCGGTGCTTCGGCATTTTGAGTCTTTTTACTGGTTGGTCCAACAACAGCCATACTGCAGCATGCAGCAAAGAATAGAACAATCACTGAATAGCATTATTGCCTTCACAGGATAATTTCGCCCATGGAGATTGGCGGTCAGGAAAAAGACGCAGACAATCTAAAACAATTTGCGATCCTTTCTCGCTCCATCTCGGATATATTCCTGATATCATTGAGCACCAAATCAAACCAGATGTCTCAATGGATTTCTTGCAATTCTCTGCAGCCCGTGCTAAAGGTGAAAATACATCAAGGTACCGTGAAATATAAAGTGAAGTTTTATAACAGGAAACTCCGAGGTGAGGGATGGGATATCTCAAACATCTACAGTTAAGCACAGTATGGGAAGCGGTGCAAAATATTCCCATCTGATAGATTATTTGTATGTACATTTTGAAAAAAAGGCATGTCATCCAGATTTTCTAATTTTACAGTAGTCGACACTATTCTAATTCACCATCCCCATAGAATCCTGCACAATTGGATTTTGAAGTGGCAGTGATCAACACTGCACCGGAAAAATGACGATCTCAGCTAATACATGTCAAGAGTATATTCTACCACAAACCCGAGCTCATTCAAGTTCCGTTGAAACAAAGATCCAATAGAGAAGTAGCAGATCAAGGAACTGGATTCATTTTCGAAACCTGGAGAAAGGACAACGCAAGCCCCGACATCTTCCTAGTTTATAGCTACAAGTTGAAGATAGAAATTATTTTGGGGCTTAGTTTACTTTTAATTTATTGATGTACTTTTTTCAAAGAATATTGCAATCTCAGTGCAGACCTTTTTTATTGATTTCAATGGTTACTTTTACAGCAGCACAAATGGTCATTAGCCGGAGCACAATGACCGGATTCTGATCTTGGGTTCTTATTAAAACAATTGTGTGACTGAAACCGAGAACTTTAATTTCTTAGACAAAACACTGTGTACGGTATTATTCACCCTCAGGGCTCAAGGAATGGTTTATGAAGACGGTACGCCTCATCGCTACTAATGACCTGATCGGCACTCTGTCAGCTAAATTAGGGAGCGATCGGAAATTTTCACCTATTTTATTTCCCACACATGTGTAATTACGTGCTCCAGTACAGCCCTTTTGGAAAAAAATGTATGTAGACCGCATAAAAAACGTTGGAAATTCCTGCATGTATTTGTAATATACATCTCCGCCGATCTTCAAGCGGAGTTACTATATAAACTTGTGTCTCCGTGAAGTATCCGTTCAAGCACTGTAACTATTTTACTTCAGCAGCATGACCAAGGACTCTCTCAATCTCTTCAAGCCCATTCAGGTCGGTGACGTGACTCTGGGCCATCGAATTGCCATGGCTCCTCTGACTCGTCAAAGAGCTACTGAGGATCACGTTCCTCTGGAAATGCATGTAAAATACTATGCTCAGAGAGCCAGCTATCCTGGAACTTTGCTCGTCACTGAGGGGACTTTTATGAGCACCCGGTCTAGTGGTGGCCACAATGTCCCTGGTATTTGGAATGATAAGCAGGTCGAAGCTTGGAAACCAGTGTTCAAGGCGATTCATGACCAAGGTTCCAAAGTTTTCGTCCAGATCTGGGTTCTTGGGCGAGCTGCCCAGCTCGATGTCCTTAAAGCTGAGGGCAACGATTTAGTTAGTCCCTCGGTTACACCTATTCCCAATGTGGATGTGCTGCCCCGAGCAATGACTGTGCCGGAAATTAAAGAATACGTCCAGGAATACGTTCATGCTGCGAAGAACTGCATTGCTGCTGGTGCTGATGGAGTTGAAATTCACAATGCCAATTCCTATCTACTGGACCAGTTTTTGCACGAGAACACAAACCAGCGAACTGATGAGTACGGAGGAAGTATTGAGAATCGATCCAGGTTTACTTTGGAAGTCGTAGACGCTGTCGTCGATGCCATTGGTGCTGGTAAAACGGCTATTCGTCTGTCTCCCTGGGGTACATCCAGAAACGACGTTCAGTACGGTATCACTCCTATCCCGCAGTTTTCATATGTGGTCGAACAGCTTGAAAAACGGGGCCGAGAAGGCAAACGACTAGCGTATCTGTCTCTTGTCGAACCACGGGTCAATGGAAGTCAAGACATCAGCCCACCAACGAATGCAAGCAATGATTTCATCGATTCCATTTGGAGTGGGGTTTTGATGAAAGCAGGAGCATTAGGTCATTCTGCCAAAGAAGTGGCTCAGAGGGACGACCGAACTATTGTTGCTCTTGGACGATATTTTATTTCAAATCCTGACGTGGTTAGGAGAATACAGCTTGGAGTCGAGTTGACTCCTTACGATCGAACTACGTTTTACACTTTGGACGAAAGGGGATACACCGACTATCCATTTTATGACGAGAATGAGGGATCCAAGATCTAGATATGAACCATTGATATGATAGAGGGCAGAATATAGATGCCAGAGACGAGATAGAAAGAATAAAATGTCTGCGATGCCCATAATAGATTAATAGATACTGGCTGTTGTAGGCCCGACAGGGCAATTTTCGATAGCGGTCTGCATATCGATGCAACAGAACATCTGCCCTTTCCCAAGGCTGGTATTACTTCAAAAATACCGTAATGAACACTCAAAACTGAGATTCCACAATCATTTTACGATTTAAATGGGAGATTTTAGGCGAATTTTTTTGCTTAATTTCCGGGTACATCAACAACCGAAAGATCCCACAGAACAGGAATTCCTCTATAGCTCAGTTGGTAGAGCGTTCGGCTTTTAAGACATCCAAAGTCTACCGAAATGTCCAGGGTTCGAGCCCCTGTGGAGGAGTTTATTTTTTTGAGTTTGCCGTAATGGCTTTTTTTTTTATTGTATGGAGAAAGTTAACAAAAAAAATATCAAATCAGTTGTACTACAACATATACTCAATTTTCATCCTTCTGTTGTATCCTGTTCTGCTCGTTCAGTCACAGCCAGCCATCCCGATAAGCCGATAACCGATAACTATCTGTGATGTTATGCAGTCCAGAAACCTGGGATCTTCACTGCGACATGTTCCTGAACCCAAAGATGCCCCGGATCCCCAAGATTCGGCCGGTATATTTGACTTTTTATTTGAAAAACACAGTCGTCTGGATGGTGTTTGCCTGGCTCGAACTTATCAGTGACGTAGTTTGGTTCTGGAAAAACGTAAGTATGCTGCTCGTCGTATAGCCCCACGGATGCTAACAAAGCGGATCGTGGAACGGATATCAAAACCTGATAAAAAGGTGTTGTTAGAAAGACAACTGAGTCAGACAAAGAGTCTTAAGGAGTACGAGGCTATAGCCTACCAATTAGACATGCTCCTGGGCAACGATCTTTGGAGACAGAACCCCAAGAGCAAGAGCTATGATTATAGACTGATATCGGGTAGGCTGGCGCAGCTTGCCATTGCTCGCAACGAAGGCGATATTTATACTTTAATGGACCTGCTTAGGTCTGGTCTGCTTCGAAATCTGGGCAGTCTGGGCTCCATTGCCTTGTACAATAGGACGTACCTGGGGACCAAACTGCTGATTGAGGATTACATCCGAGAAGTGATTCAGTGTCTTGAGTTCATTGACCAGCGGCCATTGGAGAAGAATCAACTGACTGATCAACGGAGACTAGACTTTTTCCATGACACTCGCCAATCGTTTGGCCGAAGTGCGTTGGTTCTACACGGAGGTACCATGTTTGGACTGTGCCATATCGGTACTGTTAAAGCCCTGCATTCAAATGGGCTCTTACCTCATATTATCAGTGGTGCCACGGTAGGTGCTATTGTAGCGGCATTGGTATGTAGTTGTCCCGAGGAAGATCTCTCGTTTGTGCTTGACAACATTTCCAAGGAGATGCCCCCCTTCACAAAAGAGTTTGCAAACTACAAGAAAGAAAGTGTAGTCGAAGGAGTTTTGACGTCAATGTATCCACCTGAGATTCTGCTGTTTGAAAAATACGTACGGTCGCTACTTGGGGATATGACCTTTGAGGAAGCGTACATTTTCAGTGAGCGAGCACTGAATATCACAGTCACTCCAGTCAGTGGAGAAAACAGTGGCAGCAACGTGAAGCAGGTGCCGAAACTAATGAATTATTTAACCACACCCAACATTGTGATCTGGACTGCAATAAGAGCTAGCATTGGATCTGGGATTTTCGCTGAAGAAGTTGAGCTGCTTGCTAAAACCCCCAATGGACTGATCCCTTATCACCCCACAAAGATTGAGTTTGTTCCCTCAAATACGACAGTGTATTTCAGCTCTCGAGAGTCACCGTACACGAGGTTGTCTGAATTATTCAATGTCAACAACTTTATTGTCTCCTTGGCACGACCCTATTTTGCGCCACTGTTAATGTCTGAATTCAAACATCGCGGGTATCGAAGCTGGAAGGTTCGTTTGGTGAGATTATTTAGAATGGAATTCCAGTATCGACTAATGCAGTTTGCGTATCTGGGACTCCTCCCCGGATTGATAAAGCGGTGGTTTCTAGACGAGAACATCCCCGGAGGATTCCAGGTAACTATAGTGCCCGAATTGCCGAATTTAGTGAAAGACTTTGCTCGAGTTCTTGACAGCCATGGGATCAAAGAAAAGGTCGACTATTGGATTCTGATTGGTGAGAGAAGTGTATGGCCCATGATGTCAATTATTTGGGCGCGGTGTGCGGTGGAGTTTCTTCTAGATGGGATTTATAACAGGAGAGCAGAAGGCGCAACCCATGAGTAGTAGTTTGTGAATCGCTGTGTGCTGATGTATAATGATGGAACCTGAATTCCAAACAGTGAAAAAGGTTTAAGCCCTATGGACTGGAACTGAATAAATATTTATTTTTCTTTCTCAACGTGGTCTAGCGATGAATAATCTTGACATTGTCGTTACTGACAAAATAAAGATATTCGTTTTCAACTACATTGACCGGCCCACTACTCCTCGACCCCCGGACTATTCGAAGTATCCCTGTCACATCGTTAGCACGACCCGTCTCCAACGGTCTCAGAGACACAACGAGGGAAGATCTGGCAAACAGAGTCACCAGTAGGCTGCCGTAATGGTCAGACAGTGGGGTACCTGGGGTCACAAGTGGAGGATCAGTATTGAGAAACACATAGACTGCAGAGCAAAGCGTCTGGAGTTCGTGCAAGCTTTGCACAATAGGGTCTAAAGAGTACTGTGCCATTATAAGCACCTCGACGTTTTCCAGCAGAAGAACCGCATCGTCTTTAATGCTAGCTTTGATTTTGTTATGTAGTTGGGCCAGATCAGACGGTTTGAACCCATTGGTTTCTCGCTTAAAGAGGTCTTCAGACAGATCTAGTAGTTTTAATTGGCCGGTTTTTTTACAGTTTTCAACATCTACTCCGTATTTCTTGATTCCTCTCTCATGGAGAGCACTTCTATTGAAGAATTGGACAATTACTACTTCTTTACTGGACTCTTGTAGAGTCTTTGATGCGATCAGATCCACCAACCAAGTTGAAGCTACTTCGTTAGTGTTTGTAACCAGAGAGAATGTTTTAGCCGACTGGACAAGCTTATCATTTTCATAGAAGCTCAAATCGCTACTAGGAAATGTTCTGGACATGCCAAAGTCTCAATGTATAGTTGGGCCGGTTAAATTATTATAGTTATAAAGTCTCGATATCATTGTAGATCAACCATGCAGCTACCCGCTTACCCTGCGTGAAAAATCAAAAAAATATTCAAAGTTTTTGGACAGAGTGAAAAATCTCCAATTTCCAACCATTTGAATTCAACGCACAAAGAAAAAAATGGCTGCCACGTTACCCGCTTTGGAGTCCTCTTGGACTGGAGAAGAAGGATTCAAGAGCTACGCTTCTATCTCTGCCCCTATAAAACGACAGATTGAGCCCATTGGGCCGGGGTTCTTGGCCCACGCCCGACGAACGCTCCGGGGCCGAACTTGGAGTGAAGATGAACGAATTCAGGCTGAGCAGAACGTGAAGCAGATCGAGGAAGACGACGATGATGGTCTTGAGGACGAGCCAGAAGACCCTGAGATGTTGACCCGAGACCCCAAGGACTGGAAGGGACAGGATCACTACGCGGTGCTGGGACTGTCCAAATACCGATACAAGGCCACTGAGGATTTGATCCGAATTGCTCACCGAAGAAAGGTGCTGAGACATCATCCTGATAAGAAGGCTGCCGAGGGTGCTATCAACGAGGATGGGTTCTTCAAGTGTATTCAAAAGGCGTTTGAGGTTCTGATGGACCCCACGCGACGAGCTCAATGGGACTCGGTTGACGAAGAGGCCGATGTGCCTCCTCCTTCCAAGAAAGCCAAGGGAGATTTCATCACACTATGGGCACCTGTGTTTGAAGCAGAGGCCCGATTTTCTCGAAATAAGCCTGTCCCTGGTCTGGGTACCATGGAGTCGCCCAAGCAGGAAGTAGATGCATTTTATTCATTCTGGTATCATTTTGACTCGTGGCGAAGTTTTGAGTATCTTGATGAAGACGTTCCTGATGACACTAGTAACCGAGATAACAAGCGATATGTTGAGCGAAAAAACAAGGCTGCTCGACAGAAGCGAAAGACTGAGGACACTGCTCGGTTGAGAAAGCTGGTCGACGACGCGCTTGCTGCCGACCCTCGAATCCGAATGTACAAGGAAGCTGAGCGAAAGGCCAAAGAACAGAAAAAGTGGGAGAAAGAAGCTGGTGCTAGAGAAGCTGCCGAGGCTGCAAAGAAGGCTCAAGAGGAAGCTGAGCGAAAGAAGAAGGAAGAGGAGGAAGCTGCCAAAGCTGCCAAGGAGGCTGGCAAGAAATCAAAAGAGGCTGCGAAGAATGCTAAAAAGAAGAATAAGAGAACTATTCGAGGTAGTGTCAAGGACGTCAACTACTTTACTGCCGGTGAGCCAGATGCCAAGGATATTGACAATATTTTGAACGATGTTGATGCCATAATTGAGAAACTCGACGATCTTGGATTGGACACTGTTGCTGGCAAGGTCAGTGGAGTCACCGATGCTGAGGTGGTCAAGGGAGTGTTTGCCGAGCAGGCTGCCTCGTTGAATATTTCAGGATTGAAGTACTTTAAGTAGGCGGGGTTCAATTACTAGGAGTAGAAATGTAGACTAGGTGTAATAGACATGAGATATTGACATTGCACATTGATATTCCTACTGTTTACTATAGAAATTTAGACAAGGTGTAATAGACATGGAACTGTTTAAAGATATGACATTGCACATTATTCTGGGCAACACTATAAATTTAAAGTACATTTCACGCTCTCAGACTCACCCCACTAACGATATCCCACATATTGCGCTGCGGCTACGTTGTTCCACTCATATTAATATTAATATTGTTGTCGTGCGCTAAGACAATCTATTCCTTGTCCTCGTTATGAATCTGTTTCCCCGAAAAGACCATGGACAAGTCTACGCCGAGCCTGGAAATCCATACAATTACATTGTAATCATCGATGCCGGCTCCACTGGCTCAAGAGCTTATGTCTATCATTATCCCAGCAAAGCTCTGAAAAGCGGTGATGAAAAAAAGTCCGGGCCGATCAATTTCCCTCAGGTCAGCATGTCTGGCAATAAATGGACCAAGAAAATAAAACCGGGGCTGTCGTCTTTTGCAGACAATCCAAACAAAGCAGGCAGTGACCATATCAAAGAATTGATCAAGTTTGCCGAGACCATTGTCCCCGAATCACAGCACTACCGAACTCCTGTATTTCTCCATGCTACGGGAGGACTACGGCTGTTGACTCCGAAACAGCAACATTCGTTGCTGACTGGAGTGTGCGAGTATGTACAGAAAAAGAGTGGGTTTTACGTGCCAGAATGTGAATCTCACTTCTCCACCATTGAAGGTAGCACTGAGGGGATTTTTGGCTGGGTTGGCATGAACTATCTAATTGGTGACTTTTCTGATCCAGAATCCCACGCGCACGGCAAGGGCCACACGACGTATGGGTTTTTAGATATGGGCGGTGCATCTGCTCAAGTTACGTTTGTGCCCAATGCCACTGAAATTGACAGCCATAAGCAGAAGCTGTATACGGTGAAGCTGGCTTCTATTAATGGAGAAAAGGATATGAGTTTCAGTGTGTATTCCAAAAGTTTTCTCGGAGCGGGGGTTTATGAAGCAAGGAGAAAGTATTTAGAGGGGCTCAAGGCGGGAGATGATGGGAAATTGCATGATCCATGTTTGCTAGAGGGACAGAGTCAGACGTGGGATGGTGGAGATTTGAGAGAGCGGGACGACGATGACGATGATGACGACGACGATGACGAAGATGATGACGAAGATGATGACGACCACCACCATGACGACAAGGCAGAGACTGACCAGGAAAAAGACAAGTCCGAACCATCCACTACTACTTCCCCCTCTACGTCTGTATCGACCTCTGCCCCTTCCACTGGCACAGCGGAGGCAAATATTTTAGGCTCCGGAGACGCCATTGACTGCCTCAATCTCATTGAACCCCAACTCTCGTCCATGTTTAAAGACGAAGACATACCTGCATTTGACTTTGATATCAACCATTTCATCGGCGTAAGCGAATACTACGACACAAATCAAGCCTTTCAACTTGGATCTGCTTACGACAGAGCTAATTTGGCAGCCGATGTGCAAGAATTCTGCAGCAATAGTTGGGACAAGGTGACGAACTCAAAAGAATACGCTGATATAAAACCGAGCGACCTAAAAACATTATGCTTCAAATCCAACTGGCTATTAGGTATGATTCACACTGGGTTTGGATTCCCTGAAGACTTTTCGCTCAACGCGACAGAACCACTGACTGGCTACCTGGCTCCTCTACAGACTGCGCAAGAAATAAACGGAGTAGAATACTCGTGGACTCTGGGCCGGGCTGTGTTGTACGCCTCGAGCGAATTGGGCAAAAACGGCAAGCACATGGGTGTGCAAGCACCTTTCTCAAATACATGGAACTACGCAGCCGAAACCGGTCGAAGGAGTCGGCCCAAGTTCGAGGCCAACAAAGTAAAAGATGACGAGTTAGATGATGATCGGGATTGGGGAGACATTCTGGATTCAAAGTCGCACAGGCTGTGGGGATCTATAGCGTTTCTACTGATCTTGGTTGTCGCCGTCTATTTGCTACTAGGAAGAACTCGACGACGGTTTGTCTGGGATAGCATCAAAGCACGAGTGGACAACTTCGGGGTCCGGAGGTCAGATTATCTGCGAGTTGCCCAAAGACGACAGGAGAATGACCGTCTGGCCGCGTCGCAAGAGTATGAATTGAACGACGCTGATGATTTTGAGGTGGAATCAGACGAGGAGAATGTTGTGTAATTACGTATATACAGACTACAGATCGAACATCGGTGTGGCATACTATAAACCTGACAGACGTAGTTCTAGCCAACACCCGAACTCAGCCCAGTCATCACACGCTACTTACGATGATGGTACCATTTGTGCATATGATAGGCCCCCACTAAATATTTATCAGATCGGATTTGATCTTGAAATTTCAAAGAGTCAAAGATGACTGAAAAAAAGAGTCAAAAGGTAAATAGATCAAAAACACAACAATATGTAACTCTCTAACCAGCCAGACGCATGGAAATCCTTTGTAGCTGGAGGAACGGCCGGAGCAGTCGAGGGACTCATCACTGTAAGTATACCAACTAAACTTGAGTAGATCAACTTATATAAAACCGTATGACTCGTATTCCACTGTAACTAACCGACCAGTATCCGTTTGAATTTGCTAAAACTCGACTGCAACTAGTCCCCAAAGACTCTACTGCGTCAAGGAATCCTATCAAGCTGATCATATCAATTGGTCAAAAACAAGGATATGCTTCTCTTTACACTGGCTGTGGTGCGTTCTTAGTAGGCAATACTGTCAAGGCCTCGGTCCGTTTTCTTGGATTTGATTCTATTAAGAATATGCTGGCCGACGAAAATGGTAAACTGACTAAAACCAGAGGCGCCATAGCCGGGCTGGGTGCTGGTGTGCTGGAGTCTGTCATAGCAGTGACTCCGTTTGAGACGATCAAAACTGCAATGATAGACGATAAACAGACTGCAAACCCAAAGTACCAGGGATTTGTCAAAGGTCCCGCGAGACTGTTCCGAGACAGAGGGTTTGCTGGTATCTATAAAGGTCTGGTGCCTGTGACGATGCGACAGGCTGCCAATCAGGCAGTGAGACTCGGATCATACAATGCCATGAAAACCATGGTTCAGTCTTATAAGGCTGATCCTCTGGCTCCTCTCTCTTCGGTTGAGACGTTTGGTGTGGGAGCTGTAGCCGGTATAATCACTGTGTACACTACCATGCCTATAGATACGGTCAAGACTCGAATGCAGAGTTTGGAGTCCAAGAAAATGTATTCGGGAACTATAGATTGTTTCTACAAAGTATTTAAAAACGAGGGAGTATTGACATTCTGGAAGGGAGCTACACCTCGGCTGGGCCGACTGATTCTCAGTGGAGGAATAGTATTTACGATTTATGAGAAGATTATGTTGGTCTTGAAATAGGCCGACGGTGCACCTTGGCTTTGATTCGGTTGGGTGACCACTTAGATTTTATTTTAGAAATATATAATGAAAATCGTTAGGCCGACAGCTAGGTTAGATGACCACACGACATTAGATTTTATTAGAAATGTACTATTAATGAAAATCGTTGTTGCTGCCTTTAATGACACTTATACCATCTCCTCGGCATTTGCAGGTGGTGGAGGAGGTGGAGGTAATTCGTTTTCCTCACTCTCACTCTCAGACTGAGTTCGCAGAACCGCCATTTCCATGCGTCGAGCTTGCAAATAATCTCCTACGCCTTTCAGAATAATAACAACACCAATGACCATCAATAATGTAGCAATCCATCCCGTAGCACTACTATTGTCATCCCCCACCGAAGGAACACTTGCCGCTACATGTCCCTGAGAGAAACTACTACTTCCCATACTATCCAAGCTGTCCTGTCCAGAAACATCGTAGTCATTAGGGTTGCTTGGCTCATACTCTTGAGGTGGCCCGCCTGTTGGTTCGGACAATACCGGGTCTGGTCTCAGGTAATAACCACACTGCAACAAGGTAAAACCCAAACCAGCTCGCGAGCCATGTTTAGCAGCATGCGAAGTGTGCAATAAATATGTCAAGAAGAAACCAACAAATTGAAATGCAGCCGATACCATGAAATTCCATGCAAAATTAATAGGGGAGCCCACAGGCAGACCCTCAATAAATAGTTCATCTGAAAGCCCAGGAGCCATGATAGTCGTCTCCCAGTACGGAGGAGCAGCATCTGCTGCCGCCTCGGCGTATGTTGGTGGACTATCTTCGCTGGGTTTACCCCCAGTTGACGGTTTGGCTACAATGTTGGCAAACACTCCGTCGTTGTTGCTTGCGGGGGCAGCACGAGGACCAGGCTGTCTCATGCCTAGGAATCCTCGTATAGAAGACCCAATACTGGTCCCGCCGCCGCCGCGTACCGACAGTGGCACTCTGCGAGAAGAACCCATGCCCGACGGAAGTCCTCCAGGGGCTGTGGTGTTATTAGGTCCGCTGTGATCGAAAAGGTTCGCCACAGGTTCGGAGCTTATCTGCTCGCTGCCTGCGACATTCCTGTCATCTTGCCAGTCATCTAACTCGCCCTCGGACTCGTCGTCCTCAGAGTCCGAGCCAAAGGCGTCGAGTAACCGAGATCGGGCAGCTTCTTGAACTGGCAGTCCGCGGCTTTCTCCTAATGATTCGGGGGCATTGAACATGATGTTTTGGTCTCGGGGAGCAGCAGTAGCCCCGTCGATTCGCTGATATTGCCCGTTCATGAGTATGCGATGATGTGAAGCGGTGTAGATTATTGATAATAAATAGTTTTTGAAATAAAGTTGAGATGAATGAGGAAGGTTAAGTGTAAGAAGGCGTGTGCGCACCACACAATTAAAACGGGCTTAGCACCGGAGCGGCGCAGGTGAGAACGAAGTAGAATGTGGGGGACTAAACTGGACTGGTGTAAATAATAATAATTAGTAGCTAGAATGCAACTTCATGTAAACCGGTGTATAAATAATAATTAGTAGCTAAAGAGTTCATGTAAACCACCCATTTCATTATCTCGTTCATCTACATGCTATCAGCATATATTGCTCATCACTCATCTCAGTCTTTTCACCAATGACCACTCTTGTTGCTTTCCTCTACTGGCACCTCCCATGACCCAGCCAAACCCACTGTGGCATTGTCTTCCTCTTCCGCCTTCTCTTCGACTCGGACCTTCTTCAGCACCAGATCCTCCTCATCAGAACTCGAAAATGGATGTCGCCCAATTCGCTTAGATGTCAACATCCCTAATATACTTCTGTTCTCGGATAAAAGTCGCTTGCCCCATGTACCAGCTGCAGAGTCGCCTGTCTCGTCTCGAGCTTGCTTTAGGAAAGGTAGCAAAGCAGTTCCACCAGTGCCTCTGCTCTTGTTCTTGGCTGCGGCCAAACCTTCTCGTTTGGTGTGTGCTCCCACCACCTTGTTCCTTTGAGCTTCTCTAGCTTGTACTACAATGAATCTTGACACAACCTGAATGTGCTTGTCTCGGAAGGCTCGGAGCATAGCCAGACAGGCATCATACGACAACACCAAGGCAGGAGTCCTTTCGGCATTTTCCATAACAAAGTCTCTGATCTCGGCTACCTGGGTCAAATGCTCAAGGAACCGTCTGTGCGGTCCCGGCATGTACTTTCTCATTTCATGAATAAATGAATGGTTCTTAGGCCCGGTGATTCCCTGACCCGGCTGAGCAGGCCCACTCCCACTGTGTCTACTTCCTGTAGGATGGTGCTCGACGTTCAACAAGATATCTAATGCTTGAATCAGCGAACTCTGGGCATTGCTTCCTCCCGAAATCTGTCGATACTCTTTCTCGTCTCCGTACCTTACACCATTCGGCAGTCCGGCGTCGGCCATGTTCTTCCAACCAGCCAGATACGGCCGGATTCGGAAATAGAAAATGTGAGGGTCGCACATCTCATGCATACGGCCAAGACTGGTGTTGATAGCATCAATGGCCTCGGCCAGTTTCTGCAGACATTTCACCACTGTGTCGGCGTCTTTATCTCGACATGCCTGTATAGCTTGCAGTCCTGTGGTCAGGCAGTCTGCACCCTGCCGTTCAATGGCTGTGCTGACCAGATAAAACCAACTCTCGTCAATACAACCAGTAAAAGTGCAGAGCGTGGCCAAATTGTCCAACGACCATTCTTCCGGCTCTACAGGGAAAATGGTTTTAAAATTCCACAAGCACACTCCCGCATATGACAAAATAGGCGGCAGTTCAAAGTGTTCAGTCACCTCTAACCACGGCTTGGCCAGTTGGCTCGGAATGTGCTCGCTCGGTTCGTCCCCTGCCCAGACATATCCATGGGCCATGAAACTCAGAATACTGCAGGCTCTTCGCCAGTTGGGTTCAGTTTTCAAATGGTCGGTCGACAAAAGGGGCAGTTTGTCGACCAGACCCCGGAGGTTCCGGGTCAATATCAGGGCCGGCAGGTTCTGGGCAATTTGCTCCCATGGCCCATAGTATGAGTCTTCCAGTCTCTCGAGCGGAAGCTGTTCGGGCAAAAACCCAGTCTTGGGACTAATCCCGTAGTCCTCTAGCTTTGGTACTGACTGTAGCATGTTGTTTGTCTGCGATTATTAATAAATATCTACAAACAAGAATAGTCGGGGGGCCGCAGCACCTGTATTTATTCCCCTCAAAAAATATCGGTTTAGTTTATTATTGTGGGTTTTTAATGCGTAATGGGTCGATTTTCCGGTTGAGTAATTGGCAGCGAGACTGACCCGGTGGTGGCAGGGTAAGCGATGAGTTTGTCGGGAGAGATAGGGCTAGATCGACAGAGATCATCAGCAGATCAGGCGATCAAGGATATATGGAAGAATTCATTAATGCTCTATACAATGGAAGAAGTTTGATGAAATATGAAAGGAATAGGTGGGATGGTTGACGAATTGAAAGTCTACATAGATATTTGATATATAACAAACATACTGTCGATTGAATTGGAACAAAGCAACTCTTCTATACGTTCTCTGTTTATCATAGGCAGAAATGTCTTGGGAGTTGCAATAAGCTTGTATAGTTAGTATATCGGACAAATAGATAACGCTAGTTTAAAGAGAGGCTGGGATGATTGGAAATTACACTACTGTATATCTCAGAATTAATAGTACCCAGACTTTAGGCTGAATGTGTAAGGTCTAGCACAGGTTTTAGAGTTAGTTGTAGTGATAGACAGACACACTTTAAAGTTGCTGTACCAAGACATTTAGTCTAGAAGTCAGTTGGCTATGTTGTGGAGAAACCTGCTGCGCCTCAAGCTTGGAAAACCTGGAGAGATAGCTATTAGCACCAGATTAGGTAAAAACTCCATCTTGGCGAGCAGTTGAGTGACTAGTTGGTTGATTACACTGTCACTAAAGTGATTCTCAACAGTGGATAAATTGAATTGTACATATAAACTCTATGGGCTATGTAAGTTTACATGCACTCTTTGTTCCAAAGCCCCTTTGACTTGAATTAAAGTTTGCATGTTGCTCTGTACATCGGACCATGAATCTATGGCCATTCGTGCGCTGCTTTGGATCGTCGTGCATGACATGCGAGATCAATGCGAGACCGAAATCTTACCAGAGTCAAAATTGTAAAGAATAGAAAAAGATAATATTACTAGAGTCACGAATTGTAAAGAATAGAAAAAGATAAGTCACAGCTGACTTGAAATAAGTAAATTCATTATATATAACAGATTAACGTAGTGTACCGTAAGTGACTATACAATCGATTTATCCCCGACAGCACTCCCCCACCCAGTTCACGAGAAGTACGCGTAGGCGGCACGAAGTTTCCCTAATTGCTTTATTACTAACACTATCACTCAACGCACAATGCCTGAACTCGGAGAAGTATGTCTCTATCATCATCATCACATCCATCCAACTAACCAGGTCGCCCATGCAACTGCTATTCTAAGGAAATATTTGACCGGTAGGGTCGTTACCGCCGTCACCGCAAAGCCGGACGCGCTGGTGTTCTCAAATCCCTTGACCAATGAAACGTTTGAGAAATCCGTCAAGAACAGAAAGGTCGTGGATGTCAACCAGCACGGCAAATATTTCTGGGCACAACTGGACAACAACAAGTTCATCCTGCTCCACTTCGGCATGACCGGCTGGATTCATGTCAAGGGCAAGAAGACGCATTTTATTGTCATGGAAAATGGCGGGGATAAGAAAGCAAAGGAAAGACTTGCTCAATTGGCTACTTCACAAAACAAATCTGTCAAAGCAGAGGATGGCAGCAAGCCCGACAACAACATGGGCGAAGAAGACGACCCTGATATGGTGTGGCCACCAAAGTTTGACAAGTTTATCCTAACAACAGACGCCGGTGCTGAACTTGCGTTTACAGATCCCAGACGTCTCGGACGAATTCGTTTGTTAGACGCGAAAACTGAAGATGAACTAATGAAACTGGAACCTCTGCGCAAAAACGGATTGGATTTTTCAAAAGAGCAGGACCGGTGGGATCTTGCTACATTCAAAACCGAGGTGTCTCGACGCAAAGTGCCCGTCAAAAGTTTATTACTTGATCAGGCGGTTTTTGCTGGCGTGGGCAACTGGATTGCGGATGAAATATTGTATCAAGCCAGAATTCAGTAAGTATTCAAAACCACCATATTGGATTTTCACACACAGTCAAAACTAACAAGCCCCGAACAATATGCAAACACTTTGTCAGACGATGAGCTGAGCAAACTCTACGACAAACTTATTGATATTTGTACATTTGTTGTTAAAGTTCAAGGTAGGTGGTAGACAACCTCAACTACAGTATTTGTGGTGTTCCAATTGTGTGTGATTACAACTCTAACTAGGAAACACCACTCTGTTTCCTGAAGACTGGCTAATGCTCCATCGATGGGGAAAGAGGAGAAAGGGGGAGAAACAAAAGACCTCCGATGGACACGTTGTTGAGCATGTGACTGTGGGAGGTCGTACTAGCAGCTATGTTCCTGAATTGCAAAAGCTAAAGAAGGATGCTAATACAAAAGCTAAAAGAGAAGAAGCAGGCGTGAAACATGAGACGGCTGACAAAGTGGCACCTGATGCCAAAAAGCGCAAAGCTTCGACTCGTTCAAAGAAAAGCTCGTAGAGTACATTTTTAGACTCTCAGGTTTGTCATTGGTTTGGTAACTTTGCAAACTTGAAAGCATGCAATTTCTGCATTTATTGTCAATACATTTGATTTAACCAATTGTTTGAGTACCGGACAGATCATGGTTCCACCCAAGAGTGAGAGCTCTCAAATTGCTTGCAGACCTGAGACAATGATGCTCGTGATAAATTCATTTACGCATATATCGGCCAGCCGCCATCTATGCAAATTTTATGTATGGTTGATGCACATTTGTCGCACATATATATTAGAGGAGAGACAAATATAATGTAGTCCTTCGACCGATTTTTTTTCTTTCCTGAACCAACCCAAATCTACCTGCTCAACATGAACTGGCTCTACCTGATTGGAGCCCTTTGGGCGATATATTGGGTCCGTCTCATAGTTATAGAGCTCGCTTACAAGTACAAGGCTCGTAAGCTTGGAGTGTCGATTCCTAAAGTGTATCGATCATGGTTTTTTGGAATTCCTCAAATGGCAGAGTTTCTTTACGAAAACTTCAACTATAGACTATTGCCTTCGGTCAGAGAGAGACAAAAAACGACTTTTGAAAATAAAGAGACCTTTAGGCTAGAGATGCTGGTGAACACCCAGATACATACGTATGATCCAGAAATTTTCAGGGCTGTTTGTGCGACACAGTTCAATGATTTTGGTATTGGACGAAGACCCGGCGTATTGGTTCCACTTCTAGGAAACGGCATTTTCACTAGTGATGGACTAGAATGGAAGCATTCTAGAACACTGCTTCGTCCTCAGTTTACCAGAGAACAGATTTCCCAGCTGGGGGTGATGAATGGACACATTGGTAAAGTAATTGATTACATCAAGCGAAAGCAAGTAGCGTCCACCGACTATCTGGATTGCCAAAATGTTATGACCAATCTTACCCTTGACACGGCGGCTGAGTTTTTGTTTGGAGAGCCATTTGATTCCATTGAAGGATTCGATGAAGCTGTGAAGAACGGAGTGCAGCCCAGAAAAAACTCTGAGCGTCCTTCTGGATATGAATTCTATAGTAGTCTCCGATCTGGTATTGGATATGCTGCCATGAAGTTTCAGTTTGGCGACATGTATTCTGTGAAAAACAACAAGACTTTCAATAAGTATAAGCAGGTGTGCACTGATTTTGTTGACTCTTTTGTGGCGCAGGGACTAGAAGCTGTTGAAAAGGGTGAGAAGAGTGAAAAGTATGTGTTTTTGAGAGAATTGGCCAAAGAGACGAGTGATCCAATTGTCCTTCGGGGTGAGTGTCTCAATATCATTCTAGCTGGTATGAGCACCACTTCTTTGGTACTGACATTTTCTGTTTATATAATGGGTACCAATAAAAGGGTATTGAAGAAGCTGCGAGAGGCTATTTTGGCAGACTTTGGTAATACCAGGCCAGAGGATATTACATTTGAGCAGTTGCGAAAATGCCAATATTTGATGAACTTCATCAATGAGGTTCTACGAATGTTCCCAATTGTGCCATTCAACGAGAGAAGGGCTCTGCGGGATACCATTCTTCCTCGCGGAGGGGGTCCCGATGGATCGGAGCCTATTTTGGTGCCAAAGGGGGCTGAGGTGCTACTTCATGTTCACTCTGCTCACCGAAACAAACGTTTCTGGGGAGAAGATGCTGACGAGTTCAGACCAGAGAGATTTGAAGAAAAACTTCGTTACACTTGGAACTACCTACCGTTTCTTGGTGGACCGAGGATTTGTCTTGGCCAACAAATGGCGACCTCTGAAGCAGCACTGTCTTTAGTGAGGCTGCTGACTGCTTTCAAGGACGTCGAGGTCAAACTTCATCCTGGCCAACCTAATCCCAGCGAGCCACCGCTTTACTTCCGACTGGGAATATCTATGCCAGAAGGATGTCCTGCTCGGTTTATCCCTGCGGATGATGACCAGTAGTAGTTTTTTATATGGGGAGATTTTTAACGAAAAAAATATGTATACATGGGGATTTTTAGAGATGGTTGTTTCTACGTTTTGAAAGTTGAGAACATGAATTCTTTTATTTTATTTTTAGCTTCAAAGTTTTAAAGTTTTGCACTTGTGTAACGTTACCGTACATTCATTCATAAGTAACCTCCTGATTCAGCCGCCGTTTTAGTTTTTCCGCCCAATGTACATCCACGTACATAGATGTGCCCTTTCAGTTTCCTTATATGATCACTCCCCTGCATAGCCAGTTGCAGTAGGGCGCCTAATAATAACTGTGATCGTCAACAGCTTCTCATCAAATCCACTTAGCCGACTTTGAGGAGAAAACCCACTTGTCTTCATCACACGACAATGCGTAGAAGTATAATCGCTAGAGCAAAGAGCCAAGTCACTCGTCTGACGGTATCTAATACCTTGGATACTCCGTACACAGTAAGTGCTCACACACTAGGCACACACACACACAAAGCAACCTGACAAGGGAAAAGCGCTGTTGAACATTCCTCGCTACAATAAGGGAGCTGGCTTTACCGCCAATGAGAGGAAAGAGTTTGGACTGAACGGATTGTTGCCAGCGGCAATTAATACGTTGGGTAGGGATTTGATTGGAATCTGAGCTGGTTAAAGAGGCTAACTAGATCAACAGGCAGTGCGAGCCTACGAGCAATATAGGAACACGCCGGGGGACCTAGCGAAGAATGCTTTTTGCAATAGCATGAGATTGCAGAACGAAGTTCTGTTCTACAAGTTGATTCTGGATCATCTGGAAGAGATTTTCAGTATTATCTACACTCCCACTGCCGGAGATGCCATTGAGCAGTACTCGCAGTTGTTCCGACGGCCCCAGGGTTGCTTTTTGGACATTACTGCTCCGGACGAAGTCGAGGAGCGGCTGGCCAAGTTCGGCGAGAGCAAAGATATAGATTACATAGTTGTTACCGACGCAGAAGGAATTCTGGGTATCGGGGACCAAGGTGCTGGTGGAATCGAAATCTGCATGGCCAAGCTGGCTCTGATGACGGTATGCGCAGGAATTGATCCGGCTCGAGTAATTCCGGTCGTGCTTGACGTCGGCACAGATAACGAGAAATTGCTCAAAGACCCTCTGTACCTTGGTTTGCGAATGAATCGAGTTCGGGGCCCTAGATACGATGAGCTCGTGGATAATTTCATCCAGGGTGTGAAGAAACGGTTCCCCAAGGCGATGGTCCACTTTGAAGATTTTGGACTCAAAAACGCCTATAGACTCTTGCACAAGTACCGGGACGAGATCCCTTGCTTCAATGACGACATTCAAGGAACCGGTGCTGTGACTATGAGTGCTCTGAATGCTGCCTTTAAGTTTTTGGACAAGGACTTCAATCAAAGTAGAGCGCTCATTTTTGGTGCCGGATCTGCCGGAGTCGGAATCGCCAACCAAATAACTAACTATCTGGTCGCTAAGGGGCTACCGGTCGAGGATGCCCGCAAACGAATCTGGCTATTTGACAGACCCGGAATCCTGGTCAAATCTTTGGGTGATCAGCTTAGCGATTTCCAGCAACCCTATGCTCGTGACGATTCTGATTTTGAGGGTGTTAATACCAAATCTTTGACTGACATCATCCACCATATAGAACCGCACATCCTCATTGGATGCTCCACAAAACCAAAGGCGTTTGATGAACACGTCGTCAAGGAGATGCTTCACCACAGTGAGAACCCGATCATATTTCCCCTGAGTAACCCCACTCGACTTCACGAAGCTACCCCCGAAGAGATCTTCAAGTGGACAAACGGCAAAGCTATTGTTGCTACGGGCTCACCTTTCAAGCCTGTCAATGGCCAAAGAATCTCTGAAAACAACAACTGCTATGTATTTCCTGGTATCGGACTTGGGGCTGTGCTTTCCCGGGCCAAGAGAGTTACAAACAACATGATTGCAGCTGCTGTCGAAGCTCTTGCTGAGCAGTCACCCATTCTAAGAGATCGTACTGAAGGTTTGCTTCCCGCTATATCCGATATCAGAGAAGTTTCTGCTCGTGTAGCTGCCGCCGTAGTTCTCCAGGCTGTCAAAGACGGCGATGCCAGAGTCGAGCAAGAAACAAGTCCCGAAAACGAAACTAGAGTTGAGATTCCTAAAGACTTTGATGCGTGTCTGAAATGGGTAAGAGCTCAAATGTGGACACCGGAGTACAAAGATCTGAAAAAAATCGAATCAAGGTTTGATTAAATGGTATCTTTTCAACCAAAACGAAAAAGTATGTATGCTTATATATACAAATAATAAATAAATTTAGAAGGATATCGGGGAATATGCAAAAGTTGAAAGAGAGGATGTTGGGGTCTCCAAGGATCTGTAAAAGCTGGAGTCCCTGCTGGCACACTCCATCCAGAGGGCGTCAGCATTGACCTCATTGAATGCGGTTTTCAAGTTGTCCGACTCGATAGACGCGAAGAACGGGACAGCCGCGACTAGCATATCATCAAATATTTCTTCTGAAACTTGTGTGTGTGAGATAATATCTGCCAAGCATGATGATAACGCCTTGATGATTCTCCCTTCTGGAGATAGTGACGGGAATCTCTTCTTCTTAGGGAACAGTCTTTTCAGTTTTGGCCAAAGCTGGGTCACACGACTCGTCATGAAATCCTTTCCATGCACGCAAGTGTCTCCAATACACTTCAATGTAGCTTCCACCACAAATAATTCGTCGTCTTCAAGTCTAGAAACGAGGACTGGCCAAAAAGAGTTTATCACTGGAAGGAACTCCTCCTGACTGATAAATAGGATGTCAAGCGACGAATCCAGAGTTGTGATCAGATTGTATCGCAAATTTGGTGAGCCGTGAGTAAGATATCGCTCTGTGTATCCTACAACACGCTGCAGTAGCTTATAAGACGACCTTGCAATGGGATGTTTCCACTCTTTCAGATCCATTTCATGGGCATTGTCTAGTGGGGCATCGGATGTTTCCTCTGACAGACCACTCGGGTCTTGCTCATTTGGATCTTGCTCGCTTTTGAGTGGCTCCTCCACTTCACTCAAAACAGGTGCTTCAACAACGCGATTCAGTTCAGCTATTAGACCATCCAACGTGGAAATATGAGTGTCACGCGAACGCTCCTTTTCTTCTTCATCCGACATAATCAGAAGAGGAGTATATCCCTTTTTCATTTCTTGTACCAAAGTTTGAAATACATTGAACATACCAGCAACAAGCTTCGTGTATTGATGATAATTATCAAGTATCACAAATATGCTTGTAATGAGGTCATCCATGTATGGTATTAACTGCTCGCCGCCTAATTTCACCAGGGTGGAAAGAATAACAGGAGTCTGGGGAGAGAAATCCAAAATGTTTAGTTTGACAGACACTTCATCTACTAAATAGTCAGCATTCTCGACAAGAAGGTTCTGAATATTCGCGTATCCACAATCTCTTGCAATGTGGAGTACGGCTTGTTGAGCACATGTGACGACCCGGGTGTTGTCATAGCCTAGCATTTCGACCACAGGATACAAAACATCTATCAACTCGCCTCGAAAACTACGTCCCATTTGGTTGGAAATCACGGTGATGCCATAAAGGGCAATACAGCTTAAACTGTCAGTTTGGTCAGTTCGTGAAGTTCGCGCACTCGAAGTTTCCCTGATGACTCGCTGGTAAAGAGATAAACAGTCGGCCACAATAGCCGATGTATCAGGGCGGGGAGTGGAAGTTTCATCAATAATCCACTCATCCGTGTGCGCCAAGTCGGCTGGGGAGAGTAATCCTCGAAGCACAAAGGTGGCTGTCCATACAAGTGACAGCGATAAACTGGTGCTCAGTTTGGACTCTTCGATTTGGTTCAGGATGGTGTTTATGACAACGAGACCCCGATCAGAACGACCAAGGTTTTCCAGTAGTTCTTGCAAAGACCGCTGCGTTCGGCCAGATATGTCTCCTGTAATTGACAAGTTCTCTAGTAACGCGGGTTTAGTGTTGGTTGCGACAAGTTCCAGCGACGAATTCGAGTCCATTGTTTCACGAGCTCCAGGAGCTGCTCTGGGTAGGGCTTTGAAATTGAGACTGTCAAGCACAACTTCTGAGAGCATGTTGGACAGAGAAATAGGGTGATCTAGTAGCGCCATTGCACTTCTGATAGCATCCAGAGCTTGGATAGGTTTGGCTTCGTCTGTCGAGGACATTACTCGGGTCAGCGATTCGACCCAGTGATGAGTTCGATCAACTAAAGCGGAACGGGCTGTCTCTGAGGTAAGAATGATGGCTTCGAGAGATACTTTGGCACTCTGTGAAAGCTCTTCGTCAGACTGTGTGATGAAGTAGAGAGCTGTGTCCAAGATAAAAGGGATGCTGGAATCCAGGGCTTGGATGCTGCTTTCCAGTATGGTAATGGTCATATTCAACATTTCTCGCTGAACTTCAGGACGCGCATGGTGTCGTAAAGGTATTATATTGGTCAGCACCATTCTGACTTGTTCTTTTGTAGCTCTGAGCCAGGCTGCTGAGCGCGAAGAGCTGCGGTGTCCCACGTTCAGTGGTGGCTCTGAGTCTCTCTCTTGTGATATTTGTTCGAGTGCGGTCTGTAAATCTAGATCAGAGAAAACCAGTTTTAGCAGTTTGGTGAGTAAGGCAAGTGCCGGAGCTATTACCAAATAATTGGTTTTGCCGAACTTGCCAGACAGCAGCTTAGTCAAGTTAGAGATTACTCCAGGTAAGACCGGTACCAAATCATCTGGCTGGTGAATGATACTGGATAGTACGAGATCTAAAGCCTCCAACGCACTAGTTTGCAGCTCGACTGACCCAGATCCAGACCCAGCGGCCAGACATTCAAGAAAAAGTGTTATGTTGTATCCAATAGTAGGCATGTCAGCTACGTCCTGGTCGAGATCTCTCAAGATGACTGCGCGGTACAATGCAGCCAGGGCTTTGCATCCCGAGCATTTGACCTGTTCAGATTTTTGCAAAAACGCCGGAGTAGTGAGACTCTTTGATTTAGGAGAAGGAGGGGGTCCAAATGCGAGATATGTCAGCAGCGAAAGAAACTGAGTTGCCAGCTGCTTTGACATAGTGGATTCCCACGAATATGAGATTAGAAATGCAACTATGTCGAGGACCAGTTCGGTAGAACGATCACCCAGTTGCTCTTTATTCAAAAGATGCGACAATGGCATGAACACGTAGTCTCCAAATTTGGAGTCGAGCACCGTGGGATCTGAGATTTCTTTCAATCTCGCCAGTAGGTTTGCCAACGCTTCGTTCAGTTGTGGTGATTTCGGGTCAAAATTGGCCTGAGGGACCATTGTCCTACGAGATAGTTCAATGCATGCATCTTTGATGCTGGAGAATGCCTGGCGGCGAGCAGCGTCTCGAGCAGAATCGCTGTCCCTGTCCATGATCCATGTGTCGACAGTCGGTAACGTTAATCATCAGGCTTCTTTTGGGTCTAATGCACGATTATATAATACGGAGGTTTTAAGCTTATGTTATCAAAGCTACTCCAGGGTGACATGTTGTGTCGATCCGCTTCTTTTTTGGTGTCGATCAGTGCATGCCCATTTGAATAGGACGCGTCGCGATCGCGTAATTCTTTGCCAATTCTCGTGAAAAATGGGCCACGAAAGATATGAAGATGCAATCCTGGATTAAAGAAGCGGCGAGCCAACTGGGCCACGGCGCGCGTCTCGTCGACGGGACAGAACTGTTATAACGACCCTTTTCTCTGAAGATGAAGAAAGGACTTTAGTAAAGCGGCTCTTGGATACTGGACGAGCTGTCCCTCTCCGTCCAAACTTTGTACGCAAGGTGGCACAGTCTTTCCTACAAGAACGCGACGGTGATACGGCTTTTCGCATCACCCAAAAGTGGGTCTCGCAGTTTATGAAGAGACATGAGGAGCTGACAACGAAAATACACCATGTGCCCTTTATCCCAGCCCCACACCGGGTGACAAAAAGTTCATTGACTATTGGTTCGATAGTCTGAGCTCCACGATTGCGGAACACCGTATACTCCCTACTGATATATACAGTGTGTGCAACTGGGGCTTCCAGTTAGGACAAATACCAATGACTGGAGAAATGATTGATTCCGCCCAAGGTAAAGGGGGTTCTTACGTTCCTTTTCCAGAAAACCTGCGATGGGTTACACTGGTTGATTGTATTGGCCTTAGGGGAGAGGCTCTTCCTCCGTTGATTACTTTCAGCAAGAACTTTGAGTTGGGGCACTGGGTCGACGCCCTACCAATGGATTGGCACGCAGCCCTTGCTCCAAACGGGTTCCCAACGTGCGACTTGGCTATGCATTGGCTGGAACACAATTTCTACTGCGCCTTGAGCTGAAGGACGAAAGAGACTACTAATTATGAATGATGACCCTTGCTATGTGACTCAACAGTTTGGCGAGTACTGCAACAGCCACAACATCGTGCCTTTGTATGTTGCAGACCGCATGAGTAGGCTACAACCATCAAGCGCCGGAGGTTTCAGTGATTTAAATGATTCCTACGGTGACGCTCTGTATGCACACATGGACTTGGTCGGAAACTCAGCAACAGCGACGTTTTGTCGCATTCATTAAAGCGGACTAGAGCTGTGTATTTACCAAAGTAGCCATCGAACATTCTTTTAGAGCGGCAGGAATCTATCCGTTGAATAAGGCTGCGATGTATGCACCGGATAAAATAGAACAGGGGCCACCTACGCCTAGCCTATCCGATGTTTTTGTTACCGCCAGTCCCCACACACACGAAACTTTACAACAACGTTCTCCGATTCTTGACAACGAGTGTTTGACATGCAGCTCATCGGAAAGTGCTGACGACTTTCAAACTCTCCAAGCTCTCTATCCGCTGCGGAAAAGGCATTGAGGATAGAGCGGAAAATTTCCGGATGGAGGCGGAACATCTACAGGAGTTAGCTGCTGCTCTGGAGAAAGCTGTTGCCTATGTACATGTTCTTTTGAAACGGTCGGAAGATCGTGAGCGAGCACAAGAAGTTCAGTCCAGGGCGACCGGGTGTCCATGATAAGGAGCCGAAATATATGTAGAAGGATTGCAACGAAGATATAGTTTTGATAGATGTAGAACGAACGTGATTTTGTGCAGTTATTTCCTCCTTTATTCAAAAGCAGAGTTCATCTGGTACGAAAGCTATTCACATGTCGCATACGCAATACATGATGATATAGTACTATAAATTGCATCTCTTTACTACTATCCATAAATATATTATCATGATCATCTAGATATCTGGATCACTGAACTGAGAGTCTGTCGACTTTATAGTCAAGATGGCTGTTCTTTTTTGAAAGAATTTCAGATATAGTAGACGCCGATCTGTTTTGACTGGGGAAGCATCCAGGGCCGTATTTTACTCATTGGTATTCGCGTTTCAACGATTGTTTAATATTACAGTTCAAAAAATGAATTACCTTGGTAATCTGGATAGTATGAATACATGTGTATCGCAGAATCTGTGTATCGCAGAATCAGAACTTCTCTTCTCCGACTCTTCATTAATCTACCCGCGTTGTTTTTCGTTATGCATGTTGTACAGTACTATCCCGACACGTATCCAATTACTAATCAATGACATAACATTCTGATGACATAAGCCATTCTTTGACCCACTTTCCTAATCAAGACAACCCTGTATACGCAGTGTAATTCTCAGCATGAAAATTTCATACCGTTATATTTATTAGACATTTTCCTTTTCTTCTTTTTTTGTACACCGACTACTAAAAATAAATAACGTAAGTGGATACAAGGAATCCGGTCTCTTAGCGTTTTTTGAACAAGTGGAGTGGATCAAAAGTATTATTCGTTGTATAATATTCTTCATCTTCTCCAATTATTTAAAAAGAGTGCTATGATACACCGAATTACCTGATCTTTGCAACGGAAATTTTGAATACATTACAGTAGACAAAATACTCCCTGCTTAAGTCTTTAAGACAGATCAGTATCTAATTTTGTAGTAATAGAAGCTAACTAGAATGACTCGATCTTCTGTTCTCGCTGACGCTCTCAAGACCATCACCAACGCCGAAAAGGCCGGTAAGCGACAGGTTCTTCTGCGACCTTCGTCCAAGGTTATCATCAAGTTTTTGACTGTTATGCAAAAGCATGGTAAGTAGTTTTTTGTTGTTATTTTTAGAATTTAGTATCTCGAGCTGATAACTGGATGAATTGTCGGTTGCTGTGTCAATTTGTCTTTTAAGTGCTCGAAATATCAACTGCCACTCCTTACAGGGGAAATCGAAACGGGGGTTTGACCCCCACTACTTGATTCTTCTTTAAGAGTTGGCGACATTTTTTTTACAGTGGTGGTTCTTCTAAAAGAGACAGTGCTAACTAGGTTACATTGGAGAATTTGAGTTTGTTGACGACCACCGATCTGGAAAGATTGTTGTCCAACTTAATGGACGATTGAACAAGGCTGGTGTCATTTCTCCTCGATTCAATGTTCGAATTGACGACATTGAGAAGTGGGTCACTGACTTGCTTCCTTCTCGACAGTTTGGTTACATCATCTTGACCACTTCTGCTGGTATCATGGACCACGAGGAGGCTCGACGAAAGCACGTTGCCGGAAAGATCCTCGGATTCGTTTACTAAACGGGTTCCAGAATCTACCCCCAAAAAGAAATAAAAATAAATATTTCTATTGTTATGTGATATGAATGTTATGTACTTAATATAATCGTGATGGTAGATGTCTATGTACAATATCGTAATCGTCGTAATTGGGTCAGGGGTTATGACCGATGTGAATCACCGCCTTTCATATGCCGTCAAATACATATCAGGACGAGTGGAAAAACTACCACATTTTTGAGCAAGAAGATTGGCTGTTCGACTTCGAATTATACTTTCAACTCCTCTCTCTTTAGAAACCCATTGCAGGATTTGTTCGGATGGACTTACAGGAGCTTCAACTGGTCGAGCTCCATAAGGATCCATACGAGCATCTACAGATGTACTATTAGGAGAAGAAGAATGGGTTTGAAGTTCGGATGCTAGAGAGTCTCCATCTTTATCGACAGCTACACTTTCACAATACGCTAGTAATGAATCCCTACTGGCCCACGCTGGAAATAGTACCAAAGTTATATAATCTTTACAATCCCCACTCCTTGGCAGCGTATTATCTAAATTGTCATCAGAATATTTTCGAGAGTACCTTAGGAACTGTCGAATAGCCACAGAGGAAAAACAATAACCAGGAGTCAATAGTTCTCTAAAACTCTGAGGATTCTCCACGGGGTTTACCAGAGGCATTTGAAAATAACTATTGCTTGAGATGAGATTGAGATCAAAGGATTTTGCCTTCAGATTACTAGTCTACCGTGGTTGCCTAGGTAACCTAGCCGAGTTGATATGCAGGCAATATGCAGGTGGATATGCAGGGGGTACAGCTGTCAATATGGTGTGTATAAGTTGTCAAGCTTTTTGGAGTGGGACAGCGAGTTTTTTATTCAAACTTTCCCCACAGAGCAATCGCAGCAGTACCGAAATCTCTTAGATGGAGAGGCACCCCCAGCTTTTGGACGTATGGTACGATAGACACTTTCAGCGACATTCTGACCCTTTTTCCGTAGCACTACTGTTTTTTAACGGCAGCCCGGGGTACCTTTGAGAGGTCCAAAAACTTGAGATTAATTAGCTGCTGACGGTTAGACCTCACGAGCGAATGAATTGATTTATATCAGTCATCATTAAACTCATACTTCTCCCAACTGGATTACGCTTTGACATTAATCTATGATTCTACCTAAAAGGGTTGACGCTAGCAGTGGAAAATCATTACATCATTGCCAGCCTTTGATAAACAGCTGTGCAACCGTAACTGCGGGAGCAGAAGCCCAGCTTCCCACTGCTGGTGTTCTAGCTTTCCATTGACTCGGTCAAGCAACATAACCAACACAAGCTGGACGTCTAATTTACGATCTTCAAACCACCATTGCATATCATGCAGGATTGTAGCTTTGCATTCAATATACCCAGCCTCTATCACGAACTGCGGCCAACGTCTGTCCGTTTCACCTCGGATAGAGAGTCCACTGTCGGCTTCTCTGCCAGAACCATCCTTGGCACAATACATCAGTTCGGAGTCAACTGTTTTCGCATGATGAAAAACAAGTGCCTTGACCGTTGCCTTCAAGGTAGACAATGTGTTCTCGAGAATCATCTCAAGATACGTAGTTAAAATCTTGATCCTCATATACTGTTGTTGCGACTGGTAGAAAAAGGTCACTTCGCTTCCCAGCTCTGACCTACGTTTTCGAACACCCTGCAAATCTTCGGTTGTTACCCACTTGAACCACAAGTAGTTGTTACAGGCTTTATCATGCGACAATTCAAACAGTCGTTCTCCAACAAGCTGTTTAACCTGGTCGAAATCTTTAAAGCCAATGACTCGATTTTCAATCCATGCTTTAACAGCGGTCCCTTCATGACCAATTTCTTCTCTGTGGGTCATTTTCAAAAAGCTGAGGGCAAAGGTTTAAAGTGCAACAAGCCAAGTGATGTGATATGTTATAAGACATCGAATCAATTCAATAGGGAGCTTGCAAACAGACTGAGTGTGTGCGGTAGGTAACCACCAGTTACGCTAGGTTTGATGTGTTAGAATCAATGGAACTTTAAGGTGAAGGGAAAGACGCACTTTGCCGAACTAGGACCTTTCTGTTTGTTTAGAGGGAAAGAATGAAACGAGATACAGGAAACTCAGTCAAAAACAAGAGATAAGATGTAATGGTCAGGTTGATCTCCCAAAACGCTCATGTACATCTTCCAACCTGCGTCTCAGTCACAGATGATTTATCTCAAACAGTTTGGTGGATATGTTACGTCGACTATTCAGAACTGTGGCTCAAATCATGATACTGAGGCAGGTTTCTTGACGCACATCACCAGTTATGGATACTTGCCATTGTCACAATCCCAATGACCATAAGAGCTGTGTAAAATTAGCAAGATGATGTATGGGTTAGACATATCAGTCTGAGGTATAGAGGAGCCCAGTCTCACAGTGAAGATCTTTCATCCACAATGAGGTTTCCATTGACTTCTATAAACGGCGTTCTTACAATGGGTATCAATGCCATTCTAGTCGAGTTGGAGTAGTTTGGGATGAGTTGTGATGATTGGCAGATTTATATTTAGATTTCTGCCTCAAACTGACCAGTCGCTACATGCACGATCCCGAGAGTATGCACATAGGATGCATGTTCCCGAACACATAACTCTTCAGATGTTGCATTTTCACATCACCAACTAATAACAATGACTTAAGTCCTGCAATGAGAAGATTAAAATGAAAAGTTATACTGAGAATACAGTAAGGAACAGACCTCTCAAACAGCTTCTCAGCTCAACAACAAACTGCTCACGCTAAGTTGGTACGGCTTTGATACCAACATAAAGCTACCATAAGTTATTCCGTACTTTATATCCAATAAACTTAATTCTTAAAATTTTCCATTCAAACTAATGCTCTGACCGCGGCTAAATGGTCATTTCGAAAACGCGTGGTTCACTCACCAACCGAATCACCACCACCCCAATCACCACAAGAAGCACCCCACATAAAATCATGCCAGGGATCTCCACATGATCATTCCTTTTCAACTCCATGCTCTCCAAGTTTTCCCTACCGAGGTTTAGAAAAACTCATGCCGTCCCTACCATAGAACCTCCGGCGGCGCATTCGCCATGCAAGAACTCCTTGGCAGGTCTACCGTTGGAGGTATTCCGTGAAATACTGGACTGGCTCATCGTCTCTGAGGACCAACAAGAGGTGACCAAAATCATGTGTAACTTATCGCTGACCTGTAGAACCCTTCACCACTGGATCCCTAGTGATCTGCTCTGTGAAAGAGTTATTCTGTACAATAAGACACAGGCAGCGCAGTTCTACAAGACAGTCTGCAAAGGACCAAATGCCCAATATGTGCGGCACTTGGCTGTTTTGCATCCAACCTCTGATTCCAAGATGAACATTGGGAACGTTACTTCGATACAGGCAAGCTCTCCACGAACTGGTAGGGCCTGGGACGAGCTGATATTGGCGATAGTCTCCAAGCTGCCGAATCTCGAGTCCTTGACGCTGGATGAAATCTCGCCCAGATTCAGGTTTACGACGTCGAAATACGCAATCAAGAAATCCAAATTTCATGTCCTGTCAAAAGTTTACCTATCAGCAGAAACCAACTGGCACATGCCAGTCCATCCCGATCTGCTTGTACCATTCGATCCGTTTGAGTTTCTATACCTTCATGGCTTGGTTATCGACACTCAGCACTGTCGAAACACAACTTTCTCCTGCAATACTTTAGTCCTTTCAGGAAATTGCAAATGGAGTGGTAGTCGTCGTCCCATCGAGACAATTTCACAGATCTTTCCTAACTTGTCTACTCTACGATTGGACCTCAAGTTATTCAACGAGTTCAGCGGACACCTGTGCGATTTGGAATATCTGATCGTTGGAGGAAGTCTGAGCGTTACTGCGGGGAATGAGCCAATATTGGACTCAAAATGGTACACAGACTCGTGGATCGATACTGGCTACGAGGAATTTTGCTCTGCATTAACACGCGTGTTGTCTAACTGTAACGTGAGGCATCTCACTTTATACATTGGTACCCCTTTAATTCAAGAAGAAGGCATTGCTGGAGTCATAGAAACTCTTTGGAAGAGTATATATATCGTCGCTCCCATGGACGGGCACTTTTTGCGGTACATTACGCTAGTCACACAGACTACCTATAATTCTACGCCAGTAGTCTTGCCTGAAGGGCTAGCAGCATCCCCAACCAAGCTGACCATCAAGGATTTGAAAGGAGTTTTCATTTACGAGAGTCAGTAGTGGACTAAGAACGAGGGGGATGCATTATGAAGTTTGATGAACAGTGTGTATGATTATTGTGTTACGAAGTTTAGAGGGTTGTTGTTGAGATTTTCTTTGTTTGAAGCTATGAATGTATGTCAAATTTTTTTGAATGAGAGCTATTACGCTGCTATAAAGTCAGCATCCATGAAACAGGTCAGAAGTATGTCAATTGTGCCAAGTCTAATACGGTCTAATCTAATGTCTAATACATGGTCAATAAAAAAATCAATGTGTTTCTGTGGTTACAATCCAACAAGGAATTGAACGACAAGGCTAAATATTACGCATCCCATATCAAGTAAAATTGTGGATCCCGAATTTTTTTTTTTCGTGTCAGAATTCTTAGAGTTATGTTGAGCAATAGCGTTGCTACTATTATTGCCCTGTTGCTGCTCTCGGGCAGGGGTCTTGCCTGAATTCTCCTTGGCCTCTTTAAAGTCTTTAGAATTGTCTGCCGTTTGCGAGCCGCCAACTGGTACAAGTCCCTTTTCCATAAACTCCCGATTACTGGTATCAAAGATCTGGTAGGCTGTTGTTGGAGGGTTCAGCCCGGCAATTAGTTTTCCTCGGGGAATATTTACCCCATTGACAATGAATTCAGTTGCAAAAGTGTTTGGAATCTCTGCTCTGCTGTTAATATTGGGATATCCGTCTTCGAGACACTCAACTTTTTTCAGTGGTTTGTCTAACAGCGGCACAGTATTCTTCTTGACTTTAGAAAATTGCTGTTTCAAGGTATCAAAGTCTTTTCGCATATACACATTCCCTTTATGGTCAAGTTCAACAAGCCCATAATTATTAGGCTCTTGAGAATATTCATAGACGAGCCCGCCGCTAAACACATTGGTCATTGGCGCAGAATAGAGCGCCTCAACTTCTTCAAACAAGCGAGGAGTCACAGCATTACACCCATATTCAGACATGATCAAAGGCCGGGTGTAATTGAGGTAGTCATTGACCAGCAGATTGTATCCACTCGACGAATATGTTTGAGAACCACACCATTGGTAGGAATTAACTCCGTAAAAGTCCACAGTGGACATTTCATCTCCGCATTCGAGGTATCTGGCCAGTGAGGTTCTGTATCTCAGATCATCAGCTGCTGAATAGCCTACGGGGATTTTTCTGGAAGAGTGGGAAGCAATATAAGATTTCAAATCTCGAATCACGGCTTTTAGATAACTGGGACTGGCCTAGTTAGAAAATAAGAGACGGTATTGTATTAGTTAACTTGGGAATACTGACCAAAGCAGAGCGTTCGTCATTGATGATCTCGTTACCAGCAAAGAATGCCAAGGTATTGTTGTAACCGGAGAATTGTTCCACGACTTTGAGAACATGGGCAGCATATTCTGGGGTATAAGTAGTCCATGGCTCATAGCGGTTAATGGATTCGCCGACTCGAGGCGAGTTTACGTCCAAGATCAAATATATACCTGCCGCGGCAAGCAGACTCATACACTCGTCATGACTGACATCGGGGTTTACGGTATAGACACGAATACACTTGTTAGACTATGCTTAAAGTCAACCACTGGGCAACGCTTACATTGATGCCTAACTGCTGGAATAAGACGATATCTCTTGAGCAGGTCTCGACGTCACTCAATGGATCTTCTCGGCCAATATAAGCCGAGGAGCCACCAGGTTGATAGTCTACACCTTTTACGAGAAATGGTTGATTGGTCTTGGTATCGATAAACTGGCGGCCGCTAACTTCAATTGGGTAAATTTGACCGCTAACTGCTCCGAGGATGAGGAGCACTAACAGGAGAAACATTTTTATACGATTTAGTAAATGAAAGATTACGTTCTACGAGATTACAGTGGAGATTATTTATTGTTACGATGAAGCATGAGAGATGATTTAGAATTATGGGCGATATTTATTATGGAGACATTAGGGTTAGTTTTGCGGGAGGGCGCATTTCGATATTGAAAAAAGTAATGAGCAGTTCTTATGATGAGCTGGAGTTAAAAGGTCTATCCGAGCAGAAAGTGATGATTAGAGTAAAATCATGTGTACTAATATGGAACTTCTCGCTGACAGTCGCAGACAACTGGTTTGTAATGTCGTAGCAGTAGTATAACTGCTCATCCTCAAAGTTCCCCACGCCGGAACGCATTCCAGGTCTGGTGCAGCGAAAGGCGCAGTGTACTTGAAGCTTCACATTTAAAACCTTCTTTACGAACTTCTGTAGTTCAGTCATGCGTATCTTTCTCAGCTAGTAAGTCTTCACTGTGTATCCTTCGAACAACACGCCGACCACATTTTTTACCAGATATATTTCCAAGGCTACAGCTGTTCTATTCCTTTCCGTCCTTTACCGGATTATCCCCATTTTTCCACCACGGCCACCCCCACAACCCCCACGAGGCAGGCGAAAAGACGTTGATATATTAATATCCCCGGATCGAAGTTTCCTGGAGAATTGAAAAATTTCAATTACCGCAGAAAACAAAATGGTCCAAGTATTAGCTTCAGTACTGAATAAAGAAAAGGATCTGAGCACATTGACTCGAGAGATTGAAGGCCCCGGTCCTCATGAAGTTCAGGTGGCTCCTCGAGTCACGACTCTTTGTGGATCTGACATGCACTATTTCAACCATGGCAGAAACGGAGACTTTATGGTCCGAGAACCACTTTCTTTGGGCCACGAAGCTGCCGGTGAAGTTGTTGCAGTGGGTTCTTCTGTGAAAACACTGAAAGTAGGTGACAGAGTTGCTCTGGAAGTCGGCCAACCTTGCGGAGAATGCGTGCTGTGCAGGAAAGGAAAATATAATTTGTGTGCTGACATGAGATTCAGATCTAGCGCAAAGACATATCCCCATTTACAGGGCACTCTGCAGACTAGAGTCAACTGTCCTGCTTCTTGGTGCCACAAGCTGCCAGATAGTGTCAGTTTTGAGCATGCCGCTTTAGTTGAGCCTCTGGCAGTGGCTGTTCACGCCTGCAACCGAGCTCAGATGCAGCTTGGATCTTCTGTCCTCATCCTGGGAGCTGGAGCAGTTGGACTGTTTGCAGCAGCCGTGGCCAAAATCAATGGAGCTACCACTGTTGTCATTGCTGATATTGCTAAGTCAAGAGTAGACTTTGCTCTTCAAAATGGGCTCGCTACTCACGGTTACGTGGTCCCCATGAAACGAGGTTCCACCACCGAAGAGAAGCTTGAAATTGCCAAAGAGACTGCTCAAGCTCTCACTGGTTTGACCGAAGGAGTTCTCTTTGACTACACATTTGAATGTACAGGAGTTGAATCGTGTGTTCAAGCAGCTATTTATTCTACTGCCCCTGGTGGCCGGGTCATGTTTGTAGGAATGGGCCAGCCTATCCAAACTCTCCATATGGCTGCTGCTATGTTAAGGGAGGTTGATTTGATGGGTGTGTTTAGATACGCCAATGCCTATACTACTGGTATTAAGCTAATTGCCAGCAACAGTATTCCTGCAATTGATAAAATTATTACCCATCGAGTTGATGGACTGGCCAATGCATTGGAGGGATTCCAGTTGGCCGGCAAAGCTGAGGACACCAAGGGAAATTTGGTGATTAAGGTGGCTATTCTTAATAAGGATTAGCTTAACTAACAAACCTGAGGTGTGATTTCGCTGCTCGCGGTAATATCCTACAAAGAGTAGCGAAATGAATTTAACTGATGTTTTCTCACTGCTAGAGATCATGTGTAGATAAGAGTCCTGACTATCCAACTGTAGGGATTACGACATGAAGAGTCTGGGATATATATAAAGTTTAATAAAATTTAGTCGAGCCCTTGACCTGATTCCATTTGGGACTCTCAACTAAATATATACATCGCAATGTACTGTCTTCCGGTCAACCTTATCATAAGATTTAAGCTTAACCCACACTAACGCTTTTCCCCCTGGCATATGCAATGCGACAGTCACCCTCCAGTCAGACCCTTTGAACACGTCCATAGGATTTCTTTCAGTTTCCATTTTTTCCATTTCCATTTCTCCATTACTTTCGCATTTTCCCCCTTTTACTCCATTTCTTCTTCAAATAATCGCAGAAAACATGGTCGACCAAATCAAAAAGAAAGTCGCCGTGGGAATCATAGACTTTTTAAACTCTTGCATGGCCGATGGCACTTTCTCGTCTGAAGATAAAGAAAGTGCCGAGGTGGCCATTGACTGTGTCAGCGGTCTATTTGACGTAACCGCCGATGACAAGCAGAGCCTGTTGGGAAACGACACTCTGACATCGTTGGTATCTGCTAAGCCAGCAAACTCCAAGACAGAGATCAAAGTCCAGGTCTCATCGTCACCCGAAGTTCCAGTTCTGACCGAGGAACAGAAGAAAGAGGCAGAGAAGATCAAACTGGAGGGTAACCGATACATGGCTCAGAAGAAGTTTGAAGATGCCGTGGATGCATACAGCCGTGCGCTTGAAATCGATCCTTTGAATGCCATTTACCTGTCTAACCGATCGGCAGCTTATAGTTCTCTGCGGGAGACTGCCAAAGCTGCCGAGGACGCTGAAAAGGCGATTGAGATTGATCCCTCGTACTCCAAAGCATATTCCCGTCTAGGACTGGCGCTGTACAGCCAAGGCGATGCCCAGGGTGCCATGAAGGCTTATGAAAACGGTCTGCAGGCCGAGGGCAGTAACCCTTCTGAAGGCATGAAACGGGGATACGAGACTGCCAAGAAGAGAGTTCAAGAGGAATTCGACGCTCAAGTCCCTGCCGATGACAGTGATGATACTGAGATCGCTGCCACGGAGCGAGAAGCTCCTTCGTCTGGCGGAGGCATGCCCGACCTGTCTAGTCTCGCCGGCATGTTTGGCGGAGGAGGCGGTATGCCAGATCTTGGTTCTCTTATGAGCAATCCTCAGATCGCCTCGATGGCTCAGAATCTCATGTCCAATCCTGATGCGCTCAATACACTCATGAACAATCCTCAGCTGCAGCGAATGCAAGAAAGCGTGCGAGGAGGTCAGGTGCCCAATTTTAGGGATCTGATGAGCAATCCTGCTTTACAAGATTTGGCTCGAAACTTCATGGGTGGACCCAATCGACCAGGTGAGCAGTAGAGCTAACAAAGACTAAAACACGACGAGAAAACAAACTTATGAACAACTTGTAATGAAAGATTAACTTAGATTAGGTCCATGTGGCAGCCGGTGATGAAAGAATTCTGCAATGCTGAATAAAGTTTATAGATCTACTAGTGTCAGCAGGCTTTCGAGTCAGTTCAACCTAGGGATTTACTAAACGAACTTGTGGAGCATTATCACACTGAAAATTCTGAGGCTGTTGGGCGTTTTTTATATATTTATAATTTATTGTCTGACGATATTGTAGGGGATGCCTTTATGCATCAACGATTGAAGGTAATGTGAGCGCGTCTACCCGAGGTCCAACAATTCCATTAATATTGCTCTCATATACAGAATTTTAATACGTCGTATTGTATGATTTTCATGCCTCTTCCAGTTTAATCCAACATCCATCGGCCAGCGATCCAGTCAGTTTAAAACACAATCGTGGCTCCTCACCAGGCTCAACCGGTCCACGTTCAAAGTATGTAACAGCTTTAAAGTTCTGTAACAATCGCACCAAAGTATAATTGATCTCAATCAGAGCCAGCTGCTGTCCCAGGCATATTCGAGGACCTCCGTTAAACGGAAGAAACTCCCAAGTGTGTGGAGTATCCTCAGCCCATCTTTCTGGTCGGAACAAAGTGGCAGTAGGACCCCAAAACTTCTCACTACGATGCATCAGTTGGGTCATGTACGCAACTCGCTCGCCCTTTCGAATCAGCAACGGTTGCGATTCATCCGGCCCACCTCCGCGAGGAATCGACGTATCTCGGATAGCTTGGCGGAAATTGAAAGGAACGGCCGGATGGAGACGTAGAACTTCATTGACAAAATGGTTAAGATACTGGCATTTCTTGAGACTCTCGAAAGTCAGTGTCTCAACGCTGTCGCCATATTCTGCCAGAACCACTTCGCGCAGCTTCTCAAAAACAGCCTTGTTGGCACCCAGGCGATACAAGCAGCAAGATAGAGTGTACGCGGTGGTATCACGACCTGCCAACAAGATATTCAACGCCTGATCTCGAATGACTACAGGATCTCTGGTCTGTCGACACAGTTCCTCGATGAATACATATCGGTCGTGAGTCTTTTCCTTCTCAGTCTGTCGAAGAGCTCTTTGCACAAAGTAGTCTACAAACTGGTGACATACTTTAATGTGTCCTTGAAACTCTTCAGAGTTCAAGAAAACACTAAAACTGTTTAATTGGAATCGTCTGGCCAAGTAAGCCAGGCTGAAGTTGAACGACTTGACAAACTGAGCAGGAGTCATGTTCAACCCAGGCAAAATTGTCTGGGCACCGTGACCTAGACAATTCACACTCTCACCAAACAGAAACTCCGTAGCGGTGCCGAGCGTCAGTTCATGAAACAGCTCCTGAATGTCAAAAACCCCGTCAGCCTCTTGGGACAACTTCTTACATACACCCATTAGAATTGTCGTATGCCGGAAATTGATGTCTAAATCAGTCACCTGTTCGCGGGCAAACTGGGGCCTCAACATAGCCCGCGAATGCTTCCAGCCTTCTCCACTAAGGGTGAAAATGCCGTTTCCAAGCAGGGGAAACAGCTGCTTGTGTCTGCTTCCCAGATCAAAGTCCTTGAAGTTAGTAGCAAGGACGACTTTGATGTTCTCCGGGTCGATCGTTAGGGTGTTCTTGGTCATAGGACCTTGGCCCCGGACAGTCGCTTTATCGCACTTGAGAAACATCTCCTGCATGTTCCTGTCTATCTGATGCTTCCTGAGCCCATTAATCTGCCGATACGTATTGTAGATACCAAACGGTCGGCTGTATTTCCGCTGAGGGAGACCAAAGCCCCGACGCTTGGACTGGATAATAAATATCAATTCATCGATTTCCTCCCAGATATAGAGTAATATGGGTAGAATCACGATTGCTGCTAACCAGGTTGTTAGAGCCATAATTGTTCTTGTTCGGCCACTAGTGAGCGGAAGCTTCGTTTGCGATATATATATAGAGAATTAGGTTAAAACATCGGTCGAATACCCGAGATGCGATAAAATGCAGGGTTGTGCCTGAAAGAAGCATAGAGCAGGCCGAAATACGGAGATGATTGGCGGAGTTGCGGGGTTTTGCATGTGAACATTGTATGTAGCTGGGGAGATGTCAATAATAATGCTAAATTAATATATTAATAATATTCTATCAGCCAAAGGATAGAATGCTAGATCCTTTGAATGTTGCGTTGAAGTCGTAGTAATCTCTGCAGTCGTTCCTTTTCGGCCCGGATTTTCGTCATTGTAAACTCTTCGATGGCCCGGTAAACCTCTCGTTCTTGACATTGATGAAACCCACCGAGCTCCATTGCCAAGGTAACATGGCTGTACTTGATGTCATTGCTCAATCTCTGAATCTCGTTTTGCGTGATGTAAATGCTGTCTTCGGTCTGCTTGATATCTCTATGCCTTTTATCCTCAAACATCCCTAGTGGCCAGCTGTTCTTGTTCGACAGCTTGCTAAGAGTTGCCCTTCCTCTGATCAAGGAAATTTCTTGAGTCTTGAGCTGCTGAATTAGACTAACCGGCTGAGTCAAGCAAGCAAGCACCACATCAGAGGTAGATGCAGTCGACGTCATGTCTATAACTAGGTTCTCCAATGCGTTGTCATAAGTCGTATAGGTTAATTCAAAATGGGGTCTCATTGCTGAACTGAATGGCTTTAAGAAGTCAACCTGTCCCAGTTTTGCGTCCAGGATTCTGTAAGCACTAGAATAGTCAAAGGTTTTGTTCTTCAGCTTTATCAAATGCCGAACGAGCTTCGTCAGCTGGCTCTGTAAAAGCCTGGTCTCCCTTCTCGCATGGTTGAAAAACACCTCTATCAGCTCCAAATCTCCAACCGTGTAAACTGTAAGATCTTCAAACTGCAGTTCCCTTTTACTTTCCAGTTTTCTCCTGCACCTTTCAATTGACTGTTGTTGAGATAGGTCCTGCACCAACAAAAACTCCCACAAAAGTTCATGCTCTGCAAACGTCGGATGCGTCGTCAGTATCCTAATAAATGCATTTAGCCGCAAACAGGTCTCCTGAATGACCTGTCGAGATGGCTTTAAAGGAACAGACAAAGGACTGCGAGGACTTTTCAACACGGGAACCCATGAATAGGGATTCTCATATGCTAGCCATTTCTGCAAAAACAAAAAGTCAGAAAAGCTTCGCCTGACAGTTGTAATCGTCGACTTGTCTGGCATAATTCCTGACGAAAGAATGAAATAGAGCTCGTTATCCGCGTACACTGTACGAGAGATTTTGGTTACTCGTTCTCCCTCCTTTGCATGCTGAAACAGATAGAGTTCTTGTTAGTGATATTCACCAGTAAAGCTTTACGCAGTACTCACCCTCCAAATATGTAGTCGTTGCTGGGTCTTTTGCTAGTTCCAGAGCAGTCAATCCCCGTACTTCTCGTCGGTTCAGATCTACTCTGTCATCTTCTGCCAGCAGAGAGACAGCCTCTAGTCTGGAAAATTTACTAAACAACATAAGCGGTGTTAGCCCCTTTTCATTAGGCCAATTGATATCTGCATCATAATTTAAGATGCGTTTGACCGAGTCTTTGTCTTTCACAATATGCATAAGCGAGTTTCCCTTTGTGTCTACATGATCCATAACATCAGCAGTGTGGATCTTTTCAACGCTGACCTCGGCAGCCTCAGTCCATATTTGGAATCCATCTCTCAGGAGTTTGCTATACTCTGGATGATCGTAGCATCGACAAAGCGCAAACAATGGAGTCTGCCCGTTTTTATCCCTGGTATCCCAATCAATGGATCTTCCTATCTTATGCATGAGCCATGGCGAATGGAAAAAGTAGTGGGCAACGGTCCTGCCCCAGGAGTCACTGATGTCAAAATATTGCCTCTGAAGGTCATCTGGCATTTGGCAGATTCGATTCAAGATCTCCTCAACTATTTTCTGTCGTTCAGTTTCCACGGCTGAAACCAGAAGACTCTTTCCCGCTTCGGAAACGTCATTGAGAATGTAAGTGAAATCGAAAACTGCTTCACAACCTAAAGCAGCACGAAGCACCTCGAGTTTCCTCGCTTGAATAGCCATGGCAAGTATCGATTCTCCAGAACTGTTGCGGCTGGCCACTACAGTCTTCCAGTCGGGACAAGACGACAGTAAAATGTGTAAATGGGAGTTAAATGCATTGTCGTCCCCCGCTGTTACTTTGTTCCACAATTCGTTGTTGAGTGACGACAGCTCAGCCAACTTTGCGCTCTCATTCCGTATGTGGTAGACAACTCCTTCTAGACTCAGTAGTGCATAGCCCAGCTGGCCCGACTCGACATCCAGGCTCGTAAAATTCCGAATGTAATGCAGTTCAGTGTCAAGCTTCTCTAAACCGGAGCGGGCAATTACTAGGACTAGCAGACTCACTAACAAGTCTGCGTTAACAATAGTCCCATTATTACCGTTTTCCAAAGTCTTGGCTTCGAAAGTATGCGTTCCAAAAGGATCTCCAAGTTCTGTTCCTAGAGTTGTTGTGGCAGCGTTGGTGGTTTGGCCAGACCCGCCTAACAGTCGCACGACATTGAGCAGCACCTGGGCCTTTGCATCGGCCCCTCGAGCTTTGGGTAACACCTTCAACTCCTTTGTAGCCGCCCACACTGATTTTTCAATCTGGAATAGTTCCTGGTACGACGTAAGGGGTAGACCAATCTGTCCAATATCTATATTCTTAAGCCGTTCCAACTCGTCATGAAGAGACAGGTCTAGATCATGTCGTAGATCTGCCAGTGTATGCAAGAGCTGTTCGTGCAAGTTTGTTTCTATGAATCTGTGGATCAAGTCTGCAATATCCTGACCAGTGAGGTCGAAATCTGCGGCTAAAGCGGTGACGGAAGTAGGATCTCCTGACTGAAAGATCTCAAATGCGGATTCGACTGTAGTATCCAGTGCATTGTACACGCCTTCTTCCGTTTGAGCCTGCGAACAGTCGAAGTTCTCTATAAGTACAAGCAGAGCGCTGAATACGTGTCTGTGAAGAGGGAGATATTTGGATAGGAGCTTTTCCAGATCCTGGGGTTTTTCGTGGTCGTAGCCTGTGACATTACTGTTATATTCAGATCCATTGGGTTGCGTGGTGCCACCAGCAGATGCTTTCTTCAGGTTGTCTTTCGACTTTTGTTCCCGCAAGGAAACTGCCAGATCGAATTTGGTCAATGTCGGAGAAACCTCCTTACTCGGCACAGGAGTACCTATTAGTGGAGCGTCAACCTCGTAGATAATAAATTGAGAGTCCAACGGTAAATAGTCGTTCCCCGGATTGAAAACATATTCCGAACGTATACGAGCTCTACCAAATGCTTTAAACCCTTTCAACGTGAATACGGTACCGTCCTTGACGATCACCGTCTTGCCATTGAGGGTTCCAAAATAACGGGGCCGTTGGTGGTTCCGAAATGTAGTTGGAGTATTGATTACATGCGACAGCAAGAAGTCATCTTGCAAACACAAGTCCCGGAATGGCAAAGCGGTGTCCCTGTCAATGGACCATTCCAAGACCGAAGTCTCAGGGACAATTACGGTATATCCGTTTGATTTGGCCAGAGCGGCCCTGACTTCTCTCAGCCGATTACTTGGCGTAGGGTGCTCAAACAATGCATACAGTAGCGGATTCAAGAACCGTTCTGTTCCTCGATAACCCGGCGGTTCAAGACCTGAGTTCATATTAGTGAGAACTGGATAATTCAGCCCGTGATGTTCAGCAGCCCCCCGTCATGAGCACGAATATGGGAAAACGGGGCTGTTCGACAAGTTGATGTATTATTCGTCAGCTGTCAGAATGATACAATTTGCAGATTTATTTTGGTAGAAAATAAGCTCTAGTTTGTACTATAATTTGGTCTCTTCTTAACTGCTTAATTTTGCCCCAGGTTTGGCCGTGGCCAATATATTTTAGAGATATTAGCGGTTACGGGCACGCGACATGTGAGAGAGGAACACGCAGTTTGTGGGGCGCGAAGATCATTGCTGGAAATAGTTTAGCTCCATGCAGTGCTGTATAATTCCTAGACGGCTGTCATTTTTTTGACTTTTGATATCAATATTTGACCAGAAACCAGAGAAAAGATGGGCAAAGGGAACCCGTATCGAAAGAATGACTCAAAGACGAGTAGTCTTGGCAAAGGAATAGGAGCAGGCGAAGGGACAGGTGAATTTGTCGCGAAAATGGCCATGTGGGTACGTATTTTGATGAGTAAAGCTCAGTTGAGCTCATGTAATGAGAGAGGCTACTAACACGGACTTTAATCACTGTGACCCGAAAAGATGCAGCGGAAAGAAATTGAGCAGACTGGGGCTGATAAAGTCGCTGCGGGTCGGGCAAAAGTTTTCTGGTGTAGTGGTGTCACCAAACGGAAAAGAACTGGTATGCCCTGATGATCGCAGTATAGTTGAAGAATTTGGAGCAGCAGTGGTCGAATGCTCGTGGGCAAGAATAGACGAGATCCCGTTTTCAAAGATAGGAGGTAAACATGAAAGATTGCTGCCGTATCTGGTAGCCGCAAACACAGTCAATTATGGCCGACCCTGGCGACTGAATTGTGTAGAAGCGCTGGCAGCATGTTTTGCTATCACAGGATATCATGAATGGGCAGAAGAAATTTTAAGTCACTTTTCATGGGGTCCCACTTTTCTAGAAATCAATGACGACTTGCTAGAGAAGTATGCTGCATGCACTGATTCAGCATCGATCGAAGCAGCTCAGGAAGAGTGGATCAGAGGTATTGAACAGGAGGCGGAGGACAGAAAGCTGGCCAAGGAGATTGATACGTTGACGGTAGGAAGTCGAGAACACGGACGACCAGGCGAGCTGCCTCCTTCTGATTCTGAGGAGGAGGAGGAAGAAGATATCAAGTATGATAAGCTTGGAAATAGAATTGGGGGGGAGCAGAGTGAGGAGGAGGACAGTGGAGAGGAAGAAGAAGAGGACAGTGGAGAGGAAGAAGAAGAGGAGTGAAGAAAACAGTGTGAAGCATCCTCAGAAGCTCTACTCTATTTTAATGGTCTCTACAGACCTCTCTATTATCATCGGACCTACATTTCAATTGAACTAGAGCTTTTTGATTGTTCTTGAAATCCAATCATTGAACTGTTTTGAGACTGCCAACTTGTACAAGATTTCAAGACACATGAATCGGTCTACTGCATTATAGCATAACATTATATGAAATACTCATGAGAGGACAAAAACCTCACCAAGAAGTGCAGTTCTTCTATAGTCGGCTCACACAAACTCCAAGATCATGCATGGTCTATGCATGGTTTAATATTACCATGCAGCTCTGAGCTCAGGGGAAATACGATATACAATAGGGTGAAATCCCGCGGGGGTTAGTAGCAATGCACAATTTGATACAATTTGGTGTCCTGATTTCACCTTTACGACATTACAGTGCAACAGTCTATCTGCTTTGTAATATTCCGTTGACAGTAACCACTCCGGTACTTGCTTGGCAAAAGTACACCGCTAGATAATCTGTAAAAAGTATATATATATAACCGCTAATTCATTCGCACGTAACTATTCATTCTCAACAATGTCTTCAGCACACACTTTTAAATCTGAAGAGCTCTTCAATCTTGATGGCCAGGTAGCTTTGGTCACAGGTGGTGGAACCGGTATTGGGGCCACTATCACTCGAGCTTTCATCGAGAACGGGGCCAAGAAAGTTTATATTGTCGGGCGAAGATTGGAGAAACTCGAGGAAAAGGCCAGTGAATTGAACAAGTTGGGACTCGGAGAAGTGATTCCAGTTCAAGGCGATATCTCGAGCCGACAAGGGGTAGAGAACTTAGTGGATCATATCAAATCAAAGGAAAGCTCTTTGGATGTCCTGGTCAACAATGCTGGCGTTGCCAAAGAAACCCAAGGCAAGAACGTTCCGTCATTGCCGGAGAACGCCTCGTTGGCTGAACAAGTCAGCCACAAGCTTTACTACAACAGCTGGGACGAGTGGAATGAGCAGTACTCCATAAACGTGGTGGGACCGTACTTCTTGAGTGCGGGGCTACTGCCATTGCTTGGCAGGGCAGCGGAGAAAGGCAATGGTCGAGGCAATATTATCAATATTGCGTCAATTGCTGGTATCCAGATCACTGCCAATGCCGCTCTTCCTTACCAAACGAGCAAGTCTGCTTTCCTTACGGCATCCAAAGTCATGGCTAACCGTTTCGAGGGCACGAGAGTCCGAGTCAACTCTATATGCCCTGGCCTGTTGAAATCTGACATGAGCAGACCCTTGCTCGACAAAATGCCTGAATTAGTGAACACCGTTTCTGTGGGATTTATTCCTGAGAATGAGGAAATTGCTGGACTGGCTTTGTATCTCGCTTCCAAGGCTTCTAGATACGTCCATGGAGCAAACCATGTTTTTGACGGTGGTCGGCTGCTCAAGGTTCCTTCTATATATTAATGAACCAATTCTTTACAAGTTAGTTGAAAAGGGGTTTGTTATTCGTAAATACACTATAAATTATCTATCCAAAAAACTTGCTCTTCAACGACGAAGTAAATGAAGCCCTGACTGCATTGTTCTTTGCATCTTTCACCATGTCGCTCAAGCCGTTCATATACTCTTGAGTCGACTGTCCCAAGCTATCGAAACTGGTCTGTATACTTCCCATTGTACCACCTGATTGACTTTCAGGTGCCTGCTGATTCGAATAATTGGTATTCGAACTGGTGGACTTTCTTGCCAACCGTTCCTGTTCAGCTCTAGCTCTGTCTCGTTCAATCATAGCTGAGGTCCTCGGTCTCTTTGGTCCTCCAATCAGAAGGTCAAAGTCCTCCAAAGTCATGTATTGCCTTCCTTTAACCCACTGAAATGTACTGATCGTGGGTCGTGCCGGCTGTACTTTGAGCACGTCGTATAAAGAGTCGGAAGGAATATCCTCCAACTTGATGCCTTTGCCCCATATTTTGATTAGAGTACCACATGTTTCGTCGGCTCTTAATATAACGTCTCCACTTTGGGTGACCAGACTGTTTTTGGCACTTGTTAGCTCTTCCCTTTATGCGCGGTCCTAATTTCCTTCGCATCACTTACAATCTAGGTGTTAGTTTCATTGGTAGATTTCGAACTGCAACCTCTCTCAAATTTGGTACTCCCAACACTTGCAATTGAGACTCCTCTGAAATACACACAAAGGCTAAAGAGTCTCCCTCTCGAATGTACGAAAGTCCACTGGCTGCACAGTTGAAACTGAGCCTCTTATGCGATATCTTCGTATTAGGTTGTTTGAACACTCTCACTTCAGTTCGCGTAGACGCGACAACGGCACCTTGAAGCAAGATTCCATTCGCTAATTGAGCCATGACTTCCGGTTGGGCCACTGCGGATGTTCCATTTGTCGAATTAATTAAATCAACTCGATGGATTGGTTCTGGAGCCACAGCCAGCATACCTACTGGTTGAACAGAGTAACCTCCGTTACCAGACGGAAGCATTCTCATTGTATAGACATTACCTCCAGATGTTCCGACCGTCAGAATGATACTTGAGTATCCATCTTCTCCTAGAGCATAAATTCCAAACTCAATGGAGGTAGCGTACTCACCACCACCTGAAGATTTTGGCCGGCCTTTGTTAAGAGACATGTTCATGCGATCCAGACTACCCTCAAATATGATTGCTGGCCCTCTCCTGTCTATAACAATCAGAGTGCCATCATTGTAGCCAATTCCCACAAAGCCGACGTTGGAGAGTTTCAGGGCACTGACAGATCCATGTCTAGCAGTAACAAGGGTTTGAGGAAGAAACCCCTCTTTCACATATGGAGGCACACGGTCGTCGATTTGTTGCAGTTCAGAGGGCTCGGGGATGTGGAGCCGTGAAAAGCCTGAATGTGAGCCTTTATTTTTGCCAAAAGTAAACAATACTACTTCACCACTTTCGACAGCCACTGCCAATTCTCCGACAGTACCTGCGAATGAGATTTGTGATACCGATATGTCAAATTGTTTGTTTAAAGCATAAGCCATGGAGACTTCAAGGACATTGGTGTCTTCCAGCTCACCATGGGATGCATCCCAGATTTTGACGGTTCCATCTCGATGTCCAGTGCAGAACGCAGTTCGCGTTTGAAAGTTCCGTAAATGCCTTCTGGCAGGAGCACCACCTTTGAAGAGACAGTCTGCTGACATAGCGGCTGCCATCATTCCGACCCACTGATTTCGAGGAATTAAGCAAACAGCCGTACAAGTAACGTATGGACTAACCCACCCCAAAGATGGAGGCAAGAGAGTGGGATCTGTGATAGTCATACCGTCTGGGTAGGACAAAGTGAGAAGCTCGCCGGATGCAAGTAATGCTATTACGTGAGAGGGATCACAATTCCCAGCGTAAAACGGGTTAGCTCGTGGGATAGTGATAAAGCTGGTTATTTCACAGTCGTCTGGGATGGGGAACACTCGTTGTCGCGATGGATTAGCGTAATGCTGGCCCATTGCAGCATAAGATGTCACGGACACTTCTGGAGTTACGCCGAATCCCAGCATCGTGACTCCCCGCACAGGGCCGTTGATGACGTCACCACCCACTGCAAGCAGGCTGGTGTCTTCCGGGTTTGTCGAGCAACACCAAGCCAGTTTACGAAATACGCCACGAACAGAGTCAGGAGTGACGTCCATAGAAGCCATGGATCTTCGTGGTTTGTCTACGTCTGTGTCAGTCAAAGTTCGAGCCTGCAGAAGGTTGCCTTGGGCAGCGTCCCAGAACACCAAAGACCCGTCAGCATGAGCTGTTACAATATGGTGACCATTAGGATGCCATAGTGCGTCTACCAATTGAGGGCTACGCAACTGTCGTATAGTTAGAGGATCTAGATCTCCTCCGGGAGCACCAGCGGGAACTTCGTAGCGGAAACTCAACGTTATTTCGTTCTTAGAAATAGAGTACAGCACTGCACACTCATGGTATGCCACCAGTAATGATGCGGGGTCTCTCGGGTGGAATGCCATTGAGAGCACCGGCGACATTCGCAGTTTGGGGAGCACACTTTTTTGTAGGTTGCCTATTCGATATGGAGCAATTACTCCTCTGTCCACATCGTAAATGACAATCTGGCCGTTCTCAAGGCCCAGAAACAGCCAGTCCAGCGACGGGTCCGCCAAAGTAGAACTGACGCGGCCAGCCACTGTATGTTCATAGCTTTTTTCTAGCGATTCCATGTTGAACACAGTAATATTATGATTGACATCAATTGCTACGAGATACAGCGACCGCACAATGTGCAGAAACTTGATGGGTAGTCCTGCTGGCGTAGCAAAGTCCACGCCGACGTTTCTTTGTCCATAGACATTTATTATCCCTCGGTCTGTGCCAATTGCAAACAGACTTTGGACCGGATCATACGCCATAGCCGACACCCGACCGGGTATTCCATATTTGGCGAGATGATCGATTTTGAAGAGATTGTCAGACAGGGCTGCCGACAAGTCATGCTCTCTTATGTTTTTGATCTTTGAGAGCATGGAAGTCATGATGAATAAATAGTAGAATCAAAGGTCAAGTACTTCAAACGGTTGTTGAAAGTGTTAAGTTTGGCTATGCAGTATGCCCAGTTTTTTGAGTATTAGTGTGACCCTACTTGAGCCAAGTACATGCAATTGTGAGCTGGACCGTGAACTTTTGTTTTCTTCAATAGATTGTTGATCTTTTTTGCTAGGACTAGCTTGCATTTATTTTAAAATGATAATTTACACCCATAAGAAGAAATTGACGGATCTGCCATTGTTCGTGATCCCTGCAACCATGTCAAATCAGATAGTAGACGATATAGAGTATAGGTATATAGGAGATAGAAATGAGATTGAAAGTATGGAGAGTGGTAATTCTGAGGCAATCAGTGGTTATATAAGACAAGATGAAATGACATTTGACTTTATAACTCCTATAAACCGATCTGTAAGTGTTTCCAGTCTACCACATTGGATGAATTCTCAACCATACAAATGGTCAAAATCGGCCAATTCATGGTATGCGTAGTACGTCCACGCGAATAGTGGCCCCCACTATTTAGCCTCTCTGTCTCCTATCGCTTTGTAGTTTAACATCATCGGGATGAGCGACATTGAGGAATTGACAGCGCCCAAGAACCATGGAGAATTGCCGGCTTTCCACACTCTCATAAAAGGATTATTTAATCCGCTACTACGAGACTTTGGCGCCCTGTCGGTGGCTACCCGCAAAAAGCCCCAGGAACTCCGCCAAGAGATTATTGGCACTTTTATTGCCAAATGGAAAGCCAACGTCGGAAACGACATCTACCCGGCGCTTCGACTGATCCTTCCTGAACAGGATAGGGAACGGCAGATGTATGGGCTGAAGGAAAAGGCTCTAGCGAGATTAATTATAAAGGTATTAGCACACATATGAAAGGACGACAGTATATACATATGCTGACCAGCTGCTGAACATATCACCTGACTCTCCAGATGGACAGTCCTTACTGCAATGGAAGCAGGGAAAGATAAGCTCGGCGGGGAACTTCTCTGACCGGTGCTTTGAAGTAATGGAGAAAAGAGACACCAGAGACGGATACGGGAACATGACAATTGGCCAAGTGAATGACCTGTTGGACGAACTTAGTGTGGAATCTACCAGTGACCAGCAGCTGGCCATATTGCGAGAGTTTTACGAACAGATGAATGCTGAAGAGATGAAATGGCTGACCCGTGTGATTTTGAGGTGTACGTGCTTTTGTAAATGAGTCAATGAGTGATTCGAAACTAACGAGACATGCGGTTTGGTGCCAGCGAAAAGAGCTTTTTCACCTTGTGGCATCCCGATGCTCAGGATTTGTTCAATGTGACCAGCAGCCTGAAAAAAGTGTGCTGGGAGCTCTATGATCGGGATTATAGAATACCAAATGAGGTGGGTTCAAAAAAAAGGAACGTATCTTTCTCACGGTGCTAACGAGGAACACTCGGTGTCTCTCCTCAACTGCTTTCAGCCTCAGCTAGCAGCTTTCAAGAAACAAAATAATTCCAGAATCGTAGCGGTCATGCCTCCAACTGGGTTCTACATGGAGGAAAAAGTCGACGGAGAAAGAATTCAAATGCACATGGGTAATTACGGAAAAACACTACGATTCTACAGCCGAAAAGCCAAAGACTACACGTACTTGTATGGAAACGCGTTTGACGACACCACCGGCAGCCTGTCAAAACATCTCAAGAAGATTATTAGCCCAAAAGTGAAAAACTGCATTTTAGACGGCGAAATGGTGGCATGGGACCCCAGAGAAGAAGTAGTGGTAGCGTTTGGCAGCTTGAAGACGGCGGCGCTGAACGAGAAACGAGACGCTGGACTCACACGGCCAATGTGTATGTTTGCTTTCCTTGCAGATGAACTGCTGTAATATGCCATCTCAAAACGCTAACAAGACGCGGTATTTGATATTCTCCTCCTCAACGACAAACTTCTCGTAAATTATCCATTAAGCGAACGTAAGAAAGCATTGGAGAAAATCATAACCCCGGTTCAAGGTTACGTCGAGATTCTACCATATCAGCTCGCCAAAACCGAAGACGAAATAGACAAGAAACTCCTCCAAGTTATAGAAGAATCCTCAGAGGGCCTTGTCATCAAAAGTCCCATCTCGCCCTACCGAGTGAGCGACCGATTGGACAGTTGGATTAAAGTTAAACCTGAATATATGGAAGAACTAGGTGAAAATCTTGATCTATGCGTCATTGGAGGATATTATGGCCAAGGAAAAAGAGGCAACACTATTGCAGCGTTTCTATGTGGCCTCAAGGTTAATGATCCCGAACACCCTATGAAGTTTTGGTCGTTCTGTAGAGTGGGAGGGGGATTCACCGCCAATGACTTTGCCGAAATACGACACGCTACTGACAAAAAATGGCACAAGTGGAATCCCAAGAATCCTCCAACAGAATATATAGAAATTGAGGAGGAGTCGAGAAAGGATATCCCTGATTTGTGGATTAAACCAAGTGACTCACTTGTGTTCGAAATCAAAGGATCTCAAATCGTAACGTCTACTTCATTTCGAGTAAAACAAACAGTAAGGTTTCCTCGATTCAAGAAAATTCGAGAAGACAAGAATTGGGAGACAGCGTTATCTCTAGAGGAGTTCTCCAGGTTACAAGCCGAGTTAGTAACGACCAGTAAAGTTCCCCAGAAGTTTGATCCCGAACTTAAACGAACACCGCGAACCACAAGAACCAAGCGTCTCAAGCTGATCAATGACAATTCACAGGAACTTGCGAACCACAAACAGGTCACTTCGTCTCTGTTCGAAGGAAGAACTTTTTATGTTGTCGCAGATGTCGTTGAACCGAAAAGAATTTCCAAGATTCAACTTGAGAAAATGATCAAAGAGCATGGAGGCTCCCTTACACAGAACAGCAAAGAAAAAGATGCATTCGTTATTGCAGACAGAAGTATGTTACAATTTTTACGTCTCGGCCCAATGGTGATACTAACAAGAACTTGTAAAGGTAGTTGCTATTATTGAAGCAGGATTATCCGACGTCATTAGACCACGATGGATTCTCGATTGCATAAAGTTGAACACAGTCCTTCCCTTGGAATCGATATACATTTACTACGGTCGACCCGACACTCTGAGACAAGCTCAGCTCTATGAAGACCAGTACGGTGATTCGTACATTAGAGCAGTGGATTTAGCAGAAGTCTCCAGAATCATCAAGGGCATGAAAACCTTGGATATTGGTCGCTTAGACGTACAAACTGCCAATGAGCTGAAATCAGATCTATTGGACGCTAGTGTCGAGCCAATTCTTGGGCTGATATTCCCTTTCAAATTATACTTTGATAGACCATCTTTGGCTGAATCCAACAAACTAGGAAAACCCACAAAGCTCAATCAAATTGTGGAAAAGGATTTTGAAATTGCCGGGAGATATGCTACTTTCTGTGGTGCATCCGTGGAGAGCTCAATTCATGATCCCGAAATAACATATGTTATAGCGCATCCGCTAGATACATCTCGCGTATCCGCTCTCCGAGCCATTGCTGCTGTGAAACCGGTGTCTGTACGAATAGTAGGGATAGACTGGATTTGGAAAAGCTGGGAAGCAAAGTGCCGCTTGGCAGAAGACAGGCCAGAGTTTATCATTCATGAAAATAAATAATTAATACCTAATGTACATTGTTATCTACTATTACACAAACAACTGCAATCTGGAACAGGACAGATGTCATACTTGGCGAACCAGAGTTTGGCGTGGCCCGCATGGAGTCCGTGATTACAGGAGAGACAAAATGTCGGCCAACTTTCGAACTTTGAGGTCATAAAGTCTGTTGTGTCTAAAGCTCTGTTTGTCGTAATCGGTGATCCCATTGGCAAGAGGCAAACTGCACATCTCGGAAGTGGATTATTACAGTGCTGGCACCTCGTGATCTTGTTAGTTGTTTACTTCCAATAAGACTCAAATTTCACAATTAAACTTACACCTTCGTTTGCTCTCTGCTTCAGTGCAGAAGACCTTGAGTTTGTGTCCTGGCTGCCTCGAGGTGGATTTCCTATTACTTTTTTGCAATGATTGCATCTTAGATATATCTGCTTTGGAATAGGTTTCGCAGTGATCAGACCGGAACTAGTGCGAGACAGCGTTGTTCTTGTCACATCGAATTTCGCTCTCAAACTGAAAAAACGCCAGCAATTGAGTAATCGCCGGTACTCGTTTGTCCAATGCTTGATCCGCTTATCTTTAAAGTACCTAGGAGAGCCATATGCCATGAGCAATGCAGCAGTCTGGACGTCGCACGTTTTGTCGACATAAGACTGTAGTAGGTCCACTGCTCGTGGAGTCAAGCCAGTTAGGATAATTCCTTCCAGGTCACCATGAGCGATCGCCCGTTCTGTCAGTCGATTTAAATAGATGCCAACCTCGCTGTCCTTGAGAAATCTAAGAGCAATACCAAGTCGCTCACTGAGTGGAAGTGATCCTTCATCGAGAACATCGAGCCACGACCCATCACTGATAAACGCGAATATAGCCCGCAAATAAGGATTATCGAGCTCAGACGCAAGCTTACGGCACTGCTCCTTCCAGGGACTGTTGAGCATATTATTTTTGTATGCCAGATAACCAGCAACGGCTGTTGACATAAGCCTGAGTCGCTCTTTTCTCGAAGAGGCCAATGCCTGTACCGCTCTTTCCACATCCCCGTGAAATACGGCCCAGCCGGCAGCTTTTTCATGTTCTCCATCTTTCTCTAGTTGTTTCAGCTTCGCCTCGAGCTCAGGAAGTTCGAAATTCCAGCCGGCAACTCGCAAGCACAGCTGGCGGTGAGCATCTTTCTTACCTTTTAAGGGAAGTGTGGTTGAAACAAAAACATTGTGTTTTAAGTTGTTGACAATATTTCGGACAGCATTGTCAAACTGTGTTTCGGTGAGCTCTTGATCAGTTGGATATCGCAGTTGATTCTGAATACCTTGGTAGCCCTCCCAAAGCCCCAGGACTCCTTCAAAGCCTAAATCTAGAGATCCAGAAAGCATTGTACCTTTCTGTTCAGACCGCAGCGCGAGAGACAGCCATTTCCAAGTGTGCTTCAAGTACTCATTCTGGTCACCTTCGGCATTTAGGACTTGCAAGTTTTTCTCGCATTCTGTGGAGTATCCTGCCACAGCTCGTCGACGCATCACACTTGCTATATCTCCGGCTAGCAAAGTACCGTGATCCATGATTCCTTCAAGCGTGACATCTTTATTGTAGTAGTCTCCGTCCTCAAGAGTGTCGTCGACACCAGCAGTAGAAAGACGAGTGCCTCTAGACACGATTGACATTTTCCTGAGCTCCTCGGCAGTTTTCGAAGGGGCATCAATGAGAGCCGTAGCCTCCATGTGGGGCTCAATTATAGTTATCATGCCAGGTTCTGTGATGGTGACATTGTTAAGAGGATCAAATTCAATGTCATCGGGGCTCTCTCTGACTGTCATGTTAAAAATTTGACCCGACTGCCTTATGCATATAAAGCTTGCTTGGTACTTATTGTTGAAGTTGGTGACATAGTCGAATCCCACAACTTTGTCATAGTCGGTGTGGTTATCTAGCACGCTAGAGATGAACAGAGTCTCGTTCTTGGCGATATACGACTGGCGGTACTCTGACGGCGATTCACTGCTGCTATTGTTACTGCCGCCTATTATTCCTGGTCTGCTGTATGACGAGTGCTGTCTCAGTTTATCTCTGGTTGCCAATGGAGGCACTACGCCTGTCTGCCATCTTCTCAGTAGACCACCGTCGTGGAGAACAGCATACTCGTTGGACCGCAGATGCGAGAATTTGAAGCTAAAGGTATTTTTCCGAACAGAGTCGGCAAAGATCTTGTTCATTAACAGAGCAGGCTCTCCAGCTGCCACTCCGCTTCTCATTATTCTTCTGTCCCATATCGCAAAAGTGCCATCGTCACTGTAGGATGCAAAGTACAGATCGTTACTATGGTTAATCTGAATGCCATGCGAGCATTTAGTCGCACACTGGAAATTGGGCGTCGATGACCGCAGATCTAGCTCACGAATAAATTTGTGGCTCCCACATAGCATTGTATTTGAGTTTCTGGGCAGAAAGGACACACATGATACGACTTCATTGGGGAGATACGAGTTCAGCGGCACTTTCAGGCTCGAGCTTTGATCGGACCCGGTCGCCGATTTGCCACCCGTAGAAGAGTGTTGATAGTCCCATACATTGAGACAATTGTCATTTCGGACTTTGTCGAACCCACAAGCCACCAGGCCGGTCCGGTTGAACGATATGGCGTTGCATGGCCGAGCTTGTTTGGCTCGTAGCTTGGCAATCTGCTGGCCCTGGTTGCTGGTACCAGCACTCTCGCTGAGATTGAAAATGTTTACAATTCCATTGGATTGTCCCACGCCTATCACGCCATAGTCGGCAGGACTGTAGCTGAAGCACTGGATGGACTCCAAGTCCGATTTCGACGCCAGTTTGGTGATATGAGACTCGTTCTTGTACTGGGTCAGTTTGTTGAGCTCGATTTCATCTCTCCCGGGGCTGAGAGTAATAAATATCTGTTCCAGGTCCTTGTCCCATTGGAAACTATGGACAATGCTGTTGGACATGGCGGTTGTGGAGAAGTAGCGTTCGGAACGGTTGGCTTATGCAGGTACTAGCATACAGTGACATAGTCTGAGCATACAGTGACATAGTCTAGCATACAGTAACATACTCTAGAGTACACAGTAACATACTCTAGCACATTCAAATTGTCGATCTTTCAGTTTTCGTATTTAAATATTTCAGTTCAACTTTAGACCTCAACTGTCATGCTCTACACAAGCCTAAGACGGACATGCTTGGCAGTACGTCCGTTGCCTGGACGTGCTCTACTTGGTCAGCCTTTCCGCTCCGCGCACAAGGACGCTTATGAGTTTGACCTCGAACTGGACGAAGAGGACCCCATGGAATCTTCAAAGTCTCTGCATGGGTTTGATACTGCGAGCCGGAGGAGAGACCCGTTTGGGATATCAGATGAAGCACGGCCGATAACAACCACCGAAAAGGAACGTATGATCTTTACCAACCTCGTAGACTCTTTGCTGTCTCAGAAATCCGCTGGTGTCAAAGACGTCGAGGAGAAGAACAGAGAGGGAGGCTCCATGTCCCGCTCTTTGCATGCGTTGTTTGAACGAGCTTTCAACAAATCTTCACCTGGTACTTCGGGGGCATCAAGTGTGGATGTCACAACTGACGACCTGCGGAAGAACCTGCCTCTATCGTACGGCTCGCTGACGAACAAGTCAAGATTAGATGCTCAAAGCATTAGTGACCGAGAGGAAAGAGAGAAATACGCGGGTCTGCTTAAACCTGTGCTGGACCACATCAAAAACAACTTACAAAGCGATGCAGAGGTTGTCAAATTTTACACAACTAAAGTTCTTGACCGGTACAGTGAAGAGAAAGAACTGGAAAGCCTCGAAGAGTCGTTTGAGATTGACGTGGAACAGCCCCCGTTGGTTCGAGCCGGTCTTTCATTGTACCTGGTCAAATGCATGACAGTTTTGATCCAGACGTTCAACGATCCGGCAGAGGCTCTGTCCCTTTTTGAACTGTCCAAAAAAAAAGGGATCTCATTCTACGCTTCCACATGTACTACAGAAGTGTACAATAAGGTGCTGGAGACGAAATGGAACTATTACCGAGATTTGTATGCTGTTGAATCTCTATTACTAGAAATGCAGGTCAATGCCGTGATCGGCGACAAGAGAACTGTTGAGATACTGAATAATATTTCGAGGCAGAGCATCGATGCCAAACACAATGTGAGTGGGCTGGAGAGCATGCCATTGTGGAGTCGAGAAGAGGACCGTATGATTGACAAGATTAGCAATTTTCGGTTGAAAATCACGTCCGCTTTGGCCAACAGAGACCGGCTGGGGATAGCTTAATAGAGTTCAGCACAAGCAGAGAGACCAAAGTTTATCATACTACGCAAGACATGATAGAACATGTACATAGATTTATAGCATATATATTTAACGAATTACAGGCATATAGATAATTATTTAAGCAAGTGCACAGTAACTAACACACTTTGATTAATTTTAATATAACGTTAACTAACCCAGCCGTAATTAAACCTAACTAAACCCATTCAGGCACCGCACGGCTTTACCGATAATATTCCAGATCGGCATACCTATGTCCTTTGAATCCTCCTCCGACTTTGGCATTTTAAACATTTCAATGACGGTGAAAGAAGACGAGAAGAAACTGTTTCTGGCTTGTCTCAAGTGCTCGGTGTGGGTAGAAAGTTTTCTCGAACTCAAAGAAGATGTGAAAAGTGGGCCACTTTTAGCCGAAACCCAAAAGCAGGTTAAGCTGTCAATCTCCATTATCAATGACGCTTTAGACACATATGAGTATGTAGCGGACCTATTTCCAGAAAAGTTCGGCAGTGATATGTCGGCTACTAACAAGTCTGAATGACATAGCTATATCCTTCAACGGAGGAAAGGACTGCTTGGTCATGCTAGTCATATTCATGGCAACTCTGTACAAGCGGATCACGGCTGGAAAGACTCAGCTGCCGGACGGATATGGGCTGCTTCCCACGGTCTATGTGCATTCCACTAATACGTTTGTTTCTGTAGATGATTTCGTAGACAGGTGCAGTGACCTGTATGCCTTAAGGACTACCAAGTTCCCGTTTCCTCTCAAGGAAGCCTTTGGCAGATACTTGGATCAAGAACCCCATATAAAGGCTATTTTAGTGGGCATCCGCCGGGCTGATCCATATGGGGAGTCCCTATCATATATTCAAAGCACAGATCATGGTTGGCCTGACTTCGTGCGTATTCATCCTGTACTGGAGTGGCATTATGTAGAAATATGGGAGTTCTTACGTACTCTTTCTATTCCGTACTGTCATTTGTACGACGAGGGCTACACTTCTTTAGGAGGCACTAACAACACAATAAAGAACCCGATGTTGGCTAATAAAGACGGAACTTTTAAGCCTGCTTATGAGCTGGAAAGTGATGATAACGAACGACTAGGAAGGACGTAGCCAAAAAAAAGCCATGACCCGTCTGCCTTGGTTTAGCGAACTACTTGTGTATGACCCATTTTTGCATAGATATTATTAACATTTTGAGAATCTCAGTTGTGATCCTCGCTTTATAAATAGGTAGAAACATTAGTGTGTAGAAACACAAATAAATAGAAATTTAGACACACGATGCTTGTCTAGCCAGATGTCACTCGCCCCTTAACCTTTTACGCCGGCCATGCTCCAGTTCATACAACTGATCCTCATCAATATCCGAAAGAGGACTCATTTCTCTCAGCAATCGCACACCGCTCCATATCTCCTCGGACACAGACAACCCTTGGGGATTGAAGTTACGGAAATCTGTAATATCTTTGTTCTGTGGGTTTCGAAGGATTGACTTTTCTCGGATATGCGCTTTGGAGATAGCTGTCGCGCTCGATTTCTCGATCCGAGCTGCTGCGCGATGCTCCGCCGTGTCTCTAGCATATTCCAGCTTCACAAGTTCCAGATAATTGTATAGATCACTCTTGAACTCTTCCACTGATTTATACTCTCGGTGCTTCACCTTTGTGTCGATTTGCGGTTGAAGTGCTGACGGCCCACCCAGTATATCTGTGGCTACATCCATATGGCGAATCTTTTCCCATACTTCTTCTATTAGATGCTGAACGGGAAAGTTGACCAAATCGACAATAGCCATTTGACATTTTGTCTGCTCCAGTTTAGTGTTCTCTCGTTCACGAATCAACCCGAGCATCTCTCGAACTGCTTTGAGATTTTCCTGTAAACCTTCGTAATATTCGACCTTCTCGCGAGTTTCCTCAGTACTAGTAGGATGACTCGGCTGCATCTCTAAAGCAAGCTGCAGTCGTTTGGTCAGTGCAGCACCTCTTCTCCATTGCCTCTTCAAAGTCCAATATCGACTGAGTTCATACACAAGCTCGGGTATCCTATCAACTTTGAATAATCGGCTGACTTGATCAATAATCTTGTTCGCAGTCACTAATGGCAATACCGGTGTTCCCTGTTCAGTCCTCCACGGTTTTGCTCCTTTTGAAGCTCGCCGTATTATCCGAGTTTCTCTGATTATGTTTGGTGCATCTGGACCAGTCGACAGACCAATACCAGATCGTCTAATTTCGTCATAATGCTGCTGGGCATTGGCCACATGGGTAGGCACGTCTTCGTCATAATCATCTGGGGTATGTTTGTCACAATAAGTGACCAACGTGCCTGGGTCATTCAGTGCTCCTGGGATACCTCCCAACATTCTCATACAGAGACGAGCTTTACGAGCACAAGTAGGGTGGAATGCTTGGAAGCAACTTTTGTTGACACACTGCACACATGCTCCAACCTTTTGCCGACAGATATAGCAGTTGAGCTTCCAGCGGCCTTTGGGGACTTTTTCCAGTCCACAGATCGGTTCCATATATACATGGTTTGAGATCCATGCCTCTGGAATCCATAGCGCACAGAGGACGTGCGCCCAATGCTGCGTGTCGGTCTGCTTCAAAGCCCCCGACTTATTGGGACAGAATATGCACGACGCTTTACGTCGTCGAGAAATCGCACACTGCCGGCACAGCCATTGGCCCTCGGGAATGAATGGCACACCATAGCATTCCTGATGCACGGCGATATCACAACCATCACAGAACACAATTGCATTACTATTGTCACACTCACTCTCGTCGCATATCAAACATTTTTGGTCATCAGTCGAATCAGAGATTTCATCTGTCACGGCGATTTTTTTCTTCGGGGGCATCTTGCTTTCTATACTATACCATTCTAGCTCGTAAAGGGTCATTAAACATTCAAAGATTTCTTTTGAGATTGCATTGGCTTTTTGTTTGCTGGCACGTCTTGCGTTTAAGTTTTCCAAGTACTTTTCATCTTGCTCATCCATGTCGTATTCTACAATGAAACGGTAAGGGTCTTCTTCGGGGTCAGCCTCTTTGTCTATTAGCTCATGTAAGTCACTGGCCACCCTATTGTATGAACTCGGGAGAGTGAACTCGGCATTGCTTGGGTGATAGCCTAGTTTTGACAGTGTTTTGTCATACCGCGTGGAAGGGTGGTCAACGACAGGACGCGGTCTAAAGCGGGGCTTTTTGGCAGAGGCAGCAATTTCTGTACTCTCTTTTGGTGGAACAGCAATGTCTGCCGCCGGCCCACCGTTCTGAGCATGGTTCATATAACCATTGACCAGCGTGGTGGTGCGATCTGCCAAGTGATGATGTTCCACCCCACCACCACCGTTCAACACCACGGCATGCTGACCCTGCCGCACCACCGCCAGTTGTCGAAATGCATCAAGGTCCGGATAAAAATCTTGATACGGGCATTCCGCTCGAGGTTTATCCGAGTATGCATTCTGGCTGGGTTGGGGATCTGCTGGGGTACGCGTCACCCGTCGTAGCCTTCTCCTTCTGCCCGACATAATTTGTTGTTTTTTTGCCAATATCTACAATGCAACAACTTGATTATTTCGTCAATTTCTTCATCTGGATAAAATCTATCAAGTGAACTTTATATCTCTTTCAACCAGTTGCTACGGTTTCGTTATAATTAATTCAAACTCACAACGCGCCGGGTTCAAGATGGTGAAGTAGGGTAGGGCGATCGGCGAATGGCTTATGTAACCTCCAGGGTGAAATTTATGTTATGACAACTACAAGTTATTATATTTCGGCTCACAACTACTGTTCTTTGTAATGGACTACCAAAACAGAGTTGGCTCCAAGAAAGGAGGCGGAGGAGTGGCAGGATGGAGTGAACAAAACGTGGACCGTAGAGAACGGCTGCGACGGCTGGCGCTGGAGTCGATAGATCTGGAAAAGGATCCGTATATTTTCAAAAATCATGTTGGCAAATTTGAATGTCGACTGTGTATGACGACCCATTCGAACGACGCTTCGTACTTGTCACACACTCAAGGGAAAAAGCATCAGACCAACTTGGCAAGAAGGGCTGCCAGTGAACAGAAAGACACTAAAGAGCCAGTTACCGATGGTACGGCTGGTATTTCTGGTATTCGAGTTAAAAAGACAGTTAAAATAGGACGACCTGGTTACAAGATTACCAAAGTCCGAGATCCAGTCAGTAAGCAAGTGGGACTTTTGTTCCAAATCAAATATCCAGAGATTGGAACCGATGTAGTGCCTAGATATCGATTCATGAGTGCATTTGAACAAAAGGTTGATCCTATACAAGACAGACGGTTCCAGTATCTACTTGTAGCTGCCGAACCATATGAAACTTGTGGCTTCAAAATAGAGGCGAGAGAGATAGACCAGCAGCCAGGGAAGTTTTTCACGTATTTCGACAAGGATACCAAAGAATATTTTTTGCAGTTGTCGTACAAAAGGGAGCGAGAGGAAATCAATCCTAGAAAGGGACTAGAGAAACCTCCGGGATTGAACTGAGTTGGAAACAGTTGTATAATATTTATTTATTTATCAGGTAATGTAACTAGAGAGTAATGAAGAGTACATGTGAAAGGTGATACAGTGATACAAGAACTTTACTGTATTGTGTGCCTTGGAATCTATTGTACTCCAAACCATTGAGTCTACTTTAGAATAACTAGTATTTAAGCTGACATTTCAGCTGACTCTGAAATAGCTACAACTTGCAAAAAAATGGTCTCTGGCGGGATCGAACCGCCGATCCTCGCGTATACAAGGAGTTGTATGCTCGTATTAGCACGATGCCTTAACCAACTGGGCCAAGAGACCAATTATTGGTTGGCCAAAGCGTCGATCTCTGTTAGAGTACAGAAATATTGGTCACGTGACCGCCAAAACCAAATCCGTTTTCGCCCATGTCTTCGATTTTAGAGCTATTTTTGTCCACGAAACATTTCACCAGTGCCTTTATAAATGTAAAAGTGATATGTTGCTTGCGGCGACAGTTAATAATGATTAACAGGGTCTCGCTGTGCTGGTCTGAGAGGCAGCAGTGCCTTGAGCTTGAGCTTTAAGAACACGCAAGCAAAGGCTAAAAGAATTGAAGGTTTGCATGACGAATAAGATAGATAATCAAATTTAGAGTCGAATTACCTGGCATATTAGAGAACCGCAGAGCAAATGTTGAATGAAAGAGTTCTAGTTAGACTGGCAGTCAGACTTTTGCTTGTATAGCGGATGGTGATGAAGGAACAGCGAATAAATGAGGATTACTTTGAGTACCATTAGACGCAGCACTAAACCGCAAGAGTATGCGTCAAGTGGTAAATTTTAGGCAAGCTGATCCGAATTTTACAGAGTATAGTAGGAGACTGCATTGTATACATTATTTGTCTGACTTTCCATCAGACCCATTAAACATATCATAATCATAGTTAGCGAAAAGGGACTCGGCAGTACCTCAAGGCAGACTGTTCGTTCATATACCTAGCTAGCTAAACATTTGAGACGCAGGGGAATATGCATAACTCGGCGATCTTAGCGTTATAGGTTGGCCAGACGGTGAGTGTATTCTGAGTAAACTTTGAGAACATTGAAGAGCAGTATTTGGATTGTTATATTTATTGTTCTTGTTGTTGATGGTGCTATTGTACAATATTTTTCTTCTGTCGCCAGAATAGAGTACGACTGAAATATCGGCAGGTATCCATCTATATACCCTAACAGCTTCAAGGTTTTTCCTATACTCATGGCCAGCTTCGTGGGGAATCCGCATCGTCGCAACTCTCGAGAAAATAATACGCAGATAAAGCCTGGAAGGGGCCAATACGTGTCAGTCTGACTGTGGTGTGGTATTGTGATATATTCGAATTATTATTATGTAACGCATATGACTCTGAATTTGATTATGTATCTATCTATCCATCTATAGACTGGCTACCTGTCTATCCCATATTACAGATTTACGGCAATGACTTGAAGAAAATAGGCTCCTGAGACAACGCGATTCAAGCTTACGGTAGACAGACTTTCTATAATATTTAATTACAAATCCCCAGCCTATCTCCTCGTACTATAATGTCTTTAAAATCTTATGTGACAGATTTACTACTGTACAACAGCACTTTGAAGTCGTTGACATAGTAACGGGAACGGCCTCTTCTCTGGGTGTAACTAAAATGTGACAGCTGACAATCTGCCGGATAATCCCCATTTGCTATTGAGACCTTGGCAAAATCTCGCGGAACTCATTATCATTAACCGCATAATAATTCAACCCACATTCCGGGGACTGTCGGACTCGGTGTTCGCAATCTACAAGAAAACCAATTCTTCAATCTATCGGCTACAATACCTCCGATAATACCTCATGACCATATCCATGGAAGCTTTCCAACGCTGTACAGCTGCATTGTAGCGTTCCTGCGCTGTCACAATGTTCGCGGAGCATTTTTTATGTGCCCGACAAAAAAGCAATAAAGATACCAGTTTATATTCAAGATAAGCGAGAAATCTAAAAGTTACCCGGGGCCAATAAAAACTCCATTCGCTTCTGTGATCCTTTTTACTGTGTAGAACAATATAACGGGATTGCAGTGGTTGATCGCCTAACTTTACTCTGTTGGGTGAGATTACGTATTTGCTTATTAGTTGCTTGATTACTATGCTAGCACGGATAAACTGCTGAATCGTTTCTCCTTTTGATAATGTTAATACATTGCTCCTTCGCTAAATTAAATTAAAAGAAAAATAACCAAAACAAACGTTTCCGTTTCATAGTATATCCGATCTACCTACGTTTACTGTAAAGACTATTTTTCCGTAGTGCCAGACTATCCTTGAACCACGACCACTTTGTGTAGCGCCCGTTCCGATGTAACAAATTTTTCTTGTACAACAAATTTTATTTTCTACGAAAGGCAGTTCCCCGCAGTTCCCCGTTGCCGCATTCCACTTCTGTTGCAACGGTCCCGGCCCTTTTTCTCCATATATATATGAAATGCCCCACAGAAATTTTTCAGCGGAAGAATCGGGGAGTGTCGGTCCTAACACTCTGCATGGGGCTTTTTCTCAACGCGGGGAGAAGGAAGGAGGGGTTTTGCACCTTTTTCCGGTTTGACGGGGGATTTACATTTCTAAACCGGGAATATAAAGTATGTGTTAGAGCCGGCGTTTTTCGAAGATTATCTTTCTTTTTTTTTTCTTCCCCTAGGCATATATATATAAAAGAGGACAAGTATCTTTCATAGTTATCCCTCGATAAAAAATGAAAGTTCTAAACCTCTTAGCTCCCATCACGAGCTACCTCTCCATACAGAGTGGTATCAATAATAACGTGACCGTGGAAGATGAAGCATTCAGTCCTTCCTTTTACCCTTCTCCTCAGGGTGGACGGATTCATGATGCTCAATGGGCCAACGCATACGACCAAGCTCGAGAGTTTGTGTCGGGCCTGACTCTAGCTGAGAAAATCAACATAACCACCGGTTCTGGCTGGACTATGGGCCAATGTGTGGGAAACACAAACGGCATCCCTAGACTGGATATGCCTGGTCTATGTCTGCAGGACGGACCGTTGGGAGTCCGATTCGCCGACCTCATCACTGGGTTCCCTGCTGCCATCACCGTGGGCTCCACGTTCAACAAGGAACTCATGTATCAGCGAGGAAAAGCCGTGGCTCTCGAACACAAGGAAAAGGGCGTGGATATCATGCTCGGCCCTGCTGTTGGCCCTCTGGGACTCAAGGCCGCAGGAGGTCGAAACTGGGAAGGATTTGGTGCTGATCCTTATCTTTCTGGAATTGGCGGTGCCAGGACCGTAGAGGGGATCCAGGATCAAGGAATCATGGCCAATGCTAAGCATTTCATTGCCAATGAGCAGGAGCATTTCAGACAGGTCAGTGAGTCCGTTCCTCGGGGCCAGAAGATCTCTCAGGCTCTTAGTTCCAACCTGGACGACAGAACTCTCCACGAAATCTATGCGTGGCCCTTTGCTGACATGATCCACTCCGGTGTCGCATCTGTCATGTGCGCCTACAATACCGTCAACAACTCGTATTCATGCCAGAACTCTCATCTCCTCAACAATGTCTTGAAGGAGCAGATGGGTTTCCAAGGGTTTGTTATGAGCGATTGGGGTGCCACTTTCTCTGGTGCCGGGGCGGTCTTGGCCGGCTTGGACATGGACATGCCTGGTTCAGGTATGCAAGCGATTGAGGACCACTTGAAGAAGGCTTACTTTGGAAGTAATCTGACTGTCGCTGTACTGAACGGCACTGTCCCTGTTGACCGAATCAACGACATGGCTACTCGAATCATGGCTGGTTTCTTCAAAGTCGGACTTGATAAAACTCGTGCTGAAATCGGCGGACCTAACTTCCACTCTTTCACCAAAGAGGACTACGGTGCTCTGTTCCCTGGTGTGCCCGATACTCACCACCAAGTTCTCAACTCTCATGTCGAAGCTCGAACTCAATTGTCTTCTGATATCGCTCTTCAGGTAGCCACCGAAGCTGTGATTCTTCTCAAAAACGAAAACAACGCTCTACCTCTGACTGTCCCCGGAAAGAAAGAGCTGGCCAAGAAGATTTCTGTGTTTGGTGTCGCAGCTGGCCCTGATCCCGAAGGACCCAACTGCCAGGAAGATCTTGGATGCAGCAACGGTGCCCTCGGAGGAGGATGGGGTTCTGGATCCGTCAACTTCCCCTTCTTGATCACTCCTCTTGAGGCTATCAGCGAGCGAGCTATCAAGGCTGGCTCCGTCGTCAACTACTACTTGCGACCAGGAAGCATTAAGGACCATCAAATGGGTGCTCGGGACGCCGCCTTGTCCGACGTCAACATTATCTTTGGTCTGACTGACGCCGGTGAGGGATTCCTTGAAGTCGATGGCAACATTGGAGACCGAAAGAACACTACTTTGTGGCACAACGTTGAGCCCACTATCTTGGACGCTGCTTCTTTGAACAAAAACAATATTGTGGTCATTTCCACCATTGGACCTGTTAACTTGGAGAGCTTCATTGACCACCCTAATATCACCGCTGTGGTTTTGACTGCTCCTGGTGGCCAGTATGCCGGTGAGGCTATTGCCAAGGTCTTGTTTGGTGAACACAACCCCTCTGGTCGACTTCCTTTCACCATTGCCCAGGACGACAGCGACTACTTCCCTCTTCTTACCGAGGTTCCTCGAAGTGGCCGACCCCAGGACAATTTCCCCTCTGGAATGTACTTTGACTATCGATACTTTGACATGCACAAGAAGGAGCCCAGATTTGAGTTTGGTTATGGTCTTTCTTACAGTGAGTTCTCTTTGTCTAATCTCGACGTCGTTCAGCTTGGTGAACCCGCCAACAAAGTTCTGCCAGCTCCCCCTGCTTTCCAGCACGTCCCCAGTCTCGACAACAGTATACCCCCTGCTGAGTCTCTTCTGTTCCCCGAGGATCTCAAGCGAGTTGATTACCACACCTATCCTTACATCGAGGACGTTTCTGCGGTGACCCCTCACGGAGAATATCCTTATCCTCCGGGCTACAGTACTCAACAGTCCGCTTCTCCATCTCTGCCTGGTGGTGGATCTGGTGGAAACCCCGCCTTGTGGGAAGTTTTGTACAGAGTTTCGCTCGATGTTACCAACGAAGGACCTTACGAAGGTGGATACGTTGCCCAGATTTACTTGGGATTCCCAGAGAGCGAGCAGCTCCCCACCCCTCCTCGACAGCTGCGAGGATTCGAAAAGGTTTCACTTGCCGCCGGCAAGGCCACCACTGTGGATTTTGATCTGCACCGACGAGATATCAGTTTGTGGGATACCGTCTCTCAAAGTTGGGTCGTTCTGTCCGGAGAGTACAAGGTTTACGGATGTTCGAGTAGTAGAGACTGCAAGGTCACTGCTACTTTCACTATTTAACTATAGATATGTCTGCAACATTAATGCATTTATGAATTTGTTTAGAGTACAGTAGAGATGATTGGAACCTGTTTAGACTACAGTAGAACCTGCGTGCAACATAGAATATTACTACGTGGTCAGTAGAACGTTCATTAAATGACTCAAGATCATGATTTTATGCATGGCCGACGATCCGTGCATAATCAAGCGCCGTACATACCAAACGGCTCAAATAAATTTCTGCCGGCCTGAAAATCAGATTTCATAAGTTTCTTTCCTTCTCTCAGGACTTTTTATCTACCTATCGATAAATATTTTATAAAAAATGTCCTCTGATAGTGAAGAGGAATATGACTTGACCAAGTCGCTTGTTGCTGGCGATGTGGATAGCGACTCAGAAGACTCAGCCAGTGATAGCACCGGAGAATACGAAGTGCAAGATGAAATTCTCTCAAGTGGGGACGAGGAAGAAGACGTAAAAGAAGACGGCAAGAGCAAAAAGAATGAAACTAATAGGAAATTTCCTAAACTGGAGTTGGGCTCTGATGACGACGATGACGGAGATGATATTCTCGAAACATTTTCTGCACCGAAATCGAAGAAATCGACCAACGGAACTTTCGCTGGGTTAGGACTGTCATCGGGCTTAGTCCGCAACGTTGCGAGAAAGGGATTCAAGATCCCCACTCCTATTCAACGTAAAACCATTCCTCTTATATTAGAGGGAAGAGATGTCGTTGGTATGGCGCGGACTGGTAGCGGTAAGACTGCTGCGTTTGTTCTGCCCATGCTGGAGAGATTGAAAGTTCATTCTGCCAAAGTGGGAGCTCGAGCACTAATTATGTCTCCTAATCGAGAACTGGCTCTGCAAACTGTGAAAGTCATAAAAGATTTCTCCAAAGGGTCTGATCTACGGTCAATAGTGCTAGTAGGAGGTGATAGTTTAGAAGAGCAGTTTGGATCTATGATGAGCAATCCTGATATCATTATAGCCACGCCTGGTCGATTCTTGCATTTGAAAGTGGAAATGCAGCTTGATCTTAAATCTATAGAGTACGTGGTATTTGATGAAGCCGATCGATTGTTTGAACAGGGTTTTGCTGAACAGCTCGATGAGATTCTAGGATCTTTGAACCCGGTGCGACAAAGTTTATTATTCTCTGCCACACTCCCCAAATCATTGGTAGAGTTTGCCAAGGCTGGGCTGAGTGATCCTGTGCTCGTTCGGTTGGACGCCGAAGCTAAAATTTCAGATGATCTGGAAATGGCATACTTTTCTATAAAGAATGAAGAGCGAGACGCCGCTTTATGTTTAGTGCTACAAGATATTATTAAAATGCCTCTGGCTAGTGATGAGCAGAAAAAGTATTTGGAAAAACGAGAAAAGTTCTTGGATGATCAGGAAGAGGAGGAGCACGAAAATGCTAAAAAGGGCAAATACAAGAAACTGCAAAGGCGGGCAAAAGAGGCTCCAGCTAACGAGCTCCCTGCGAAAGAGTCGACTATTGTATTCGTACCTACAAAGCATCATGTGGAATACGTTGCTAACTTGCTCATCACTATGGGTTACGCAGTATCTTTCATTTACGGCACCCTTGACCAGTCTGCCAGAAGAGAGCAGCTGCACAGATTTAGAGCGGGCAAAACCAGTCTTCTGGTTGTTACTGACGTGGGTGCCCGTGGTATTGATATTCCGGTTTTGGCCAATGTCATTAACTACACACTTCCGTCAAGCCCCAAAGTATTTATTCACCGAGTTGGAAGAACTGCACGAGCTGGACGACGAGGTTGGGCCTATACTCTAGTCAAAGAGTCCGAGGTGTCCTACTTACTTGACTTGGAGCTTTTCCTTGGCCGCAAGCTTCTACTTACATCCATGACCGACCTTCCCAAGGAGAAGATCAGTTTTAGCCAAAGACTGGTTCTTGGTGGACTTCCTAGAGATGATCTGGAGGTTCATATGGAACAAGTTGATGGACTTTTGAAACAGAACTATGATCTATCAAGCACGAGAACTGTTGCGTTACGTGGAGAAAAAATGTACCTAAAAAGTCGACAAGCAGCATCACATGCTAGTGTGAAGCGAGCTAAAACAGTTATAGAAGATGGGTGGGATGATAGACATTTGCTGCTGGGTCCCTCCGCTGAGTTGGCACGGACGGAGTTATTAGACAAGTTGGCGAACAGAAAGTCTAAACAGACTGTGTTTGAGTTACAGAAGACGTCTTTTGCTGAAGCAGCTGAACTGATGTCTCGGAGACGAAGACAGATTGCACCGATTCAGCAGAGAGCATTGGAGAAAAAAATGAATGAGCGTCGAGAGAAAGAAGCTGGGCTGAGTCATGGAGTGGAAGATGAAGTGTTTGATCATGACGGAGCAGCAGACGGAGATGAATATACTACCACCCAAGCCGAGCTCGCAAATGAAACAGAGATTAGTGCTGCATTTACAGAACTAGACTCCAAGAAAAGAAAACGGCAATCGTTTAGAGATCCGAACTTCTTCATGTCTCACTATGCGACTTCAGACGCTATTCAAGAAAAGGGCTTTAGCATTGATACTGGTGGTAGGAGTTTTGCTAGGGCTGCGCAGGGTGCTACATTTGATCTGAGCAATGAAGGAACTGAAAACAGTCACAAGCAAATCGTTCGATGGGATAAGAAAAAAGGCAAGTATGTCAATTCTTCAAACCAAGACGCGAATGGTAAAAGTACCAAATTTATCCGAGGAGAGGGTGGAACGAAGATTGCTGCTTCTTTCCGCAGTGGAAGGTTTGACAATTGGAAAGCTCAGCATAAGACTGGCAATTTGAGAATTGGCACTCTGGAGACGCCTAGTAACAATAGTGGTGGTGGTGGTGGTGGTGGTGGCCAGCATCCAGCAAAGAAGTTCAAGCACAACAAAGTGCAAGCTCCTAAAGCTGCGGACAAGGCTCGAGATGATTACCATGTGCGTAAGAAGAGAGTTGGCGAAGCTTTGGAGAAGGGACTTGCTGTCAAGGGCATGAATCGTAAAGTCACCAATGGCTTACAGAGCACTGACCAAATCAGGAAGCAGCGTGGGATGCAGGAGAAGAGACGTGAAAAGAATGCTCGTCCCAGTAGGAAGAGGAAGTAGGTGTTTTATGCATAGCATTGTAATTTCATTTATTGATACACGTCAACCATACTTGTACATAACTCAGTTAGTACTGTGTACAGTGCTTAACTTTAAAACTATTCAGTGATCCACGCAGGAAAAATGCAGGGGTAAGCAGGGTAATAACTGATGCTGTACATGCGGATTTGACAGGTTCGAGTTTCATCATTCATTCCACAAAAACCATGACAACCAGGTTTGTTTGCTGTCCTATTTTGCTATTCCTAGCTAACAAGACTCCCATCGAAACTGGATGACTTGGATCTCCGCTATCTAGTTGATTCTCGATGTTTTCAACCGCTACGCACCGAAGGAGAAATGCGCAATGAGCCACTGGAGGCTTTGATCGAAGAGGGATTATATGTAAAAGGTGCTATAAAGGCTCAGCACGAGTTGTTAGCTTTGGGCTCTGACACCACTGACTATAAACAAGTGTTCAAACTATGGACCATGCGGCTGAGATGCCTAGTTTTGGCTGGCCTCGAGAGACAAGCATCTGAAGAAGCAAGGTTTCTTGGTGATCTTGATTCAGAGAAGTACAGAGTAGATCTTGTTACTTCTGTCGTTCCGTGGAATCTACGACTTTTGGTGACATTCTTGCAACTAAAAGGAGATGGAAATGCCACGCTTTCCAAGTTTTATGCAATGGCTAAGGAAACTAGAGTCGAAGCTCACCTTGTTAACGATGATTCTAAACGATTGGAATCATTTGCTGGTGATGAAGAAAGTTATGCGTCGGCCGAGGAATGGGAAGTCCGACTAAGAGAACTGGGATTGTACGTAGCAGCGACATTAGTAGCCATCGGGGACTTGGAATCAGCAATAAATCATTTGAAAAATAATCATGATTCAGCGACAAAGGGTGGGGAAAAGGATAAAGAATTTGGAAATCGGCTAATTCCCATGATAGCACTATTATACTTACAGATTGGAGATACTGACTCGGCCAGGGAGATGTTTCAGCGGGTTGAGCATGTCTACCAAAAGGATTTTACAGAATCTCTATGTGCTATTGTAGATGCTGACTGGATTTCTGCTGCTACCTTGTTGGAGATTACGAGCAAAGACGATGATAATAGAACTGAAACAGGGCAGCATCAGGAAGCTACAGCACAAAACAATCTTGCCGTGGCACTGGTCCACCAAGGAAAGTTGGAAGAAGCGTTGCAATTACTGCAGGAGCTTGTACAAGACAAAAAAGGACTGCCAGTGTCTTTGTCGAATCTTTTGAATCTTTATGAGCTACGACATGAGATGGGTATCAAAGGTCGGAAGAATGTACTGGCTAATTTGAAAGTATAACTCAGTTCTCATTACAATTATAGACAATTTGGATGCTTTCCATCTGCATCCTGAATAGGCATATCCAAACAGCGGTTAAGACATTCTGGGCCACAGCTTTTGTGCCTGTGATTTTTCTTTCCTTGAACTTTTGCTTGTGGTTCTCTTGCAAAGATTGGGGATTCTCGCCGTAGGTGGTTGAGCAACGCGGATGACGAATCGCAGGAGAACATCCTCAATGGGTTAAGCGTCGTTCAAATTCCAAGAATTCAGGGAAAACAGCTTCGGGCCGTGGTTCCAAAAAGAAGCCGAATTTAGCTTTCAAAAAGCCACGAACTTTCTCCAGACCACTTAGACGCGATAACAATCCGTCTTATCTTAATCAGTTGAAGGCTGCTAAGACCCTGCGCAATAATGATAAGGCGAATGAATGGTTCTTGGGACAGACGCTGACTTGGGCCATCAAGATATTCTCTCAGATAATTTGCTGGATTTTCTGGTGGAGACTGTCCGCAAAGAAGCCCGTTGTTCAGGCTTTAGACATCCAGAAGATCGTCGATGGCACAAACCTCAGCCAACTGGTCTTAGCGAAGGAAGATGAAGCATGGAGTCACAAACTGTGGGAAAGAATTGCGTTGTTAAAGGTTTAAACTGCTTGAAGTATCAATATCATTCAGAGGCGTACCATCGTGACCCTCTGAAAGAAATAAAGAATGAAATGGCCACTTACGAAATTTCGGCTCTTAAGGTCTTGTGGTCGACATTTGAGGGTCGGTGTGGTCAACACCAAATCTATCACTTCAGGGGAGTTTGAGTGGAATGCAGATTATGGTACTTCAGGGCAGTTTGATGTGATGAGTGCTGATCATGGTGCTGATCGTGGAGAAGTTAAACTTAATTAAACTTAAACGTCGCGATCGAACAGGAGCATTTCTGAGATGTTCTGACACATGTTCCTTAGTCTGGTCACTTCTATGAGAGACGCGTTTTCTGGTCAAAGAAAACAAACGCAATGACTGGACAATCGCAAAAATCGGACTGTCCAAGCGCTGCAGTACCGATTGCTCAGACGGTGACAGCTGAAGATCCTGGTGGAGCAGATAACATTGTAGGAGATGTACCTCAAACTCGTGTACCAAACCCAAACAACGGCCCTTGTCGAGCAGGTGACATCGTAGGAGATGTACCGCAAACGTCTGTACCGGGCCCAAACAATGGCATCGAGAGTCTTACCGATCAATTCGGCCAAGTACTTCAACTTTTGAGCGACTCCAACAAACTACTGCCACCCAAAGAAATTAAAGAACTTACTGGTGATAAATTTTCTGGACCGTCTCGCTATTTTGCCAGTTTATCCCTAGCGCAGCAACTCGACCATTTTTTTCAGCTGGCCTTGCCGTAAAACCTTTTCAATTTCTTTTCGAGATTATCCACCGTGTGAAGTTGATAATCCCAATGAACGTTACGATAGTCTTGAAGCGACATCTGGGAATGAGGCAGAAGATACGCAGACTGATAAAACGAACTCTTCATATGCTCAGGGCTTGAAAAAAGTGATCCCAAAGTCGATTGGTCAGTTGAATTTAGAAGAATTGGAAAAATCAGCAGATGAGTGTATTGTTCTACTGGGTGAGAATTTTCTTTCCATCGACGAGGAGCAGTGGGAAAACCTTGTGAGGGTTATGCTAGAAGCCCAACAGACTAACTGGATTGACAAACTGGAGTTTCCGTATTCTGTGGAAGATCGAATTCAAACCGCTCTTGAGAGGGAACTTTTCGAGCCAGTGGGCGACATTTTTTTAGCTTATATCAACATGTGCGAAGGAAACGTAGGAACCGAATACGACTTGGAAGCTTTTGTCTATGGCAATTCAGACTATTTTTCGCAGCAATCTAAGGATCTCGCGGCTCCAACCCGCATTGTGGCCGATCACCTTAAGCCGGATTACTGTTATGGAGTTCGACTCATAGATGGCGAGTTTAACATTACATTTGTAGAGGAAACGAAAGTTCCCGGGCCTGGGGTTCCAGAAGGTGCGAAGTTGCATCATGGCTGGAGTACTCTTGAAGAACTAGGAAGTCATGGGACAGAACTCGATAGATCCAGAGAAAGGTTTTACGACAACTTTCTAGTTGGGTGTTCGCAGGTTACGTTAGGTTCCATCGTCAATGGATCCACATATGTCATGCTAACCGACAGAGCTCACACTGTGATTTATGAGGCTTCTACGGATTCTACAGAATACGAGAGATTCGTTACGGAATTGGAAGAAAGAGATCCGCTGAAACTTTATGGCAAACATCCTGCTGAGCTTTATGAAGAGGTGAAAGGCAATTTTGCTTCCAAGGTCTCGGATAAGGTGGGGAAGCCAAAGAAGGGGAAGTCAAAGGAGGTTGCAGGGTTCAACTTCCGATACAGCGCATCCAATTTTATTCAGATACCTTGCAGAGTGTTCATTTTGAAAAATTCTGATCCAAGGCTTCGGAAATGTATATCGGGAATTCTATACAAGGGCTGGCTTACCTCTAAAACTAGAGATACGAAGCAATGGAACCGACTGTGGCTCTACTTCGTGGCTCTACTTCGCTACCCAGCTGAACTAAACACCGAGATCAGAGACGATAGAGTCAAAGAACGGGTAGGTAGTTACCTTCGCAAGATTCATAAAATTTTGGAAGGTTCAGATTCGAAATATTTAGTCTCGAAAGATTCTGACCCCAAGGATTCGGGTCCAAAATGTCCAGATCCTAAAGGTTCGGGATGAAAAGGCTCGGATAGTAAAGGTTCTGGGACTAGAGGTTCTCGAGCGAAGGGTTCAGGGGCTCAAGACTCCGAGGTTGAAGATTCTGGCAGAACTACAGTCTCTGAAGCTGTTCTGGATTATATTGGAGAAAACTTTGCCCTTAAGGTACGAGTTCTCGAACAAAGTGTAGTAAAGATTCTCAAAGAGGACGTTTTACACAATGCTCAGGTGTACCGAGTGTGTGCAGCAAGCTTTAAGTCCGGCGAAGAGAATACACCGGCTGAGACGAAAACGGCGATTGTTAAGGCTCATGTGTGGAAGAACTGTTCATACGATTGGTTCGCTGACGTGTTACCGGCTTTTGACGGAACAAGCGGTATGGAAAGTGAATATTCTGGTAGTCCCAGGACCGAGAGTGACGGGCATATTACTTCTGTCTATGGCAGTGACCCTGGAGATTCCGATGATCCTCAGCCGGGGACTGACTCTCCTCCAGGTCTTACTAGGTCGGGTGGTCTGGTTTACGGTGAAACGCCTGATGAAAAGGTAGATGTACTAGCACTTATTGAGATTGCTGCTTATCTGCAGCTGGAAAGCTTGCAAGGGAAACACGGACCGAAGCTTCTCGATTTTGGTTTTATGAAGGATCACTCCGCCGAGGGATGGGCTTGTGGTTCGTTTCTTGTTCTGGAAGATCTTGGAGAGAGACGGCCGGACCCAGAGAGCTACCACCATTTCAACTCGGCACTTGAGGCACTTGAGGCAATACATAGATGCGGAAAAGCTCATGGAGATGTTGCTCCGAGAAACATGAGAGTTGTTCAGGGGAAAGTTTAGTTCTACGATTTTACTTTCTGTGCAGAAGGCAGTTTCAGACGGGACTGGCAGCATCTGCTGGGATTTTTTTATCGTAGCCGTCAAGAATTGGAGTTGATTCTGGGAAGAAATCCACTTGTGAGGCACTGAGGGGATTATAGCATCAGTAATAGTTAATAATAGTACAAAAATTAACTATAGTTAGTAATAATTATAATAAATATTTGAGTCAGTATCATCTTCAAACGATTCTAACTATTAAAAAAAGAGCCCTACGTGGGGGTCGAACCCACAACCTTGTGATGACTTTAATCTGGTTCCCCAGTTTTAAGAGTCACACGCTCTACCGATTGAGCTAGCAAGGCAATTATTGGAAAACGTTTTCTCCATTCACATTTATACAAGCTGGCGCCGCACTTGTGCGGCGCGATCAGCATGCAGAATTACCTATATTGGCCAAGCTAACCATAAAATCAAAAAGAAAACCCGTTGGTGATACCGTAACTGCCACTGTCTTTTTTTTTTTTTTGGATTTTATCCAATCTCAACTATTTAAGTCTATTATCCAAACTGGTTTATTGATACTGAATATCAATGGCAATTCCTTACCTGCAGATACTCACATCTCCTAGAAAGTTTCTGTTTCAATTAAACTTAAAACCCGTCTGAATTATTCATATTGAAATTCTCCATGGCCGAATCAGATATGCAGCGACCCCGAAGTGTGTCGAGGCATAGCCGTGGGAGGAGGTCCATGTCAGTATCCAGATCCAGGTCACCTGTGCGGTCAAGGTCTAGATCAAGAGGAAGATCGCAGTCTTACTCAAGACGACGGTCCTATTCGAGAAGCTCTAGCAGAGGAAGAAGTCGGTCGCGGTCTCGTGACGGCAATCGCGGCAGACAGGGCAGAACCCGGTCTTATTCGCGATCCAGTTCGGGCTCGAGCTGGAGGTCTCGCTCGCGGTCTCGCTCCGGTTCTCGTTCTGTCGATTACCATGGCTATCTAGTCGTAGTGAGTAATCTTTCTGGAGTACTGAACTACTCACATATGCGAGAAATATTCGGTAGCTATGGGCCTATTCTAGACGTCGAGTTCTCCAGAGACAGGCGAAGCTGTACAATTACCTACCGGTATCAAGAAAGTGCAAAAGATTGTTGGTTCTCTATGGACGGTGGCATGATTGATCGAAAGACTATTAGCGTAAGTCATGTGTTTCGACCCGGCCAGGTTCGTCCCACTTTGTCCAGATCCCGGAGTCCGTACTCTAAGAAAGGAAACAGGTATAGGAGCCGCAGTCATGAGCGACTGGAATCTGAGAGAAGACGGTTTCCTAGTCCTGGGTGGAAAAATGACAGAGCTGATCACACTGCCTATCATGGCAGCCGAGGCGGCCAGAGTCGAAGTCATTCTCTTAGCAGGAGTCGTCGCAACCGTAGTCGGACTCCTAACAGAGGACGTGGACGCAGTCGAAATCGCAGCTGGTCGAGAAGTACACGCAGCAGATCCAGGTCGGTATCTGTTCGTTCGGTTTCCCGTGAGAGACAGCCAAAAAGTCGACCTGAGAGACCGGAACAAACCAAGGAACCAATTGAAATGGATTATTGACGAGAAATGCACGTTGTATTTTACATCTATATATATTATTTGGGGGAGGAGGAACCTATACAATCTTTTGGAAGATCTTGAACTAGTGTTGCTAGTTTGTCATGCATTTTATGATCAAAGTCCAAGCCGGTATCCATGTTGATCAAAATGGTGATCTGGGATTCACTGTCCGAACATCGGAGAATGTAGCGGAGACTGAGTAGATCCAGCGGCCTGGTGACTGCAAACGGACTTATGAGTACTATATGCGAAAGACCGGGAAAGTTCAACCCATTCAGAAGGTTCACTTTGGACAAAAAGATCTGAGGTTGTGCAGCATTGTCTGAGTCCAGGAAAAACGATTCATGGTGAACAGGCTCAATTCTGTCCTGCTCATCGCGAAAATGGAAATAGGGAACTTTTGAATTGATAGAGACAGCTAAGATCCCCTGTTCTCGGAACTCGTTCAGAGCCTTTTGCATCGACACTTCTGAAGGCACTAGAACCAAGAGTCTTGCCCCTTTATTTCGAACAAGCAATTTCTTGATCCCATCAATGTAGTCGGTCATAGTGATGCGGGCTACTACTTGCTGGGAACTCACAGTCAAATTCGAGGGTTCTGGCAGGTCAGACAATGCCATCTCTTGTAGTCCTCCGTTGGAGCAGCTGTTCAGGTGAACCAGGTTCTTTGCAGATTTCGCGAGTGAGCCCCCTATCTCAATAAGTTGTCGGCTGTTCTCAGCTATCCATTGCTCAGACACAAACGCTGAATCTTGAGAGCAAGATAGAATGAAAGTCAGTGAGTCGTGGTCAGCTTTCTCATTCTCCGCTTGCTGCAAAACCTGAGCAGCCCTGTGTTTATTTCTCACCAGTACAAGATAGCTCATTAGTGTACTTAATGGTCTTTCGCGTTTGTCCCTTTTTGCAGTGCTACCTTTGTAGAAACTGTCTGCTTCTTCCACTACTACTACAGACAGGTTTTGCAAAGGGATTAGTTCTCTTGCCGTTTGGTCGCACAAGAAATCCAGTAAAATTGAAGGTTGTGCTATCAATATTTTAGGTGTATGCTTTCGTAGTTGTACAAGTTGACGTACTTCGTCTTCGTCATTGGATCTATAGACATGCTGAATGTCATCTGGTGATGGTAGTGCAGGACCAACCAGATTCCGGATCAGAGACGTTATCTGATTGCCCAGTTCCAGCCCGGGGACAATCACTAGTGCGTCTATGTTTTGGTCTGACGTGTTATTTTTAAACTCTGCAGCTGCTACTGCTGCTGCTCGAGATGCTAGATAGAGGGCCGCCGATGTCGATTTGCCTAAGCCCGGATTGGATTTAGCTAGTACAGAGCCACCGGAGAACAGGACAGACAAGACGTCTTTCTGTAGTTTTGTTGGGGATTTTATACCAAGGTGTTTTAATTTATCTAATGCATGGGTAGGTAACTGTTTAAAGTCACTGAACTCTTTAATATTTCGAGGATCCTGGGTCAATTTCAGCCGTTGTTTGGACGCTCCAGAAATTGGTTCTACCTCCATGGGAGGATTTGTAGCCAGGAAGCGGACAACTCCAGCATACTGTAGCGATATCCGTTGGCAGGATGTCAGTGACCGTTTCACAAAAAGCTGTGCTGGTCGAGCCAGTAGATTCATAGCACTAAATGACAAAGGTTCAAAGAAAACTGAAGCCCAGCCGAAAATTGAAAATTAAACGGTGATCCATGCATTGTGATCGGCGTGCTGCATGCAGCCTTATTTTCCCATATCTACTCAACGTTACCGGTTGACAAGCACAACACCAGGCACCGAGACAACTTTTGCTGCAAATAATTAGTTTAGTCTTATCTTTCGGATTATCTACCGGAACAACTAAAAAACGGTTTGTTCGATTTTTTCTTTCCTACTATAAATTATAGTGCTTTCTTCATCCTCCAGCACTAAGAAACCTACCATTTCCCACATGGCCGCATCGTCATCGTCATCGCACAGAAGGGTTAGGGCCAATCTATATCACTCGGCACGTAATGCTAGCAAGTTTCTAACTTTTCCTCCCACAGCATTAGCAATGGCCAATTCGACGGTCGCTGTCCTCACGGCTTCCGGGTCTGACCACTCACTGTGGAGCTACCTAAAGATGTTGTTCTTTATCCCCCGTCTGGCCTGGATCATGCTGCAATTGCTGTTTGTAGAACTGCCAAAACTGCTGGCATCGCACTTTGTCAGCTTGCTGGGCGTGCGTCTAAACATCACGCTCAAGGTCTCGTCGCTGTTGGTGTTGTTGGCCGCTCTTGTCGCACTCACATGGACTGTGGTGCGGTACCGGTATTTGACCAAGTACTCGCGATTGCCGCCGGAACCTCCGCGGCAGGAGCCCAAAATGGATATCCTAGTCGACTCTGATTCCGAGTCTGACAGGAAGACTGGCATGTCCAGTTATCTTGACGATGTAGGTACATGGTAGGAAGAAGGCATACAGGTAACTAACCAGTTCTTGCGGGCAATCAAGGTGTTTGGATTCCTGGAACGAAAGATCTTTCACGAACTGACCAAACAAATGCACACTATTCGACTAGAGGAGGGCGAAATTGTTCGCCTGAATGATTTAAATGGGTTCTCTGTTGTCGTGGACGGCGTGTGTGAAGTATTTATAAAGTCGTCGGCCTCTGAAGTAGGGAACGCGGGAGAACCATTGGAGATCAATGGAGTTAGCTATCAGCCTTTGAACGAAGTCCGTAAAGGTGCTCCGTTGTCTTCGTTATTTACTATTCTGTCTTTATTTACTGATGGCCTTCAATTCTCGGATCATCTTAGAGACTCGCCAGCTAGAGATTCTCCGATCAGAGATTCTCCTGTTCCTCATATGCGACTGGACGAACGGACCGACTATTTTGGGTCTGTCAGCGGTTCGCGACTTGATGGTACTATACCTGCCAGAGCTCCTCAGGGTGCTCCAGGTATAGGTCACGGGGTGCCACACGGGGTGCCTCCCAGTGTTGCGACGGTGAATGGTCTGAATGCCAATGGTCTGAGTGCCAATGGTCTGAATGCCAATGGTCTGAATGCCAACAGTTTAAATGCCAGCGGGATTACCAACAACGTAAATACCAATGGTGCAAATGGGTTAAACACCAACGAAAATGCTACCAACAATCTAAACCCGCATGGCATTAACCGACCCCCAGGACTCCAACCAGCTCTTGACCCAGAACAAAAGCAATACACCGGGAGAAGCTCACCCTTCTGGGATGGGGATCAGATGTCTGACAGCTTTCTTGTGTCAGACGAAATCATCGCCAAAGCCAAGACTACCTCAACCATTGCCATCATTCCTGAAGAAGCCTTCCGCCTTTTGACTAAAAAATACCCCCGGGCCACCTCTAACATTGTTCAAGTTATACTCACCCGTTGCCAGCGAGTTACTCTTCAAATATGCCATCGTTATTTGAATCTCACTCCCGAAATATTTGAAACTGAAGCAGTTTTAAACAGCAAAGCCAAGTACGAACTGCCCTCTTATCTTCACGATGGTGCAGTGCGAAAACTCAATGAAGCTATCAGACACAGCGACACTCAAACAGAGGCTTCTTTGAAACCGCCCAAACGGCACAAAAGTACCGCAAAGATAACCAGACCTCCAAATGTCAGCAATATAAGTTCTCGACAAGTGGTGCTCGAACCAGACGAGTCTCACCCGGGCGACCTGCTCTCTAGCGTTCCCCTCTCCAGACGTGTAGTACCTGGAGAAGGGTGGGCTGCTCCACCTGCTCCATCTCACTTGAAACTGGAAACCCTGAGGTTCACTGGCGAAAACGAGACAGAGGACATGACTTTGAGGACGGCGCTCGTAGAATGCATTTTCAAGATTCTTGGCTTCGATGCCAATGCTATTCAACAGCTCTCTTCTACTGCACCGTCAGTTGAACAGAGTCCGTTTTTTGGCGCTCAAGGTGCCAATCGCAGACGCAGCCGGTCTAGACTGGTGTCTTTTAGCCGGACTTCTCTGCTGAGTGAAGTTTTGGAGAGAGACCGTTATAGCGAAGGTACAGGTTCAACTGCATCTGTATTTGGTGACGATGATTCCGTTGCTGGCAGACGCACAGCTCCAGATTATACTAGAGCCCAACAGGAAGCAGCCGAAATGTTGGAAGTCAAATACTTCAGCGAAGGCTCGGTTCTCACCAAACAGGGAGAGCGCACCTCGGGACTATTCTATGTCATCGACGGCACGCTTGAAGTAGGATACACAAACAGCATGGGTTTGTATCGAACTCTGCACACTGTCAATCCTGGCGGAATTGGTGGCTTTATGGGAACGGTATTTGGTTACAAATCATTTGCGGATATAAAGGCAAAGTCGCACGCTTATGTCGGCTTCTTATCTCGCGGAGCTATTGAGCGATTGGCTGAACGATATCCAATGATGTATATTAGTATTGCAAAGACGTTAACCAAGTCCTTGAGCAGGCTAATTCTTCAGCTTGACTTTGCTCTAGAATGGATGCCGGTACCAGCTGGTCATGTTATTTTCAAACAGAATGAGCCACCAGACGCTATTTATATTGTACTAAACGGCCGAGTGCGGTCGATTGTAGAGGAAGGGGGGAAATCAAAACTCATTGGAGAGTTTGGTCAAGGTGGAAGTATTGGCGAGTTGGAAGTGCTGACTGCTTCGAACTATCGATGCACTTTGCATGCAATAAGAGAATCAGAACTGGCCAGATTCCCGCGAACTCTCTTTGAGAGCCTTGCTCTTCGGCATCCTAGCATGACGTTTGAGATATCCCGTCTGGTAGCGTCTCGAGTTAAACGCGAAGTGGAAGGAGAAACGGCGGATTTTGCAATTCCGCCTTCAGTAACAGCTACATACACAACGGTGGCTGTGATTCCAAGTAATACGGGACTGCAAGTGATGGATTTTGCCGAACGGCTAGTCAGTGCGTTTCACGAAGTTGGCCGTGAAACGATCCTGGTGAACAACGCCAGTGTTCTTACGTATTTAGGACGAAATGCGTTCAACAAGATTGGTAATTTTAAGCTTTCTGGATATCTTGCTGAACTGGAAGAGAGATATCAGACAGTGGTTTATGTGGCAGATACAAGCGTCAAATCGCCATGGACTCATCGTTGTATAGCTCAGGCTGATTGTATTCTTTTGCTAGCAGACGCGATGGCCCCTCCTGACGTGGGAGAGTATGAGCACTTGCTGGTCAAAGGAAAGACTTCAGCACGAACTGAGCTAGTGTTGCTTCATCCTGATCGGTACGTTGTGCCCGGGTCTACGGCCCTCTGGCTAAAAAATCGAATCTGGGTACACTCGCATCACCATGTACAACTCCAGGCACATGTGTCGAATGCTGATTCAATTCCCTTGAGGTTTAGCCGGTTGGAAAAGATCCGGAACAAAGTACAGAGTATTCAAGCGGAACTACGAACGAGATATCGACCAGGGAGACGGGCAGTGTATTCCTATGGCCACAACTATCCTCACAAGAATGATTTCAACCGGCTGGCAAGAATACTGTCCGGTCAAGCAGTGGGACTGGTGCTTGGAGGAGGCGGTGCTCGAGGAATTGCGCATGTGGGAGTTATTACAGCTTTGGAGGAAAATGGTATTCCAATAGACTTTGTGGGAGGCACTTCAATTGGTGCTTTTATTGGGGGACTGTATGCCAAAGAATATGATCTGGTGCCAATCTACGGACGGGCCAAGAAATTTGCTGGAAGAATTGCTAGTCTATGGAGAATGGCATTGGACCTGACGTATCCAGCTACTTCGTACACTACCGGTCATGAATTTAACCGTGGTATCTGGAAAACGTTTGGGGATTCTCGAATTGAGGATTTCTGGATTAGCTACTACACGAATACGACCAATATCACGCATTCTCGGATGGAGATTCACACTAGTGGATACTCGTGGAGGTATATCCGGGCATCGATGTCCTTGGCTGGCTTGCTACCTCCGTTGACTGACAATGGGTCTATGTTGCTCGACGGAGGATATGTCGATAACTTGACGGTAACCGAGATGAGAAACACATTTGGAGCTAACGTGATCTTCGCGATTGATGTTGGAAGCGTAGATGATACTACGCCTATGACGTACGGGGATACTCTTTCTGGAATGTGGGTGTTGTTCAATCGGTACAACATCTTCTCGAAGCATCCTAATATACCCAACTTGGCAGAAATCCAGCAAAGACTGGCCTACGTTTCGTCAGTCGGGGCATTGCAGAAAGCCAAATCAATGCCTGGAGTGTACTATATGCGGCCACCAATTGACGGATACGCCACGTTAGACTTTGGCAAGTTTGATGAAATCATCAAAGTGGGTACCAGATATGGCCTGGAGACATTGGCCAAATGGCGGCAGGAAGGGAAACTACCCAAGATCCCTGGGGCAGGCGCACTCAAAGAATCAACAAAGAGAAGAGTTACGAGAAGAAACTCTATTTAGCATACATAAATAATCATCAAGCATAACATATTTAAATACATATATTTATAGTTCACGGTGTTCTAATCTCGAGAGTCGGGATTGATTAAAATAACACTGTCTCCTCGAACAAAGAGCATTTCACTTCGATTTTTCACCGTCTAGTTAGCACAACTACGACTTATAACATGTATGTATCTAAACTACAGCCAACTCACCTTTGGTTCTTCATCCTCTTCTCCCATCATGAATATGGTTTCTTCTACGTCGCCTAAGACCATGTTGCAATGCGAATCGTAGGCGTGTAATCGGCCCTTTAATTCTCGCGCACCTCGTAGTTTTACATACACTCGTTCATCCAGCGACAAACGAATGAGATCCAGAGGCTCGGAGACCCCAGTTGTTCTATCTGACATTGGTGATGAAAGAGAGTTGACTGAGCTGCGATTTGAGCTGGCTGAGATGGTGTTACCCGGTTGTAAATCTATGGCTATACCAGGGGAGGTTTTCGCGATTGAGTTGAAGAACTTGATTTAGACGCAGATTTCAGCCTACTGCTGGTCAGTTCTATTTTATGTAATAAATTGAAATAGAGTCCAAATAGTACTCAGTTCCACCCAATATCGTTCTTTGCATCACTCCTCAGAAATCTCCCAGGGTTAGGAACAATTTCAACCTTAAAATGTTCAAACCAATTCTGTATCGACATTTGCATCACAGCTGATCTTCACAGGGTTAGGAGCAATTTCAACGTTGAAAATTTCATGAAATCGCAAATTTCAATTCCAGTTAAGCAAAGTAAGCAAAGTTCCCCCCGTCATGTCACATCTCCTACGAAACACTCGTAGCCTGCATACCTCTGCGCTCCGACAGGCACAGCAGGTCATAAGAAGAAAGCCGCTGAAACTTCGTCCGCCAATTCCACCCACGGTGAAAAATATCAAAGTCCGCGACGATCATCCACTGTGGCAGTTTTTCCACGATAAAAAGTTCATGCGAAAGTTTGACGAACTGGAAAACATGGGAGAAGCATGGACAATCCCAATGTTACGACGCAAATCGTTCGAAGATCTGCACACGCTGTGGTGGGTGTGCGTAAAGGAGCGAAATCGACTTTTGCGAGAGAGCCAAATATATCAGAGTTGGGGAGACAATCTGCAGAACGACAGGTTTAGACAGACATCGCATAATATCAGAGAGACCATGTGGCGTATTCGACATGTGCTGGCTGAGCGATACCACGGACAGATTCGCGGCCTGCTTGAGTTTGATGAGGCCCAACAGGAGGTGCTGGACGAGTTTGAGAAGAGATATTTAGAAGCTGACTCTGCGCAAGACCAAATAATGGAGGGCCAGCTTGAACGAATGCAGTATGCCTTGTTTGGAATCAATCCCATGCTCGAAGAGAATGTTCCAGATGGAACTGTGGTTCCCGGGTTAAAGACAGTGGCCCGGCTGAAGCTGCTGAGATTCAGAGGAGAGAGCGAGGAGATCACAACCATCAACGATATCAATGAAGCATTTATACTTTTCACTGCTGAGCATTCTCCCGAGGGGGTTGCTGAAGCCATTGGAGCTGTTAAAGAGTATAGAGAAAGTAGTAGTCCGGTGGAGGAGAAAGATGAGTATGAAGTTTTGGGTCAGCTAATGTTTAATTTTTCCAAGGTGAAGGACGAGTTGAAGGCTGAGTTGAACCTTGGAGGTGAAGCAAAGGCTGCCGACGGACATTAGCATTAGAGTTGTATATATAATGAGAGTGAACAACATTGTAAATATATAAAATTAGTTATTTGAAACTATCTAGACATGGCTCTTTGAGTACATTGTAAATATATGAGAACTAGTTGCAACTGCTATCTGGACATGGCTCTTTGAGTGAACATTGTAAACATATAAAATTAGTTGTTTGAAACTATTATCTGGACATGGCTCTCTGAGTGAACATTGTAAATATATAAGAACTAGTTGAAACTATTATCTGGACATGGCTCTTCATGCAGTCTATTATGTGATGTTTACTATTTACAATGTACAAAATCCTAAATTTTACAGGCCCGCTATGCTACTTTCCCTCTCCTTTTAAATATGCCAGTCTAGCCTCTCTCCCACCCGGTCTTATCGGACCTATTCGACTAGGAGGAAACATGATATGAGTTGCCTTGCCCATCACAAGGCCCAGAGATACAGGTCCAAAATTGTTACTGTCTACTGAATGCACATTGTCTCCTTCCACCCATAGATGATTTGGAGGTATTTTACAAAACTCTTTAGGATATCTGCCCCGAGTCTTGATCTGATCTCCTCCAATGCCGAGTACACGTTTAACCAGGATTTTGTCAGGATCTTCAGGAGACCTCAGCACCACTACATCTCCGACTTGCAAATTGCCTGGCACCCGTTGCCGGAACTTCCACAAAAACAACATATCTCTCCACCCCAATGATTCGTCGGGATTTAAAGACGGTTTCATTGATCCGCCTTCGACCCAAGTAGCATAGGCTACAGTCTGATTAAACGTTATTAACACTGGGACCCATGTCAACCAGACGAGTCGTTTTCTAAAGGACATTTGCGGGTTACAGACAGTGTATAAGCATTTCACTGTTCACAGGCCTAGTAAATATATTTAGGTCTGAGGTGATGAATTTGGAATCATGTTGAAATGGTGACTGAGCATCACAACGCATTGACAGTTATGCGATGAGGTTGCAGCCGCACGGAACAAAGGAGCCCCATGAGTGAGTAATTCGTTAAAGATAGCACTGCCGTGTGGCGGTGCAGGATAAGTGCGTATGAGGAAGATGCAATTGCCGGCTATAATTGTGACAGAAGTGCACCGCATCGGCATATGTAAGGAGCCGTCTGATGTATCTGGCGTGCGCCGTTTGTGGTGGAAGATGCGGCTGAATCGAGCTGAAGAAAGGAAAGGAGCCTGGAAATATATACATTGTATACGGACTTCTGACCATTTAGACTTGAATTAAATTAATGAATGATCCTGGAAAACCCCCACCACTTGAAGCTTTTTTCGTTATGTCTTCACAAAGTGTCAACTCCCTTCACGTGCCGATATGCGTAATCCCCCTGACATGAGCCTCGCAAGTCATCGGCCTCCGCAGCCGTACTTCCGTGGAAATTTATTGGATCGGTCCTATCTCGACATACAAAAGAGTCAGCGAGGCATGATTTTTTGTATAGAATATTTCCTATAGTAATAACAGATCACTAGTAGTACGTAGTGTAACTTGTAAGACGAGACAAGCTGTAACTATCTGATCGACCACTCAACGGACATTGATCCGCTTGTATAAGATCGCATAATCCCGCAGTCCTAATATTTTTCAGGTTTAGAGTTCTCCAGAATGGTCCGCTACGATTCTGGTTCCTCGGTGTTTGATGCGATGAAAGCACTAAACTTTCGTCGGCAGCTGACCCTAATTCTGGATCAGTGGTTTATCTTCGGCATGGGCCTGGTAATTTTGTTGGCATGGCTGTTTCCCAACGTTGCTAGAGAAGACGGAATCATAAAAGCTCAGATATCTATCAATTACGGAGCAGTGGCCTGTATCTTTTTGATTTCGGGTCTGTCTATCTCCACACAGACCCTCATAAAAATGGCCACCAAATGGCGTCAGCATCTAGTGGCTCAAGTTATGTCGTTTCTGATAACTCCGAGCATCATTTTCGGGTTTGCGTCCGCTATAAAAAGGGCCAACAATCCCAAAATAGACCCGTATATTCTGGTAGGAATGATCATGACCGGAGTTACGCCTACCACTGTGAGTTCTAATGTGGTTATGACCAAACAAGCTAAAGGAAACGATTCTTTAACTTTGATCGAGGTCACTATTGGGAATCTACTCGGTGCATTCATCTCTCCAGCTTTAGCCCAGCTGTTTCTTAGCGACCGTACCGGATTTGGCTATGGAAATCCTGCAAATGACCAAAGTATTACCCAGTTGTACGGTGCTGTGATGAAACAGCTGGGAATCGGATTATTTATTCCATTGTTTGTGGGCCAAGTCATCCAGTACATCTTCCCGAAGCAGGTCAAATATGCCATGACCACATTCAAACTTGCAAAGCTCGGCTCGATTTGCATGCTGCTGCTGATCTGGGGAACTTTCTCTACGGCATTTTACCAGCATGCATTTGATATTGTTTCGACCGCATCGATTGTCATGATTGTCTTTTTCAACCTGGGAGTATATCTATTTTTCACTGTGCTGTGTTTCGTCATGTCTCGAATCCCATTTCACAACTGGATTGCTGAGCCGATAGGCGACTCGTCCAAAATTCATCGTCTCACTTATCGGGCATTGATCCCATTTTACTTTTCTCGACCCGATACTGTGGCCATGATGCTAGTAGGAGCTGCCAAAACAGTAGCTTTGGGTATCCCTCTGATCCATTCACAGTATGGCAACGGTTCACCCACTGTTGCACGGATTACTATTCCCTTGGTGTTATATCAGGGTGAGCAAATTCTGGCTGCTCAATTTTTGATTCCTGTTTTCAAAAGATGGATCGAGTCTGAAAACAAACCCGACGCAGATAACCTATCCGAAAGTGAATTTAACCTAGACCAAAAATCAACGTCAGAGTCGGCGAATAAAATGATGACAGTCCAGCAACCACCATCAGAGACAATAGATGTATAGAGATTTAAAGACGGTCACGACTTACAAAGGGGCTGAATAGAGAATTGGCAAATTACATATCGGATGAATTCAACTTACTTACTTGCATTACTATCATACATTTTCGTTACCATACTAAACGCCTATGTCCCAAATAGATGTAGGGCCTACCTCATTGTAATCGTTCTTACTCACAAACGTGTTTTCAACGGATCCAGTGAAAATGGGCCTAGCAGCAATTTGTGCGCCAAGAAATCCAGCATCTTCCCAACCCCGTCCTTTCCATTCAGGAAAGTATTCGGGTAGTTTTGCCGGTCGTATTGATGTAGGAGATTGTCCATGTCCCTGGTGGGCGAGCTGTAGACTCGCAGCTCCTCCTCCTCCATTGTAGATTGGGGTGCCCCCGCTCAGTGGAGTGTTGTGGCCAGTGTTGAAGGTTGAGGGAAGTTCCGAGTACGTCGTTGGTCGGTTGATTAAATATCGTGTGCTTAGAGAAGACAGAATGGCATCTTTAAGCCCTTTGACACTGGACCCTCGTCCAACTATCACAAGATTGTCCCAGAGGTCTTGTCTCCTGTTGACTTGATCGATTTTCTGCACGACTTTTCCCACCTCCAGAGTAATTCTCTCCACGAGCTCTTCGGCACCATGAAATCGCTGTTTGCCAACCTCTATCAGTTTCCCACTGGAGTCTGTAAAGGCGTTGAATTCTCTGTCCATGTTGGAGGGCTCCTGTTTCCCTTCTGGGTTCGCCTTTTGTCGTTCTCGTTCAGCGAGAATCTCTCTTGTTCGTCCCGAAGCTACAATAGCCGCGACATCAATGACACCGTCTTCCTCTGGGTTTTTGCTCTCCTGTTGGCCAAACCACGAGTTCTTAGTATCGTCCTCACTGAGGACTTCAAAAATAGGGGATCTTTTCAGATCTTCGACCTGTTGAGGAGTCAAGTCAGGCAAATATTTGGTTACGTGTTCATTTATGGTAGAACCGCCAACGTCAATCACTCTTTGGGCTTGAGAGACGACTGCAAACTCCAAGACTGGAGTTATCTCTGTCTTTTCTTGGCCAATATCAATCACGAGCGCGTCTTGTAGAGCAAATGCAAACGCGACAGCAAGGCCCGAAGGCAGCAGCGCAAACCCGGGCACACGTATTGTCTCAAATATGTACTGTGTCAATAACTCCACCTGTGGCCGGGTCCATCGCGCGCTTCCAACGACAAGCAGCGCAGTTGGGTAACCTGGTCGTACGGCTGACTTGTACACCAGTTTGATAAAATAACAAAACGCCGCTTGATCAACAATGGAGCCTCCTTTCAAAGGATAAACCACGTCTTCTTCACGGCCTGAAGACGTGAAATAATTTTCATTTTTGTTTGGTCGGTAAACCCGTGTAGGGATCTCGTGCGAAGCAGGGCCCAGCGATTCGCCGAGTCCGTATTGGACCAAGGTGGTCACAGATCCTGGGGAGATTATCTAGTTAGCAACGATTGCGTACAGAGCGTGCATTCCGTTTAAGAAACAAACTTACCAGAATCTGGTCGTCTCGAAACACGGGCATTGATATTTTGTCGGAGAATAATCAAAGATGTGTGTTGTGATATTGTTCAATGAGATGGGATGTAGGTTACGTTGGGTGTAACTGTGGGTACGGGCTAGTACAGTTTAAGTTGTGATTAATTAATGTAATCTGAGCGCTACGACAAAAAGAAGAATTTATAAAATTGTTCCTGGAATTGATTCGATCTCTAGTATTCCCAGTCGTTTGGACTACTACTTCTACTTCTATTAACTACTTCTACTACTATTACCACTACTTCTACTACTTCTACTACTACCACTGCTACTACTCTGGTTAATATTATTGACTCACCGTAAGAAAGAAAAAGATGGTCTAAACGAATAATCATGACAATAGGCTTTCCTGCTTCTCTACATAAATTGAGCTATCCCCCGCGGGATTATATGGAACCACTCGAAAATTAATTCATATGAATATTACATAGAATCGTAGCCTACTTTAAAGGCATCTACAATTGTAGCAGTGTACATCCAAGTTAGCGATAAACTACAATTCCCTAACTGGAGTATCACAGAAAGGTGGATCAGTATTTACAAGTGGTGTACCTGGAATAGTAGTACCACGAATATCATAGACATAAATTGAACCTGTATCAGTTCAGATGGCACAGTACACACTCAAATAACCCTAACCTGACGGAACTCACAACAGTTAGCGCAGCATTATCTCGCATTATCTCGCATTATCTCGCATTATCTTGACGAATGATCGACGCTCATGTTTTGACAATTGATGCAACCAATTGTGCTATTGGGGTAAAACGAAATAAGAAATGACTACTGTTTTGTCACAGGCTGCAACAGCATTCTTCGAGAATCTCTCTGACTCAGGACCTAATTTTTAGTAAGATTAGAATCGCGAAGCAATGAACCAGCCCAACATGTTAGCCCAACATGTTAGCCCAAGAGACTCCGCAGACGTATCTGTTAGCTTAACCAAAAGCTGCGCTAGCATACGCCCACTGGTTCAGATATTCTTTAGATCCCAAGTATGTCCTCTAGTAACTCTTTACCGAACTGATTGAAGCCACTGTGATCCCAGAACCCTCACCCAAAAGTTCCCTCACCCGGGAGTTTGGAGTTTCCTTCCTCCACGATTTATGCCAAGTCACGAACGTATATATGAACAGCTCAGACACTCGGAGTGCAAAGCTGAGCCAATAGTACAGAGAATCAAAAGAAAAGAGGAAAGCAGTATAACGTTATTGAGGTGTTACTGAGATTGAACCGTTCCAAAGACTAATACTCCAAGGAACAAACCAGGTGCCAAAGTGCTATATCATATCAACTGTTATGCTATCCATCACATCTGACTTGTTGCACTTGAGGGTAGATCGACAACATGGGTAACTATGTAAAACGGGGGAAGGAAGCAGGAAAGTTCCTCCCGAAAAAGAAAGCCAAACGAAAAAATCAGCGAAGCGTTACAACGAATCGTAAAAGGTCCAATCAAGATTCTGATGTTCATGAGCAAGAGAATCCACACAGACGTCGGCCCCCTCCTCCTGTTGCTCCTACTCCTTGTGCTGCTCCTGATGCTTCTGATCCTTCTCAAGATTCGGCCGATTCTGTTTCTCCCTTGCCTTCTGAGATTCCATCTGAAGAAGACATATTTGAGGAATCCAGTAGAAGAAGGCTCAAACGAAGCTTTTTCAGCGGCAGGGTTCCGAATTATACTCCGAATTTGCAAATCCGAGCGGATCATGGAAGCTTCACGTGTGCGAAGCCCTGCTCTTTCGTCGAACTCTAGGCTGGGCTCTCAAGTTTTTCTTCATTTTACTTTATGTCTCCACAGGCAGTGATGCCAGTGAAAACTTGCCGAGCAATAATGCTGAACCGGAACAGAGAGCAGTACCTAAGAGCGAACGGCATGCCCACATTAGCAAGTATGTGAAACGAATCTGCCTCAGCGGGCCACCAATAACAGAAGAGGAGATGCGCGACCGGTTTACGAGTCGCGCTAGAGATCTGCTCCGTGCTTGTAGGGATCGTCCAAAAGTCGAAAAGTATATCAGGATGACCCTGTCAAATTCGCAGTTCACCAAGACAGGGTTAATTGACGATGCTGAGTTTAGCGTCCGTGGTTATCTTAAACGTTTCATTATGATCCAGTTTCTGAAGTGGCTCAGGCTTATGCTATTCTTAAGCACGATCCAGATGGGACGTTGCCGACGTTGAATGGCAATAATGAGGTTGACAGAATTGTTAGGACACGTTGGGCACGAGTTTTCCGCTTCCGACCCGAATGGGCTAAAGAATTCACCACAAAGGCTTCGATAAATACTGTAAATATGTGTCAGAGAGGCTAAAAGTGCTCAGCAAACCGGATTTCACTTGCGCTATGGCCACCGGGGAGACAGAAATGATAGGCGGTTGACTTTAACGTTTCTACGAAGCTATCATGTTGTTTGAGACTAAAGGAGAGCCGACCTTAATTGGTTGTGGTATGTGTGCCTTTTACAGAATGGGTGGTAAAATACGACAAACTCTCGGGCTCGCAGATATTGATGGAGTTGAGCATGAACTCCCGCAGATTCAACAAGATTTAATAACTACCTTGACGCTATAAACCAGGTATTTGATGACTGCCTAACACGTGGTACCAGAAGATTCGCTCTGACTGATGGCGATCAAACGATCTTTGTTTCCCTCGGTTCCACAGTAGCAGTTCGCAAAAAGGGTTTGACACGGGCCCAGTTGTGGGAGGCAAAAGCCAAGCTGGAAAGGGACCGCAGGAATGTCTTCCGAGAAGTTGTTGCACGATATGGTTTCTGGATTTAGGTATATCATTGTTGAAAATGATAGTTCAATGTTCAGAGTCTCTTTGTTAGTATTTTTGACGGAAGCTATTGATGAGTTTCTCGAGGAACAGGCGGATCCTACCAAGTACCGGGCTCGGATTAACCAGTTTTTGAACTTGCTTAAGAAGCTATTGCGAAGTCTTGAAGATATAAAAGGCGACTTAGACGAAAAAGTGTGGGAGAAATTTGAGAGTGTGCTTGGAGTTGCTCATGGTATTGTCCAAGAGGCACTTAGAGAAATCCGTAGTCATTGCACTTTCAAGAAGGTGGATCTATCTTCCGCCGTTGCCCTTCAGATAGGAGAAGAATACGATTCTCACGTCTACAGGGTTGATGGCTCAAAGCTCGGAGACTCGGTAGAGCATCCTTCTAAAAGTTGCGTTGTTAAGGTCACAAGCTGGCTGTATCACGATTTTATTGAGACCGAAGAGGAAGAAGAAAATGGCGTACTCGCTGAGGATGTTGAAGTAGTTGATCGTCTGGCCGAGTCTCGAAATGGCTATTTATTATATCCTCAAAGACTTCCAAGGCGATTGCATCCCGATATGTTATGATGTAGGGTACATTGCACAATGGGATGAGCTCCCATGGGATGGTGACTGTGGTCCTTTCCTCGTCTTGCAGGATCTTGGTGATGAAATGCCCGACTGGAACAACGTTGAGCACTTTGTGCAGGCTGTTAGAGCTTTGGACATGATCCATTCTAAGGGGATTGTTCATTGCGACATTAGACAGCCAAGTATGAGATGGTTTGACGGCAAAATTTACTTCTTGGATTTCGGCTGGAGCAAAGAGAGTACCAAAAGTGTTATAAAGTATGAGATGGAACATCTCCTTTTCTTGTTTGAGAAAAATGCAATTGATCTCGACGATGTGAGGAAATTATTTGGCCTAGAAAGTCCTTCTGCTGGATCGCAGGCGCCAAGTGCTTTCTAGGGGCAAAATATAGTACCGCCTGTTTGATGAAGAGTCAAAAATTCAAAAGAGGGCCCGTTCAAAAGAGGGCCCTGCCCTATACTGGGATTTGCAGGCTTTTTCCATATTATTTATAAAAAAAAATTTTTAATAATTTACTGAATTAGCAATCCTTCTTCGTAGAATTCGTAGAACATCCTAACGTTCTAGCTTTTAGCTCCACACTCAATCATTTATTTACAAGATGAAGCCCATATAATTTTGATGAGTTCGTTGCGAAGATTGGTTATCATAGTTACTTTTTACTCTCGAGGAAAATTTCAAGGAAATGCTGCATGTCGAACAATTCCAGTCGTAGTTACCTCATCTACAATTCGAGCAGACTTGGTCATTATTTGAAACGAACAGGTACATACACAAAATGAGTTGTTATAGTCAATGTGTGTACGGCTCTCCTCCTCAGCCCTTCGAAGTTTGCTATTGGCTTTCATCACGTTTTTTATACTAGTTTACATATGAATCGGATCATGCTACAATAGATACTCAAACTCTGAAATACCAATTTATACAATTGTGTGTCAGTATAAATACAGCACGCTAGGCAATTACCTGGACTTTCTTTAGTTCAGGCAGCTCTGTCTCATCTAATGCCCTTTTGGTCTCTTTCTTCACGGCCGTACTTTTAGCCACTGTGATCTTGTTCCTGATCTCTTCCTTAACCTCCTCCTTGATCTCTTCTACCTTTGGATTCAGTCCGCTATTCAGATCTCGTAAATCCGCAGTAAATAGAACCGATTGTGCCCATCCTGCATGGGTTCCCCAAAGGTTCTGGAAGTACCCTCCAACCTGTTGGTAAGCCACTTTGTTCAGGGACTTGAAATTCCTTCCGAATTTGTAGTCTCGCTGGGCTATTTGCCAAACATGAGTATCGACAGGCACCACATTGTGTTTGTCAAGACTCATGAGACAAACACAGTCGGCTACTTTAGGGCCAACACCTGTGAACTCCAAAAGTGATGCATGTGCTTCTGCATATGGCTTATCTCGCAGTGACAATAAATATTTGAGTTGTTGAGGATGTGAGTGTACCATCTCTGCTGTCTTTTGAATGTACTTGGCTCGATATCCAAATCCAACACTCCTCAGTTTAGCTTCAACAGTTGGATCACTGAGCCGTTCTGGGCCTGGGAAATCATAGTAGTCATGTCCCTCAAAGGTCCCCAGATACTCTCCGTAATGACGACAGAGGTTCTCGACCATCTGAGATATCCTCTTGATATTATTATTTGTACTACAGATAAAACTGCACAGACATTCCCAGGGGTCTTGCCTCAGGATCCTTACTCCTTCAACTGACCGGGCAGATTTCACAAATTTGCTATCCTTTGAGCTCCACTCCGTCATGAGCACTTTCAAATCAGTGTCTAGATTGAAATAGTCATGTATGATATCAAGTGTCTCTGTGGGTTCTGTTGCTGACTCTTTCAGTGGTCCCTCAGCTCTATAGTAAAGGTAGTCGCCCTCGTGTTTGACGAATATTACACGTCGTTTATAGGCCAAGGACCACACGTCCTGTTGTGTTTGCTTCCATCTAAACGACTGCCCACACCGCAGCACAGTACTGAGGCTCAACTGGGACTTTTCCACCGGAATTTTATTCCACATCATACGGTCAAAGTGGGAAAAGGGAAATGTATGAGATTCAAAAGATCTTCGACCATACCAACTGATTTAATATATCTGCCCCACGACGCGACGCTTTTTACGCGACCTACCCTGTTCCACTTTATCAGAGCATTTTATAATATACATCATCAAATCATCAAGTTGATCTCAAAGACATATAATAATAGATCACATGCGATACATCTTCTACTGGGCTGCTTAATATAAATAAATAACTTTTATTATATATAACTAAATAGCCCACTACGTCTTGCAAACCCACTTTCACCTCCAAGTGGGAACAGCGCAAAAGTGACAAGCAGTATCTCCAGATCGTGGCTGCCGCCAGTACTGGGCTACTCAAAATCAGTCGGATCATTAGTAGCAAAGCATTCAGTAGTGGCGGCGGCGGCAGCAAGGACAATAACAATGGCGTCGTCTTTGACCAATGACAGGAGATGTTTGGTCGACGCCGATGGCAAAGTTCTGATTGATTTGACTGATCTTCAGAGCAGCGATGAGCCGAGCTATCATTTCTCGTCGCCAACAAATACCGTACTGCAAAGGCTTTCTCAGGGACAGATCTGTTCGAGAAACGTGCAACTGTCGCCGGTGAGGCTAGCGAGACAGACCGCAGAACAACAAGTTCCAAAACTGTCATCCCAGCTGACGCCATCATTCAAAGGCACTATTCCTAAATCTTCTCCGATAATAGCGTTGGATGACGAAGTTTTTTCTTCTTCTTCGTCCTCCGGTGAACTGGAAGAGGAACCTCTTATCAAGCCAGACCACGTGGAGTACTCGAATCCCCGGTTCCCGCTTGATAATACCGCTCCGCCAGCGTCCCAGCTGAGCCAAGAGTTTTCGCAGATTCTATGGTCCTCTTCACCTATTTCTCACCAAACGGAGACACTTTTCTCTCGAGCGTTGGCTGCCTCAAAAGCTTGGGAAGTTGAGAATGACGTCATGGTTGGCTCAGATTCAGAGTGTGAGGAAGTGGTGACAAGAACAAAGGTTGAACGAATTGATGATGCCGTGACTGAAAGTTTCGTTGATAGAGTTAACAGCAAATTAGTCAGTCGACCTCAGCGGACGGTAGCAGCAGTATCGACTCCCGAATCTGCACCTGCCATCAAACGCATGCCCTGGAACGCAACCTCCAGTGTCACTAAACAATCGAGACTAAACCTCCGGAAACTAAATGTCCAGAGAAGGGAAGCTTCGACGACCAGTTCTGTGAGTTCTGACGGCTCGAGTCACTCAGATCGGCCCCGTCGCTCCGAATCGCTTAAACCGCACGGAGCCAAGGCCGGCGTAATGGCACCAGTCTTTCTCTCGCGGGAACAGCGAGCAGTGCTGGACATTGTGGTCAAGGACGAGAGAAATGTGTTCTTCACCGGAGCCGCTGGAACTGGTAAATCCGTACTTTTACGAAGAATTATAGCAGACCTGAAAAAACGGTACGGAGGAGATAAAGTTGCTGTCACCGCTTCGACCGGTCTAGCAGCTTGTAACATTGGTGGAATCACCCTTCATTCATTTGCTGGCATTGGACTGGGTAAAGATAGCGTGGAGAATATGGTCAAGAAATTAAAGAAAGACCGCAAGCGGCTACGAAGATGGAAGCTTACAAAGGTGCTCGTTATCGACGAGATATCAATGATAGACGGTGATTTGTTCGACAAGCTAGATGAGCTGGCTAGAACGCTGCGTAATACACCGGATATGCCTTTTGGCGGTATCCAGATTGTTCTCACTGGAGACTTTTTCCAGCTTCCACCGGTTCCTGATCAGGGCAAAGAGTTGAAGTTTACATTTGAAGCCGAAAGATGGCATGATGTGATAGAGGAAACCATTGTGCTGGTGCAAGTGTTTAGACAAAAGGACAATCGATTTTCCACTATTCTAAACGAAATGAGAAGAGGAAATATGACTACAGAAACAGTTCAAGTATTCAGCGCTTTGAATCGTGAACCCATTTTACCCGATGGCATCGTCCCGACGGAACTTTATCCTAGACGGTACGAGGTCGACCGGGCTAATCATACACATCTGAAAGCGCTGCCTGGTAAGGTTGTCACCTTCGACGCAGATGACCACTACAAGTCTCCTGAAGTTCAACAATTCTACAATTTGAACAACATGATGGCTGTAGATAAATTGGTGCTGAAAAAGGGGGCCCAAGTCATGATGATCAAAAACATGGATGAGACTCTCGTAAACGGATCTGTCGGCATTGTTATGGGATTCATGAGTGAGTCCACTTTTAAAATGGCCGAAGTAGAGGACATGCGATTGTCCACCCAAGAGCTTCATGAGTTATTATCAGATGAGCCAGACAAACGAAATGAGCTCGACGACGTGTTTGGCCTCCCAGAGTCTGAAGAGGAGATAGACCACGATGATGAGTTTGGATGGAAACGAAAACGAGCCCGGCTCGAGATCCTTAAGCATAGCTCGGAAAATGTTGGAAGCAAGTGGCCATATGTGCGTTTTTACATCAACGACGGTACCACCAGAGATGTGCTGGTCCAGCCGGAATCATGGACATTTGAAGATCATGAGGGCAATGTGTTGGCTTCTCGGTCACAGGTGCCTCTTATTTTAGCGTGGGCACTGTCTATTCACAAATCTCAGGGTCAAACTCTTGAATGGGTTAAGGTCGACTTGGCTAAGACATTTGAAAAGGGACAAGCCTATGTTGCGATCAGTCGAGCCGTCCGACTGGAAGGTCTACAAGTACTGAACTTCTTTCCCGCTCGAGTCATGGTCCATCAGAGAGTGGTGGAGTTTTATGATTCGTTGGATGTAGTCACCACAAAGGAAAAGGTTGAAGTGCCCGCCAAAAAAGAAGAAATCATCCCATTAAGAGACCCCCCGCTTGGGCAGCAATATCCCCTAAGAAGCCACTTGGAAACTTATAAACCCCTCGAGACTGAGACGACCAGCAAGTATTTTATTCCCATAGACGACAGTTGGGACCGTGATATTTCTTTTGCGGACCACAACCCAGCTATGGCCCCCAACTTCGCATTAGAATCTAATCTGGATGAGATTGACCAACTCCATGAACGATATCAAAATCCCGCCGAATCCCAAGTGATACGTGCTGCGCGGCCTGCATAGAGCATAAAGCATAACTCATGTAGGGTGATAGTCCTGATACAAAGTACTTTAGTTTATATATTTTGACCCCTGAAACTGATCAGAGGGGCAATGCATTGTGATAATAATAACTATAATTATATATCGTGTAAGCTAATAGGTGTAAGTTACTTTTTAGTCCATCACCTCGATGCAGAACTAGATCTAGCGCCTATCGCCCAGCCTAATCCCGAAACCAATATATTAGATAATTGATCCCTCTTACGCATGTTACGGCTGCCCTCCGTATTGCCCCGCCTAAATTCAGATGCAGATGACGATAACGCTTTCGCTATTTTGGAAGCCGACATGATGGAAGAGTTCTTACTTCCCTTAAGATCTGCCTCAATGGCGTTAGAGTGAGTATTTGATTCTTCCTGCCAATAAGAAGCCACCACGTTTTCTTTTGCTTTCCACGCCATTAAAACTGTTGGGATATCCTCTGTCGGGCAGATCTGTAACGTGTGTGACAAAATAGTCAGCTGCTCCTCCAGCACCGTTCTAGGCACCTCGTCCCATTCTGGTGAGACATACTTGCCAACCCCCAGGCAAGCGACCCAAGCTGCAGAATGCGTGCTTCCTACTAATCCGGCGAGGCAATATCGATATGCTGTTCTGAAATCATTGTTGGCCAAAGACGCTTGCACGCACATGGCTCTAACTCGAGCTGAAGTGTCATGGGTGTGATCTCGAGAACCAGAGTGACTGAAGATCAATAGATCTGCTATAGAGATTAGATCATCAACATCAAAATATGCATCGTGGTTTAGTTCTAGAACTCGGTGAACCAAATCCAAGGGGTGCGGGTAGTTCCTAATGTTCACTGGTTTTAGATGAACCCCAAATGTTAAAGTTAATGAGTATGCCGACAGTTGGTCTGTAGCCTCGAGGAGAGCTGCTGCCTGTTCAACTTCGAGATTTGACTCGTATAATGGGAGTAGCAGATCAATACAGAGTGAAGCATCTTTCATCGATCCTCGAGTTTTATTGCCATTTGTAGCCAAGTCATAAAACCTATAGAAAGCGTCCAGACATGCGGATACCAGTGAGGAATGGGTTGAAAAGAATTCCTTGGCCAGTTCAAAATTGGAGGTATCTAAAAGAGCTCCAAGGACTCGCTGGTCGAGCCACTCTTTTGGTATACGCGAAAACACTGTTGATGACAATGTCCGTACATTGTCTTGCAAAGCGTGGTAACTGGAGCAGTGTTTTATGAACGATTCGCATGCTAGTTGTTGGTCTATCTGATCGCTGAAATAGAGTTGAGTGGCCATTTGCAGACTCAGTGGTGAGTGTTTCTGGGATAATATCTGCGTGGCTGTGACCATTTCTTGGAAAAAGTCAAGGCTGGAAGTCGAGGGAGTGGTTAAGTCGGACGATATTAAACTGGAGACATTGAAAGATTCTGGAGGATTTATCGTTGCGATTTTGGCTTGAGAGGTTGGCAGATTCACACTAAGGTCTCGATGAATGGACAACATCATGTTGAGAGAATTGTCGTCCGACCGGCCACACAGATAGCATGCCACCAGTAAGGGTTTTGCTAAATCAGCAATGTAAGCAATTGGCTGAAGCACGCTTAAACTATCTCTTTTTGATACGATCCATTCTTGAACACTGGACCAGTCATTGATATAGGTGAGAAAGGGAACGACCAGCTTCTCGAAGTCTCTTTCCACAGTGTCTGCATGTGTAAGTTCGAGTAGAACAGAAATATTGTCTTGAGGAGAAGTTGTTTCAAATTGATTCAAGGGAATAGAAACATTGTGTAGAAGTCGTAGCTGGCAGATGACGTTAACCACGCCAGTGTACCATGAGACGAGGTCAGATGGGACGGTTTCTTGCTGGATAAACGGTAGTGTGAAATCCAAAAGCCCTGTAGCTTGGTCAATGTTGCGTATTCGCATTTCACTCCACTTTACGTAAAGAGATGTGCCAGAAACCTGTAGCCATTGAGCGGACTGGCCATTCACACGATCCAGCACGGCTTGGGCTCTTTTTCTCAGTATCTCCGGCCCAATTTCTATGACCGTCTCATCCAGCGTTTCCTCTTTGGTGTGTTTACCCATTCGCAACGGCAATTTGGCTTGACAAAGGCTCAAACATCCAGGAACATACAATTCCGGTTCTACCGATTCTGGCAGGAACGTCAGCAACAGACTTAATGCACTGTAAGGAGCGGTTGGGTTCGAAACAAACTCCTCTGCATCTCTGCTTATAATGTTTAAAAAGGCACTGAGAGATCCTTTACTGGCAGCCAGCGCTGCGAGGACTAGCAGCTCATCCTGGGGCATGCTATAGGTTCGGATCCGGTTAATGTTAATTAGATTGAATGTTAACGTGGAGTGGAACCCCGTTAGGTGGTGCTTATATAACTTGTCTGTAAGCACGACCGCAGATTGTTACATAATGTGTTTGTCAGCATGGAGTTGGACACATTTTAGGATCCGCGCGAACGGCCATTTCAATGCTCCAATCTTATGTTTACTGTACTTTGTAGCAATCCTCAAGACAGTAGAACACCTAACCGAAAGTGTTTCTGTTCAAACCCACTCAATGCTGAGATACAGCACATTTGACTTTCCATACTTCCATAACACTCCCCCTACCCTAATGCATAAACTTGCATATTGCATGCAGTGTTCTTAACACTTGACAAAATCTCAACTTGATCACTTCACCAACATGGACGAAGAAACCATCATAAGAGAAAGAGTGATCAAGCCAGAGACGGCTTTTAAACGGCTGCAACGTCTGTCCCAATCGCTGATTGATGGGAACCCCGAAAATGTGTCGTTTAGCACTCTCCGTGCCCAAATCGGCACGGAATTCGAATCTTTTGACACGCGGCTGGCGAAGATGAGCCTGGAAGTCGCAATGAGCCAAAGGGAAATAAAGAGATATCAGGAACAAAAGGACCAGAGCACTGCCAGTATAGATAAACTGACTCAGAAATCTGAGGAGCTGCAAGAACGACTGCAAAGAGCGCAGTACGTTCGTAGTCAGAAGGAAGAATGCAATACTTTGGTGGATAATATGACCAAGGCTAAACGAGTCATGGTGCCAGATCCGTCCGGCAGCAGGCAACTGATTCCTATTATTGGGCTGTTAAACTCTTCGCGGGCCGAGGATATGAAACTCAATGAATCGTTGCAGGAAGAAATCTCGTCGTTGGAGTTGCAGAGGGACAGTCTACAAGCTCAGTGGAATAGTAAGAAGCAGCAGGTGGTGGGATTGCTGGAGTTTGTGGATAGGTTCAAGGAGGATATCATTAAGAAAGAAGAGGTGTACACGGCAGAAACTGAAAGACGAAGAAATGACGAAGCGGACGAGGACGAAGGAGCGGGAATAGATGAGGGGGATGATGGAGAGGATCAAGACGAAGATAGAGGAGAAAAAGACGAGGAGAACCGTGAAGACAGTAATATCCGAGATGATGCAGACAGTATGGAGCATGATTACAGTTCGGATAGAGATGTTTCACAGACACCAACAGCTGACACTCCGAGTGAAGATGTAGAGATGGCTGATATTACAGATCCTTGAGATAATCTGTTGAGAATTCTTCCTGATATCTCTGAATATATGATTGTACAGTGACAAACTTGTATCTTTGTCTAAAACAGCTGCCTGGACAGGCTTGTGATGTACGTACTTACGACTTTATGACTTAAACAATGCGATGCATAATAAATAATCTAGCTAACTAAACAGTCGGCTTGAATCAGCCGGGAAACTCTGGGTCATCCTGCTGCTGATCAAACGACCCTTGCGAAAGGATGGAGCTGTAGGAGTACTGTTGGTATCCTGCTCCTGTAATGGAAATCGAAATGTGTCCCTTTGGCAAAAAGATGCTTGCGTAGAAGAGGAAAGTGGAGAATGTTGAGTATACAGCAGAGTCTGCGGTCTTGAAAACTTCATTGTCTTTCTGAACTTTTCCATTTCTCGTTCACAAGTCTTTTTATGTAACGAGTCGTTCATCTCAACGTATCGCTGAGGAACGCATCGATCACAATATGCCTCAAAAAAGTGGCTATAGCCACCCTGTAAAATAACAATGTCCGGATAATGCAACTGCGGGTATCGATGCATGTTCATTTGTCGGTCTCTGTTTCGCAGGTGCATGGCCATACGAGGACCTCGAAGAGCAGAATACTCGCAGTGAAAAATCAATAATTGACGTTGGTTGGGCAGAGCTTGCGGGGTTGCAAACAGCTCTGTCTCCAACTTGGTTTTAGAATTGATATTGATAGCTCCGTCAATGTGGCCACCTTCATATTCGTACTCGAACCGGCAATCAATGACAGTATATCTGTCATAGCCCGGGCCATGACGGCCATCAAGAATCTCACATAGAGTTTCCCTGGAGATTCTACGGAAGGGATCTTCCTTGACGGTGAAAGTGGGAATTGAGCATTCCGCGCTAGTAAGAAAACATTGAGCCTCAGCACATGGAGAAGAAGTCACAGACTCTTCGGCATTGAGTTCCTCACTGAGGATTTCCTCGGGGTGCTGAAACATAGAATGAGTTCTACGAAACTTGCTGTGGTGGACACGGCGGCCAGACAAGTTTTGGACTGGCGTATCAAACGAGTCCCTGCCTCGAATGGGGGAAGGGCCAAACAAGTCAGCCAGCTTGTTGGGGCTTGATGGAGAGTCAGAGGGTAGAGTGGGAAGAGGAGCAAAGTTGTTCTCTTTGTTCGACTGCCAGCTCAGACAAGGCTTGGAGCTGAGAAGAAGAGCGGCATTTGAGAGTGACTTGAGACGGCCCCTAGCCCGAGGGAACTCTGAAGATGAGGGGGAGGAGGAAGAGGAGGAAGACGCAGTGATAGAGACTGTAGATGCTAGGGTGGTTGTTGAGGAGCATGCAGATGAGTTGAAAGATTGCAATGATGAGACCTCAGAAGATGTAGAAATAGTAGAAGAAGTAGAGGTTGAACGAAGGGTAGTCGGTTTGTCGTCTACTGAGACACTGGCGAAGTAAGAGTCGGACAGTTTTGAGGATGAGTGTTTATGGGGTAAAGGAGAGTAATCCATTTCTGAGGGAGAAGAAGGGACACTGGGTAACGAGGGAGTTACAATGAACTTGAACGAATGTGAAGGAAACAATGCTCTTCGAGGGGTTGGTTGGGCCGGTCTTGTTAGATATAAAAAAAATTTAAGCTCGGGGCTCCACTCCACGCATCGCTGTTGAACTTACGTTCTTGCAATATGAAAATTCTGAGACATGTCGGCTGCCAAGGTGGTGGTTGGACTTTGGGATCGTGCCAGATCAGGTAACGGAAACAAGCAAGTTTTCGAGCGATGTTTACGAGATCGTCGGCCACCTAGTTGGTTGTATTCAGGCAGAAATGACGGTGACGAGTCTGGTAGGTTGGTGTCTGGGCTGTGAGTTGTAGTAGATATAGAAGATGATGTGTTGTTTGATGAAGAAGAAGAAGCTGTTGCTGTGCCCGGGAATAACAATGCCTGGAGGTTATTAGACATTGATCTGGCTTGATCGAACCGAGACCCCATGCAGGGAGGAGGGGGTCTCATTTCTGCCAGTGGGGACACTGAGCAGTTCATGAGAGTAAAGAGCGGAACTCGTCGAAAAAAATATCTAGGTTAGCACGCAAATCTCACACAAATAAAAAAGTATATATCCAATATCAGAACAAGGTTAAAGTTTGGGGTCTGGATGGGTCTTTCAACGGCGGGCATGTGGGTCATGTGCGGGTCAGGTGTGTCTAAGCTGAGCTTGGCGAGAGTCGTCCAGCGGAAAGCAAGACTCGAAACGATCTCGAAACACAAATCAATTGGCTGGGCCACGAGTGTGCGCCACGAGTGTGCGATTGCCCAGATCTACACCGCATTTGACAATTGAGCCGAATGGACAGTGAACCCACCTAGTCAACGACTTAGCATCTATCACTTCCTGTTCAATTCTCAATGAAGAATCAAACAAACAGCCAACGCTGCTATGAGGTTGTATGGACTGCTAAGCGTATAGACTGCTATGAGGCTGTAAAGACTGCTATGCGGTTGTATGAGATTCCGGATCCGACCGGCCAGCACTAGGCAGAAGCGGATTTTGAGGCACAAACTGATCCGTGATGAACCAATTCGTTAAACACACCTGAATTCGCATTTGAGGATTCAAAGTGTCTTGATGATTTCTTCCCGTGAGGTTCAAATCAGAGCAGCTGTCCCGGCCGTCGTGCGGGTATCCGCCATGACATCACCGATATCACTACAACACTACTATTTACATGTTCCTCAATTGAAGTCTCCAATGACTCTACTTCTTGTTCTGTTCTTCTATTACTCAGTTACTCACCTTTATCTACAGTTGGTTAGGTATCGGAAGTGCGAAGTCCAAACGTTTTAAAGGAACAAACGTTAAAAGCAACTTTCTTCACCTAATACCAATTTGTTAATGACCCGCAATAATAATAATATCACACTCTCAGGCAGCTAGTAGTCAGGCAGGCACACGCTACAAGAAAAGAAAGAAAGCAAAAGAAAATTAGTAAATTGGCGGCACGCCAGAGATCTGTCGCTGCGTGGATTGCCAGACGTAAATCCCGGATTAGCATACAAAATGCATAGAGGGCATTTCAAAAACTAAAGAAACCTTGTATTGGGAAATGGGAGGTATGTTTGGATGTTGCCTAATCCGGTATAGTGAGCGGCGGAAGCATATACCGGTTTGAGCATGTCTTGGCTGCAAGAGGGTACGCGCCCAGGAACAAGCAGCTACATCATGAGAGATCGTAAGAAACAGAAGGCGATCGTTATTATTATTGAAATGTTGCCCTGATGTGACACACTTCTTCCAACAGCAAATGATGGGCGGGCTCGGGCTTTAAATGATATCATTTGAAGAGGAGAGATTTTCATTGGCCTTTGAGCGCGTTGTTGGAACTTCTGTGTTACAGGAGTGCAGGCCACGTAATAAATGTGTTGGAGTATGCAAACCTGGTGTATAACGTTGTACATACAATACTACTACAACACACGCCTTGACCGGTGATCAGATGAAATAACTTGGTGTTGTTCAGGGAGATCTTCAGGTTCCCGAAAATGTTAGTTACAGTTTAACTGTATGGGTGAAAATGTCAACTATGTGAAAATGTCAAAATGGGAAAAATTCCTTAGTTCCGTCTCAATTCAGTAGGTGTCTGTGCGCTCAAACAGTTCCGTATACCGTACAAATAATAGCTAAAGTTTTTTCTCAACGGTACTCTACTTTGTTCTGTTTTGTACTACTTTGTGCTACGTCATTATCTTTGTTCTTTTGCTCTCTTCTCACTTCTTTGCCTCACTGTGCAACTACAACTGCTACTGTAGTACTACTAACACCCGTCCCTGCCCCGCTGAATCCTGAACAATGGTCTGCAACCTGAAGATCCAGAACATCACAGCCCGAAGATCCAAGCCTAAAATAACCTCTTGGAATATGGTTAACATGTGTGCAAAAGAATTTATGGTTTAATTGTGCGTGTACTGACGATTTCTTGGTTGGGCCGAATAACTCCGAGAAATCAAAAAAAAAACTATAGGCGTTGTTTTACCAAATGCGTCAAATGCCAATTGAGCCATAGTCATCATCAAAATTATCGTCAATTGCATAGATCACACACTTTTTAGTTATCGTCATATTGGACAGGGATGTGGTCTTATATTAGTACAGTACTAGACTATTACAACTCTATATCTAAATCCAAGCATCCTGTACCAATATACGGTAGCTAGACTATACAGTAAACTTACAGTGCGTCACAGCTGCCTTACAGTACAGGCTCCTCTCCAATCCTCCTCACTGACAGATCAGATGCCTTACAGATGCCTCACAGGGCATTGCATCTCACTTTAAATCCAACCCTTATCTGCTATGCTCTGCAAAGTGGGCCGCAACACCACTTACAAGCTGTACAGAGTGTACCTCATGTAGCTGGCTGTAAGCTGGCTGTGACCAGTAAGTTTGCTGTAAGTTCACTGTAAGCTTCATGTAACTTTAATGTGCGTGGTAGTCACAGGAGAGGCAAGTTTGAAACCTGAACAGGAAGTGAATAACGGGGACGGTTAGACGTTGAAGACGACGCAGCCGTTACCAAATCTTTAAAGACGACGTACAAGTTTGACGGTACAGACGGTTTACAAGCAAAGCAGCAACAGTGAGCTTTTATTATTATACGTATAGGAGTAGCAATATGATCAGGACAACTACAAGACATATGACCTCATATGTTGACATACGTTGATACAGGTTGTAGTGACATCAGTGACATCAGTGACTATGGTGCTCTCGGATAATGCCCGTTCACTATGACCACGAGGCTCAATCAACTTCACCACCTCCTTGCACCCTTATCGTATTATTGCACCATCCCTTATATTATCCACTTGACTCACAGTAATTTAGTGCAATAATTATTAGACTGTTACATATTCCCGATTACGAGTAATTGACTAACATATAATTGGCCGCCGTCAACCGAGGGCTACTGTCACCTTTACGCGTTGTGGACGTGATGGTGACGTGGGCCAGGGCGTGTTATTTACCTGTTACCTCTCGGGGGAAGGAGTGGCCGAGCCCCTAGATATGTAGCATAAAAATATTCCTTCACTACTGTACGAAATATGTACCTAAGACTTATTTGATAAAACATAAAACACAGTTACAGTAGTAGTTATAATATTTTGCTCGTATCGTGCTATAGTACATATTTAAATATAGACTATACATATGACCGAATGACCGAATCTCGTCACTTGGCCATGATATACAGTTTGACCGTATCGACAAACGTAGTAACGAGGCCAAGGATAACAGATCGTCTAGATATTCATGACATCACCCATAGAAATGACGGTCGCATCATAGAAGAATTCTCCGCCCTTTGAGAACCCCACTTTCATTCTACAAATCATCAAATCCCACACAATCCCAAAATGCACACGATCACAGATCGAAGGAAGCTTAGATTCGGTCGCCGTCTCCGATGATCCTCGAATGATGCACGCAGGACACCCACCCACGCTAACCATGTACTAATGTATGTGTAGTGTCTCAACGGGTGGAGAGAAACATTATTGTTGCAATGACAGTTATCGGTTTATCGGCAATATAATGTTGGGCGGGGAACACACGCTCGATTCAAGCTACAATCGGGCAATATTGCCTGTATATCCTATACATATCTTGGACTCTCTACAGCACCATCTGACGTAACGCATAGTCCAGAATCGCACTCTCCTCCAGTAAATCATCGACTCGATTGTAGTGTCTCTCACTGTAGGGCACGAGACCGTCTATCAGTTGGGTAATCGATGGGATCTTTACCAAATCGTCCACTTGATGGGTGCGTAAGATAGCATAAAGAATGGTTTGAGCCACTGTGCTGGTTCGGACGTTGGTATTCCAGTCTCGGACTCGGGTCAACAGACGGGCCGTCTTATCGTAATCAAGTTCTGCAATCACTTTGTCAACCGCTAGAAGACCAGTGATGCCCTGACGGTAGCTCTGCACCTCTGTAAATAGCTTCAGTAGTCGTAATGGATGATCCAGAGCTAGGGCTAGTTCAATCGCTCTCTTCCAGTCCTTTCTGTGAATGTAATTGGCAAGTTCTTGTTCCTGCTCAACCTGTAATGCTTGCTTCTCCGCCTCTTTATCCTTTTCCTCTTGAGTAACATCCTCCCAGACTGTGATGACGGAGTCACCACCACCGGAAATCAACTTGGTCGTGCTGCCACTTTCGTCAACGGCTATAGACCACACTTTGTCTTCGTGGTTGTCGAGAGTCGTCAGACATTCACCGGTTTTGACCTCCCAGACTTTAATGAGACCATCACCTCCCGCACTGACAATTTCTGTGCCCTTGTTGAAAAATGCAAGCTTCAGAATCGAGTTGGAATGACCCTCAAACGTTCGTATACACGAATAGTCACTTAGATTCCACAATTTAACGGTCTTGTCACCAGAACCACTGGCCACCACCTTGTCATAATGTGAAAACTTCACTGTCCATACACCTCGTCGATGTCCTTTCAAAATACCAATAATCTGTCCAGACTCACTGTCCCAGATCTTGACAGTTCGGTCCTGACTGGCTGTCGCAAACATCCTGTCATCGGGAGAAACATCTATAGCGTTGATATCCTTGTCATGAGCCTTTCTAGTATAAACAGCGGAGCCAGTCTTTGTATCCCACTTTTTGATGGTCAGATCCTGAGATCCAGTCACTACAAACGGTGGAACACCTTTTTTGGGAGTGGGAATTCGAGACATTGCCACAGCTCCAATAGATCCAGCGTGACCTTTGAACACTTGTCGCATTTCGTGTTTATACCATAGTCGAGCTTCCGAGTCCTTTCCACCGCTGACCAGCCAGTTACCATCAAAGGACACATCTATTCCAATGACAATATCATGGTGGCCGATCAAAATATCGCTAGTCACGGGATTGTCGAGCGAAATAACCCGAATTTCAGGCGAGTTTGTAGCCAAAGCCAGTTTCTCGTTTCCATTCACAAAACAGCAGTCAATAACCTCTCCATGATTACCGCACAGGCGGGTGATTTCCACCAGTTTTTCTCCGTGCAGCCTCAACTTAAGTATCGTCTGGTCTGTCAGCACACTGTATAAATCCTCCCCGCTCTTAATCACATCTAGCACAGCTACCTCTTCCGAAGTCCTGAGCTTCTCAGCCTGCTGAGCGACAAGTTTGCCTTGCTGGTTCCACAGTTTAACGATACCATTCTCGCCAGCAGTATACACATTGTCACCCAAGAATCCCACTGTCTCTAAAACCTCCATGGCCAGAATAGAACTCTTCAGTTTGTACTTGTTGGTCGACCCATCCCAGATGCTAACAACCTTGTCTCGTCCGCCACTTATCAGTGTGTTCCCGTCTATTGAGAAATCTAATCCTCGAATAACGCTCACATGGTTATCGAGGATTGCTATGCATTTATTTTTCACAAGATCCCACACTCGGACCTTGCAGTCGTCTGATCCAGACGCCAACTTCCATTCTGCGCTTCCGGGCCGGCCCCAGAACTTGACAGCACTGATAACACCACCATGTCCTCGAAAGTTATGTGTAGCGTATCCACCTGCTATATCCCATACTTTGACCGCACCCTCGGCTCCACCAGTGGCCAAAAGCGTCGAGGTCGGATCAATGGTGCAAACCATCGTGGGTGCTTCGTGGGCTTTCAGCGTCTTTAACCGAGTTCCGTCGGGCAGACTGTAGATATGCATTTGCAGTGACCGAGAACAGGTCACAATGTGTGTTTTAGAAGGCGCTAGCGCCATACTGGTGATTGGTTCTCCATCTCCTTCGAGTGTTAACAGCTTTTCTCCGGTGGAGAGGTCAGTCAAGATCACCGAATCGCCATATGTGGTAGCCAGGAGGTTATCAACCAGCGCAGCCGGCCCTCCTGTGTAGAACGGTTCAATACCGTGTGGCTTGAATGAAGTTTTCAAGTCCATCGTGTCGGGTATAAAATTATGTATAGCGAGCTCGTTAACATCAATCTGCACGGATTTTTTATTTTTCAGATTTTTTGTTTTCTGTTTACCCTGTCGTGGAAGTGCCATGCGAGCTCCCTGCATTGCGAGCAGATCCTTTAGAGGAGGTTCCATGGAGATAGTACAAATATCAAGGTTACAATAGATTGCGTGTTAGAAGGTCTTTTCGGTACGTATATCACTTTTCAGCTGGCTTGATTTTTCTTCACCAAGGCAAACAGCGCCCATACTGACAGACTATTTGATATAGAAGTATGTCGATCATTAAATGCAATATGCACGGTTATTTTTTGTTAGGGTTGCTATTAAAACAGATCAAAAACTGAGTCAAAGGGATAAGAGACTTGACAATAATATTTAACTTAGTGGTCGTCGTATGAGTTGAATTACAGCCAAACGGGGACAAGAGGTCAGGGAATGCATGGCCAGTTTAGAAGTGTAGCCAATAATATGAGCAGGAGTTTTGAAGAACTACGTTGTCAACAGTCGCAGGGTGTGATATCCTACAGTGTCAAGTACCAGACTTGGAGAAGCGCTGTGTTTTAATGACTCTTCTAGATTATATATACAGGATGTACATGTAATCTGATTGGATCTTTCCAACGGAACCTTGCATGTATCTGGTGCATTTCATGCGAAACCATGCATGACGTTTGTCGATCGTTTTGCTGATCTATTCATTTTGACTGTAAGGAGTTACTACTACTGGCTAGTTCCAGCACTTGTTTTGATCTCTGCTTTTTAGTTTTCGATGTTACTTCCTGATTTCTCAATTGACGGGTCACTCCTGGGTAGTGCATTAAACTTGTCGCATTCATATATAGATACTATATACTACGTATACAGTATAGTCATTGACTTTGGTGCTTCAGCAAGAAACCATACATATATATAATATAATAATCACAATTGTTCAAACAAGATGAGAATATTTATAAAATTTCATCTCCAAACTACTTCCCTCCCCCGCTATTCCAACCCCTCTGTTCCAACCACCCTTTCAGCCCCAGCACTTCATGCGCACCACACTCATCCTTCCCTCATCACATACACCTCAGATAATCCATGATAGTCAAGCGAATTCTCCGGCTCGCGTTGGGACCATCGTTTCTGGACCCGGTGCCTGAAGACAGCGATGTTCAAAGAGCGGCTGAAAAGAACAAGAATATCGAAGAAAGAGTGTTTAGCGCTGAAACCCATATCCTCCACTATGTGGGATTAGGCAAGACTCGCCGGCGAAAACAGGATTCGTCTGTTGATGGCCAGAACCAAGATGAAGCCGCAATGTTTTATTTGACATTTGGCACACTCGGACTCAATGCCGTCCTCCACTGGCCAGTGGCTATGATTCGTTGCCGAGTTCAGACATTTGGCACCGCAGGACGTCTTCGTTTGGGGTTCCCACTGTATGCCGGGATCGTTTCTTCAGCAGCCCGAGAAGCTATCAAAGAGGTATTAAGAGCAGGTCAGAAGTATGTCACAAAGGATATAAAGTCTGACATTCCTGGCTTTTTAGCTGATATGGCGCTGTTTTTCGGTTCTTGGGTGATAACGTATCCTCTGCTAGAAGCAGCTGTCGCTTATACTTTACGACTGGAGCCCACTCCACTACGTCAGATGTACAGTTTGGCATATTACAAAGCGAATATTGGACTGATAGGCGAAATGTTCGTGTGGCAGCTTGCAGAAGATATTGCAAGGTTACTATGCAAGAAGTTGCTGGTTACAGTGATTGGAACTACGCGACATGAAACAATACCCAGAATGCTCTCAGATTTCTTTGCAGATACTATTTGTCAAGGACTGGGAGAGCTTTTATGTATTCCATTTTCTACAAGAATCTACAGACAAGTTGCTAGAAAATACAGTTCTCTGCCATTGGGGCCGTTGGACTTGGACGCGCTGATGAGAGCTGTGGGGATGGAGTGGCTTGTGACCTGGGCATTGATCCAGACCCATGCAGTAGCGTCGAGAATATTGTATGGAAGGAGTGTTTTCTGATCCAAGGTTAACAGGTTGCCAAAGATTCTTGACCTATTTTGAAGATATGCCTGTTCTTGATGCCTCCCCGCCTTAACCCGCCGGTTTGACACATGAAAATAATCCCCACGCGACAAATACGACGAGAGAGATTTCCCCTAACACGAAAAACGAAATACGAAAATAAAAAAAACTGGCCCGAGAAACACAGCCAGGTTTTGTATTTACTGTTTCAACACACTCGTTTCATAAATTTTTTTCTTTTCGCGAACCATGAGATTCGTCGGTCTATTGTCTGTGATCCTTATTGGACTGTTTTCGATCTTGTCTTATATCAAGACTAACCACCTGTCCAAGTTCTACATCTTTGATAAGGATCACTTGCAAACCGTAGTTAAGTCCGTGCTGGAAGAAAATGCCGGAGCCAACTCCACCGTGGTGATGCAGCAAGTGCACCGAATTCTTAAAGAGGAGTACGGCGATTTTATTGTCGACTACGACGAGAATGAATGGGTGTTCAACAATGCTGGAAATGCCATGGGAACAATGTTGGTCCTGCACGCGTCGATCTCGGAGTATTTGATCTTCTTTGGCACTGCTATTGGCACCGAGGGCCATACTGGAACCCACTTTGCTGATGACTATTTCACCATCATGCATGGCCAGCAGACTGCTGCTCCTGCCAATGCTCGAGCAGCTGAGGTGTACTTGCCTGGAGACCAGCACCATCTTCCAGCTGGGTACAATAAGCAGTACTCCATGCCTGCTGATTCCTGGGCTTTGGAACTGGCTCAAGGCTGGATCCCTACCATGCTTCCATTTGGAATGCTCGAGTCCTTGACCAGTACTATGGATTTCTACTCATTGTTCAAGACTGTTCGACTGAGTGCTGTTCACATTACCAGTAATTTGTTGAAAGGAAAGTTGTAGACGCAGATCTGGAGAATCACTCAGGTGTACAGGTATATATAGAAATGTAGTTCTTTGGTGATGTATGTATTAGTTGAGTAGTTATGTAGATAAAAAGACCAAATACTTCTGTACTATATCATTCATTACACTATTTTCAAGCTCTCATATGCTGTATATATAGTCCCCCTTCCACAGATCCCACACTTCCCCCTGCCCCACCTTTGCATCGTCAACTTCTCCACAAACAGAGGACTGAAATTGTCGATATCGAACCAATCCATCGATTAAATCACTTGAATCAAGTAAACCTTGACATATTACACACACACTACCACCAATAGACCTCGACACATACTATCTATTGCGCCACAGCCCCCGTGTATTTTGTCCATGGAGATGCTAAAACTGTGGTCGTCCAACGATCCAGCAGGGTTACTCCGGCTAGCAAAAGATATCCAGGATCATGGGACTTGGAAGGCGTATCTGTCTCGAGAAGAGCATCGAGTGTTTGAGAATGCAGTCCTTAAAGGCGGAGACGTGTGGGCGCAGTTCATCTCGGGGCAGGCGCTCTGCCAGGTAGAAATGTCTGAGCGGGCATTGAGGAGCGCGAGCCATGCGACCAATGGGCTAAGAGTTGGAGAAAGCCCTGTTCCGCGAGCAGCGTCGAGCACACCGCAGCCTGGAGGGGCACTGGCTGTTAACGAGGTCAAAGCGGGCAACGGCATGATTGTGCGAACTTTGGATGCCTCGACTTTGGCGTTCCGTGTAAGATACATGCTTTACGACAAAGCAATTGGGGTTTTGTTCCCATCAAAGGATCCAGATGTGTCGCTGGACATAGCATCGAGTGTTTTTGACGCTCCCGAGTCGAGACTGGCGGTAGCGAGGCCGGCTGCCCGAAAGCTCGATGATGATTATGATCTTGATGAAGACGAAGACGACGAGGACGATGAAAAAGACGAAAGTAATGAACAGACCAATGATACAGAAATGACAGACCACAACAAAGAAAAGGCAGTGATCAAAGGTGGGTAAACTACTGGCAACAAACGAAAGTTGGTTGATCTAACAAGTGAGCATAAGTGAAGACGACGAGGACGACGATCCCAGAAAGAATAAGGAAGCTGCCAATAATTACAATAAACTATACCATCTGTTTGAGACAGACTGGGAAAATGCACTCAAGCAACGAAAACTCGAAGAGTCTGACCGCCAAGTTGACTCGGATATGCTCGATACTGGCAAAATGATTAGCACCGCAGCGTTTGGCGCTGCTAATCTAAGTTTAAAACATCTTTTGGCAACGATAGAAGCTAAGAGAGATGATCTGACGCTCACAGATTTCGAACTGCGCAATCTGATATCGGACGTTCGAAAGAATCGGTCAAAATGGGCTAGCGAAGATAAAATTGGCCAGGAAGAACTCTACGAAGCAGCAGAAAAGGTGGTGCTAGAGCTTCGTGGATATACAGAGCATTCCACAGCATTTTTAAACAAGGTGAATAAGAGAGACGCACCCAATTACTTCAATGTCATCAAGACCCCCATGGATCTCAACCTTGTCATGAAAAAACTGAAAACTTTCCAGTACAAGAGCAAAAAGGACTTTGTGGCCGATCTCATGTTAATATGGCGCAACTGTCTGACCTACAACACCGATCCAAAACATTTCCTCCGTGCACATGCCCTTGCCATGCAAAAGAAGACATTAAGTCTAATCCCCTTGATCCCGGACATCACGGTTCGAGATCGAGCAGATGTAGAGGCAGAAGAAGCAGCAGCCGCAGGAGCTGGCAACGAAAGCGATGAGGAACTGCAGTCTCGAACTTCTCGAAAGGGTGTAGGCGGGAAACATGGTGGCAAACATACATCCAAGGGCAGAAAGCGAAAATTGAACGAGGACGAACCGGAAGATGAAGTCAAGAAAGAGACTCAGACAGAGCTGAATCATATCGTTGGAGATGGCGTTGTCGCTAGCCCATTGCATAGGGTAGAGCAGGCCACTGGTACTCCTGCTTCCCAGAACACACCGCAGCCGGAAAGCAATTTAGAAGAAGAGTTGAACGAGCAGCAGCAGGCTAGTGACAACGAAGAAGATCTGGACGTGGAAGCTCAAACCTGGCAAGAGCTGTACACGAAGAGACGGTCGGTGTATTGTACAAAACGAGGAGATATGTTACGAGGGGATCATTTGCAGCCAAATGCTGCCGTATCGTTAAGACGTTCTCTTGCTATGGGGCGATTCCAAGACACCTTGGACCTTGCGTTCAAGCAGGGTGGAGATGATCACCGCCAGGAGCGGTTATTCCACCGTGGTCTTCTGGAATCTCTGGACAGCGAAAAGCAGCCATTTATTCTCGAATACGAAGTCATGTCCGGAGTGCCTGCTGTTCCGTGGGCCCTTACTGAAGAAGCAAATGAGGACCAAGATCTGGGAGCATACATGCTCCCCAAGGATCTCCCTGACTCCGATTTTATGCCTCGGGGGGGCCTGTCAGATAAAATGGCAGACAATCTCCGTGAAATTCAAAATATAAGAAAAATCTGTTCCAAAATCTCGTTGGTCCGGCAAATGCAACAGTCATCATATGTGCATGCCAACCAATTGGAGTCTTACAATCCAGTGGAAATGGATGAAACCGACCTGGATATTGAATCACGATTGCCCAACCGAGACCATTTCTACGGACCTACATCCTCGGCTGCTTTGAAACGAGCTGTGTCGAAGATTGCGATGCATGACGGATTTGAGGTGACCGAGCGGGGAGCTATTGAAGCACTGACGGAAATCGCTGGAGATTATTTGACCAAGTTAGGAAGGACCTTTGTCCAATTGCTCGAGCAGGCAAAAGTAAAAGGATCGGAATCTCACGAGAGTGTAATATTAGCGGCTCTGGAAGAAGAAGGAATAGAGGGTATTGGTGCTCTAGACAGTTATGTCAGGGACGATATTGAGCGACACGGTACAAAGCTTCAAGATTTGAGAAGAAAGCTCACGTCTTTCATGGGAGATTTACTGCGGCCCAGTATAAACGAGATAACAGATACCCAATTCCAGGATGATTCAGAAGCATTTCTTAATGGTGATTTCACTCAAGAGCTTGGCGAGGACTTTTTTGGATTTAAAGAACTGGGACTCGACAAGGAGCTCGGATTGCTCACATCGGCTGTGCCATTTCATTTACTACAGAACCGATTGTCAGCTGCCAATAATACCCAGGATGATATGCAAGTGGATCAGAACAAGTATTTGTCAGAGATCCCAGACTATCCACCCATGGACAGCCAGTTGGCGCATATCCAGATTGGACTTCTGAAACCATTTTTTATTGCCAAGTTGGAGTCTACCAATTCGGATGTTTTGCCTGAAGGGGAACTACTGCCACCAAAACAGAGGAATACTCGACCCAAGGTGCCTCCAACGGGCAAGATATCAGGACCGAAAAAGAAGCAGGTGTCCAAAGCATTTTTACTGAAAGAAGAGCCGAAAAAAGTGGACAATGAGGTAAACGGAGTTAAAAGTGATAACCTCGATCAATTTTTTAATGACGAGTCTATAGATTCTCTATTCTAGAGAGATGTCTAATAGTAGTACGAGTTATGGTATAAAGTTGAAAGAATCAATATTTTTATATAATTATGGATCCTTAATGCTAGGCAAGTTAAATAAGACAAATGTTAGACATGCGATCGATCTAGAGTGAGTCGTCGTGCAGATATTCAAGGACCTCTTCGTCGGATTTCAGTTCTAGTCGAAGCATCTCTTTTTCAAAGGAGATGAGTAGATGGGCGATCAGCTGGCCCGTAGGATCTACTAAAGATGTGATAGTGACAAATTCAGCATCCATGGGCACAACTTCTCCATTCACTTTGAACTCGCCTTTTTCCATTTCGTCGAGGATATCTTCTAGTAGAGCATTGAGGGCCATTCGAAGATCGCCGACTACATCTTTTGAAGGAGGGATATCCATTTGGATTTTCGAATCAAAGTAGGAGATTTTATAGCTGGGATGTGCTGGCTTTTTTTGTTCGCTAACGATTTGCTCATCTTCGGCCCCGGGAGGGTTTTCATTATTTGCGTCATCAGCTCGGTTTTGGTCTTCTTCTGCGTCACTGGTAATGTCAATTGATTCACTTGAGTCGCTTGATTCGCTTGAGTCGCTTGATTCGCTTGATTCGCTTGATTCGCTTGATTCGCTTGATTCGCTTGATTCGCTTGATTCGCTAGAATCAGGTTCAGACTCAAGCTCGTATTCAGGTTCAACGTCACGTTCAGTTTCAATTTTAATTCTTCCAATCTCTCCGCCAGGCAGCTCTAATCTTTGTTTCTCTTGATTTCGCATTTCCTCCAATTTGACGTCGTCCACAATCTTCCTGCACCCAATGGTTTGAGCGTTTGTTTCCTTTGGCGCTGCAAATGCCAGCTCGGTACACAACCTTGGGGTGTACACTGCAAGCTCATAGTGACAAGTCTTGATCTCCCTGACCCAAGCAATCTTATCCTCATTCACCCGAGCATTGCAGTGAAATTGTATATCAATTGTTCTATTCAGACCAGTCAAATCACAGACTGTGCCTCCCCCTAATCTCTGAGTGAAGTAATTTGATCCACCAGAGTTTTGAACTGAAATGTCAGTTCGCTCCTCAGGGGGCGCAGCAAACGTAGCAGCATCGTACCGGCCCAGTACAAAATATGGACCACCTTCGTCAGCTATTGGTGCCTGATCTGCCTGATAAGCGATAGGATGAAACTGGACCACCTGGTTGCCATGGCACAAGGCATAAACAAAGTAACCTTGTGGGTAGTAGATGCAGTCGGCAGACAATGGCTGTAAAAGTTCCAGAGCCTTTGTTTTAGCTTCTGTATTTACGTATTCATCCATTGTTTTCTCCTTTGATTTTGTCAAGGCATCAGCCCCGGGATCAGCTTGTTCGGCTGATATTATAGGCAGAGTACAAATGTAGTCTTCGCCGTTTAATATCATTCTTTGGATCTCAAACGGCGGGTCTTCAGAATCTGCTGATGCCTGTAGCAATTGCGCTTCGCCCGGTGTGATGTAGCCATCCAGAAACTTTCCATTCGACGCAGATGACGATGTTGCATCGGGTAAACTCAGGTGATACTGCGGTTTGGCATAGATATCCGAGTATGGGTTGAATTTAGCTGAGCATAACTGGGCGAGGATGATCGAGCATATTATCTGCAGTTTCATTGCATTAGTTAGAGATGAGACGTAAGCTATGTCCGTGTATACAATATTGCTACGTAACGTATCTATCTAGCTAACTTAATCCCACGTAACGATGTCAAATGGTTCCCCACGAAAACGGGCACACAGTTGAACGGCTAGAAACTGACATAATCATTCACGTAATGACGCATTACGTAACCGAGCCTTGAAATTGATAGACATGAAATTTATAAAATATCAATTTTTTGAGCGCTTGACTTATTCAACCAGTAAAATATGCTCAGAACAGCTGTTAGAAACAGTTTAACAAAAGCGAGCCGCGCTGAGATATTTGCTCGTCCAGTGAGCTCACTCAGTGCGACCAGTTCCACTGATTTACCAGCCGAGAGCCGGGCCGAGTCCCTGAGAATTTCCGATCCCAGTTCTCAGCGTGCAGTCCTAAATGGAGAATGGAAAGATGGACCTCCAAGCTTCCGCTCCAAACGAAGCAGATTGGCATATGACAGTCCTGCTGGATTGAAAGACGTGTTTCCTCATGCAATGCAGATAATTGAAAAGGAACGAGAAAGTCATTACGTCAAGGTTAAAGAACTTCAAAAAGAGAGAGAAGGAGAAACTGATCCTGAAAAACTGCAAAATCTGGACAGACTGCTTGAAAAACACCTTGTGCAGGCCGAAATCAGAAACCCGGAAGTACTATTTAATCACAGATTCAAGAAAACAGACTTGAACCTCCACATATATCGACATTTGGCTAACCGGGACTGGAAGAGCTATGAGATGCTGATTATGCTCCAGAGATTGGAGACACTGCATGTGATCCCAGATACCATGCCTACGATCAATCCCCGGGCTGCTGTGCGACTGCAGTTCCCTGGATATGTAAACACATGGACCGAGCCAGGAAAGGTTTTGCGAAATGCTGTATGTGCCAAGACACCGGTTTTGGAAATCCAAGAGTTTGAGCAGATCAAAGACGACAGTCTCTACACCGTACTTATTGTGGATCCTGATACTCCTGATATCGCTAATGATCGATACAAGACCACCTTGCACTGGGCAGTGAGCAATATCCCTCTGAGCAACACCAAGCATCGAGTTGATCTGGCGCAGTCCAATGAACTCGTGCCGTTTTTACCCCCGCACCCAGAGAAGAACGGACCTATTCATCGGTACTGTGTTTGGGCATACAGACAGGGTGATAGAATTGAACCAGAAGCTACAGACTTGAATCGAGATCGATTTGACATTCGACGGTTTGCTGAAAAATACGGCCTAGATGCTGTTGGCGCTCATGTCTGGCGATGTGGATACGATATGTCTACGGCTGAGGTGAGAGAGAAGTTTGGATTGGGAGAGGGCGTTGTATTTTACAAGGAGCGGTCGCGGGCTTAATGTAAGTGGAGAGATGTAGATAGCACGGAGACGATAGAAAGAGAGTGTCAGTTTGTCGATAGAAGAGAGTGTGGCAGTTTGTCTGTCGCTGTCTACAATGTAAATAGTGCATATACAAAAGATAATGTTCTACCGTCAGATCTATAGTTAAACACCCTCAGTAGCGACATGAGTGATAAACTTCTCCAAGTCAAAATTAGGATCGCTCACATCAGTAATAACAGCACTGGTAGTCTTGGGACCGTGCAGTTCAGCCCATTTCTGCTTGGCTTCGGCAATAAGTTTCTCCTTGGTTGCAAATGCTTTGGCCGTTTCATTGGCTCGTCGCTGACTGGCTAGACTTCGACTGTGCCAGAATCCATAAATAACACCACCTCCGAGAGCGGACCAACGAATGACCTGGTCAGAAAAAAGATATGTATACAATGAGCTACGGAATGTTGCAAAATAACTTACATTTACTGTTGTAGAGGCCATGGTAAAATAATTACAGGTTCTTTTGTGCAAAGATGTTAAAAGAATGGCTGTTTTCAGACTGGCATATTACATAAAATTTCACCGACTAATTTCCACAAATCAAAACGGGTAGCTGGCGATGTGGTAAGCGGTTAGTAAGCGGTATCAAAAAAGCGTGGAGAGCGGACGTTTGTCATATCTGAATCCATCGTTTCCAATTATTTCAATATCTGGACAGTCTTTCCCGTTTGTACATTTAAAATCACTCAATTCCACTGCTCGTCCCACCATGAAAAACATCATCTTTTTGCTGGCACTCCTTGGCTTAGTCCAAGGTCAACTCCAGGCCATAAGCCTCTACTACAAGCCGGTTGAATCAGGGGAAGCAGAGAAATTTGGCATAATTAAATACAATTCTCTAGATGCTTCAGCAGAGTTTGTTCAGGATCACGTAGTTGCATTCCAGGGCCTGGCTTCAATTGGTTTTGAGGACTCCGCAGGCAAAGTGCATTACTCCACTTTTGGCCAGCTGGACAGAACCAGACAGAAGAATTTCATTCTTCACGTTGTCGACGATCACGTTGCCAAAGTAGACTATAATCTTGGAGAAACGACGACTGGAGGAAATGGTCCCGATGTTGTTGTCATCGAGTCTGCACTGGTCAAGGGCCCGCAGCCTGCTGTCAAAGCACCCATAAAACTGGTAAACAACAAAGTTCCGGAGCCAGAAGTAGAGAAAAGCTTTTTACAAAAGTATTGGTTTTACATTGTTCCGATTGTCTTGATGCTGCTGGTGTCAAATAGTGCTGAGAATTAGGCGTGGGAGAAAATTGCTATGCCTGATAGACGGGCCCCATAATGTTTGGATGCCACATAACCAAAACGGACCACAACTAATATCTCTGATCTTTGCTTTCAAAATCTCTTTATTCAACGATTATCTATCATGAGAAAAGGATTATTCAAGCGAAAGACAAGTGACGCTGCCAAGAGACCTTGGGATCTGCCTTTGGACTCACCGGATCCCTTTGTGTCGTTTGAACAAAAAACTCAACCAACTATTCTTAAATCAGAAGTTAAAAAGGCAGATGTGAGCAAGACAGAAGCTGTCAGCAGCAATGCTCCGGGCAACAAAACTCCTGGCAGTAAAACTTCTTCTCCATCACCTCTCTTATCTAGAACATCAACGTTCCATACATCATCCGATCTCAAGTCTCCGCAGTCGTCCCCCATTTACTCTATTTCTCCTCCTTCCACTGTGTCTGCACCCTATTCAGTTAACAACATTCCGACCTCCAACTATCATGGTCTTGCAGTTACATTGCCGAGCCAGCCGAATCAGCCAGCCGTACCAATTCAACCCTTATTAAGCAACTGCCCATCTTGTGGTCACGACATTTCACAGTTGTTGAATTTTCCAAACTACCAGAACCACCTCGACCACCCAATCTACTCGAAATTCTCAAATCATTCCAATAGCCCGCCTGCTGACTTGACACAACAAATTATATCTCTCATCGCAAAACTCTTATCTCGCGACAACGACCCTGTCTACGTTCTTCTCCGCCTTATCAGCTGGGCAGCTTTTACATTTGTCTACCCCGTGGCAGGAATGCTTCTTCTTATTATTTTCGGAGGCTGTATGTCTAGGTCTCTTGCATCTTATTAATTTTTTTCGTTAGGTTCTCTGTACTCATGTTTTCTTTTCAATTAAATCGACTCAATTAATCACATTTCGTGTCTATTCTCTATCTCTACATACTCTTTACTCAATGCTACCAGAGTACTGTCTTCCCGGTCGGCTCAGAATATCTCTCGTGGTAAGATCAACAAACTCCCGTAGCTCGTTTCCAGAGCCACTCAGTTTAGCTGCCTCAATATTAAATAAAATGTTTTTGATTCCAATGCCCAGTACTGAACTATTGGTCTCACTTTGAATCTCCGCCAGAGCCCGCTGTCGCGACTGAGTATCCAAAAACCCAACTTCTTTAAACACATGATTCAAGTTGTCCAAAGACGAAATGGTCGGCACATGAATCTCTTTGTTGAAGCATTTAAGCAGATCCATCTGTTCCAGAGTACTACGCTGAGTAGTAGTCACAAACACAATCAGTTTTCGATCTTTGGGAGGTAATTTCCGCAAAAACACTTTCAAAGTCTGCAGAACAGTATTGGAGAACCGCGGTCCAATGTTTACCCAATCCATTATGTCTTCAATCTGATCAATCACCATAACATTGAGAGGGGACTTGTAACTGTCTTGAAACATTTGACTTAGATATTGGACTCGGTTGCTCTCATTCATACCAATCATAGCCTCAGGACTGAGAAGTCGAATAAAAGGGAACCCAGAAGCCAGGGCAATCGATGAAGCCAACGCAGTCTTACCAGATCCAGATGGACCATGGACCAAGACCGAAATCAACGGGAATTGGTCGCTCTCTTTTACCTGCTGGATCAACTTATTTCCCAGATCAAGGACCTGCTCAATATATGGAGAATACCGTATAATACCGCCTCGCACATTACCAGTCAGATCTTCCTCACTGACACCAAACGCTGGCTTGTTCTCAGTGAGTGCTTGCAAGAAATCATCTCTGCACACCATGACCTCTTTTTTACTGTCAAACATGATACCCATTTTGGGGTCGATCTTGACATTTCTATTCAAGGCAAAACTGGCGGCACTCTTGACTAGACCTTCAATTTCGGCACCAGAAAAGTTCTTGGTTTTGGATGCCAGTTCCTCAATCGAAACGTCGGCTGCAAGTTTCTTTTCCTGTTTCATCTTAGCAGTGTGGATCTTGAAGATTTGTCGTCGGCCCTTTTCATCAGGAAGGGAGATTTCCAAGTGCACTTCAAATCGACCAGGACGAAGCAAAGCAATATCAATTAGATCCTTTCGGTTGGTCATACCAATGACCAGAATATTGTTTAGCTGATCAACACCGTCCATCTTGGCCAGCAACTGATTAACAACGTTATCTCCCACTCCAGTTCCGTCGCTCCTGCTTCCTCGCTGCTTGAAGACCGCATCCAACTCGTCAAAAATGATAATATGCAGATTCGATTCCTCTCCTTTGGATTTGGCCTCTGCCTCTGCATCCTTGAATAAGTTACGAATATTTTCCTCACTTCCACCAACGTATTTATTCAACATTTCAGGACCATTAACAATTTTGGGTTCAACGGCATTGAGCATCTTACCTATCTGTCGAGCAATCAGTGTCTTACCAGTACCGGGAGGACCGTACAGCAGGAGACCCTTGACGTGATTGATTCCAAGTTTCTCAACATCTCTTGCCGGATAGATACGACTGGCAAACGCTCGTCGGAAAATGGTGTTGAACTCTTCATCCAGGCCACCAATGCCCATGTCCTCGAACTTGAAGTTTGGAGCGAGAATAGCATTAGTTCGGGGCTTATTGGGATCAGCCCTCAGTTTGAGTTTACTGGCATTGGGCTTGGAGAAGTTGATCACAGTCTGTGGCAGCAAAATTCCTCGGGCATCCCTTTGTGTAAATGTTTTAGAATCCTCTCCTCTTGCTCCCAAGTCGACTACACTAGTGGATATCACCTTGGCCCTCAGATTTATTCGATTCAATTCAATGACAAACACTTGTCCGGGAGTGAAAACCTGGTTCTCAAATAACTGCAGAGTTCGATTTGCCAACTGATCCTGTTCATAAGGACGGTCATGTTCCTCGACCTTTCTTCGGAAATCAATCTCAACATCGATTGATCCCAGGTATACTTGCCCGTGGCCGGTGCTGAAAATGTCAAAGGGGCCAACCGTGACCTCGTCAAGCAGTGACACATTGTTACATTCTCGTTGCTCGGCACCCAATCCTATGTATCCTTGTTCAAAGTCTCGCGCAACTCGACAAGTAAAGACATATCGGTTGTTCACAATGACGGTCTGTCCATTCTCGAAAGTTCCCGGAGGAACAGCAACAACGTTGGCAATAGCAAACGTTTCGTCTTTCAACTTGGCAACTTTCATCACAATGGGCTGTGGAGCACCTCGACCTGACCCGGGCCGTTGATTCTGATATTGAGGCGGAGGGGGTCCTCCTCCTGGTGGTGCTTGGTACGGATTTTGGTTTGATCTTCCGCCAAAGAGTCCAAATGATTTTTTTTCCATTGTTATTATAGATTTAACAGGTTAAAAAGTGGATGTCCAGGCAAATTAAATATAATTACAGGTTTGACATGCAACGTGGAACCTGGAGTTTAGGCTGAAAGGGGTGGAGATGAGCCTCGATGTGCAAGATGGCAAAAAAAAGGAAGGTCGTACCCGGGATCGAACTGGGGTCGCCAGAATCAAAATCTGGAGTGATCACCACTACACTATACAACCAATTTGTTGTCTGCAATATGTCCTGAATTGTGTTGGAGTCCGGAAATATTGACATTTCAAGAAATTTTTTTTCTGAATGATAGAGGAGAGTTTCTGGAGATAAAGTAGTATAAAATAGTCATAGAGTTCTGGATAAGCTGGGCTCGTATGATTTTACCGTTATTGTATGCATGAAAGAGTCATAAATGGTGGTATCGAGTTTAGACTGATTTTCACGGTTTTCCAGAGTTTCTGTTACTGAAAAGCGCCCAGTGATACAGAAACTCACAATTACATGCAATTGTACTACATATAATACAAAAACCAACATAAATTGAAATTTTTTTCGCTAGTTCTCGCAAGTTGAAACAACCACTTTTGTGTTTCATGCATGCGGTGAGGCGCATAGGCGATCATTTTGATGCCAATTTCACAATTCTGCACGTGCAAGCATTCCCTAAAACTCCATATACAGACTCTATCCAATGAAAGATGCCTATGCTGTTCTCGGTCTTGATATAGCAAGAACCGACATTAGTGCAACCGACATTAAAAGTGCTTACAAACAGGCTCTACTGGATAACCATCCTGACAAATGGCATCAAAAGGGTCCTGGTAACGGATTCACAGTGCAACAGATCCAAGAGGCGTTTTTGATACTGTCCGATCCGGAAAAGAGACGCGAACATGACAAGAGCATAGAGACTGTATTGGTTCAGACTGGCGAAGTCGTAGACCTTGAAGATCTGGAAGAGCACGTAGACGAGAGCACGGGCCATCTGTATTGGACACGGCCCTGTCGATGCGGAGCAGAGCATGGATACAAGTTATCTGAACAAGACCTCATAGACAATGGAATCTCTGAAGAGATTGCTGTTCAGTGTTTGGGCTGTAGTATTTGGATTAAAGTCCTTTATTCGGTAGAATGAAATGTGACATGATAAATACTAAAGACGACTAATGCTGGCTAATACTATGCTTGGCCGATACTATGCTGGCTGATACTATGCGGGTCTCACTGCTCCACAACTAATGTCTCGCTCTTGCTACTAGCCGACTCCTTTCCCTCTTCTCTTTTCTTTTCGGCCTTGAGAAGTGCAGACAGTGCCCTGCTCATCGCATTCAGATCAGACAGTAAAGATACATGTCCTTTCTGGGTGAGGATCTTCTCCTGAATCTCAAACCCTTTGGCTTCGGGCATCAGCGACTTGTAATATACGACGCCGTCACCCGGGCCGAATGAGAGATCATTGAAATTGCCTGTCTTGATCTCCTCTGGTCCGCTAACCTTGGCTGAATGCAGAGTAGGGACCGAATATCCACAGATTACCACCATTGGAGGGTATCTGTCTTTTAATTCTTCTTTGAATTCAAGTTCTTGGTGGAATTTCTTAGCTCGTTTCAGAGTTCGATCGAGATAGTCTATCGCGACATCGACTGGAAGCTCTTCTCGAAGCTGGCCACTGAAACTACCCCACTTGGGCAGTTTAATATCAGACGTGGATTCCAAAGGCCCATTTTGCAGTGCACGAATTTCAGGACTTTTAGAGACGCAGGGAGATAGGTTGTATTCTACCCAGGTTTTGGCATCATAGAAATCCATGTCATATCTCTTTGAAGGATCATTGCGATCAATAAAACAGCGCCCATCAAGGGGAAGAAAGACGAAGCTGCTACGCATCAAAAAGTTGATTTTGGCGGTGAGAACTCGCGTACTCAGTAGAACAGAGTCGCCGTGACGTAGTGGCCCCAAGATGTTGGGACACTTTGAAGGAGTGCCTGCATATACGATGCCTCTGAAAAGTTCAGGGTCCTTTTGCATGGTGTGATGCGCAATTAGACCCCCCATTGAATGGGCGATAATAATCGCACCCTTTTTGCCACGCTTGTCACGATTACAAGGCAGGTTCTTCAAGAATTGATGTAGCTTTTCACTGTTGATGTCGCACGATAGTCTCCAATCATAACCAAACTCATGAACTCGACACCCGCTAGCTTTCAACCGACTAATCAAACGTTTTGAAATATCAACGGGACCAATGTTTGAAAGTAAGCCTGAAGGAAGGATTTTCTCTTCTGCCAGGTATTCATCGTCGTCACTGGGCCCGACGGTTAGGTCGATTTTCCGGATATTCAGACCCACTTTGATCGGGATCCATAGTCGCCGTCCTGTGCGTGCATCCCGTAATACGCTTCCTCTGTAACCACCTAGAATAACCACGTCCCCAGTAATCTCCGGGAATGCATCTTTTCTGTCCTTGGTTAAGGGATTGATGTTATCAACAATGCTGAGATTATCGGTTAATGTGTCTATAATTGCTCGTAGTCGGGAATTGTCCTGACTGTGGATGTTTTCATATAATTGTCGTTCTTCATTGGTGCTGATCTGCTCAAGTCGGAGGTCTGGATGTTCTTTGTCTTCGACTATATTGGGCTTGGAGAATGTGTATCTCCTGGTGTCGAACAGTCTACGCAGTCCTGGGGTTTCCATACTAGCTAGAGGGTTGCTGAAAGGTAGCGAGAAGCCGAAAACCTTGTTGCTGTCTTTGGTACTCCTCCTGGCACCTTGCTGTTCGTCGTCGATTCCAGGTGCTAATGATTCCCCTCCGATAATAGAAACTGCGTCGTCCAGTCCCAGGTGTCGGTTGCTACCGTTAGTGGGGCTACTAGTCAATGGGACTGGTTCGAGTTGGTTGAGCCCGTCTTCGTTGGAGGACGAGGATGCAGATGCGGTGGGAGTAACTGATTTGGACGACCCCACAAGAGACGATTCTCTCGATGGCGACTGGTTGGAGTCGGAATCTCTGTCCTCATCCTCCTTTTCGCTGGGATCCAGGATCTCAAAGTCGCCGTCTTCAGACAAACTCATTGCGACTGTTTTGTGTGTGGCTGTCGCAGTTTCGTCCGAATGGATCGCTTTTCTTTCATCGATCTGAGGAATTTCCCTGACTTCCTTTGAGTCGTCGTCCGGGACATTAGTACGATGCGGGCTCGGAGAGAAGGACCGTAGAAAGCTGGAAGAGATCTTTTTCAGCTGTTCTGTTCCCCTGTGACGGTGGGACGAAGATTCTTTGTCAGAAGAATCACGGCTGGGGCTCCGAGACCTTTCTCCATTGCCCTCGATGGTGGGCAAGATTGAGTGCAGAGATTTGAATTTGGGCTTCATTATAGTTTTGTTTTATGAACTTAAAACTCAACTGAAATAATGAAATTGTGCTTTGAATATGCGTAAACAGCAGAGTTATATGTATGTATCGGGAACGAAATCTGGCAAATGTTCCGTGTCGGTACGGTCGGCCGCTTTTAAAGCCGTGTGCCAATGCAAGGTATTATGCACAGAAGAAGAGAAGAAAGATATCTCCGGTTGGTTCGGTAAATTGTGGTTGGTGAGTAGATAGCGGTAAAAGTAGTATCAAATCTTTTTGAGCTTGAAAATAAACAGATGTTGAGTTCTTGCTACTGAAGATAACAATGCGTTAGTAGAGAATCTTGATCTAGGTCTGAGACAAAGATTGATAGGCGAAGAACCCGAGATCAGCACGCCTAATGCGAGGTTAGTGCATTAGTGAAAATCAAGGGTGATCACACGAGTGCTTTATTATTATGTGTGGAGCGTGGGACTCAGGGGCGGGTTTGGACGGAAAGGCAGTGCTGTTGAATTGAGGACTATTGAAAAAATGATGTTATAGAGTAGATGATGTAGGATTCAATTGAGTTATAGAGTGTAAAGGGGTATAGCTGGACAAACGCCTTTATCATATTTTCTTAATGGACATTGCTGGCCAGAGATAGACAGTTGCTTGCTTAACTGTACTTTTTTTGGCTCAATTCGAACTCTAGCTATACACTTCGAATTCCTGTAACCACAACAGCCTGAAACAAAACTGTCATCCGCTTGACTCATCTGCATTGGCGGCTCCCTGTCAGTTTAGATGTACGCTTACATGTCAGCTCGATGTACGCTTACATGTCAGCTCGATGTACGCTTACCTGTACAAGAATACCCTAACCGCAACATTAATTTTTTGGTGACGATCTCACACAGCGATATGAAAAAAAATTATATCATCAATTCACAACTCAACTTTTACAGACACATTAATCCACAACAACATGGATAATAGAAAACGGAAATTGGAAGACGACAATGTTGAAATCAAAGTGCATAAAATAGGCGACAAAAATTCACTCCTGGTGGGCTCGTTCGCTGGCGTAGAAGCTCCCGAATCCGTGGACTTTGAAGTCTACAAGTCCAAAGCCGCTGGCAGTCAACTGCTGGTGCATGGAGAAACTGAGAAAATCGAGTACGAAGGACGGTTAAATGCCGAAGAAGAAAGTAATTACTACGTGGCGGTGTACGACAAGTCCACCAACTCGATAGACTTGTACCCGTCTGCGCTGGTGCCCATCAGCAATGTGGTGAAATCCAAAAAGAACACTCAAGGACCGGCCATCAAACAGCAAAATGTTAGAAACGTCGTGCAGAGAACGACTCTCGGTGAAGCGTTTGGTACCAAGAAAGCCAAGAAAGCTCTGCAGAGTTTGGAGAAGAACCGAATCGATGCAGACAAGCTCGTCAGTATGGAGACGTCTATTATTGACAGTGTCAAGACCACAACCGAGAATCTGCCGTCGCTAGAAAACATGAAAGACCAACAGGCGACTGAACGACCTATTCCTCCGTATAATCTGGAGGCGACAAATGTCATCGATGTATATCCTCTGGAAGCAGTTATTCCCAAGAGAGAGTACGATTCGTTACGACTGGGACCTATTGTTAGCGAGAAAGATCCAAAGAAAAGATTGGAAATGTTCCCATACAAGAACTCGTTTTTCGTGTCTACTCGGTTGGATCAGCTGAGTGAACGAAACGGCGACCACACACAAAAAATTCATTTATTATACTACATGTCTATACTGCTAGGCCTGTTTGAGAACCGACGAGTATCCAGCAAAATGGATCTGGCTAAAAAAATGGGGAACCTGCCGGAAGTTATAGTGTCTGGGTTACTCGACCGATTCACAGTCTCAAAAGCCGGAGCAATGGGCAAGACCAAAGAACGAAATTTCACAATCGATCCTCTGAGTGAAACTCGGCTCTTGTCATACATCTTAGTGTTGGCTCTACGAATTGACAATTATATTACTGAAATCCCGCCTTTGGCTCGAGAACTTTCGATAAAGCCAGCAAAACTAGTCGAACTGTTCCGATCTATTGGATGCAGCATCAAGCCTCCTACTCAAGTCCAAGCAGAGGCTCTTGGGTTGTCAAAGTATCTGCTCAGTACATACAAACTGGCAATTCTGTCTGCTCCTCTGAAGCTGCCTGAAGTTGCCAAGAGACGGCGTCAAGGAGGAGGTCGAAATCATTAACCAAATTATAATGCATTGTATATAAATTATGAGTCTAATATAGAGTGGATATCACGTTACTATTGTACGACCATTGTTCTTGTCCAATTGTTCATTTGTGGCCCATGCTGCAGCCTCGCAACGGCGATCTACAGTTCCCATAACCTAAATGGATTTAAGCTACTTGCAACCTTTGAAATTTCCTCGATATATTTTTTCTCCTCCACAATTGTACCAAGATGAGTGACGAAAAAACTGTTCAAGGTGGTAGGTTGTTTTGATCTCACTGTCATTGACGTTTAAAACTAACAAGACGATGCGTATGTTTGCAATTGCAGTTTCACTCCATAAAATGCCCGCGTATTCTTCTAACAAGCCAACTTGAGGTGTTCAAGACGCTTGCTGAGATTTCTGAGGAGCAAGAAAAGGCCGAATTTGAGCTTTGTAAGTGGTTCAATTGAAAGTGCGGTGTCTGTTGTTACTAACCAGACAAATACTCGCACCAATTGCTCCAGCCTGTGTTTGAAAAACGACGAGATGTCACCAAAACCATCCCTCGGTTCTGGTACACGGTCTTTGTGGTCAGCGAGATGATGGCTGACTTTATCAATTTCGAGGATCAGGAGCTCCTGGAACACCTGACCGATCTGTACGTCGAGTGGGACAAAACCAATGGAAAAGACTTCACCATCAGCTTTGAGTTTGAGGAGAACGAGTTCATTGAGTCGTTGAAGCTCGAGAAGAAGTTCACTTATAAAGAGGAAAAAGTGAAAGACGAGGACGGCGATGAGGTCACTGAGAAAAAATATACCTCTGAGCCTGTCCCGATCAAGTGGAAAAAGGGAAAGAATCTGATCCTGGCTGCCAAGGAAGAAGCTAGTTTCTTTAGCTGGTTCGACTTTGTGGGAGAGGGCCACGGAGACTTTGCTAATGGAGAGGTAGCAGCCCTCACGCTGGTCGATGAGATATATCCCAATGCTCTGAAATTCTACGTCGAAGCCTTCGACGATGATGTGGAACAAGAGTTTGATATCTCCGGGGACGACGACCTCTCAGAGTCTGAGAACGAAGACGACCAGGAAGGTGGAGAAGACGAGGACACTCCTAAATCCAAGAAGCAAAAAACAAACTAACAGCTAAGGGAGCTCTGATAATCTTTTTAAATAGCAAAATACATGTTAATTTCTCTACATCTGTCTCGCTTATATAACATTATCTATATCATCGGCGTCAGAGTCGACGTCCGAATCTTCCCGCAAAAGCTCCCCCTCGTCGAGCGCATCAACCGCCGTATACCTTCTTTGGAATTGCGTTCGACTGGTATACCGGGTGGACCGGATACGATTCAAGACATGGATGTAGACAGTCTTGAAGAAGCCTGGGACAACGGCCAGGAAAGCAACGACTCCAGCAACCCCAATGACAGCATATCGCAATACAGCAGGCTGGTCCTCGTGGTCCTCGCCAAGTCGGATCTGACCATATCTCTTGGAGTAATGGTCCCATACAATGAATCCAACCATCAGGGCCATTCCAATAGGCAGCATAATCACAACAAACAAGGCAAACCCGTGCAGTCCCCGATGCTTGTCTTCATACTCGGCTTCTTTTCCTGGACATGGATGCGACTCCACCTTGTCGAGTTCCTGACCACCTTCACATGTACTAAGCGGGACCCTTCTGTATCCAGTGGGTTCCCAATATTCGACCTGCCCTGGCAACTCTTGACAGCTCAAACTGTGATCTGGAGGGGTGTAACCGGAGACGAGCTGACAGCTGCCGTCGTTCACTCGCTGGTAATTGAAATCGCACTCAAAATCTTGTCGAGCGCAACTGCAGTTCCTCACAACCATGTGCGGTTGCCCAATGTTTCTACCAATATAACAATCTCGGCCAGGGATTTTTCTGTGATAGCTTGCCTCGTGTCCAAATAAGCAATTGTTGTCCAAAGCAGGGTGAGAAGGAGTCCACAGTTCAAAGTCATCCTCGTTGCCATTTTCTTCGTCAAGATTACATTTTCGGCTAAGGAGATCACTGAAGTCAACCTGTATAGCACAACTCTTTGCACCTTGACTGGCAGGCAGTTTACCAAACAGAACAAACTTTCGACTCGTGTCAGAGGGGATTGTAGCAATATCATCCACTTGGATCATGTCCTCGCTGAAAGTGAATTCTTGCCAACTACTACCTTCATCCAGAGAATAATACAAGGTATTGGTAGAATCATGGCCATTGACAAGAGCAATAATCGATCCACTGTCTCCATATTCCCACATGTATGCCCCTTTTTTAATTTCTTTCCAGCTTATTCCCCCATCTCGGGTGAGATAGGTATTTCCATCCTTTTTTTCAGAAAGATATTCTCCAACATTACCCACTCCTATCATCAATCCGACAGCTGAGCCAGAGGAATACGTATCTCTGTAATCTCGTCTTTCGGTGTAACCGTGCAAGTTCAATGAACACTTGTCCGAGCCTCCACTGCAGCCAATTCCGTTACCTTCCGAATCCTTCTCGGGAGGTGTGAGGTACATCCACTCAGCTCCGTCATTGTGCGTAATCATGGATTTCAACTTCTTTCTCGCTCCACCCCTGGCATCCTTAGCATTAGACACAACATTCACCAAAGCGACTCCTTCGAGTCCCTGCATTTTCTCAAAATCAACATATCCTTCAGTATTCCTGTTGACTTCCTCCAAAGAAAGAACGTAATCCGTACCGTTAGAATTCGATTTCAGAATTGAGCCAAACTCACCGCCTTGACGGGTAGAAACGGTGACGTGAAGGAAAATAGCATTGGTAACAGATTCCAGAATAGTGTAAGCTTGTTGATGGTCGACTTTGAAATTATAAGGGAATTTGGCTTCAGCATAATTATCACCATCGACGGACACAAAAGCTTCCAGTTCGGTCCCATCCGCTGCAATCTTGTTAGTATATTGAAAGGCATAGCAGTCGGTTTAACACTCACCTTTGCTACTACAATAAATTCTTGTTCAACTGCGAATCCTACAATATTTTCAAACTTTGTAACGGAATGGTCGAAAAAATCAGTGCTCGATATGAGGTTGAGCTTTGAACCGTCTTCCGAGATTTTATCACACAAAATCAAATTAGGATCAGTTTTCTGACTCAATTTCGAAACCCAAGTACATCGCTTAACTCCACTCTCAAGAGAATCCCAGTTTTTGCCATGATCGGTACTATAATAAGCACTCAAAGTGCAACGAGACGAAAATGGATTATCGCAACCGTCTTCTCCAATGAAAATAACCTTTCCAGAGTCCTCTTTGCTGAAAGATAAGGGAGCAACACTAAACTCTGGAATTGAGATGGGAGTATCGAAATGGTGAAAGTTCTTGCCTCGGTCGGTCGTATAATAGATTCGATCAAATGCGGTGAGGAAATAGATCACATCGGGGAAGTAAGGATTCGGATAGATACTTATAACATCGACGTCCTCCAGAACCTTTTCCCACTTTCCCCCTTGATCGTGAGTAAGATAAATCTCCTCGTACTTGGTGCGAACGAGAATAGTTTCATCTTCAGGGTGGTCGTCGTTCGTCTTGAGATAATAATAATCAGCGATATCACCGTCAAACTTTGTTAGCTTAGCTTTGACTTTTGAGTCTTCTTGAATTGTGAACGGAGTGTCGCAGCTACTAGGGGCTGCCAAATCTACACCCCTTTCAGCAGAGCATTTGTTGCCGGGGATCAAGCTGTAGATACTGGGATACACAAAGGACGAGTTGCGAACGCATTCTTCTGTGAGTTCGGTCAAGGACATCAATGGAACGCATTCACCTGAGTTAAAGTCATATTCCGAGTTCGCGGAGCACTCGTAATCTCGCGACTCACAGCCACATGGCTCCTCTTTGACGGTGTGGTAGTCATCTGGTCGAGAAACCACACATGCAGAATTATCCAAGAGTCTCAAAAACTGGCCCTTTGATCCCATTACACAATCTGGTTCTCCCTGTAAGTTGTATTTGGTATACCAGGACTGAAAGTCGTCATGGGTGCATGTGCGATCGAATTGGCCACTGAGATCCACGTTGATGATTTGAGAACCTGACTCAATCAAAATCTCGGTGTTACCCACATTTTTCATTACAAAATGTTCAATAGGTTCTTCCAAGGGAATAGTTTCCCAACTCGAACCAAAATCAAGAGAATAATGAATTTCGTCAACAGCTTTGTCGGGTGGCGCACTAATCAACGCATAACCACTGTTGGTGAAGGCAAATGATTGTAGCTTACTTCTAATCATGTTCCAAGTCATACCCGAATCCAGAGAAATGAAAAGGTGACTCTCCTCTTTAGCGCCAACTTCCATTTTTCCCAATGCCGCAATAACACCGGGGGCAGGGAATTGCAACGTAAGCGTGTTGAGAAAGAGACTTTTACATTCGCCGTCTACGCAATCTGCTAAAAGAGGGGACCAGGTTCTCCCCTCATCAAATGACACTTTTGAGGGTTCCTCAAGAAATGACGCAAGCAAGACATTGTCGAAATACTCGTTATCAGCTTTCATTATATATGAGAAACCTTCTAATCGTTTAGAGAAATACTGGCCACTTTCGTCGCTTGTTAAAAATATTGAGTCTGGGGATCCAGCTGGGGATCCAACAGGGACAAAACCTATGTGGAGCGAGTCGTCGGTAGAAGTTTCAACGAAGGGCTGTCCACGCATATCAGCGGGGACCGGTAGCGCCACTTTGGACCACGTTAGCCAGTTGGATGTTATGGCCACCGTTGAGACTGGTTCTTCAAGAGCTGCAACTATAAATCCAGAGCGTTGCATCAGATTCGTGACATGTTTCAGATCTTCGCCATCAATCTGGATATGCTGTACTGTATTTCCAAGGTCACTAGTGACCAAGAGATCACCACCACTGTTGACACAGAGGATCGTTTGGAAGTCGACTTCGCCGCTAGAAAGATCCTGTACCCATTCGCAATTGGCGGCGTCAGTCATAACCAGTTTAGGGTCAGATTTGAAATTATCGGTGGTAACGTAAAATTCAGTAGACTCGGAGCCAACCTTTCTCATTAGCACATAATCAGGATTGTTTAAATTAAAGTCCGGACTGGAAAAAAGCAACTCCGGCGCTTTGATCTTTTCAAAGTGTTTCCCCTGATCAACAGTAACGTACAGGGCCGAGTCGCGTAAGCTAGAGATATAGGCTCTGTCGGCATCGGTTGGATGAACGACGACTGAATAGGGTGTTTTGATGTTGTCAATGGCGGTATGCCATTGTTTGCCCCCGTCGTGAGAGAATTCGACGGAGCCATCGTTCTGAGGGGTCAAGAGTAACTTTCCGGGTGCATTGGCAAACTGAACCACAAAGGGTGCTCCGGGCCCAGTATGAGTTTTGGCTGTCTGAACGATAGCAGCGTCTGCCCAGTTCACGCCGAGAGCGGCTAATGACAGCAGAGCTCCAGCCCAGGATTTCATTTTATTATAAAAAACACAAGATTTATCTAGATAGCAGTTTAACACGTATATAAATGATGGCGTTCGCTCAATCTATCGATATATAGCGGGGGAAACAATTCCCACGGGACACAATTTGTGTGAATTGGTCAATTGATTTTACAATACAAACGGAGTTACACGTAAAACAATGGAAGTACAAAGAGGCGGTGAAGCTGCGAATGTGTGATGATTGTGAAGTTGCAACTTCACCCCACGACAATGGTAAAGCAGCCCAAGCAGACAGAGGCGCAAGTGTAATAATAGGTGATGTGCAACCAGGTGGGTGGCAGCAGGAAAACAAAAAATATATTGTTGGTGTGGAATGCGACAGAGAAGAGCGACAGACAAGAGCTAGAACGTAAGGTAACACACAACAACATTGACGTTTTAAAGTGTATAGTGTAAATTTATTCATTTAGCTTATTGTATAATTTTATTTTTTATCTTCTCATATTTTTTTAAATCATGCCCGGAGATCTGAATCTTAAAAAATCATGGCATCCCGGACTGATAAAGAACCAGGCACAGGTCTGGAAACGGGAACAAGAAGCGCTGGAGGAGCGGAAAAGGATAGCTGAGCGGCAAAAGGAGATTGAGCGTGAACGGGAACGAGATGAGCTGCTGGCTATGCAAAGTAAAGCGGCGGGTAAGGCAGGAGTTGTAAAGCGATTAGAGTGGATGTACTCTGACGCAGCTCATGGTGGTATAAACCCGACGAACGAGGCCGAAGAGTATCTGCTAGGAAAGAGGCGAGTTGATTTCAGAGGAGCATCTTTGGCAGAGGTCTCGTCCGAAGCTGATAAAGTGGCCAAAGAAGTGGATAGCAGTGAGCTTCCGATGTCCAAGAGTGATCTGGATGCCAAGCTTCGTAATGATCCGCTGTTGGCTGTTCGGAGGCGAGAGTTGGAAGAGTTGAGAAAGGCAGGATCTGGAAGATCTGGTTCTGGACGGGGCTCTTACAAGTCGTCTAGAGATGATTCCAGAGAGAGTTCCAGAAGGCATAGAGATCATGAAACTTCTAGTCGGCGGAGGGACAGAGATGGAGAGTCGTCCAGTCGGAGGCGAGATAGAGAGAGGGATACTCGTGAGCAGGACAGAGAGTCGAGACACTGGAGGGATGGGGACAAGTACAGAGATGACAGGAGGAGTGGTTCTACAGAAAGATATAGAGACTATTCGCCTGAAAGATCGAAGAGGTCACGAGATTATTCAGAACGATCCAGGGAGTACTCACCAAAGAGGTCGAGAGATTATTCTCCAGAGGGGCCGAGAGACTACCCATCAAAGCGGTCAAGAGACTATTCATCAAATAGGTCGAGAGACTATTCTCCAAGACGGTCCAGAGACTATTCCCCAGAAGGACCATCAAAACAGTCGTCAAGACACTCAAAAGACTACTCGCCAGATAGATCCAGCCACAGGAGAGCTAGAGATTACTCGCCCAAGTGGCCCAGAGATAAAAGTCCAAAACTCTCAAGAGACCGCTCCTCGACAAATACTGGTTCTCAGTCATCATCCGACCTCGACCGCGAACAAAAACTTAAGGAAATGATGGAGGCCGCCAAAACAGTTCAAGAATCTCGAGAAACCCGACTGAAAGAATCCCAACTCCGAGAAGAACAGCTAAAACTGGAAGAAGAAAAGATCAAGTCCAAAGGTCTTGGTCAAGGACAGTTTATCCGAAAGGCTACCCAAGATCTAGTAGAAGGGTCAGTTGACAATCTACGAAGGGGTAGGTCTTAGTCTTCACGTCAAAATATTTATTTTTGCATAGCAGTCATTACATCATGACCCACACTTTATTAACATATCGTAACTCATAAATAAACACTATTGTAAACACCACAAATCTCTCACCACCCTCGACCCTCCAAACCTTGTAAATACCTCGATGCTCGTACTACTCGAATGCTAATGTCTGTATCCTCCACCAGGCTACGAGCTCCACTCAGCCCACTCCAAACCGTCGAAAGCTCTGTCTCAGGTACTCTGATCCAGGCTCCCGGTCCATTGTTCCCTATACTATCTACATACAGTATATCTACAGGTATACTTTGGCCACTTATTCCTAAAAATTGGGCCATTGCTTGGCTTATGACCAGTTTCCAGCTGATCATATCCATGGTGACCGGTAGCTCCGACATTCTTGTTAGCGACTCGGTGCACGCAAAGACTATATAGTGAAAGAATTATGGAACGTACACAGTCAACTGCAAATATGCCCAATCCGGATTGTTTATAGTTAACGACATGAAAATATGGTTTGAGAATGTGTGCTTTGGGGTCGTGTCATTACAATCCATGTCCCCGCACCACGCTAGTATAAATAGGCCAGGATTAATATATTGTTATGGATCTCTGTTAATTTCGTCCATTTTAAGTAAAAGCCTGCATGTACTAATCGATGGGGCTTGTACGGCTGTAAACGATGTGTGTCGATCATCTTGCTCGCGATAAACCAAGCTACATGATCATTAACTATACTTTTATACCTTTGAAATGTACGTTACTAGTGACTACGGACCTTATTAATTAGCTATAGGATGAAATATCAGGATAAATAATTTCTTTATTCTTGAAAGTTCATCAAACAAAGGATAACTCAAACTAGAGTCAAGTATACCATCCAGACGAATATGTCTACAGTATAATTAGTAGTTTTGACATTATTGTAGCTCTTATTTCTCTAGAAGATGTGTTTTATAACGTGAACATGGCGGCTGAAACTGTTAAGAATCTTCTCATTTCAATTAAGATAAGAGAAACATCAACAACTGACTACAGTTCACATAGTTACCTGTCTGTACCTAATGTCTTGCACACCTGAGAACTACGACAAGAAATATAAAGCTCTTTGGGCTATCACTAAAGCAATCTCCTGTTACAGCAGTTTGCAAAATTATTGTGGCTAGTAAAATGACTAGCGAAACACTATACCCAACATATACCTTACGGATATTTCTCACTTTAGCAAAACGAAATCAGGCATTAAATAAACAGCATTTACATCAAAATTCTCATCTAAAATACAATATACGTTGGTGGCTCAACGGACCCTCGGCAGTACTCTGCGGTACAACTTTGTGTGTTCCAGCCTTGTGTTACCACCCGTGTGGACATTACACACTGCACTCATCGCTCCTTCAGCAACTTGTTTCTCTTTTCTCTCTTTCTCATCCTGGCAATCTTCTTGGCATGCATTTTCTCGGCCAACTTCTCGTATCTTTCCTTTTCTTCTTTGGCTTCCTTTTTGGCTTTTATGGCAGCAATCCTTTCTTGCTGAGCTCGTTTCTTGTCATCCTTCAGTTCATTCTCCTTGGCCTTGGTGAGCTTTTGTTCCAAATCTCTTGCCCGTTTCTTCTCCCAGTCCTTTTTCTGCACTCCGAGAGCCCTTATTCGCATAGGTTTCTTTTGTACTTTCCATTCTTTTCCTGACACTCGTTTGCCGATGTGCGAGTTTTCTGTCTGAGTGCCGGTTTCGACAGTGGAGGCGGGAGACATGGCAGTTGGCTCGCCATCTACGTTGTCGTTATGCTCCTCATGTCCTTCAGCCGTAGCACTTTTCCTTAGGCCAGCTTTTTGTAGTATATAATCCAGCATGATTTCAGATCTCGACTATGTTTGAACTGAAAAATATATTTTCATGCCATTAAATTAGTAATCGTCACTATAGACGATTATGTAAAAATAATGTGGATTAGCGGGTCTGTGCAGCTAGACTGCATCAATTGTTTTGTACTCAACTAATCTGACATACATCAATAATAAATAACATTAAACCATAAATACACCAAAAATAACCATCATACTGCTAGCCCCATAAATCACAGCCTAATAAGCGGCAATGCTAGGATATAAACTTGTCTTTTCCTTCTGTCCGTCTTCCCTCTGTTCGTCTTCCTTGATCATGTCAGCAATCATGCGCCTCAGCACTTGAATGAGCTTAGCATGTCGTTCCCGATCGGATTCGGAGATATTCAGGGTCTGCAGTCCTGTGGCCAACTTCTCAGCCTCGTCCTCTTCAATGTTCTCGTCCTTCTCATCATCCTTGTTCTCATTGGCACTCTGCTGTACTCCTACTGACACGCGTCGACTGTTGTCATAATCATGCCTGCTGGCTAGCTGGGGATAGGACTGTAGTGGAGGATTGACCATGTCAGAATGTGAATAACTGGGAAGGACAGGATACATATTGCTGTTGTTTGTGGTGGTAGGAGCTGCGGCATATGAATTGTTGGTGGCAGGGGCATGTAGCGTAGTCAATGAAGCCGTGCTGCTGGTGGCAGTAGAAGGCAGCGACGGCAATAACGTATTGGTGGTGTGCGTTTGAGTGTTGTTCTGGCCCTGGCTTGGGTAGTGATAGGTCGAGTACGAAGAATCCGCTGCTATACTCGATGTGGCTACCTCGACTCTGGGGGCCGGAGCATACGACGACGGAACACCATGATACATATTGGCAGAAAGCTGCGACAAGAACTGATCTGCTTCCAGTAGATCGTGGTGAGATCTAAATGGAGGCAGGGATCGAGTGTGATTGTCTTGGTATGAAGGAGCCGCGGCCGGAAGAGATGAGTTGGGGGTTGCTCCAAGCGACCCGTTGAGTCCTCCACTGACAAAAGCATCCATACTGTTCAGACGAGCAGCCATGTCACTGGAATATATAGGAGATATTCTAGATCGCTTAATGTCTTCAAACAAGTCTGCAGAGCTGTCAAATGCCCGTTTTCGCAAAAGTTCTGAACTGTCATTAGACTCAAACCCGGGGTAAGACTGGGTGTAAGATGACTTTGGAGCAGCGTACGACAGCCCTCCGTAGCTGTAGTCCAGAGGCTGGTAATTGTGGGATTGCGAAGTCATATTGTGCAGTTTATAATCCTGAGGATTTGAACCCATGACTGGGTTTTGGTGGTGCAGTCGAGGATATGTGATCTGGCTGATGGAAGGATCGTCAGCATGGATTTTTATGTGCTTTTTCAGATCCTGAGGCCGCTTGAAATTCTTATTACACAGGTCACATTTGAACGGTTTAAGCGGCACATGGACTCGGATATGCGACGTGATGTGGTCTCTTTTGACGGTGATGACTCGGCAGTCGCCCCATCGACAGGTCAGAGACAGATTATTGGTACTTTTTCTTCCCACGTGAGCTTCACACAGATGATTATACAAATCTTCTGCTGTAGGGAAAGCACCAGTACAGTTGAGCCACTGGCAAGCCAGGCCATTACTTGGGTCGTGCTTGGTCATGCCCTGCTTGACACCGACAGCTCGCGGACCAAGAGTTTGATCGTCTGAGCTTGGTGGTGATGGCTGCAGATCAAACGGACGAGTCACGGTGCTTGGGGCAGCAGACGACTCGACCGAAGTCGCAGAGGACACGGCAGAGACAGAGGACTTGGGAGTGGTTGGAGAACCTTCTGAGTGGGCCGGAGAGGTGATACCCAGCGAGTGCGATGTTCTGCCAGTCGAAGTAGCAGCTGCAAACACTGAGGAAGAGTTGACGGGTTGGAACCCACCGTCGAAATTATCGTATTGGCTCATGGCGACAATACACTGATGAGAATATCAACTGAAAAAAAAAATTTCTTCAGATTTTGAAAACTCAATCAAGTAATAGCTTTGTAACTTTTTCTTGTACAAGCTTTTTCGAGATAAACGAACTCCCTTGCACGCCCACTTTTTTGGGGCAGACGTCTGAGTGGTTTCTTATCTGGTTTTAGAAATTATATCTAAAACTATTCCTAGTTATGGCAAGATATGAGTAAAACTTGCCGGAATAGACCTATTGATAGATTGAAACCTTGGATAGCGTTTTGGTGATACAGGGTCAGGGCCGGCTCGGAGTTTCGGAGAATCGGTGCCGGGGAGAGCGTTTTCGTTTTCGTTTTCGATTTAGTGGTTGACAAAAAAGTTGATAGTTTTAAACGTACGATCTATGATATTTATAAATATCTTATCAGGAGTTTAACCGAAGCGGCAGAGTAACGTGTTGGTAGGAAGAGAACTCCATTTGACCCTTTGAGCCAAAGCTAAAGGCTTGGCCAGTTTAAAACCTTGGCATTTTGGTACTAAGTGGGGCAGTTTTGTGCAGTTATGCCGTAAGTGGGTGGGAAGTGTGGTGGAATTCTCGCTGCCAAGAATTTTTAGTGGGAGTGGTTAGGAGGCGGTGTTGGACCCGATTCAGGCGGTGAACATGATTATGGGAATGGAGAATTCAATTGAGGAGAAACATTGGGGAGCGTGATGTCATAGATGGAGTCGTAAATTTATAGTTTGGTTGGTGCTTTGAGGGGTGTGAACAAGGTGTGGTAAACTGTGATACCTGTAGGATGCAGGAGACATCTACAGATCTTAGAAAATACATGAGAGTAATATACACGATATATTCAAGACACATAGTACGATAAGAACATGTACGGTCTGAATATTCACTGTTCGTAGCCTATCCAATAAGTACTTGTAGGCTTATACAATGAAGTTATCTACAATTTTGAAATTTTCACATTTTTATAAACCAACCTCCTTATTATTTTCACACTTTTTCAATATACATGCTAAATAATAATTCAAATTAACAGGCTTATTTCTTAGCAGCCTTCTGGGCAGCCTTGGTGACCTTACCAGCACCCTGCTTGTCAGACTTGACAACAGACTTGATGACACCGACAGCAACGGTAACTCTCATGTCTCGGACGGCAAATCGTCCAAGAGGAGGGTAGTCAGTGAAGGCCTCAACGCACATGGGCTTGGAGGGAACCATCTGGACAATGGCAGCATCACCAGCCTTGAGGAACTTGGGGTTGTCCTCAGTCTTCTTACCAGTTCGTCGGTCAATCTTCTCGACCAACTCGTTGAATCGGCAAGCAATATGGGCAGTGTGGCAATCCAAAACTGGAGAGTATCCAGCAGAGATCTGACCAGGATGGTTAAAGATAATAACCTGGGCATTGAAGGAGTCACATCCCTTGGGGGGGTCGTTCTTGGAGTCACCGCAGACGTTTCCTCGTCGGATTTCCTTGACGGAAACGTTCTTGACGTTGAAACCAACGTTGTCACCAGGGAGACCCTCAACCAACTGTTCGTGGTGCATTTCCACGGACTTGACTTCAGTGGTAACACCAGCGGGGGCAAAGGTAACAACCATACCAGGCTTGATGACACCGGTCTCGACTCGGCCGACGGGCACAGTTCCGATACCACCAATCTTGTAAACATCCTGGAGAGGAAGTCGCAAAGGCTTGTCGGTGGGTCGGGCAGGGGGCTCAATGGCATCAATGGCCTCCAAAAGAGTCTTACCCTTGCTAACACCGGCCTTGGTCTCCTTGGTCCATCCCTTGTACCAGGGGCAGTTGGCGGAGGGCTCGATCATGTTGTCTCCGTTCCATCCAGAGATGGGCACGAAAGGAACAGTCTTGGGGTTGTATCCGACCTTCTTGATGAAGTTGGAAGTCTCCTTGATGATTTCCTCGAATCGGGCCTCGTTCCACTTGACGGAGTCCATCTTGTTGACAGCAACAATCAACTGTCGGACACCGAGGGTGAAAGCAAGCAAAGCGTGCTCTCGAGTCTGTCCCTCCTTGGAGATACCAGCCTCGAACTCACCAGTACCACCGGCAATGATGAGGATAGCGCAATCGGCCTGCGAAGTTCCGGTAATCATGTTCTTGATGAAATCTCGGTGACCGGGAGCATCAATAACGGTGACGTAGAACTTGGGGGTCTCGAACTTCCACAAGGCAATATCAATGGTGATACCTCGCTCTCGCTCAGCCTTAAGTTTGTCCAAAACCCAGGCGTACATGAAGGAACCCTTTCCGAGCTCGGCGGCTTCCTTCTCAAACTTCTCGATAGTTCGCTTATCGATACCACCGCACTTGTAGATCAAGTGACCGGTGGTGGTAGATTTACCAGAATCGACGTGTCCAATGACAACGACGTTGACGTGAGTCTTTTCTTTTCCCTGGTTAGCAAACGTGTCACTGAATTATTTTTTTCAGGGGTAAATAAAATTTTTCATGCGGCGCACAATTTTTTTATTTTCCCTCGTAGCAGAAAAAAGATAACAAAAACCAGGCATAACTATTGCGAGTTTAGGGTGAAAATTTTCGCACAATTCACCACGCAAAAAATTAAAACCCAATTACCCACAATTGACCAATAATAGTTATGTAAACGATTAGACAGTGATGAAGATTGCCACTTTCGATTGAACCAATCAACGACGACATCAATCAGACGAAATATATCAATCAATGACCTGTCACTTGTTTGCAATCTCGTCCAACCACTCATCTTTGTCTAACCATAAACCAAACAATCATTTCCCCTTGTTCTTGTTTCTTCCCTCTACTACATCTACTACATCTACTCCATCTATCAACTTACCATTTTTAATAATAATTAAAAGATAATTTTATGTACTCAGATAGAAATGCTTGATTTCGGGTGTGAGTCGACAAGGAAGAAAAAAAATTTAGGCGTCGCCGGATTACTTTATTTATATACACCACCAACTGCCACTGGCTTTAAGCCCTGCATAAAAGAAAATTTTTTCACTACTGCCAAACACCCCCGTTTTAGGAAGTTACCCGGGTACTTGGGGGTCACCCTGCCGGCTGTTGTTCTCTTCGATGCGGCCGCCGTAATGTACAGCTTGTTGTTGTGTTGGCTGATCTGTGACTGTTTTAGGTGCAAGGGCTAGGGGAATAAGAAGGGTGAGATCTCGAAGAGGTTTAATGTGAAAGGAAACTTATGGAGTAATAAATGAGAATTCTATTCTGTATGTAGATAAATATAAACTAAGTTGATTATAAGTTGATTATCTATTTTGTTGTTGTATACTTGTACTTTCATTTTGCCTCCTATCGTCTCGAGCAAAAATCTTTTAATTGATATGCGATGCAATGCGGGAAATATTTCAAGTTGCACGTTGCGCCAGTGCAAATTAGGCACGTTTTAAACAGAGGCGCTAGCCAAGGTACCGTGGTGGCGGTGCGATTGTGTGTACACTGTCAAAAAGGCGGGTCGGTGGTGGGTTGAACACGCGATCGACGGCAGTCGAGCCATTTCAACACACTGTTAGATAGATGAGATAGATATCTATAGTATAGAACTGGTCATGGGTGCTTGGGCCATTGATATTAGCGTCGTACCTTAATAGTATATATGACTCAATGGGTGGATACATGTGATCAAGATATGGTCATTGGTATGACTCTTTGTAAAGGAGAGTTCAGGGTCTATTGAGGTTCCCGGTGGGTAGTCTGAAATGGCAAAAGGGAAGGTATTGTTGCTCACTGTTTGTTATTCTACAAGTTAACAACCAAGCTTGAGCATCCAGTACTATATACAATAATTATACAGAGTTGTTTTTCCCTGTTGGGTCTTCCCATCCTCTATACTTATTTAGTTCCTGGCTGCATTTCGACCTTAGTGCAATCAATAGTCTCGATGCAGTTCACCTGACTCGACACCTTCGTACAATCAATAAATGCAGTTCATCTCACTCGACACTGACAAACCCTATCAACGACTGTCCTTTGCCCTTCGAGATCTCTCATATCTTCTCTGCTCTCATATCTTCTCTGCTCTCATATCTCTCTGAGCCGTTCCCCTGCATAGGACCGCCGATCCCTGCAAGTAATTAAACCTAAATCAACTGATCCACCGGTTCTCTCTCTCAAACTCTAATTCACGATATTATATAATTTATCAACGTCACAAGTAACTACATGTCCTAATTGTGACTTGGGTAGTGTGAAATTTTGGAAAGGCTTTAGATCTTTTGACCCAAGGCTGAGCGAAGTTGCTGTCAAACAAACAAACGAGACAATAGTTCAACTGACGTCATAGTAAATACAGACAAGAGCCATCAACCACCTCAAGAGTTGGTTTAGACGCCTTGTATTTGAAAAATGCGATCAATTTTCAATATGCGCACTGCGCTACAGATGGCCCTCTTGACGATGTCAAGTACTCTCTTCTCAGGCGCCCTTGCAGTGCAAATTGCACCCGAAGAACCAACACCCGAGCCGAATATCTGTACCACCATCTCTCCAGCTACTGGGAACTTCTTTGATCTCAGCCCTCTATCACAACTCCCCGACATATCGGAGGACTTTGCCGTCAAAGGACTGGACTTCCCGTATAATTTCACCATCAATATTTGCCATCCGGTTCTCAGCGAGCTGGCTCGTAAGGAGGACCAGATATCTGCATTTTACACCACGGACAAAAACGAGGTCTTTTCATTGGGGAAAGTATGCACTGAGCCTTATTTCCGTGGCCGTCACCTGCTCTTAAAGTATGAAAACGGCACAGCATGCCGTGCTCCCGACGGCCGAGCCACACCATTTCTTGCATCCTCACTCTTTGCGTTCCGGTGCGACCGCGAGGTCCGAAACCATAAAGGGGCAGCTATCTCATACATTGGATCATCAAATGACTGTTCTTTTTTCTTTGAAGTCCGGACTCACCACGCCTGTCCAATGCTCAACGTTCAACAGTCTGTCAGTCCGATAACCATATTTATCATGATAACTGGGGTTGCCTTGCTGGCATTCTATGTTCGCAGTTTACTGCCCCGGTCTCTGAGAAGGAGATTTCGAAAAGACGAAAGCTGGGATTCTGTTGCATGAACCACATCATAGACTCATGATATAACTATATTATTAACACTCAGAACATTATAATACATAAAAAAGCAAACGGGAATCTGAAATTCTGCTTTGCTACCCGATAAATATCATTGCACATTCGTAAAACTATTGATTCCTGACAACTCCATATGTTGCGATAAGAAATCATCCCAATCTCCAGTAGCAAACAAATTCGATATGCTAAATCGTCTATCTGGCTGCTGCTGACTCGCCGTGCTCACCTCCGTATTTCCATTCGACCCTCCGTTTACTGGGACACCAACCATTGGACTAGAGGCAACCGGAATTGGGGTCTGGTCCATACTGGCATTGTACATTGGTTCGGGAATTTTGGGGTCCGTAGAGACCATAGGAGGTAAAGGAGCCGACGGCGTCATATCTGCATCCGGCGGCATCATATATGGTGGTAAAAACCGTCCAAACAGCTGGGCATCGAACTGGTCCATCATTCCCGGAACATACGCTAGAGGGAAAGAGGTCGACGGAGTGGAATTGGTCGGACTAATATCCACAGTGGTATCTCTGAAGGCTTGGGGAACATCCACCGCTTGGCTAGTCACCGGCGTATAGTTCAAGGCTGCTGCCGAAAGCGAGTCTGAAAACGTGGGCTGTGCAGGATAAGCTTGGCCAGAAACAACAGGACCAGCACTCGAAGGAGTAGCAGTTGAACCAACGACAGGAGTACCACCAGCGCTTGGAAGCATCGTAGATGATGGTGACGACTTGCTATCATCAGCCGAGCCTTTGGGGCCGGCAGCATCGTCGCTAGTGAACTCCAGAATGTCTGGGATTGATGCTTCGCCGAGGTTTGCAGAATTCCGCAAGGACGATGTCTTGCTGTTTAACCGATCAAACATAACGTTGAGAAGATTGAAAATTCGCACAGCAGCTGTACTCGAGTTCTTGAGTTTGTTCAAAGAATTCTTGCCCATTTCAGCATCCATTCGGATAGCAGCAACATCAGGACTATCAGGGTTTTCGTGGATATAGTACAGTAAACACGACACTGAAAAGAAAATGGCGTAAATTGAAAACCAGTATGCACCATTGAGCATATCTTTGCCGACCAACTCATTGGCAAGGTACATAACTCTTCGAGCCACGTTTATGCACTTTCGGGCAAACATGCGAGCTCTATGGCCATCACCCAGATGGGCAAATTCGACTCCACCAAAGTGGATAAATGGTCGATAAAGAATGAGCTGAACACTGCAATATGAAATACTCAGCAACCGATTAGCTTTCAGGTACTCGGGAGCGACATCAGCACCGGGTACCATGGCCGGCTTCAAGGTGCCGACCCACGAAGCCAACTCCTTTTCCAACGAAACACAACGTGCTAAAATGAGATCAAACTGTTGTGGAGTTAGATGGCCATCGGGTCCTGAACCGGCGTGGCCAGGGAATTTGACCATGTACATTTCCTTCTGTATATGATGAAGGATGTTCATCATTCTGGCATGAGCGTTGGAAAGACCTATTGAGGTCAGCTGTCGGTTGTCGTGTGAGGGGTAATAACCGTCTTCGGTGATGCATTCGTCGTCAAGATCTGTAGGCAGTTCCTGATCGAAATCTTCGTCGTCGATACTTCGAGGGAGACCAAGGATTGCATTGATATAAATATCCATTTTGCGAATAGACCAGAAAAGTCGGCGACGCGTTTCCAGTTCGATTGGATTGAAACTTTGATTAACTTTACGGTGTAGACCTAGTCGATAGGCGGCTCTGACGGCAATCCCCAGATATGAATAGCAGGTTGAAATTCGAGCGGAGCATTGGAGGAAAATGGTCATCATGACAATCGACTGGATGGCATAGATATCTCTTGGGTCTGTCAGGTCCAGCATTTTTCTAGCTGCTTCAAAGTATTTGTAGCCCTCAGTGGAGTCCTTGATACCTAGGCGTTCGCTCTTGTCCATGCAAAACAGAACTCCGACTGCTAGCACCGAGTATACCAGAGGGAGAATTCTAAATTGCTTGTCGCCATACAATTCAGGCTCCATTTCGTACAGAATGTCCAAATCCCGGATGAACGAGGGTCGGTGGTAGAACCTCAACATGACACAAGCATGTTCCCAGACTGCTTCAATCAGTTCTACTGCTACATGTTTAGGAGGGAGTATGATTTTCAGTTCTGTAGCATCAAACTGTGACGTGCCTGGGGACGTTAAATATACGCTAGACGACGACGACGAGTGACGGCCATTTTCAGGATGAGGTTTAAACCGGCCACCTCCTCTGTGGTCTCCTCCGGTTTTGATGTACTCTATGACTGCGGATAGGTCAGTGTCTGGGCTGTAAATATCTACGCCAGCGGGTAAGAACGATTCTAGGATTGTTTCAGCCCGTTTTAGCTTATTTTCTGCTCGTAAGGGGTCGGTTTTGTTGCGAATAGCCGGCTTGTCGTAGGTACATTCGTGACTGAACACCGTACAGTGCAAGCACGGCTGCATACCGTTGCATTTGACTTTTTGTTTTCGGCCTTGTTAGACTACGGACTAAGATTAGAATGTTTGAAGAGGGTGAGAGTTGGTAATGTGAAAGCACATTGGACAGTGGGTGAGAGTTGACACGCAATCTGAACGCACACAATTTGAGCAAAGACTTGTGATCTCCAACTGTAGACAGTGCTGAATCGTCAGGGTCCGAAATGGTCGTAACAGAACAACGCCAGGACGAGAAGCTACGTTATACAGACTGGAGTAGTTGTCGAGACTCGGAGTTAATCCGGAACCTCCGGGGGGTCCGATACTGAGTCACCGTCTGAACCCAACTACAGCTATGTACAATTTTTTGTGAGTTTATCACTGTCCTTGTGCTCCACGTAATCAGAATGGTTATCAACTCTTACCAAACTTGTCCTACTTCTCCTCTGTCTCCTACTCCTTCTTTCTCAACTTACAAGTATCGCATGCTCTAACTACTCTCAATCGTTTCTTGCCGCTGTCCTCCGGCGGAGTCTGCGGTCGCTTCATTATTAGTACAAAGACCTGCTGTCTCTGTACGAGACTTGAGCCTGAAGTAACTGAATATATAGATATATGTCTGCAGTTTCAATGTCTCCTTTTCGTTTCTCTCGATCGCACAAGAGCTTTTAGCAGAGCAAACTGATATAAATACTACACCACTGGGTGTCACGACTACTTCTTTTGTTCTACTTGGGGCTGTTTGAAATTTGTCACCATTTGGTGTTGGTCGTGTTTCCGTAGTTTGTGGTTTTCGTCGTTTTGAGGGTGGTTCTGTAGTAAATCGCTAAATAATTTACCGAACTTCGTTGATAATGGTTATATAATGGACCCAATGCCAGGTCTACACACTAACACAAGACTATTTCCTGTTTAGGTTTATCCTGGGCGTAGGACGCAGTAGATTACAGTAGTCAGGAAGTAGCACAAAAATTAGCGTGGGTAATGAAAGAAGGATTAACAACGGGTTTTACTCAATGTTTGTAATTACGGAGGAGGTTCACTTGAACGAAAATCCCTACTTCTATTCGCTATTTTAACGTGTGGAGTGGGGGTGTGTCCAATACATTGTTACATAGATGTTCCCAGTCAAAGCTTAGGATGAGTGCTGAAGTGGATGAACACTGAAAATGTGGGTTCGCCTAACTTGAGTTTCCCCCAGGTTTTTGGCGATTAAAATATACATGTACAGAACGTGATTATAATAAACCGTCAATGTGTATTGAAATAAAAATAAACCATACACGGATACTCATTGTAAGGATAGTGAGAACCTTTTTTCACCGACCACCAATGATCTGGCCGATCCTCCCCGACCCACAAAAGGGTCCCGACCACTGACCGACTATCATTTTGTCTATCAATTGTATCAACACACTGAGACTATCACTTGGTTGCCCACAGTTCGCAGCTCCCGCCAAAATCAATAAAACTTCCGCAATAGGTTTAACCTTAACGCGGCATGGGGATAGGGTCCGTTGAGAGCCGCACAGAACAATGCATCGGATAGTTGTTGAAGATTTGAGGGGTGATGAGCTTGAAAGACTGGAAACTGAGTCATTTTTGTGAGAATGAAAACAAAAGTGACGTCAATGAATACTAATAGTTTGAGGTCGTTTGGGTTTTCGGGGTGACAAATCACCATGTAGCCTTTTTCATATGGGCTTGATCTAGACCCTGACCTGACAGATGACATAAGCGTATGAAAACGGGGCAAGGGGGATATGTAGTATGGGAAAGTTGGAAGAACCTATATCTCAGGGTTGAGCGTATCAACGGTCAGGAAAAGAAACTTATTACACTATATATCTCTACACGTGTCTGGTGAACACAAGTTTGAATGATTTTACCACCCAAAACCCCTGTTTGCGTGGACCCTAAAATGGGCTCAACTCCGTGCTGACTGAGGTATTATGTAAGCAGTTACCATAACAACCATCTAGTGACCCATCACCATGCCAACGCGCACGCGGGTCACTCATCTCACGTAAAGAAATTCATTAACATTTGGAACAAGAAAAAAAAAACAAACACTTTTTGCCTTTACTAAACCGTGATTACATTTTGGCCGGTTTTCTGGAAGTTTGTTACACGCTCGAGCTATAAAATAATTTCTGCTCGCGTTATATCTCCGGTTCTACAACTGCGCCATCATAAATAAAGCAAACCCTGTACCGCGCAACAGCCGACTTTTTGGGAGTTTTGTTTAATTCACCCCGAGACCGCTGATCCCGAGATCCACGTTGACGTGTTTCGCGCACACACGAGTCTATGGACTGAAAATAAGTGTGACACATACGAAAGAGAGTGCTGAGTTACGAAACAACAGTGGGATCGAGCACGGACTGCAACCGGCCCGGAAAAATCAACACACGCACACACACTTTTAGCCTGTACTGGCAAACATGGCCGGATCTCCATCGAAACGACGCCATGTTTCGAATGGTGACCCCGCTAATGGACATTGGAAAAAGCGGAGAGGAGATCACGACGACGAAGACGACGAATCCACTGCAAATCTCGACGACATAAACAGTATTATTGCAAGATTGGCTCTGCCAGATGAAAAGATTCAGGTAGCCGTAGACCATGCAAACTACCTAACCTCGAACAAAGAGGTCCAGGCATACGCCAAGCTGGCTGGTCCAACCTGGACGTACTATGTCCAGACGCTGAAAGTGGTTATTGGCCGATCGTCTGAACCAATAACCGAGGGCCAGCCGCCCGAGGTTCAGATCGATCTAGGACCCGCCAAAGTGGTCAGCAGAAAACATGCATGTGTCCAGTATAATCTGGACGGTCGATACTGGGAGTTGGCTGTGTTGGGTCGAAACGGAGTTCGAGTAGACACCCAGTCGTTCAAGCAAGACGTTGTACAACTGCATAGTGGGAGCGTGATAGACATTGGAGGAGTGCAAATGATGTTTGTTTTGCCAGACACTCGCCCAGAAATATCACCGAGGATATTAAAGAAGCTGGAAAACAAGCGGGCCAGTATTACTTCTGGTGGTGGTGGTGGTGGTACCGTGAGTGGAGCAAGTGCAACTATCAACTCACCAAAACGGCGGTCCATACAAGCCCAGAACAACGACGAATCAAAGTTACATGAGATTCCCAACCACCCAATATCGACTGGGCCCACTCAAATTGTCCTTCAAGAACCCACCGATACCTCGAACAACTCTGCTCTATACCCCAAAGGCGTGGCAATAATCACTAGACCCCAAGTCCGAGGGGTTAACCAGGCCAACCACTACGTGGATCAAGACCTGAGTGCAGACGACGCCAAAGACATTAAACCGCCGTACAGCTACGCTATCATGATCTCCCAAGCGATTCTCTCTACCGAAGACATGATGATGTCTCTCTCCGAAATATACAACTGGATCTCTACCCAGTACTCGTTCTACCGGCATTCCAAGACCGGCTGGCAAAACTCGATCCGACATAACTTATCTCTGAATAAAGCATTTGAGAAAGTTCCTCGAAAAGTAGACGAGCCAGGAAAGGGCATGAAGTGGAGAATCACTCCGCAGTTTCGAGATGAATTTATGCGAAAAATAAGTAGGGCAAACCTACTCAAGGGCAGTGGAGGTATAGAAGTGAAAATGGATATAAAGTCGTCAAGAGGACCGTCTCAGCCTGCTCCAATGCTGTCCCCACCACAAGGGGGTCAGCAATTTCAGGTTTTGCCTCAGCAACAGCATATGCCACCCCAAATTCCACATACCATGTTGCCAAATGTTTCGCAAACTACCGGCCCTCTTCGCTTCCCACCTCCAGTTACGTTTCCAGGCCCTGGCCCAACTTCTGCTCCCGGGTCTGCACCTCTTCCCCCGGTCTCTGTTCCGTCGACAGCTATCCCTCACCCTTCTCTTGAAACCATCGAAGAAGATAAAAGAAGCAGCGATTTCATGACTCCTCAAAAACTAAATCAAAAGGTCGTCGGCGGCCGATACATGGAGAATATCGAGCAACAGTATAATCCCAATGATTTTACCACTGGCAATACAGCCACTCCTACACAACAACACCCCCAACACCCATACAATGGAACTCAAGTAGTAAGTCAACTTGAAGCATACACGCCCGACCGGGGAAGCAATACAGGGCCTGGAGTCAGGCAAAGCATCACAAAGACTGGAGGCATGGTCGGCGTGAGCAATACCCCTTTGAATAGCAATTTGAGTCAAACACCGGCACCACAAGCATCGCATCTCCAGTTGGCACCACCAACGTCTGCCCAACAACAGCAATTGCCGTCATCATTCATGCCTGGAAGTTCGCCAGCTCCATTCTGGAAATTTATGCAGTTTGGGTCTACTCCGGTGCGAGGCAGTGAGTTTTCTCCCACCAAGTTTTCCAGTCCTCCAGTGGCTGCTGAACGAAAGAATACCGAAGGATCTGACGATGGATTGGGGGATCTTCAGGACGTTGATCTGACGAGGGGGTTTAGACAGATTGGGAACTGGAGAGACGGAGTCACGTCTGGAGAGCGGACACCAGAGAAGCTGAAGTCATAAGTACTAGCTGGGTGGAGACGGTGGAACGGTGTACGAAATGAAGGTTGAATGTTCGTACAGCAGGAACTGTGTCGTCTGCGCCCACATTCCATTGCACCGACTTTTTGTACATCTACCACAAAATAGCATATATTTATTTTATTTATTGATATAGCGTTAAAAAAGCAAACTGAACGACATAAAACTGACAAAAACACAATGGACGTTGATATGCATCGTGTAAAATAAAAATAAATATCGGGGGAGGTCAATGACGAAGGTGTGGTGGGACAGTCCCGAGATAGCAAACAACAACTCGTGGTCTTTTACTTGAAAATTGAGTGTTTACTTTTGAGTCGACTCGCCAATGGTTCAAATTTGGACCTCTCATTTTGAATCTACTCCAACTCTTTTCCCTTCCTCAAAGAATAATACAACAACCGGAGCTTCTCGAATCACCGCCGTCGCCCGCACTTGAGCGAAATCTGCCCTTCTTCTGTTTTGTTTTCTCAGTACTTTCCAGCTCAAACGACTCTGGTTTTACAGATAAATGTAACACATTGTGGGCATTATCAATGAGAATTTTACACTCTTGGAATGTCTGGGTGTCTTGTAGCACTTTTCCAAGATAAATCAATCTGATATTGGCCGGAGTGGTAGGGGCTGTGCCCCATTCGTCCTGCCACGAGGAAAATATACAACCTTTGAATGATCCAATGAGAACTTGATCAGGATGTTGAAATGCCAGAGAATGTGATGCCATGTAATGCGAGTCGAGTTTGATAGTAATGCGAAGGCCAGTTATAAGAAGAAGGGTGAGCACGAGTTGCGGGCCATCGGCCACTTTGGGTTCTGAGCTGCTGCGAGCCTTGTGCGAGCCTTTTGTGGGTCCTGAATTTGTAACATTAGGTCCAGGGGTCGGAACATCTAGTCCTGCACCCGATCCCGGTAATTCTGTCACTACATTTTGCTGCTCTGTTATGTCTACCGAGTTATCCCCCGGTCTACTGACTGGAGTGCTCTTGTCCTCCAGCTTTTCATTCATGTCAGAAGAACTAGTAATCTCCGTGACAGTAGCAGAAACTGGGGAAAGACTTGAATCTCCCGGTTCGGACATTGGTTCTTGTGATTTTTGGTTATTTTTTAGACTTCCTTAAATGCCGCTTTCAGTTTATTTAAACCAAATCTTCCAATTCGACTTTATTCGATTCCCAGATCAAAATCTTCGATAAGGGGCGCACGCTCTTTTTCAAACCACTGATGCGTTTTTTTATAAGTTGCCTTTGTTGGATGGTCAAAAGCTATGCCCAGTTGGGTCGTAGACACAAATAATACGACGGGAAAATACGGGGTACAAACCAGAATTATACAACTGTAAAGCTGCGTTTTGCTGGACAGTATGGGTGCCGTGCGTCGAGGTTGTCTGTTTGTGCAAAAAATTAATAATACACGGATGATGTTGTGTCTGTAGTTGGGAGTGCGAGTTAGTTTTGCAGGTTTCGGACCAAATACCGGGTCACAATACAAAAGGTGGTAAGTACTACACAACGGTCTAAAGGAAAAGGGCAGTGGTCAACGGTTCAAACTATGACCTGCCATTTTAACCAGTAAGGTGAGTTGCGTGGGGGGGTTGGGTTGTGGTTACCCGGCGAAGGTGGAGAAGTGGAGAGATTATTGTGGAGACCGCGGGATAAAGAGAGAAGAAAGAGAACTAAATTTAAAAACGGAAGAGCTTTCTGTCGACAAAGTTGTATACAGAAACAAAGACACTACGAACTTTAACCATGTAATATTTAAGTGGTGTGCAATGTAAAACTTTCAAACCTGTGCTGCCTATGCTAAGCTCTTTGCTCAGCGCCGATCGACGCATGCAAGAAAAGCTAAACGGCTGAAAATCCACAATCTACGAGGAGCCGGAGTACAGCAAGCGGAGATTCAGATCTGTCTCTATCTGTACAAAAGTACATGTGATGATAACACACGTGCAGTATCACACCGGTCGATTGAAAGAGCCAATTACATAGCTTCAACTCACAGAAATCACGAGTAATCGCCAACGAGTCTGGCGAATCTTGAAAGGACGGTTCAAAAACGCTGTTTAGTTGTTAGAAATATAATGTCCACGAGACAAGACTGAAATAAAATGTAGCCATGAGCAGTCGGTTTAAAATCAGCTAGGATCCATGCCATGACACGATAAATTCAATAGGCGGTGGGGGACAGAATCCAGGGGTTGTGGGGCTTTAAAGTGGTCGTTGAAAGGAAAAAATCAATATATCCATTCTGCCCATGAGTCTGTCTGTAGGCTCTGCTAACTACAATCTAAAAACCTTCCACTATCGTGGAGTCGATGATGATCTTGTGCACTTGGACCTGGTTGAGGGATTTGGCAATCTCCACTTTCTGGACAACCAGCTCGTTATTGGCACCGAGCATGCTTTGACCGGTTCAAGGTTCAGGCTAACCTTTGTAGAAGGTGTTGGTTACCTACAGAGTGATAAGACTGATCAGTGCCTAGTTATCGGAGATACTGGCGGTTCTAGACGCATTCAAGCCAGTGAAGAATTGCCGAGCAAGGAGAATAGGCTCCGGTTTAAGCGCGACAGCGAATTTGAGATTTTTTTTGAGTTAATGCCTTGGGACTCTCAAGATTCTTTTGTCACTAGACTTACAAGCGCTGGTCACAGGGAATTGATACTAAGATCAGAAGCCTGAACTGATAGTTTGAATCAGTTTTATCTGTTAGTTAGTTAATGAGGTAACCTGGGCCGTTCTAGCTAATGCAAAGCGTCCTAATTTGAATCTTGCCATTCTCATCGCCAATAGAAAGATGTTCCATGGCAATGAGTTCGAAATCATAGCCTCTGACGGAACACCGCTCAAAGATGGTGACCTTTCTATTTTGCGTTCTTAGATGAGTTTGGAGTTGTGTGGGCTCACCTAGACGAAGAACTCCTGGGCGCAGATGGCGAATGTTACGATGGCGACGTATTAAGCATGAAGACGGTAGATGGGATAAGACATGTTACCCGACGACAGACGAGCCGAAATGAATCGACTAAGGAAGCTTACCTTTCAGTGGCAGTTGATGAGTTTGAGATAATTCATTTTGCCAATGAGGTTCCAGCAGAGCACAATAGACTAAAGATAGTATCTCATCCGCGGTTCAAGAGTCTACTGTCTTTGAAATGGTGGTCAGCTGATAGAAATATCGCCGTTGAGTGGTTCAAATGCTCATATGGCCCATTCAGGGCCGCACTCCCTGGGGAAGACGCAACCCTTCTACAATTTATACATGTAATTTGCCCTAGAATCTGATAACTCCGGTGCACGGTAGCTATGTATTGATACATCGATGCACAAGCTACACGTATTTGTGACATTGCAGCTGCCATTTGACTCCTAGTCATTGCTTGGAAGATCAGGACAGTGACTGGAAGCTTTTTTTCTCAATATCCACCGCTAATCATTGGAGCGCCGTATCAGTTTTTCTTGACAACAGTGCACGGCTCAGCGCTATAGTACCCTCAAAATATTTCGGTCCGCTCATTGAGGTACTACAAATTCGAAACATTTCTGCTTCATTCGTGGGTCTGTGGTTGCCTCAAGAAGACTAGCTCTAGAGGCACAGTAGTAGACCGTGCTTCTCCGGAATTGCTGGAATGACTGCTTCAAGATCGAGTCCAGTCCTTAGGGATCAGCTCTTCTTGCAAGTTATTGAACGGTCTATGATTTTAGTCCTCAAAATTGCGGCGTACTAGAATGACTCTTTTCACATGATATCCTTCTTCATGATGCCTAATTGGGATGTGCACCTGAAGATGATGAGTCGTCTGGATGTATATGTGATTAGGTCTAGATCCATTATGTACCCGTCAATACACTAATAATTGAGAGTTGAAGGTTCGGTCGAATCCGAGTGTGACTAGTTTTAAAGACATAACCATAAACAGTAATCACAGAATTACGGATCTTTTACACTTGATTTACTCTTTGTCGAGCTTCTGTAGTGATGCGAGAACAAAAAAGCAACAGCTGAATTGATCAATGCAAATTGACACCACCGAGCATGTACCTGCATATATCGTTGTCGATCTCTCTGCATTATCAGACATAAATATGCAACAGACTATTTTTAAGACATGTAACTACGGAGAGCGTATACTATCGCACTTTACAAAAGTATAATAGGTTCCAGACCTGATCTGTGTTTACCGTAACCAGAATTGATTTTAAAAACATCGAGCCCAGTGCCTAGGATTTGATGTCTTTATTTATGGTTTTTGACGTCTTTGCTGTCTCAGTGGTAGTGGAGCATTACATAAGCCATTGCCAGCACGGAGTTGGCTAAATTTTAGGGTGCGCGCGAATGGCCACTTTCGGGTCTGCGACGATTTTTAAACATGTTTCTACATACTTTTCGAATTACAATCAACTACTTTTTCTCTTCCAAAATCGACCACTAGTGTGCTTTTCTACCTTTTCCCCATACGATTCTCGGTTTGTTACCCTCTTGCCACTTTCTCCCTATCTGCCAGTGTATGATTCTGATTACCTAACTACTATGCCTATAGTTACTTCCGTGAAAAACAGTCACTAACCCTCGTCAATCTTTCCCGAATCCAGTAATGTTCACTTTGTAACCAAATTTCACAGCACAATTCCTCTCCGACTTGGAAAACAACCAACTTCGACAACCGACACCACCATAAAAAATGAGCACCTTTGAACCAGTTATTGTTATTGATGGAAAGGGCCACCTTTTGGGCCGACTGGCCTCTACCGTTGCCAAGCAGCTGCTCAACGGTCAACACATTGTAGTTGTGCGATGTGAAGCTCTCAACATCTCTGGAGAGTTCTTCCGAAACAAGTTGAAGTACCACGCTTACTTGCGAAAGGCCACTCGATTCAACAAGAACAGAGGTCCCTTCCACTTCCGAGCTCCTTCCCGAATCTTCTACAAGGCTGTTCGAGGAATGATTTCCCACAAGACTGCTCGAGGAAAGGCTGCTTTAGAACGATTGAAGGTCTACGAGGGAGTTCCTCCTCCTTACGACAAACAGAAGCGAGTTGTCGTTCCCCAGGCTCTGCGAGTTTTGCGATTGAAGCCTGGCCGAAAGTATACTACTGTTGGCCGACTGAGTCACGAGGTTGGCTGGAAATACCAGGACGTTGTCTCCCGACTTGAGGAGCGACGAAAGGTCAAGGCTGCCGCTTACCATGCTAAGAAGGTGGCTTTGCAAAAGAAGGTTACCACTGCCAAGCAGGGTGTTGAGTCTAAACAGCTTGAGGCTCTGGGATATTAAAGTAAAGAGGAATTTTTTAAAAGAAGAAAAAAAATGAACTCTGGCTGATGGGGTCAAACAGATGAAGGATGAACGTACGATATACGATGACGGCTTAAACAAATGATAGGAATCTCTATAGTCTGTGCATAGTTTGTTTAGGTTGTGATACATAATGATGATAATATGGATCAGTACATACAAAAAGTAATATTTTCAACGTTTGATGTAAGATTTCTCGTGAGTAGTTTGGTGTTTGAGTATGTAATAGCAGTGTTTATGTGTGTATAGCGGCGTTTGTGTGTGTTTATGGGTGTGTAACGTCACTGTGTTCAGTGTATGAGTGTGTTCATAGGTGTGCGAGTGTGTAATGTCACTTTAATGTGAGAATATTGATCTTCGAATTTATTTATGTCTCCTATACTTTGTATATCTCACTCGTAGCCACTAATTTAGATAAACTACTGGTAATAATGACATGCACGTATTTAGTCCTGAGATATATTTATTGAAAGCTAGTATATAGACCATACAAGTCATCTCACATTTTCCTCAACAATTGTCATACAAGGATAATTCAAATAAACTCAGGTTAGCGTACCAATTAGCGTGCAGCCCAGCAACACCCAACGTTCAACGTTCTAAATAAAATGTTCTAGTCAAGGGTCTAAACTCGAGGACGTTGCGATGATCTCCTTTGTGTACTGACGCTATCGTACCTCGTATGCACATCGTATTGTGATGTATATAGAGCTACTTGCTCGACGGCTGGATGACGTAAAGGATACCTGCGACAACGACATACCAAGACATACAAAGACATACAAAGAAATGCTACGATACAGTACTCTCAGTGATTTTCTATTCATCTCCAAATTCAACACCTTACATTAGGTGGCTGGCCTGGCCGATACCGAATCGAACATTTCGTTTCATTTCCTTGCATTGCCCTATTTTTTTGTTCTACCCTTCCTATTCTTACCATACCCCGCCACCTGATCTTGCTCATTCTTGTCTGGACCAAGAGGCTTCGGTACAGCCTCCCGCCATTTTAGGATACCCACCTTTTTTAAGCAATAATTTCACCTTAAACAGGGTTAATCGACTTTTTAGTGGATCTGCTTTTGGCTTATGATAGCAACCTTAACCCCTACTGGACAGTTTTAGTGCGGTGTCAACGAGCTTGGGCTTATGCTCGGATTACGTCCCGACGCATCAGGCCCCACGAGCGCGCGCATCACCCCCAGTTTAGAGATTATTAGCTAATCTTGTACACGCTAGTTGTCCGCGTGATTTAACACATATTAGACCCACATGGTACTAAGCTGACGTGGATTGGCAATTTCGTGAAATTTCAACTTATAAATTTATATTTCCAATTGTAATTGAGAGACAAAAAGGTGAGTATGAAAACCGATTAACTGTTTTATATAGGTCTTTTTCCACACACACAAAACTCTGTTGTACAATACCCGCAAGGTACATGCCTTCTTAATTACAGAATTCACCCCTGTACGCCCTGTTATAAATAGGTGATGCGTGTAAATGTAAGGCGAGATGCGATTGGAGAATTCCTGGAGAATTCCTGGAGAGCAAGCTGCAAAGCAGGTTTTAAGAGGTATTTGTCTTCGACACATCTTGACTTATTTATTTCCATTCAACTTCCTCCCCCCCCCTGATTGGTAATTATAGTACGTAGATTTCACTGCCTGTAGCCACCCCCGCCATACATCCGGGGTACATCCCAAACTGATACAGCAGACCTAATTGTGTGTGTTGATACGTAGACCTAATTATTATATAAATTTACTTCTTGTGCTAACAAGATGTCAGCTTTATCTCTAGCACTCAACGGAGCCGCCAAAGTGGTGGACCAGAATGAGAAAATCGCCCTCCCGCAGTCATCGTCTCCCCAACAACTCCCCGTCCGAGGTCTCGACTCAAATGAGTCAACTCGGATTATTAACGTGCCTCAAACCACTACGGACTCACTTTCTCACTTGACCGGTTCCTTACCAAAAGGTAGTACGGCCGGAAGCTTTGGAAGTCTCGGCAGTGCCGGTAATGGCAATGGGTCCTCCTTCCTGTTGAGTCCTACTGGGAACCACCAGTATGGGTCTCTGAAATCTAATGGATCTCCTCAAATCCTGGCCACATCTCCTCCTGGGTCTAACCCGCACCACCAGCCTCTGCTGTCGTCTTCGTTACGAGCTTCTCGTAACAACGGAGCATTGAGCCCACTGGCTCGAGCTGCCGGCATGGCCATCCCATTGTCTACTTCTGCGACGTCTACGGGTTCACCCCAGCAGCACGCCCTTCACTTGAATGGAGGTTCGCCAGTCGGTTCCCCGCGTGTATCTTCGCACCACAGAACCTCGTCGGCTTCTCGTAATAGACGGTTATCGTCTTCGAGTCTGACGCCGTCTGGATCTTACATTGCTAAATCATCCCCACTCGCCGTAGCTGCTACAGGTTCTTCGCTGAAAAACAGCACGGCAATAGACGATATGATGATGAGCTCGTCGCCCCCCAATGGCCAGGGCCCCCTCAACACCAACTCCCCCATCGCGCTTGCTGCAGCTGCTGCAGTTACCCCAGACAAACTCAGTCGTTTACTGCTCTCCCAGGGCCCCCTGGCGATAAGACACATCACGTCGCACTTGGCATTGACCATTACTGGGTTTGCCGATTTGTCTCTGTCTAAACAGCGACGGCTCATTATCGCTGCTTTGGACTCGGGTGATCCTCTCAACAATGTCGTATTTGAGAAAGTCGGCTGGGGAAGATGGACTGCCCGGAAGACGGACGCTCCCCACAGCAAATCGTCCAAACGACGGGAAAGTATCACTGCCCATCTCAACACTGGCCGGCCACCCATGTCTCCTGTTCTTCGAGCTGCAGATCCGCAGTACTTGCAATCCCGAGGTGGTGCTTGGGCTGATGATGTGGATCTTGCTGATGATGACATGATGTTCCACAACTCCCCTCGTAAACCATCCAGAGACACTGCTGTGTTTGACGACGATGATGAAGATGAAGAAGATTACGAAGAGGACGATTACGACCTCGAGAATCAAGAACGACTACATCGTGTCATGGCTATGAACGGGCCGGCCGTGAAGCTGGAGAATCGCCGTGACAGCACTACTCGTATTCACAGAGGAGGTGATACCGACGACGAAGACTGGCGTGGTATGGGAGCTGCTTCACTGCGAAACTCTTCCGGAGAAGACATCAAGATTGAAGGGATCACGCGAGCCAAAGAGTTGGAAGCCATCGACGCTTTAGTTCAACTGAGATCTATATAGCAGTGGCTACCTCTGTTGCAACCTCTTTGTGGCACTTAGTTATGATAGTTACGATTTATAGAACAATTCAAGTAGTTTTTTATGAGTTTTTCAACAGTGAGAATTCAGACGTAGTGGGCACTACAATAAACGTACAATTCTGATTACTGCTAACATAAACACATTGCCATTGTTGCAATTTCTTACGACATCGTTTTTAAACATACACTTAGGCAGGGGGAGGGGAATCCTTAGGATTCAAAACGCTCAGGCAAAAACGGCCCGGCACTGCACCCACTTTTTAAGCACCCAAAGTAGGGAACTCATCAGGGTTGGAGATATTGACAGCAGGAGCATTTCGGTCAGTTCGAGCAGGTCGGGGTCCTCGGCCACCCCGTCCCTCACCTCGTCCTTCTCCTCCTCGAGCTCCTCGTCCTCCTCGTCCTTCTCCTCGGCCCTCACCTCGGCCTTCTCGTGGACCTCGTCCCTCTCGTCGAGGTCCATCAGATCGAGGTCGTCGCGACTCTTGAGGAGAGGCAAAAGTGATCTCAGTCTCCAAAACAGTCTTCTCCTTTCTGGTCTTTTGTCGCAAAGACTTTTGGTGGCTACCTTGAACAAACTCTTCGTGTTCTCGGACCAATTCATTGGCATTGTCCCATTTGGGGTCAGCAGTTCCCTCATTAGCTCGTCGAGCGGATCGGTTGGTCTTGACCTCCTCGGTCTTGGTGGTCAATTCAGCAAAGTACTCGTCTAAAGTCTTGGTCTTGTCGGGCTCCTCAACAACTTGGGGCTCCTCAGAAGTCTCAGCATCGTCCTTGGTCTCGTCATCCTTGGCAATGGTCTCACCAGCAGCCTCATCGTCCAATTTCTTTGTGTTGTCACCCCATCCTTTCTTGACCTTCTTGTCAGTGTCGGTCTTGCCGGTTTGAGAGTGTCGGTCAAACACACGGCCGGGCTTGGGGCCTCGTTTTTCACCACCCTTGGCAGCGTCAGCAGGTCGAGATCGGTTGGAGTCTCGTCCTACAGACTTGTCTCGGAAAGCACCCTCATTTCCACTAGGTCCAGTTCGCTTGGAGGAGGCCTTGGTAGGGTCAGCTTTGGGAGCAGCGTCAGATTTCTTGGAAGAAGTGTTCTTCTTCACCACATCCTTGACCGGGGTAGGAGGGATAAGAGGGGTGGCTTCTTCGGGATCGTCATCGAGGACGGCAAAGGGATTCTTGTTAGGAAACTGTGGCAAGTAGAAGTATAAGAGAAATGTGAAAGAAAGCACCAACGAGTCAAACAACTCAATAGTCGAAACTGAAGTAATGGACCGATATCTCTTCAATGAAAATCACGTGAGGACTTGCAAAACTGAAAGTCATTGGAACTGTCGAAATTCACCCCACTCAGTATTCCGCTTGATTTCATTATCGTCCAATTGAATGGTGAACCTGCAAAATATCATTTTATCGATTTCAGATCAAAGTGAAAAATCTCCAAAATTGCCGGAATTCACTCATCGAGCAACCATCATTGTTTGCGACCCGGAACAGCACTTTTGCAGCACTGAATTACAGCATTCAATCGCCATAAACGCTGAATTTCATTAATTTTCGTCAGATTCCTCGATTTTACTGTTTTCCACTTGGGCTGAAAAATCTCTGCTTTTGCACTTTTCGCAATTTTGTTTCAATTTTCATCAATTTTCCACTCTTCGTTTCGGTCATCAGCATTTCGCTCCAATCCTTTCAGTCTCTTCTTCAAATCCGCCCAATCGATCAATCGACCAGAATTTCAGTGCCTCAACTTTCCAATCGACTTTGTTTCTCTCTTTTGCGGTCTTTCATTGAACAATTTTCTCAATCTCTACAGATTCCAACTGTTTCTTGTTGTCCCCTACAGCGCCCAATTAACTACTCACCTTGGAAGCAACGGACATTGTTTCACCAATTCGTTTCCACCACTTGTTGTTATTCTAGCAATGCAAATCAATGGAAAAAATTTGAAGAGTTTTTTTCAAACAAAAGTTGGGGGTGTGTTCTACAATGGGGTAAATGTTAGCGCTGTACACACCTTAATTTTGTTCACTGGTTTGGCGGCTGCTTAAACTCCTGTCTCGCTTGTATGTAAACCAAACCCTGGGCAAGTCTCCGCCGCCTTGGTAGCACGAAGCAGTTTGCATTTTCTTACAAGCAGATCGGCCGGGTTAGCACGTACCAAAAAGGCAGGCAGTCAGATGACAGCAGAAGACAATGGGAACCAGTGAGGGGGTTCATGATAGCTCAATTGAGTGGGTGGCTATGATTTCTAACTACAACTGAAAGGGTGGTCTAATTTCAGAGCACTCGATTATCCAATCAGTCCCTAGATTGAGGACTGACTGTACGGATCTATAGCTAGCAGTCACAGCTTAATCTGGGCAACAGTCACCCGGAAGAAGTTTACGGAGAACAGTATTGAGTAGACGACGACGTACTCAGTTACAGTATAGTACTAGCAATGCCAGTATGTAAATATTTAAAAGTACGAGACTAAAACTATCCCAGTTTGTATTCCACCGATCCACAGCTTGAAATGTAACAGCCAACCTGACTGAATTAATTGAGTCCCCAAAACAGTGTACCCTATCGTATCCAAACTAAGTCTAGAATGTATCCTGATTGTAGAAGAAACTTTCTCCACACATTTATCTTCAGATCTGAGGACAGGAAGTTCTTCGAACTGCAATGGTTCTACTTAATGGTGATCCCATGAAAACGAGATATGGAAGTTCCGCATTATCGTTACCTAGAGATATTTACTACGGTTACCAGTCAGGCATAATATGCAACCTCAGTCTCTCACCTGTTAAATGTGCTCTAAGTTTCGATTCCCGGGGTACAATGTTGAAGAGCTGCAGGGTGCGGGCGACCACATTGTGCATTGCATTAGTGTCAAAACGAGGTTGAAGATTCGGCTGCTAGCACAAATTAGACTATTCTCAGAGTGTAACACAAACTTTCTGCTTGCGAAGAAAACGTTTGAAGCTGTTCCGTTACCTTCTGCTGCAAAGATTATCTTCTTTGACGATTGGCATTTTTTAATAGTTTGCAGATCATTTTTCCGAATCGTAGAATATTTCCTCTACAACTCAAGAAGGTATTAAGTATGGACACGCGAGCAATCTTGGCGGCCCTTTGCCCGATTGGATTAGCCTGAAAAAATTTCGGCAGGCATTTCATGCTTTACGACCTTGTACATGGCGATATCTGGTCGCAGAATATGAGATGTGATAAATTCTATTCCTTGGATTTTGGACTCTGTTGTGAGTTAACTGAAGATATTCAACAAAAAGATATTGACGATTTACTGTCATTATTGAACGAACTCGGCAGGATCTGGGTAAATCGGTATGTACATAGTTCCGCCCAAATCTTCCCTACTTTACTTGAAACATGCCAGGAGATACGACTATAACAGATGGATTAGACAATTGTCAAGATTAGACTGTGCCTAGGAAGTGCCTGATTCAACCCACTGAATTACCGTGATCTATACCTTGGTTTCAGTGATGGAGCTATGTTATAACTTAAAAATCTGAAAATTCTCAGGTGCATCTGCAAGCACCCGCAGCATCTGCAGGGGTATTTTCAAAAAAGCTTAGTACAATAATAGAACCATTTTGTATAGTGATTTTACAGTTATTTGTATTATGTCAGCCTGTCTGCGATTTGTCTAATATTTTTACTGGACGTCCTATTGTGTATACTATTTTTAATAGTTTATTACCTACATTGTTGAATAGATCGCATATATGAAGCCTATGCTAATGTCTGTCTAAGAAATTTCTTGATTGCGGTAAGGGAGCGACGATTCTCTGACGTTAACAGAACAGAGTCAGAACAATCAGACCTGGAGCTATTTGTACTAAACAGTTTTAAATTGTTGAAACTTCTCTCGCTTTTACTTGCTTTGCCCCGTAACGTATCTAATCTATGTTAATTCCCAAAATTGATTGGCCCCGCATTGGCTGACTATCAATCTCATTACTCTGGCTTCTGATCTCAGTGTGATACCCTTACGTTATCTACACACATACCTAGTCATCAAGCACTACTCTGTGGGTTCCGTGACTATTGCTGTACCTCCAGGTAGATTACCCAATACACAATGTACCCCTCATCGTATTGCCCCGTCGGCCACTCCCCGGCTCACGGGACTATCACGGATCGAGCCTGCAAACTCTCTCCACACAACAGAACTTTAATGCCCCGAGCAGAATCCGGGGCTGATAATCTTATATAACATAAGTGTGCGGGATCTTTGCAACAGTAACAGAAGTTTTACGAAGAGGGAGGCAGGAACTGTGTAACTGACTGAATGACCGGCAATTGAGTTGAGCATACAAGAGACAAACTCCTACACCACAAATACAATACAGACCAACAATCTCGCTCTTTACAAACACACATTACTACTGCTACAGATATTTCTTCAGCCTGAACCACCCACCGTGCTCACCTTATCCCCCACTATGGCCTTATCAGTTCAATCCGGGATAAGATCGGTGGTGCTGTCGGCTAATTCTTCCTCCGTTCTAGCTCCGAAAATGTGGGGAAGTTCACCTCTGATCTTGAGATCGATTTCGACTATATCCGCCATAAAACCACACAGCGATCTGGCACATTCTGTCTCAACCATGTCGAGTGCTTCTACTTTTGCTACTACGGCTCACAGACGGCTGACCCAAATTTCTGCCCAGCTGCGGCCAAACTGCAGTTCAGGAGGAGCTCAAAAATACTCCACTGACACGAGTACTATCGCGTCCTCTGTAGCATCGCCTGCCCCTATCATGGGTCCTGTTTCTGATACATTGGCCACCACTACCGATCGTCCTTCGTACTTCCATGACCTGAATCCAACCTACTTCTTGCCCCGAGCAGCTGCTATTGAACCTAATGCTAGGGCTATCGTGCATAAGACGGCAGCTGGCAAAAAAGTCACTCGAACGTACCAGCAGATGGCAGACCGAGTGATGTTCCTGGCCTACTACTTGAAATCAAAGGGGTTCAAAAGAGTAGCTATATTGGCGCCCAATACACCTGCGCATTTGGAAACCATGTACGGTGCCGTGGCAGCAGGAGGGATCATAATGGGACTGAATTATAGACTGAGCAAGAAGGAGATCCATTACAAAATTGACCTGGGGCAGGCAGACGTGGTCATTGCAGACAAAGAGTTTGCTCATCTGACTGAAGGATTGCCTAGTAATGTGGCTGTTATTGTAGACAGCGATACGGGAGTGGACATGAATCCCAAATGCCAGTACGAGTCTAGCATTCTTAGAGGAATGGAGTTTGCAGGTCAAGGTTGGCAGGGGCTCCATTGCGAGACTGCAGACGAAAATGACTTGCTAGGTCTATTTTTCACCTCTGGCACAACGGGCAATCCCAAAGCTGTCGAGTACACGCACCGAGGTGTTTACTTGGCTTCCCTAGCCAACGTCATAGAAGCCGGCTTGAACAGTCAGGGAATGTACGGTGAGGATCGATGCCACTATCTGTGGACCCTTCCGATGTTTCACGCTGCTGGTTGGACCTATCCTTATGCCGTAACATCAGTACGAGGTACCCATTTCTGCTTGAGAAAGGTGGACCCGGACTACATCTGGGATCTTTTGCTGAACGAGAAAATCACTCATTTCAACGCTGCCCCTACTGTAAACACCATGCTACTGAATTCTCCCAAAGCTAAACGACTACCTAAAATGGCCCGTGTCATTGTGGCAGCTTCACCTCCTTCCGCTAAACTCTTCGAGGACATGATCAGTCTGAATCTCTTTCCCGTTCATATGTACGGACTGACTGAAACCTACGGACCATTCACTCGAATTTATTTTAGGGAAGAATGGAAAGATATGCCCAAGGAAAAGCATTTTGAGTTGCTCGCTCGACAGGGTCTAAGTTTCCTGACCAGTGCCGCTGTAAGAGTGGTCAAGAGCACTTCGGGACCAGACTTGTTGGACGTTGACAAGAACGGTAAGGAGATTGGTGAAATCATTTGCCGGGGAAATATAGTTGCCAAGGGCTACCATAGAAACCCAGAGGAGACCGACAAATCCTTTGGTGGCTGGTTCAAGACTGGAGATCTAGCTGTTATGCATCCCGACGGGAATATCCAGATCCTCGACCGGAAAAAGGACGTTATTATATCTGGTGGAGAAAACATTTCCTCGGTGGCAGTGGAATCTATTCTCGTCAGATATCCCAACGTTTTGGAGGCTGCTGTCGTTGGTATCAAAGACGACCACTACGGCGAGTTACCAGTTGCATTTTTAACACTGCGAGACAAATCCAAGTCTATAGACGTGGATGCCTTGCGCAAATGGATGAGAGGAGAAACTGCGGGATACAATGTTCCGAAAAAGTTTACAATGGTGGATGAGTTGCCCAAAACCTCTACAGGTAAGATACGAAAGAACGTTCTTCGAGACTTTGCCGATAAGCAGTAGGACTCGATGACATTTTAGAGTTGTATTTATAGTAGAAAAGAAATGGCAATCTTGTTGTACTGTTATTGTGAGCTGCTTCTGTTAAAACGATAAGGCAGAAGGGAACTCGCATTATCATTGCATAATCAGCAGTTATTAATGCAAGGATCTACCCTATCGAATCATTGAACACATTCTCTGACTGCTGGTACTATTGATCAAGACTAATTTCTATTCCGTTCTATACATGTCAATTTTTGTCATAAGTGGGCCGAGATATTGTAGTCAGTGCGATGACTGCTCTCAGTGGGTTTTGTAGACGAGTGAATATTCCGAGCCCTGTTCACTAACTTGAGACTTTAAGAAAGTACAGAAAGTAGAGTACTTACATGAGACTTTAAAGAAGTACAGAAGTAGAGTGATACTATATATGCCTCAGCTCTACCGATAATATGTCTATGCCAAAGTCATATGCCACACATTCTTAAAGACCTGGCCAGTTAGCAAGCCAATTTCAGTTTATCATAACACAACATGTATGCGAATCAGTTCCGATTTCCACCGTTTCCAACGCTTCCTAATTTGAAATCCTATAATGTTCAAACTTTTTCGTCAGCATTTACCGTTAATAAGCCGAATCATATGTAGACCCGTCGATCATTTCCCCGCGTGGCTGAGTCCCATTACGTCAGACCCGCCGCCGCCACAATAGAAGCGGTAAGAACCTCTGATAACTATATATAATTAGGTCAACTTCTTACAAATTACCTTCAATTATAGACTATATATAACCTGGTCATTATTAGTTAACTTTGTGACATTCACTGCTGCAAAATATTATTTTTCATAGCATTCATGACAACATTGGAAGAGAAATCGAAAGGACTGTTGGAAGTCGGCACCCATTGTTACCGTTGTAACCGAATCGATTTCCTGCCGTTCAACTGCATATACTGCGGACATAATTACTGTAATGACCACTCCAAGCCCGAGCTCCATGAATGCACAGAGAGCGAGCGGCCAATAAACAGAGGCAGTAGAGAGGGAACTCCTACTGCATCTAAAGGGTCGCTGAGTGCTGGTCATCGAGTAGGAGGAGGATCACGGGTTGGATCAAGCTCTCCTGCAGGAGCCAGTCCGCGAGTTTCTCCAGGACCCAGCACATCCGCATCTGCATCAAAGGCAGAAGCTGCGGCAGCAGCTAAGAATAATACTATAGACAAGCTCAAAGCATTTTGGGCGGCCAAGAAAAGCCCCAGCACTGGCTCCGCACTCAAGTCAAAGGCTCATATAATGGAGCTTAACAGCTTGAAGCGCACCGCAAAGGGTGACGACAAAGTGCCTGCGCAAAAAAGAGTGTATTTTTACGTTGAACGGCCGGAATCAAAGTACACGGACGTTGTAACCAACACAGAGCAGACTCGACCATCAAAGAGAGTTGCTGTTTTCTTCCAAGACGACATTGTTCTTGGCAGAGTTTTGGATAAAGCATGCCAGCTACTTGACATGTCGAACAAGACCAAGAACGGCGATAGACTGGGTTTGCATCTGGGAGGTGTCTCACTTGATGCGTCAGCGAAACTGGCAACGGTTGTCTCCACTGGCCAAACTTTGGAAGTAAGGTGAGCTGAACTTCATCCAGTCAAAGTTCTACATCATCCCAGCCTTCTATCATCATGGGTATCAGAGGCTCCCCTTTGTAATCTATTCCGTTGCATAACTTGTCTAATAACCGCCTATAACCCTCAATTGTCTCGTCTTCCAATATAGCGGTATGGCGAATCTGACAGTTTCCTTGCATGATCTTTGACATTTCATTGATGTCCTTAATAGTAAATAGATCACTTCCTTGTATATTAATATATTGAAGCCGAGAATTGGGTGGGTCATAACTGTAGCGCAATTGGCGTTTCATAAATGACTTTAGCCAGAAAGGTTCCAAGTTGTAAGCAAATGTGAATGACAAGCTCTGTACTGTGGTGGGACATTGGCTGAGCAGAAACCTCTGAATTCCTTCTTTAGATAAATTGAATGCGCAGTCCAAAACTAAAGTGTCCAGTTGTCCAAGAACGTCAGAGCAGTAGATTCCTATATCCTCGAGTGTGCTGTCTGTCATGTTGGTATATGACAAGTCTAGTTTCGTCAAACGTAATCCATGTCTCTGTAATAAGTTCTTTATTATGCCAGGCCCAATTAAAGTCTGTCGCAATGAAATATGTTCCAGAGTGGGAGGCAGTATGTCTATCAAGCGAGAAACAGCTGTCTGGGCTTCTGGCTTGCCGAGATACAATTTCTCTAAGTCTAGTTTTCGTAGCGTGGTATTTTGAATCAGCAACCGTCTCACCAGATCTAAATCCTGGTATCCCAGGTATGCCGGGCAAGATATCGATATCGACTGGACCCTGACTAAGCGGTATTTCATTGCCCAGGGAACACAGGTTGTTCCGGAAGGGATCTTGTACTTTTCCATGCGTTTCAGTTCACTGCCTGAAATTTGTGATAGATCTAAATGCTTCCATAGCACTTCCTGACTTCCTATCCGGTTCCACTGGTTAGCATCGGGACCCCGTGCACAGTCAAAATTGGTAATGCACTTTGTTGGAGGTGCATCAAGGCATACTTTTATATTCACGCCACAACTGACAGCCAATTCGCTTGGACTTAAATATGTAAGGATTTCTTGTATAATTTCATTTGGCAGCCTCTCCATTGTTGAAAATCTAAGGTAATAAGGAAATAATCAGTCGGATGAATTCAAACTCAGCTGATAACAAACCGGATGTTGTGATTACGTGAGGTGATAAGCGTAAGCGATGAGTAATCACTGCAGGGGAGTTAGCGGAAGTCAAAGGTGGGCTGAAGCGACTATATACAGAGATAAATCATTCAAGCTCTCAATGTAAAGAATCTTTACAAATCTCTTTTTGCACAGTAGTGACTTGTCTGTCAATCAAGCAAGCAAGTTGGTAGACGATTTGCAAGAGTTCCAACGAGTGGTCTTTCACCAAATTTGGAGCGCTAAAACCTACTTCTTTCTCAAGGAGTGCTTCATATCTATAATAGCGAAGAGAAAGTCGGTGGTGGCGGCAAATGTTGAGTTCCAGGTGGTGGCAAGCAAATTCATTGGCCACCGAACAACCCAATCTACAGAGCACGCTGCTACAAATTCTTCTAGTTAGATAGATAGATAATCAAATAGTACACTCCACCATACTTATGAGGTTCATTATCACTTTAAACCGTTTATTGTACAAGTAGTACAATATTTCGAGCCCGCCTTGCACTGCTTAACGCTTTGCTGTCCCATTCTACGCATACAAGTTAATGTGGTACCTGTAGGAGAGAAACGCATAATTTCAACCTGGAAATGTTGCCGACTAGTCCAATTGTATGCCCGCTGATCGACTAACACCTCCAAATATTGAGCTGAAGCACGGAAAATGCGATTTTTGAAATTTCTTATTTCTCCACTACCAAGATACCTAAAAACATTTATTTTTAAATTAGGACTCCGTGGCCAAGCTGGTTAAGGCGTGCGACTGTTAATCGCAAGATCGAGAGTTCAATCCTCTCCGGGGTCGGTTTTTTTGGCTTATCCTGTATTTTATAGTAAAATCTGCGAGGAGTTATATTTTGCCAATTTTCATATTTTAACTTCTAATAGCTATAATATACTGATCGATTAAATGCGTGCTTTTCCTCCAGCAATTTTGTTCCAATCTTTTTCGGTAACAGCAATATACTTGTCGTCCTTCAACCAGTATATCGTCTCATTTGGATCCGGTATGGCCTGATTCCTATACCGAACCTTTGACGTCTTGTTGTTTCCTGTAACATCAATATTATCTGTAAATTTGATAAACACTGGGACTGCATACCGAGGAAGTTCCTCCAAAAGATACCCAGCCAAACCTGCTAGATCCAGTTTCTTGTCCTCTCGTGCTTGAATTACCGCAAATCCCGCTCGACCCTCATGGTTGGGGATTTTGATCCCTACTACGGCAACATGCTGAACTCCATCGTAATCATGAATTGTGTTTTCAACTTCACTGGTTGATACATTCTCACTTTTCCATCGATATGTGTCGCCCATTCTGTCGACAAAGTATACAAGTCCATCCTCTGATCTTTTGACTGCATCTCCAGATCTGATCCAAATGTCACCCTTGGTAAACAAATCACGAATGAGTTTCTTTTCCGTAGCATCTTTATTTCCTTTGTATCCTTGAAATGTCTCGTTGACTGTTTTAGTCATAACCTTGCAGATAAACTCTCCTGCTTCGCCGGCCTTGCACTCCCTACCGAAGCCGGTCACCGGGTCTCTATACAGCTCAGTCGGGTCATTTGGATCCAAAGCAGCGACTTTTGTTTTAATAGGTCCCTTGATTAACTTTCCAAGAAGACCTGCATTGTTAATCGCCCCTATTCCAAAATCCCCATGCTGAATATTGTATGATGTACCGGGGAAATCTGTCGCAGCATAGAACTCAGATACCAACGGTATGTTGAATCTTTCTTTTAGCTGAACCCAGACATCTGGTCGGAGCCCATTGCCATACGCCATTCTTACTTTATGGTCTTTGTCCATTGGATCAGGTGGAGCATTGACTAGATATCTACAAGCCTCGCCCACGTACTGGATAACAGTAGCATCACATTGGCGAACTTGCTCCCAGAACGTAGACCCTGAAAACTTCCGGCCAACTGCGACAGTGGCCCCTAGAATGAAGCATGGTAAGATAGCCAACACAGCTGCCGTTCCATGATACAACGGCATAGAAGTGTAGACGGTGTCTTCCTTACGGATATCGACCACCTTGGCAAATATGCCTGTCAACATAGCCCTGTCCCAGCCAACGATACTGGGTTTTGGGAGCCCAGTGGTGCCGGAAGTGAAAATGAGAACTGCAGTGTCCGTAAGTTGGTTGTTTATCGTCCCATCTGGAGATCTGTACCCTGTAGCGGATTTGACTTGGTTGTGGAACTCATCGTTCATGAAAACTGCTCGGGTTGGGTTTTCATCAGAGGCCAAGGTGTCTAGGATCTCGGGAGTAAATGAGTTCAACTCGTCGTCCACAAGAATCAGTTTGGCTCCAGCTACACGAACACAGTGAATAAGTGCTTTGTCCCGCAGATTGTAGTTTATAAACGCGGGGATGGCCCCCAGGGACCAAATTGCCATCCACACCAGAACATATTCGTCGCTATTCATACAGATCAAGGCTACAGTGTCACCGGCAGAAACTTTGTAGACGTTTCGCAACACAGCTGCGTATTTCAGAATCGTCTCATACAGTTCTTTATACGTATATTTAATCACCTCGAACCCATTTTCAATTGGTTTAGTGTGAATAAGAGCCAGTTTATCGGGCTGGTTCAAGGCATGCTCCTCGAGAACGAAAATATGGTTCAGCCGTTCGGGTTTCATCCACCGGGCCACTCTTACACGTTCTCGGGTGACTCCTGAGATCAATCTTATATCTCTGGTGAATCTGAATTTCGCATTCAAATAATTTAATCCCAGTGCAGCCAGCGCTGCTGTTGCCAGGGGGGTCATCGTTTTACTACAGTACAGTACAAAATTTGGAGACGGAGGTTGAGAACGCCGTTTCCCGTTTATATATGTTTTGAGGCACGGTACTCCGATACATTACATTACATATGCATGTCTTTTATTGTTGAGTGAGTAGGCGTCTGTGATTACGATAGTTAGTTACGATTTAAGGTTGGTCAAAGCGATGATGATGAGAAGTGAGGCTTCGTATCAGTTTTATTTGGATGTCTACGATTTGAGACAATAGTGGTGAACAGAGGATTTTATTGACAATTTGAACTATTAGAATGCTAGACTTTAAATAAAACTACGATTCTCAAGGAAAGTTATAATAATTGATTTACTACAATGACCTAACTTGCATGTGTGATCGGCATGCGGGGTATGTCCCTGCATAGTTATCCAGCCGAGGTGTAGAAAAAAGGGAGAAGGATAGTGAGGAATTGAGTTGTTGGTGAGAGTTCCGAGGTCAGTGGGTGTATGTTTGAATGTGAGACAGTTTATAGAGGTAGAATTGAGCCGTGCACCTGATTGCTAAGTATACTTCTTATAAGGTCGTTATTTGAGTAGTATGGTCGAGTTCACTTCTTGTGGACTACCAGTTAATGAAATAGTTTGAAAGAAAATTTGCAAGTCATCAAACCCCAAGTCATCAAGTCAGCAAGTCATCAAGTCCCAAGTCATCAAGCCTTCTTTAGGATTTCACTCCTCTCGATTCTCCGCTAGCGTCTCCGATTCCTACGCATATGTTATGCATCTACCCGCCTCGAGCCTCACGCCACACGCTTCTCTCATGCACAGTAAGGAGTTCAGTTTATTCAAGCCGTACAATTCATCGTCACACACCATTCAATCAGTTGAAGCGATTTCTTCCAATCCCTCTCAGCGAACATCTTTCCTGTCTCGTCCACCAACCAAGTCGTCTACTCTAGTAGTAATTGTAACTACACCAACTTCAACTTGTACCTTGACCCTAACCACCCTCTCCAGCCAATAGCCATCGACGTTTTTTTCATCATCAATTGAACAGTCGTCTTTTTGGATCCTTACAAAAACCAAAAACCTGAAAACACACAGAACAATGGCCTCTTTCGGACGATTCCCCGCTCTGGTGCGTGCCTCTACCCGATCCTCGGTCTTGAGACCATCCATTTCAAAGCGAAATGCCCACATCCACGCTTCCCATCGAGACAGTCCTGCAAACAATCCTGGAATAGCATTTGAGTTCACTCCCGAAAACCTGATACGGGCCAAGGAAGTGGTTGCAAAGTATCCTTCTCAATACAAAAAGTCTGCTGTCATGCCCTTGCTTGATCTGGGACAGCGACAGCTCGGATTCTGCTCAATCAGCGTCATGAACTACGTGGGTAAACTGCTGGAAATGCCTCCCATGCGAGTTTACGAAGTTGCGACTTTTTACACAATGTTTAACAAAACTCCGATGGGGAAGTACCACCTGCAGGTCTGCACAACTACCCCATGTCAGTTGTGTGGCAGTGATGGCATTATGGCTGCTGTGCAAAAGCATTTAGGTATCAAGCCGGGCCAAACCACTCAAGATAAGTTGTTCACACTCAGCGAAGTGGAATGTTTAGGAGCATGTGTCAATGCTCCTATGATTGGCATTAATGATGATTATTTCGAGGATCTGACTCCTGAGGGCATTGTAGATATACTGTCAAAGTTACAGCGGGGAGAAAAAGTTTCGCCGGGACCATTGAACAAGAAGCGGGATTCTTGCGAGCCTTTCAGTGGCCGAAAGGTGTTGTTGAGTGAAAAACCTCATAACATTGCCGAGGTTACTCGTGCTGATTTGTAGACATTGTGCCGTCAGCATGAGAGTCAGCACCAGCATATAAGGACATGTACCACTTAACTAATGACTTAAAATAAGAGGTAGACCTACCTAACATTGTAATATAAGATTTACTGTGGATCTCTACTGTAGAAGATGTACTGTGGATCTCTAGTATAAATGATTTACCGTGAACAGAGATCTGTACTACAAATGTAATGGTTTCTGTATTTGCTCATGGCATATTGGTACTTATAATACATAGTAGGATGTGTACAGCATACTTTTTCACATTTAAATGGCTACGATTTCCCCCATTTGACACCCAAAAACCCAGCACTTTCCTTTGGTTTCGGTTTCGCCGAGTTGTCTATCAAGTAATATCGCTTAGACCCTGGTACTTCCAGTAATAAATAACGGAAATCAAACTTGCCAACTCCTGCATGGTTCTTCTCGTCACTTTTGATCATCTCCAGCCGGACTAGTCCCTCCACTTCTCCCTTGACATGAAACTGCATTACTAGATGTTCTCTGCCGTTTGGATCATACCCTCGTCGACTGGCAATCGGCCGACTTCTGGCCCATTTATTGTCCGAGGACTCGCCATATGCAGACAGCTTTGAACTGCCCAGTAGCCTTTGAGCTTGAGGGTCTTTCTTGACAATTGAAAATGCACGGTTAAACACCTGGACGTCACTGGTGGGCAATAGGATGTCACTGATGAAATAGTATACGACCAGACCTGTGAGCCCGACACCAGTGAGGACCAGCACACTGTAGAATGAGAAGGTTGCAGCCTGAGAGATTTTCTGAGAAATAGGAACTTTGGCCTTTTTGTTCGGATCAACCTTGGTACTGTCGGAACCGGGTCTGTGGCCCGTCTCAGTGTGGGTGGCCAAGCCCCGGAATCCCAGTCGAGGTGAAAGTGATCTGAGAGGAGATGACGAGTTCAGTGTCCGCATCAGAGCCGAGTTCAATGATCCTTTTGCACTTGAATCCCGCAAACAGCCTCGAGATCTCAAACATGCTGTATGGAAACTCTGACTCTTGTGAACTTTCAGTCCCAGCGCGAGCATCCTGCTGGGCGAGTTCAGTCTCATGACATTGATGTTGTGTAAACTCCTTGTAATTCCGGTTTGTCCGATTGTTTTAAATTGATATCCCGACATTGTTTACAGCCAGTCACTACAACCAGTCAAAAGCTTTAAGCTCAAAGTCTGAGTGAGCCGTTTTGACTTTTAAATGTGTTCCCGCACAGTAAGAAAAAGTTTAAAGGTCAAAGTCACCCTGCACCGAACTATTCTACTGCAGTGCACTAATTAAATGTCCTCCTCGTAAAAGTCCCAATCTCTTCCCAGATCAGAGAAATAAAGGGAAATCACACACCGCATACTACAAGCAAAAACATCATCAAATTAGTTTTGATCGAAAAATAAATCTATATCTCCCAGCACCCTTTTTAATTATTGCCAACAAGACACCCCCCC